>OY747709.1:43257399-43967399 GCA_963556495.2 Valencia hispanica
GTCTCACATTAAGAAGTATGTTTTTAAACAAAATGCCCAGTGGTATCCCTAACAATCTCTTTAAGGTAAATGTTACTGATGCATTTTTTTTATTTAATACTTATTTTAAGTTGATCCAGACATGTAGGAACTTTTATTTCATAACTCACAAGGTTCCCTGGGGAACACTTGTGATGTGACCTAGAGACCCATTTCTTTTGGCAGCTCTTCAAAATGGGAAAGACAAGGGAACAAGCCATTGAAGGAAGGCAGGAAATGGCTACAAGAAAATTGTTAGAAAATTGTTACCCATATCTACAATTGGATTAAGTACCCATATTTATCTTGTGAACATGCACAGTGAGCAGGATGGTAAACAAGGCCAAAGGTTTCCATTCTGGGGTCAGCAAGTCTCCATAACAACCATTAGATGCTGTCTAAATGCCAACTGGTGGGCTAGGAGAGGTGCCAGCAAAAATGCGTTTTCTGCCCTACCTTCTCAAATGTAAACACGTGGAGTGTGATAAACTCTGCTGAGACTTTGTCTAGAGATACTTTGGTCAAATGGGATTGTGCTTTTTTGGGCACATGCACTCCAGGTGGTTTTTTGGTCTAAAACAAATGATGGATAGAAAAGCACCTTATTCCCACTGGTAACAAGGGTGAGGAACCTGTTATGCTTGGAGCATGTTTGTCTTCCAAAGGTCCCTGAAACCCTTTGAGAGTGCTTGGCATCATGAACTCTTTGAAATACCAAAACATTTTAAACAAACATCCAGTGGCCTCTATCAGCAAACTAAAAACTGGTCATGGTTTATTCTTACTAAAGCATTTTGATCCAAAACACATGGTCCATCATTGTGCTTCTGATGATTCTGTTAATATTACTTGTTTCTTAGCATGAGATTTTTTTTTTCCACGACTAAAAAACTTAAATTAAAGGTTGGTCTTAAAATCAGTGTGAGATTATTCTACTGCAATAAAAGATACTTTTAAGATTTTTTACACATCTTTACAAGTGATGGTAATGAATTGGTCCTTGTCTGCCCTCATAATATTTATTACCATGATCTGTTTTCAGGTATCCGTGCATATGAGCAGTTAGGGAATCGTGCTTTTGGCCGCTCAGGAAAAATGCTGGCCGGCATCATCATCACCGTGCACAACATTGGCGGTATTGCAATCATATTTAATCAATCTCTTCCTAAATTTAAATATTATTTTACTTTCTTTGACTTTTTAAAACCAAATGTAGGTTGTTACTATGTCAATATACAGTCATATTTAATACATTGGAATATCATTAAAAAGTTTATTTATTTCAGTAACTCGGTTTACTGAGTGGCTCACATTATTTAGATTAATTACACATAGATGGATGTTTTCAAGCCGTTTTTCCTGTTATTTAAGATGATTTTCTGCTTACTGCTAATGAAACCAATGTACAGAAACGTGGGCTGAATGAAAAGTATGTCTAGTACCTGCTTAAAGGTTGTTATTTTCTGAAGGTACAAGCCTCGTCAGAATGCATATTCTGATTTATTGAATGTTGAAAATGTAATAAACACCATAGATATTGTCGTCATAAAATACAGTATGCAGAACCAAAACAATATAAGCTTGTTTTCATGTGCTTGCAGCAATGTCCAGTTATCTCTACATTGTAAAGTCGGAGCTCCCTCTGGTTATTCGAGCTTTTATTGCCAATCAACAACAAGCGGAGTGAGTATTTATTCAGACTTCTTCTTAGTTCACTCATACCACTTTTGTCAGTTTTTTTTTTGTTTTTTTTGTAATTATATTCTGATTTTCTCATCTGTTCGTGTGGTGGTCTCTCAGACAATGGTTCATGAATGGAAACTACTTGATCATCATTGTTAGTGCCGTCATCATTCTTCCCCTTGCACTCATGAAACAGCTCGGTACGTCAGCCACCCTGTTCACCTTCTTTTCTGTTCGATTACTCCTCATCCTCTCCTCATGTTTACGTTAGACATCTTTGTTGTGTGTATGTTTTCATATCTGACACTGAAAGATATAAAAATACCCTTCTGCAGTCATAAATAATCACGTTCTTTCGTTTTATTGCACTCTAGGGTACCTTGGTTATACAAGTGGATTCTCTCTCTCCTGCATGGTGTTTTTCCTTATTTCAGTGAGTCAGAAAATTTTAAACCAAACAAGATAAACAGGTTCTCTTCCGTAAGATATTCGTCTTTGAATACATTTATGGATGCATCTTTCCAGGTTATCTACAAGAAATTCAACATCCCCTGCTTGCTCGATTCCAATAACGGCACAACCACTGCTCATGATCACTTGTCAAGCCTTAATGCGACAAATGTAACCTGTGAGGCCAAACTGTTTACCATAAACTCAGAGGTGAGCAAAACATCACATTGCTTGTGCCTAATCTCCTTTATTGCCATGTGTATTTTTATGTCCTGGTTTGGACAGGTCATATTCCAAGGCAGAGTGTTTAAAGTCAACAGTAGTAAGGCGTGTTGTGTCAACAGCAGTGTTGGGAACAGTTAAAGCTTCTGCTTTGTTTCGACTTTTAGGCAGCATACACTATCCCGATCATAGCCTTCGCTTTTGTCTGCCACCCTGAGGTGCTGCCAATCTACACTGAGTTACGAAAGTAAGTCAGGACTTCATATTCAGTCTTTGTTACATATCACAGTGATACTAAAGTTTTTTTTTCTTGCCTGGGTTCTCTTTAGTGCCAACAAGAAGCGCATGCAGGCTGTTGCCAACGTCTCCATCCTGGCCATGTTTGTCATGTACCTGCTGACTGCTCTTTTCGGTTACCTCACCTTTTACAGTAAGATGCTCTTTACAGTTGAGATTTAAAAATCTTTTTGCTGTAGGCCTGACAGAGTATAATAACCCTGAGTGAAAAAATGCCATGGTTTCATGGTATCAAGATTTTTACATACAAAAAACCTCTAATTTCTTTGATTTAAAGCAGAAATTCAGTAATTACTGATCCTGGTGCTAAAATAATTCATAACACCCATTAATGTACAATTACTTTTTTAATAAATATGCTTTTCACCATCCTGCCCTTCATAGAGTTTCACGGGTTCAGGTACCTAGCATGCAATCTGCTGCTTTACAGGGTAGCCTGCCAACTATAGTTTTGAAACTTCATAAGGGGGGTTGGTGGTGATCATTTGGGAAGTTTTTCCAGTTCGACAAAATTGTCTCTTATGAGACAGCTGAGTGGCAGTGTGCAGCAACAGGTAGCCAATGGTCAGCTGGAAAGAAAACTCCTTGCACTCTACCCTTTTCTCTGCCATCTTTTGAAAATGTATGTAAAGCATGGAATTTGTCTTTAAAGTTAATTATTTTAACAGTAAAAAGTCATTTCTATGGTCAACTTTAAATATACAGTAAAGGTTTGTGCTGATATATTAAAATGATAAAAATAATAAAACAAGCATTGACAAAAAAAATATGAACATTTAACTCTGGAAAAATATAAAATACTTTTAACATAAAAAGAAAAGAAGCCTGAAATCTACATATTCCTTCTTATCTGCTTCTTGTCTCTGGATAGCTGGTGTAGAGGCAGAGCTGCTTCACACCTACAGTCATGTGGACAACAAGGACGTCCTGATTCTCTGCGTGCGTCTGGCTGTGCTGGTGGCCGTCACTCTGACTGTCCCTGTGGTTCTGTTCCCTGTAAGTAATACTGTAATATTGTCTATATGTACAAAAGATAACTGTTATAAGTCTTTGATAACGAACACACAACATATCAACACCAAATTATGAAACTGATGAGCAGAAAAACAAAACTAAAGATTTAACAGAAACTAAGTCTAAGAACTACTAGTAATAATTTATTGGTAAAATATTTACGTGTTTGTCGATGACCCTCTAATCCTTTAAAGCTGTTGTTTAGATCAGTAGTTACGATAATATTTTGGGTTTGTTTTGGACTTAGGCTGTATTTTTCGTTCACCTCCTCTTCAGTCCTTTGGTTGACCAAAAACACTATGGTTGAAGTGTATGGCGCAGAAAACCTTTTACAGTAGATTAATGGTTTCCTATTGTCAGAACTTAAGGAAATAGGGGAGAATAATCAAGCAAAGATCTGACATAGATGGAGGCATTTTCTTTCAGTTGATCCTCTCTTCTGTTTGGCAAATTTTCAGAAAAAAAAATTCTTGAGAAATTTCACTTTCAGCATTAAAATTCATATCATGTCTCTTGAAGTTTAGTATCCTTTGTGTTTTTTCAAAGAACTAAACAACAAAGGAAATACAGTGGCTTGCAAAAGTATTCAGCCCCCTTGAACTTTTCCACATTTTGTCACATTACAGCCACAAACATGAATCAATTTTATTGGAATTCCACGTGAAAGACCAATACAAAGTGGTGTACACGTGAGAAGTGGAACGAAAGTCATACATGATTCCAAAGATTTTTTGCAGATAAATAACTGAAAAGTGGGGTGTGCGTAATTATTCAGCCCCTTGAGTCAATACTTTGTAGAACCACCTTCTGCTGCAATTACAGCTGCCAGTCTTTTAGAGTATGTCTCTACCAGCTTTGCACATCTAGAGACTGAAATTCTTGCCCATTCTTCTTTGCAAAACAGCTCCAGCTCAGCCAGATTAGATGGACAGCGTTTGTGAACAGCAGCTTTCAGATCTTGCTACAGATTCTCTATTGGATTTAGATCTGGACTTTGACTGGGCCATTCTAACACATGGATATGTTTTGTTTTAAACCATTCCATTGTTGCCCTGGCTTTATGTTTAGGGTCGTTGTCCTGCTGGAAGGTGAACCTCCGCCCCAGTCTCAAGTGTTTTGCAGACTCCAAGAGGTTTTCTTCCAAGATTGCCCTGTATTTGGCCCCATCCATCTTCCTATCAACTCTGACCAGCTTCCCTGTCCCTGCTGAAGAGAAGCACCCCCAGAGCATGATGCTGCCACCACCATATTTGACAGTGGGGATGGTGTGTTCAGAGTGATGGTGCAGTGTTAGTTTTCCGGCACACATAGCGTTTTGCATTTTGGCCAAAAAGTTCAATTTTGGTCTCATCTGACCAGAGCACCTTCTTCCACATGTTTGCTGTGTCCCCCACATGGCTTTTGGCAAACTGCAAACGGGACTTCTTTTAGTTTTCTTTTAACAATGGCTTTCTTCTTGCCACTCTTCCATAAAGGCCAACTTTGTGCAGTGCACGACTAATAGTTGTCCTATGGACAGATTCCCCCACCTGAGCTGTAGATCTCTGCAGCTCGTCCAGAGTCACCATGGGCCTCTTGGCTGCATTTCTGATCAGCGCTCTCCTTGTTCGGCCTGTGAGTTTAGGTGGACGACCTTGTCTTGGTAGGTTTACAGTTGTGCCATACTCCTTCCATTTCTGAATGATCGCTTGAACAGTGCTCCGTGGGATGTTCAAGGCTTGGGAAATCTTTTTGTAGCCTAAGCCTGCTTTAAATTTCTCAATAACTTTATCCCTGACCTGTCTGGTGTGTTCTTTGGACTTCATTGTGTTGTTGCTCCCAACATTCTCTTAGACAACCTCTGAGGCCGTCACAGGGCAGCTGTATTTGTACTGACATTAGATTACACACAGGTGCACTCTATTTAGTCATTAGCACTCATCAGGCAATGTCTATGGGCAACTGACTGCACTCAGACCAAAGGGGGCTGAATAATTACGCACACCCCACTTTTCAGTTATTTATTTGTAAAAAATGTTTGGAATCATGTATGATTTTCGTTCCACTTCTCACGTGTACGCCACTTTGTATTGGTCTTTCACGTGGAATTCCAATAGAATTGATTCATGTTTGTGGCTGTAATGTGACAAAATGTGGAAAAGTTCAAGGGGGCCGAATACTTTTGCAAGCCACTGTACTTCCTTTGGGCCATTTCTTTACTGACCGTGTAAAGAACTCATCCATCAGTCATCAATGACTATAGACCCGTTGCCCTGACATCCCACATCATGAAGGTCCTGGAGAGACTCCTGTTGGCACCCCTGAGTAAGCAAACAAGAACGTATCAGGACCCACTGCAGTTTGCTTATCGCTGTGGAGTTGGAGTTGAAGATGCCATCATCCACCTACTTCAACCAACCCACTGTCATCTGGACAAAGCAGGCAGCACTGTGAGGATCATGTTCTTTGATTTCTCTAGTGCATTTAACACAATTCAGCCTGATTTGCTTTGTCAGAAACTCCTGAAGACACAGGTGTAGCCCTCAACAATCGCCTGGATCACTGACTACCTGACCAAAAGACCACAATTTGTGAGACTGAAGAATTGTGTGTCAAACCAGGTGGTCAGCAGCACAGGAGCACCACAGGGGACCGTACTCTCACCATTCCTTTTTACTCTGTACACCTCAGACTTCCAGTACAAATCAGAGACCTGTCATCTGCAGAAATACTCAGATGACTCTGCAATTGTCGGGTGTATCAGAGATGGACAAGAAGCTGAATACAGAGAGCTGGTGGACCGCTTTGTGACATGGTGTGGAAACAATCGTCTCACCTTGAATGTGAACAAAACAAAGGAGATGATTGTAGATTTCAGAAGAAACAGTGATAAGTCAAACACTGTTTCCATCATGGGATAAGTGGTTGAGAGGAGTATAAATACCTCGGAGTTCACCTTGACAACAGACTGGACTGGAGGCGCAACAGTGAAACCATCTACAAGAAGGGACAGAGCAGGCTGTACTTCTTGCGGAAGCTTAGGTCCTTCAAGGTTTGCAGCAAGATGCTGGAGATCTTCTACAAGTCTGTTGTGGAGAGTGTAATCTCTTCAGCCGTCATCTGTTGGGGTAGCAGCATCAGAGCCAGGGATTTAAAAAGGCTTAACAACCGGATGAAGAAGGCTGGTTCTGTTCTTGGGACAACTGTGGAAAATCTGGAGATGATAATGCAAAGAAGGATTCTTCATAAAATCAAAAAATTATGGACAACCCTGAGCATCCTCTTCATGACAGTCATACAACAACAGAGCGTCTTCAGTCGGAGGCTTCTTCAGTTTCGCTCCAATACAGACCGCTACAGGAAATCCTTCCTGCCCACAGCCATCATTATCTACAACAACTCCTTAAAAAAATAATTATATGAGCTATACCAACACTTAATTTCCCTCTGGGATCAGTAAAGTATTTTTTAATTGAATTGAATTGAATTGAATTTTCGGTAACTCTGGGGAGCTTTTACGGCAACTGCCCATTATCTTACAGATGCAACAAGAAGTGTTCAAGACCATTTCATTTTGTTTAGAAGCAGCAAAGTTAAAACCTACATTAGTTTGACGCTAAATACATGTTTTACGTTAAAAAACTTAATAAAATTAATTTAAAAAATAATAATAGCTTTTATTTTTATCAGTGAAGCTAATTTTGTTGCAAAAATTTAAAGTGAAAGATCAATAAGAGTTTGATGTCATCGGATAATGTGAATTTAAGCATAGCTTAGCATTGCATCAATGTAAGAGCATGGTAGGCTTTCTCTAAAGAAACAAAATCCATCCACCAGTAGTTGTAAATCTCACTAACCATTATGTTTCTGTAATCTTTGTAGAAAATATATAAAACAAACTTTTAGAATTGGAGCCAACTACCCACACTAAGTCAGGTTTTTGAGCTAGAGCAGGTTAAGCATCTTAAACAAGTTAATGGGTATGACAAAATTGTATACTGCTTGATTTTATTCTTCCAATCACTGTACAGAGATGAGAAAGATGCCTCTAAATTATTTGGGTGGGGGGGTTTGCTGTGAAACTCTAAAGTTTGGCATATCACTATAGAACAAAAAACAAAAGGTATGGATTACTTAAACAGCATTGGCTACATTTCCTACACAATAAACTAACTAGGAGGAAGCTGAGGGCCCAAACAATTTGTGTTGCAGAGTTTTGCTCATCAGTCTTCATGCTCAATATTTATGTGTGAAAACTGATTTATTTTCCCCCTTCATGTATGCCTCTTTTATATTTACAGATTCGCAGAGCAGTGCTCCACATCTTCTTCCCTGATAAGCCTTTCCACTGGGCCAGACACATCCTCATTGCATTCAGTCTCATCTTTGTGGTCAACTTGCTCGTTATATTTGTCCCTTCGATCAAGGACATCTTTGGCGTCATCGGTATGTGTGCACTGCAGGGAAAAGAAATGGGAGCCTCACTGTAGATCCTACAGTGTGAGCTCTCTTGTCCTTTATTCTTTAAACTCAGAGTTATTGATTTTAAGCATTTTCTATTTATTAAACTCCTGTCTGTACAAGGAGAACAGCTCACAATGGTCATTGCTAAAAAAGTTAGTTGTTCAGAGGGTTATACCTAAGTATGTTAATAGAAGATTGAGTGGAAAGAAAACGTGTGGTATGGGAGAAGGTACGCATGGAACTCTGATAACCACAGCTTTTAAGGGTTTTGTGGGGGAAAAAACACATTCAAGAGTCTCAGAACTTGTAGACTTTGGCTGGAATCAGCTTTTCAAGAGTTACCACACAAAGAAACGGGCTACAATTTTTGCAGTCCTTGTATTTGGGCACTTCTTAAACTAGGACAATGTCAGATGCATTTTACCTAAAATAAGGAGAAAAAGGACTAAATAGCTTTGGGAATCAAAGTTTCAAGGTCTGATGAAAGAGTTGAGAGGCACAGAGTCCAAGATACTCAAAGTCCATTGAGGTTTTTACAGTCAGTGAAGATTTGGTGAGCCATGTCATCTACTGGTGTTCTTCCACTGTGTTTAAATCAAGTTTTTAGTCAGTGTAGCCAGAAACTTTAGAGCACTTTATGCTTACTTCGACTGACAAGCTTTATGGAGATGCTAATTTAAATTTCCAGCAAGCCATGGCACCTGGCCACATTACAAAAAGTACCAATACCTGTATTAATCAGCATGGCATCACTGTGCTTGATTGGCCTGCAAAATGGTCTGAATCAAAACCCCATAGAGAATCTATAATTCAAAATTAATAGAAATGAGAGCTTAAAATATATATCTCTTGGTTTAATGAATCTATATAATATAAAATCTTCTCTTTTTATATTTAAATACTGAAATAAGTTAATTTTTCAATGATTTAAGAATTATTTGTGATGTATCTATAGGTTTAATCAGGGCTTTATTTAGATCCCTACAGGAGGAACAAATGTTCTACAGCCAAGTTAACAGTTTACAATAAACAGGCTTGTTCTTCTTTGTCCACCGTGTTGTGCAGGAGCCACATCGGCCCCCAGTCTCATTTTTATCCTACCTGCAATCTTCTACATCCGGATTGTTCCTGAAGACCAGGAGCCTTTGATGTCAAAACCCAAGATTCAGGTAAAGGTCTAAGTGAAACAACACTTTCATTGTCTTTTATGTTTGCTTTACCAAGTTTTTAACCCTACGTGATGGACACATGATGTTCTTTCTGTACCTCTTGCAGGCCGCATGCTTTGCAGCATTAGGATTCATCTTTATGATCATGAGTCTGTCATTTATATTCATCGACTGGAGTACTGGAAAGTCCCGAGGCGGCGGTGGCCACTAGCTGGACACTAGATGCTATGACTGAACAAAGGTACTACAAGCAGAATGTCAACCAAATCTCTCCCAGTTATTATCCCGATCGACTGAGATCCTATCTAAAATCTGGAGATTTTCAACGAAGGAAAAACTTATGAGGACCCTTCGCCAACGCAAACTCAGGAAAATGTTTTGACGTGTGATGGCACAAACACATATCCTGTTGTGGAGGAGGGAACAAAGGATGGCATGAAATATCATCTGTCTGAGTCCGCCCTGCCACAGCCCAGAGTAAGGGTGAAGATGGCAGCAAAAGGATGAATGAGAACAGCATGACTAAAATGGAAATCCCATTTCAGTGTTCCATGGAATAGTTCAGTCACTTCCAACATCCCTAGTATACTTCCGTAATTTTTCAAATAACTTTTTTTTGGTAGTTTCATTAAACAAAACAAAATAGTTTTGCCTAAATTCCCCTAAATATGTCCTGCAAAATATAAAGAACAATTGATGTATTTCCACAGAGATTGTTATATCTGGTAAAGAAACAAACTTTCTATGTGATAACTAATGTGATATTATCTTTTTGTCTCTTGTTGTGACTGATGTAAGAAATTACTATCTTTCAGGCAGAGCCTGAGGTGACCAAATAATTTGCTGCAATACGCAGGATTTTGCTGCTGTTCAGACAATTTACTGACAATTACTTGAGCCAAATTGCAGAAAGGGGTTTTGCACAAGAAACGCAATGTTTTTTTAATATTAGTTTAGCTGCAAACCAAAGAGTATATATATGCAGTTACACTGACAGCAGAACTTACCTCTTTTTAATTTATCACATAATGTGTGTTAAAGTAGAGCCTCAAAACATCCAGTGTTACAAAACATGCTTCATCACTTTCAGAAACGCTTCAGTATGTTACCCATCGACAAGGTTAAAATAAAGGTTTTTCTGTGAAATTGGACCAAGACATCTGTTACCTTTGTTAAACAACCTGTTCCTTTTCCGACTGGTTTTACTGACATATTGCAATAAAATATGTTTTGTTTCTACATGCAAGTCTATTATTGTTTTTTTAAATCTAAATACATTGTTTAAAAATACACATACCACTTTTTTTCTCGCTTTCTAGCACTAAACCAAACAAACAGGCCAGACAGAAATATTTACTAAATGCCAGTGACAGGATTTTTTAATTCAGTTTTGTATTACTATCTTTAAATTCAGATATTTTCAGATATTAAGATTGGTATGCAGCAAAACAATTTAGGAAAGTCAGATGATGATATACAGGCCCTTTCCAACAAAGTAGAATTTAATAGAAAAGTTCATTTATTTCCATAATTCCATTCAAAACTTTAAACTTCTTAGATTATAGATTCAGGGCCCACAACTTAAACAATTTCAAGTATTTGGTTGTTTATCTGTACATAATTTGGGCTTCCAGCTCATAAAACCCACAAAAACAGGAATTCAAAAAATTAGAACACTGAAAAAATCACCCCAAATCCTACAGGGCATGAATGTTTTAAACTGAGTGTCACACACTAATAATCTACTAAACTCAAAGCACCTGCACAGGTGTCATTAAATTGCTTCACTTTGGTTCAGTTGTCTCAGTTAGGTTCAATATTGGGAAGACTGCAGACTTGACAACTGGCCAGAAGACCATCATTGATACCCTCCATAGGATGGGTAAGCCACAAATGTTCATAGCTAAGGAGGCTGGCTGTTCACAGAGTGCTGTGTCCAAGCATATCAATGAAAAGTCTAGTAGAAGGGCAAAATGTGGCAAGAGAAGATGCACCAGCAGAAGAGCTGACTTTGGGCTTCAGCGGATCATCAAACAGAGAAGATTCATAAATCTGACAGAGATCCAGAAAGCGTGGAATGAGGTGGAAGTCACAGCTTCAAAAACCACCACATTCAGACGTGTCTCAACTGGGCCAGGGAGAAGAAGGACTGGACTGTTGGCCAGTAGTCCAAGGTCCTCTTTTCCGATGAAAGTAAAGTGTGCCTTTCACTCGGGAATCAAGGTCCAATGATTTGGAGGAAGACGAGTAAGGAACAGAACCCAAGCTGTTTGAGGTCCAGTGTGAGATATCCACAGTCAGTCATGATGTGGGGTGCAATGTCCGGTGCAGGTGTTGGTAAACTCTGCTTTTTTAAATCCAAGGTCACCGCATCAGTCTACCAGAATGTTTTAGAGGACTTCATGATTCCTCCTGCTGAGGATCTGTATGGAGACGCAGATTTAATCTTCCAGCAGGACCCGGCCCCTGCCCATACCGTCAGAAGGACCAAAACCTGGTTTGATGCCCATACCATCACAGTGCTTGACTGGCCAGCCAACTCGTCGGACCTAAACACCATTAAGAATTTATGGGATGTTATCAAGAGGAAAATGAGGGGCACCTGACCCAAAAACAAAGAAGAGTTGACAGCAAGCATCAGGGAAATCTGGGCTTCCATAACTCCCAAGCGATGCCACAGGCTGATTACCTCAATGCCACAGCACATCGAGGCAGTGATTAAAGCAAAGGGATTCCCTATCTAGTATTGAAGATTGACATATCGTTTTGAAAGTACCATATTTTGATTGATTTGATGTGATCCTAATTTCTTTCTTTTTTTCTGCAATTACTAAGCAGTAAGTGGTGATTTCTTCACAGTACTCTAATTTTTTTGAATTCCTGTTTTCGTGGGTTTTATGAGCTGGAAGCCCAAATTATGTACAAATAAACAACTAAATACTTGAAATCGTTTAATCTGTGGGCCCTGAATCTATAATCTATGGATGTTTTACGTTTTGAATGGAATTAGGGAAATAAATAAACTTTTCCATGATATTCTAATTTTTTGTAAAGGGTCTGTAATTGTTTTTGAAATCTTGAACCTCCACAAGTCTGGTTCACCCTTGGGTGCAGTTGCTTTAATGTGCCAGATTCATCTGTTCAAACATTTATATTCATTTTTCAATTCAGTTTATATAGCGCCAATTCACAACAGATGTAATCTCAAGGCACTTTACAAGAAGTCATGCAATTATATATATGCAATCATGAGCACCAAAATAATGCCAGGTTATTATACAGTTAGAAAGGAGATGTGTCCCAGAGATTAACATGTTCTGGTGTGTTTGAGAAATTGACCATTAACCACCCTGCGACCCTGAGAAGATACTGGTTGAAGCTGAAGAAAGTGAAATGAGTTCTGTACCGACATGGACTGAAAGGTCACTCAGAGAGGAAGAAGCCATTACTCCTAAAGCGACCTAGAAAAAAAAAAGACAGATTACAGTTTGCGAATGTACTCAGGGACAAAGACCTTCATTTTTGGAGACATCTCCTGTGGGCTAATGAAACTAAAATTGAAGTGCTTGGCCATAAAGACTATTGTTGTGTTTGGAGGGCAACTGTAAAGTACAGGGGTGGCATCATCATATTGTGAGGTTATTTTGCTGCATGGGGGACTAGTACACTTCACAAAAGATGAAGAAAGAACATTATGTACAACATTGTAAGACAAACAGGAAGTCAAGCCTTGGGCACAAATGGGTCTTCCAAATTGACAATGTCCCTAAGCATACTGCTAAATTAGTTCAAAAGTAACCTAAGGGCAACAAAGTCAATGTTTTGGAGTGGCTGGAATGAAGTCCGGATCTGCCATGGAAAGTTTATTGGCAGAGCTTAAAATGTGTGTTTGAGCATAAGCTGAATTACACAAGATCTGTCTGGGAGAATGTGCCACAATTGCAGCAAACATTAGTGAGAAGCTTATTTAGGAGTACCCAAAACACTTATCCCAAGTCATGCAGTTTATTAAAAGATTATTTCTCTAAATTCTAAGGAAATGTGGTGTATGTAAACTTTGTAGAAAGTTAAAAAGATTATCTTGTTATTCTGTAAATAGGAAAAGTTTAGTCTGATTTACTGTCAGTGACAAACCTTTTCTTTTTATACACTGTATCTAAAGATCTGGTTTCAACCCTGAGATAAAAGGTGTATGTTGGCATGACTATAAAATGAATGCACACACAGCATGGGACGATTACACACACACACTGCCTGCCTCTATTTCTCTCTCTCTCTCTCTCTCTCTGAAAATGGAAGTAACAAGTTGATTTGCGACTCGACTCTGAGCGAGAGAAGAAAAGTGGGGGTTAGAGAAGTGTGGTTGTGCGTTTCCTGCTTTGAGCTGATGTGTGCACAGAACAGAGAAGAGAAACTTCCTTTCTGACAGTGCATTTCGAGGACGTTTATGTTTTTTCATTTCTGTCAAATGCAAGAGGCATTAATTTCAAATAAACTGGAACATTCGCGAGAAGGATTATGAGCCGTGGGAAAAGTAAAACGGAGAGCATCCAAAGCTCCCTGCTAAGCCAACAGGAGAACGAGAAGCTGGAGAATCTGCTGGGTAGAAGGTGTGCTGTAAGTTCTGAGCTGAGCTGGGAGGGGGATATTCTTCTTAATTTGCTTTCCACTGTGATTCAAGGCTTTACAATGAGCAGCATAGGCTATTAAATTTCAGTTTCATGCTCTTTTCTTCTTCTTTTAAAAGAGATTTAAGTCATATCCTGAAGTTATTCGCTAAATTAACATTATTATTATGGATCAATATTTGACCCTGTTTCGTGTAAGTTCATTATTTTTGACTTTTGGTTTCTACTTTCTAAGAAAAAAGGAAAGATCTACTGCTATTTTTTTCAATGTTTCTTTAAAAAAAGATGTAAATACTGAAAAAAACATGTTTTCTTACATTAGGTCATCAAGAAAGTTTGCTGTAACAGGAAATGCTGGCTGAATCGATTCTTCCTCCTCTGTCAAAATTAGACTTCATGACTGTGTTTAGTTTCACAGCAGAGCAGAAGTTATTCGGTTCTTGATTATTTTTAATCCTCTAAAGTCAAAATTCTTTCTGACTTAGTTTTTTGGTCTTCATGCAAACAAAACTTTAAAATGGCAGGTGCAGTGGGAAATGCAGAGCACCACAACACTTATCAAAGCAAATGAAAGCAGAGGAGGAAGTTAATCTTCATCGCCAAACTGCAAATTTACATTTGAACTGCAATAAAGTGCTTTCACAAGTGCTATCAGCTCGAAACTATGTCCAATGTCTGTCCTGTCTCTGTGTGTATAGTCCATGGTCACAGCAGTGGCCCAGTTGTTCATGGCTCTGCCTCACAACCCAGCCATGTGGAGCCTGCAACACACTGGAGTGGTCTGCTTTGTCAAAGACAACCCTCAGCGCTCCTACTTCATACGCATGTTCGACCTGAAGGTCAGATAACAATACCTCTTGCAGAAAAATCAACAAATGGCTTTTATTTAGACTTTTCATTACACCGTGACTAAGTTCTGCTTTTGAAAAGTCACAAAGTTCTAGCATAAGATGAGATGATTAAGCATCACTTAGAGAATGCAACATTGATTTTATTTTTTTCCCTCAGGCTGAGAAACTAATTTGGGAACAAGAGCTCTACAACCAACTTGTTTACTCAACACCGCTGTCGTACTTTCATACTTTTGCAGCAGATGTAAGACACACACTGATTTAACCCCTATGTACAACTCCCCAACGCATTTGCTTCACACACTTATTCTCTGCAAGTTCCACATTTCTCCATAATATATTTGATTGAATGTGCATTGTAACACACTGTAGGACTGTCAGGTTGGACTGAACTTCACGGACCAACTGGAAGCGGATGCGTTCCAAAGCGCAGTCATGGAGAAAATCAACCAAAGACACAACCGTCAAGGTCAGCACGCACCATTTTTGCTCTGCAGAGAGGCTCAAATGCATTTAGTACGTTTGTATGTATGTTGAAGTGCCATGTATGCACTAACAATCTATACCAGGGGTCTGGAACCTTTACAATCGAAAGGGACAATTTTCTCCTCAGTCCACCTTAATAAACTTTGTTTAGAGCTGCACATGTTACCTGACCTTTTTGGTGATGACATGACCTTTTCTCTAGCCCCAGTATCAGTTCAAACTTTTAATTTTAGATTTAGTGTATCTTCAAAATCTTTCATCAATTTTTTATTCTAATTTTGGGATCAAATCGATACATTTTAGAATGAATTCTGTTGATTTTTGTTATATTATTGAATATTTTTACGCGATATTTGGCAGGTTTGCTCTGCATAAATTGTGTAAATGGACAGCGGCCACGAAACGCAACCAAGCACTCTTCAACAGTCAAGTTGACGAGTGGATTGTACAGCAGGGGTAAATGCTGTACCCACTTGTCCCACACATCCTTTCGTCAGCCCTGCCTTGTTTCCTTGGCATTGAAGCATATGACACATGAGAAATGGTGGCTGGAAATATTGCCCGTCTCAGCATTTCAAAGGCTTGCTGTTGTTTCACGTTTTGACTTTTAAACTCATGCCAAAATCTGGAACACAATGTAAGTTTTCCAGTCATCCAAGTCTTTCCAACTATCCCCAATATACACGTCCCTTATAAATCTGTCATCCGGAGTACAATATTTTCAATTGATGGTGTCATGAAGAGCTCAAATGATGACTTGATGTCCTCAACATGGCTGACTGTGTATCTGGTAAGGCCTGGAACCATTTTGATAACATAAGCAGCATAAAGTCCATCCTGTTGTTAGAGTTGTGAAAGGGACCTTATATTCTTGATAATTTTTAACAAATCTTTGGTTAAAAATGATCAAGAACCAACTTCATATATAAAGACCCATTGTAGAAGGTCCATAGAACCACTTGCGGCCCTGGAGCCATAGATTGCAGACCCCTGATCTGTCCTCAGGTTGTCCTCTGTAGGACTTCTGTTGTTCTTGTTGGGAATTTAATAAATAAAAATATCAGTGGAATCAGCTCAATTTAGTAGCTGCTTCTTCATGCAGTACATAAACATTTTACATGTTTATACTTTCATATTTATCTCTTTATTTGTTTGTTTTTCATTTATTTTTCTTTATTCATGGCGTTGCTGTGATATCCTTGATGCTGTGATCCAAAATGGTGGCTTGTTTGTGACTGACAGAGAAGAAACAGCGCCCCCCACCGACAAGTGGTAACAAACGCTGGATCAGATCTTTACCTTTAAAACATCCCTTTAACCATTTACTACAAAAAGACTAAAAAGTGTTTTTTCTTTTTATATTGCTGTAGATAGAGGTTCCCTCCCTCCACTTCCACCTGGTGTGTATCTACAATAATTCATGAAAGCTCCCCATGCTCTATTATTAAAACAGTTTTAATGATTGAAAAAAAGTGTTCATGTTATTAGGGCTTTTAGGATTAACTAATTTATTTATATTTGCTTAATGTCAGAATAATGAGAGATGATTTTACAAGAGAATGTTTCTTAAAAGTTAGAAGCTTTCATACATTTCCTTTGTTAACTTGCCTTTTAAACTTTTTAATATTAGTTAAACTTTAGATAGGTCAAAAGTTTTGTGTAGTCTTCCAGGAACTTCTCACAATAGTTTGCAGTAATTTAGGCCCAATTGGGTTTTCTGAGTCTGGTTTGTGAGCTGCCTTGCTCACACAACTATTTTAAGCATTACGGAAACAAGATCAGGGCTTTGGGATGGCCATTCTAAAACATTGACATTGTTGTTCTTAAGCCGCTTAGTAAGTAATTTGACTTTATGCTTAGGGTTGTGTCCATTTTGAAGACTCATTTGCACCCAAGCTTGAACTATCTGGCTAATGTCTTTAAATGCTACTTCGATATGTCCAAATCAGGGTCCTTCCTGCTGATGGCATCCTTAAGTGCAGCAGTCCCTTCTGCACCAAAACACAGGCACAATATTATTCTCCCACCTCCATACTTTTCAGTCGGTACTCTCAAGCTTACAAGCTTGCCCCATTTTCCTTAAAACGATGGTCTATTAATGAATGCAAATAAATTAGATAAATGAGACAAATTATGCAACATTTAGCTTGATTTAATGTCAGACAGAGAGAAAAGAAAGGTCATGTGTTTCTTTTAACACTCTACGTACATGTTTGGTTTCAACTGTATGTACCTGAAACATTGACACATTATAATCATTATTAATATTGTTGTTATTATGATTATTAGACCTAAAAATATATGATGCTCAGTGTGCTGTTTTTTCCCCCCAAAAGTAGCATCTCCCAGCCCTGCTTCTTTTCATATGGCCACGGTGGACATCCAAAATCCAGACATCCAGACTTCGCGCTACCGCTCCATGCCTTCACCTGCCATTCCCTTAGCTATCTCTGACAAAGGAAAAAAGAGCAAGAAGAACAAGAAAAAAGGTGTCAAGCTCTCTAAGGCAGACATAGGGGCACCAAGCGGATTTAAGTAAGGATTTAAGTACCTAAAACCACTGCCAAATGTCACAGATGAATATATTCTGAATTCACCACTGCCCTCTACCTGCTCTTATTTTTTTCTGACAGGCATGTATCGCATGTAGGATGGGACCCCAACAACCTTGACCCTGACCTATCGAAACTACTCTCACAGGCAGGAATTTCTGAAGCTGATCTTCGGGATGAAAATACCTCCCAGCTAATCTATAATGTCATAGAGCAGTCAGGAGGCATGGAGGCCGTGAAAAGGGAGGTGAACAGAGGTCAGACTTGTTCTTTAAACCTTTCTAATTAGTCCTTCTACTCCCAAGGGACTGAAATTAACTGGGCTCATTTCTACTTTGCATCTCCTTTTGTTCACACCACAGCTGGTGTACCTCCACCGCCTCCACCCAGCAGACAGGGACCCCTGCCTCCTGTGCCAGGCTCCGGTAGCTCTGCTCCGGCCCCTCCACCCTCACGAGGTCGTTCAGGCCCTCTGCCTCCCATCCCAGGCCAGTCACAGCGAGGAGCCCCACCCCCTCACCCGCCTCCTGGCCGTGGAGCCGTGCCACCCCCTCCTCCAACAAACCGAGGAGGTGCACCTCCACCGCCTCCACCGGCCCACTCTTCAACTACCCCGTTTCCACCGTCTTCACGGCCTTCACCCCCCATATCCTCCCACAGCATGCCACCTCCTCCACCGTCCTCGAGCCAGCATCGCTCTATGGGTGTCCCTCCACCTCCTGTCCCATCTACACCCAACAGGGGTGGTGGAGGAGCTCCTCCTCCTCCTCCTCCTCCACCTCCTCCTCCACCTCCTCAAGCTTTTTCAGATTTCCCCCCTCCTCCTCCCATGGCCGGTGGCGCACCACCACCACCACCACCTGCTGCTGCACCTGCCGGAGGAGGAGGAGACAGCAGAGGGGCTCTGCTTGATCAAATCCGAATCGGAAAGAGTCTCAGAAAAGTAAAAAATAATTACTTTGTCATATTTTCACACTTTGAATTAAATTTCCATCTATTATTGACCTTCATGTGTCTTTTGCAGGTAACAGAAAGCTCTGAGCCGCCTCCGCCTTCAACACCAGATGGAGGAGAGGGCATTGTTGGTGCTCTGATGATGGTCATGCAGAAGAGGAGTAAAGTCATCCATTCTTCTGGTAAGCATCAGCAAACATTAAAAAGAATATATTCTGATTGAGTCGAAACAAAAACAAACTCCTTCATGTTTGTGTGTTTACTCTTGCAGACGAAAGTGAAGATGACGGAGGATATGACGAGGATGACGACGACGAATGGGATGACTGATCAGGCACTGGTTGCTGCAGATTCTGAACGAACTAGATATTAGATTTAAGCTCAATAACTGTTACATGTGATGTCTTGTCAAAGGCCCAGTCGCCTCAAACTGGAATATGGCTTTTATTTATGGGAAATAACATCTGTGCTGGAGTTAATAAAAAAGAAATATGCAATTCAATTTACTTACTTACCATTGCTATTCACTTTTGCCATGTGGAGCAGTTGATAGCACTGTTGCCTTGAAGCAAGAAAGTCCCGGGTTTGAATCCAGCCTGGGTTCTTTCAGCATGAAGTTTGCATGTTCTCCCTGTGCATGCATGGGTTCACTCCAGGTACTCCGGCTTCCTCCCACAGTCCAAAAACATGACTGATAAGGTAATTGATCTCTCTAAATTGCCCTTGGGTATGAGTGAGTGCGTGTATGGTTGTTTGTCCTGTGTGTCTCTGTGTTGCCCTGCAATGATTGGTGACCTGTCCAGGGTGTACCCCTCCTCTGGCCCGATGAATGCTGGTGATGGGCACAAGCCCCCCGCAACCCTGCAGAAGATGGCCGGGGTAGACAATGGATGGATGAATGGATGGATGGATGGATGGATGGATGGATGGATGGCAGTTCAATTTCCAATGCTGAAAATTTCTTATTAAGGAGAATTCTTTGACAAAAGTAAGGCTTACACAGCTTCTACCTCATTATTTAAACCCTTGGATCAACATGTGTAAAAAGTCTTAAAATTAAACTATTTAAAAGGGGAAAAGAGCAAATCTAATGACAAGAAATCATTGTCTTGATAAAATAACCACAGTTCCAGAACAGTTCACGTGAAATAAATATAACTGGAGGTTTTTTTAATTGATTAGAAAGTATAGGCACTTATAATCAGTAATCCATGACATCATGTTTCACTGGGGCAAAAACATGATGACACACAGAGGCCAGTTTGTCTTAGCCACTCTTCAAAAAGCTGGAAGACAAGAAAACATGTTCTTCAAAGAAGGCTGTCATGTTAATCTTCAAAAGTCAGGGATTTGCTATGAGAAAACAGCAACTCACCTGATGTTTATTAATATTTACTGATGTGTACATGTTTACATACATGTTAACTGACTTCTTCCTATGTTTTTTCCTATTCTTTTACAGAAAGACAGAGAAAGTTTACAGTTCTTACTTTTTCATCACACTTAAAAATTTAGGCTCATCAAAGAAGTTTTAATATTGGAAAAAGAGAACCTTTGTAAATGTAGTTTTTGAAATTGTTTTTTATTCTGGGGAAAATGCTTTCTAAACCCACCTGGCCTCATCGGAAAATAGAGTCCCCTCCCTTGTTAAATCACAAATGACCCATGACTACCCAGTCCTGATAACTGTCAGACCGGTAAAATCAAGAAATTCCATAACCAGATCGTGTTTTATAAGAGGAAGTAGGCAAACAGATCTCAAAAAGCAGCACATCATGCTCTTAGCTAGAGAACAGATCTATCAATCTGGAAAGGGCATGTACAAACGATTCATTTAGGAAGTCACAAAAGAACCAAGAACAACTTCTAAAGCAATGCAGGTCACACTTCTCACTGTTAAGATCAGGATTCATGATTCAACACTAACATGGGCTCTAGGTAAAAGCTGCATCCATTTCTCAGGGTGGAACTCTTTGGAAGGCGTGCATCCAGTCACATCGGGTGTAAAACTAACACAGCATTTCAGAAGAAGAATATCACACAGTGGAACATGGTGGTGGCAGTGTGATGAATTAATAAATGGAATCATCTGTACCATATATCATTGATTGGCACGTTCGTTGTGCCAAGGAAGGAAGCAATCAGTCTTATTGCTGCCAATAGAAATACCCCAACTACTTTCAAGCGTAATATTTGAGATGGATGCACTGGCGTTGCTAGAAGATTTTGCAAATGGAAGGATTAGGAGAGAACGCGTGTTCAGGGATCATGCGGACCTCCTTGCCCATGATGATGACTGGCTAATAAGCAGATTCAGATTCCCTAGAGCTGTGCTCTTGGATCTCTGTGCTGAATTGGACCGTCCAGGCGGAACCGTGCCATTCCGGTCCAGCTGCAGGTGCTCACCACTCTTCTTGCAACTTTCTTGCAACTGGTTGTTACCAGCGGGGATTAGCCGACAGGTATGTGTCTGAGTGACATGATTCTTACTATTCTGCCCAAAGTCCCTTTTTGGAAATAATGCCTTCAAATATCTTATATGTATTTACTAGGTCTGGGATATCACAGCCGTCCCTGAGCGCAATAATGCCTGCAGTCTTGGATGGGATCATTAAAATGAGCAGGTGATACATCACGTTTCCATATACTGTGGGGGAGCAGGCCGAAATTAAGATGCAATTTGCAGCAATGTCCGGTTTCCCAAACATAATCGGCGCAATTGACTGCACCCATATTGCTATAAGGGCCCCGTCCGAGGATGAATTTGTTTTCGTCAATCGGAAACATGTACACAGTATTAATGTGCAAATCATATGTGATTCACACATGATCACTAATATGGTGGCACGATGGCCTGGGTCAACACACGACTCCTTTATCTTGACACACAGCAGTGTAGGGAACAGACTGCAGGCGGGCGCTGGGCGTGATGGCTGGCTGCTCGGTAAGTCCTCCCTGTCATTAGAAATGCTGGTTGTTGACGCCTGAATTATTATCACTTGCAGGTGATAGTGGCTACCCTCTCAGGAGCTGGCTTCTGACCCCGTTCCCAGACCCCCAGACAGCAGAGGAAATGCGCTACAACTCCTGTCACACGCGTGCGCGCTCAGTCGTGGAGCGTGCCATAGTCCTGTTAAAATGTAGGTGGCGGTCATTGGATGCCTCGGGTGGCAGACTATTATACCACCCTACAAAGGTCTGCAAGATCGTGAGGGCATGTGGAATTCTTCATAACATGGCACTGAGAATTGGATTCCCCTCCCTCCATGCCTACCCCCTCCCCAGCATGAGAACCCCGACCCACAGGCGCCTCCTCCTCGACAGGAAGCCTTCACCCAGGGAGCAAGGATCCGCCAGGATGTAATGCGGCGTTTGAGATAACAACGACAAGGTTCATTTATTTAAAAAAATTATTGTATCATTTAAGGTACCAATGGCTGTCACTATGCCGCACAGCACACTCTTTATTTCCTTTAACTCGTTTGTCACCGAATTGATGGCGCTGATGGTGTCTCTCTGTGTCTGCATCACAGCTTCAGTCAGAACCCGACCCCTGCTGGATGCACCATGGGCACCGGCAGCACTGGTGCTGGGGGCAGCTGGACGCTGGGCAACCTCATCTTCCTCAGCCTCCTCATCCTTGCCACCTACCGACTGTAGAAGAGCTGAAAAGACACGGCATATTAGTCTGTCTCCTTAAAATATGCTCAAATTTGTTAACGTAGCCACGTAATAATATATCCAAAAGGTGCTTTACCGGGTTCATCTGTCGTTTCTGCCAGGTCGGTGTCGCCCTCCTTCTCTGACACAATACCGTACACGCTTGATGTTCCCATGATACTTGCCATCTAGCACTTCAATCTCCATCTCCGTAAAGTTTCTCTTCTTGGTTTTTTTTGTTGTTGCCACTTTTCCCCTCTTCTTCATATGCATCAATATTCATGTCCTGCTTTGCATTGACCTTTTATAGCCGGATTTGGGCGTGTTTAGGGCGGGATATGAGCCAAATTCACGTGCGCAAACTTCCAAGAAGACTGATTTATAAAGGGGAAATTGCTTACACCTGTGTGTAGGCATGGTTTTATAAATCAGAAATCTTTTTGGCGTACGCAAACTTTTTGTTTTGGTTGTACATACACTTTTAGTAGGGATTCTACGCAATGTTCTATAAATGAGACCCCTGGTCATTTAGTTGTAACTAATAGAACCTTGAATTCTGCTCGCTTCCAGAAAATCCTGAAGGAGAATAATCCAGCCATCAGTACAAGATCATAAACTCAGGTCCCCAGGTTACGCAGCAAAACGGTGATCGAAAGCACACCAGCAAATCAATCTGAATGGTTAAAAAACAGCAAAAAAACAACTAAATACAGGTCTTTGAGAGTCCCAACTAAAGTCCAGATTTATATGTGGTAGAGATGTTGCAGCATGATCCTAAGTAGTCCCTTCATCCAATATGGCTGAAAAAAGAAACAATTCTGTGAAAAAGGTGGCCATATTCCTCCACTTAGATGTGAATGGCTCATTGGCAGGTATTGCAAAAACTTGATGAAAGTTGTTGCTTTCAATGATGCCACAACCAGTTAAGTTTAGGAGATACTTACTCTTCTATAAA
Organism: Valencia hispanica; assembly: GCA_963556495.2. NCBI lineage: Eukaryota > Metazoa > Chordata > Actinopteri > Cyprinodontiformes > Valenciidae > Valencia > Valencia hispanica. The sequence goes on from OY747709.1 coordinate 43,280,782, forward strand.
GGGCCAGGCTGTTTAGGATAGTTTTTTTTTTTCTTCTAATTTTTGTTTACTCAGGTTACGTTTCCTTTTTTTTTATGATCTGAAACCCCCTGCTCATCTACCTCCACAAATAAAAACATGTGGAATTTGGTCGACTTTACTGGGATTTTAACAGGAATCTTGTGTTTTGGTCAGATTAGACTAAGATGGTGTTTTATTAATCATTAAGCACTACAGGTAGGTTAAGGACCTCATTCCTACTGTTACATATGGTGGAGGGTCTGTGATGCTGTGGGTCTGCCTCTTTTCTCAAGGTCCTGGGAGCCTTGTTACAGTGCAAGCCATCATGGACTCTTTGAAATACCTGGGCATTAAAAAATATATGGCCAAATCAACATAGAAATGGCTCACCAGACACCAAATCAACCGACTTTCATGGCCATAACAGTCCCTAGACCTGTAACTTATAGAAAACCTTCTCTCTCTATGTTCCCGCTTGTAACTAAAAAGTTAGAGAAGGAGTGCTGCTCCATTGCTATAAAGGGAAGTCATTAACACAAAATTAACTTAATCAAGTTAAAGAGTAATTTTTTTAGCCAAAACATTAATTGTGAGATCATTATACAGGATCAAAAGATTGTTTTTGTTTTTTGAGGCTTTACTAGAGGCAGCCAATAATCATAAAGCTTGTGTTATCTTCATAAAACCCACTATCATGACCGTAAATGGGTCCTTTGAAAATTGAAAAAAACAAACAAAACTTGTTTAACATTTCTAAATACAACAGAGTAATAAGCAATACTACATGTGAGCCAGCTTCGCTCCCATCTTTATCGCATACTGTACATAAAAAAAATCTGTTCTTGTCATACATCTGTGCAAAGATCCCCATTTCCCACAAATGTCACCAACAACAAAGTGCATAACTGGAAGAATACTGTACGCTACACAGAACTTCACTACTCACATACTGTAGGTCACCAAAGCACAGGACAGTAAAGGGAGGTCATAATACATCAACATCCAATGGAATTAGCTTAACAGAATACATAACAACTCACAAACATCAGAACACAACAAGTCTGAGAACAGAGCAACCGTGAATTGTACAACTTGCAATGAACAACGACAGTATGCATGCAAAATATGCATTTATATCAACACGATACAGACATACAATACAGGGTAATCAAAACAACAGGTCATGACCATTAATATATTCACAATTAATATATTACACTTCTGTTTGGAGATACTTAAAAGAAAGCATGCCTGTGTAACTATAGGCTTCTCAGTTGCATTTCATTCAGCCTTTTTTGCAAAGAACACCAAGTTTATGTGAAATGTGTGCTTTGTTCCATTGAACAGTTCCTCAATTTTTTTAAGCACAGTAACATTATTATATATGGTAATAAAGCAGTTGTTTGGTAACTAGAAACGTATGGCATCATTTAGAATGTGGTCATCAGTAGTGTAAACTATATTTAATATTTACTGGGATTTACTGGGTTGAAACTTGCAAAAACCACCAACACTTTAATGTTAAAATGACAGCATCACCCACCCAACTGAGTGGAAGTGAGACCCAAACGTGTGTTGAACTGAAAAGTCCAGCATTAAGTCCAGACAGACCGGTGTTGGACAGTCCCACCCTCTAACTAAGACCTTGGTCCTGGGTTTCTGTGTGCCTGCGGTTAGTGCGCTTCCGCTGTTGCTGCTGTTTGGGGTTTACTTGGTCCCAGTAGGACTGGCAGTACTGGTTAATTAATCTGATCTCAGGTGGAAAGGGTGTGGAGGCAATGGGCGACTGAGGCCCTGCTTGGCGGGTTTTTGGCTCCTCATCCTCATCTTGAGCAGTCAGCGCCAAAACAATGTCCCGATCCAGGATGCGCAAAGCGACGCGGGCCATGGTGTGCTTAAAGTTGTTCTCGGTGGCGAGGCAGTGGTAGAGCCCTGCGTCTGACTGGTTGAGAGACTTCAGGAGGATACCCTGGTTGGTTTTCAGAACTCCTCCAACACGATTTAGCTGCAGGTTAAAAAATGACAGGGGCAAGACCTTTACATTAGTATCCTTCTAATGAATGATAATTGATTAACTATTGATGCAAATATGGATTAATTGATCAGAGTTGCACACCAGCAGCGTAAGAAAAGCCCTTACTGAATAAACCACAGCTATTTTAAAGAGGTACATTATTAAAGTTACAGATAAATACAATACTGTAATTGGGTACGTGCACTCAATAGCTGAAATGTGAAATGAAACATACACTTTGCTGGTTTGCATCAGTTGCTTTGCATATATTTTTTAAGAGCTGATTTGTAATATTTGATAGGAAACACTTAAACTCGGAGTGTTATTTGCAATAGGTTCTGTCTTTTGACTTTGGCCAGGCCATTCCAATAGAATGCCCTACATGGCTACCGATAAACTTTAGATGGAGCTTCCTTTAGATTTCTTTCAACAATGGCTTTTCTCTAGCCTTTCTATCCTAAATACCAGATTTGGGGCCTGGGATGTTGTTTTTCAACCTGACCCTGATTTAAATGTCTTCACAACTTCCTCCTTGACCTTTCTGTCATGCTTTTTGATCTTCAAGTTGCTGTTTCTTAACTCCTGCTCTCTTGCAAACCTCTGAGGCCTTGTAAGGTGGCTTCTGAAGGCTGAACTGGTAGTCCTGGATTTTATTTTGGGGTACTACAGTAAAAAAAACTGAACAGAAATTCACATCACACTTTTAAGAATTTTATTTGCAAAAATCTTTGAAAAGTGTTTTTTTTATCATTTCTCTTCCACTTCATAAATATGCCCTGCTATGCATTGGTTTTTCACATAAAATCCAAATGAATACATACAAGTAGGATGTTAAGATTTGTGGCTGGAGGATTTTTCTTTTGTAAGAAAAGTAGCTGGTTGGAAAAGGTCAATTTTTGACGTAATAGTTAAATTTGTAAATAATAGTTTATCTTTATTTTTGAAAAAAATATATATCAGAGCTTTGTAACCTATAGAATTTCACAATGTTTCTTGTCAACACAGGTAACACGGTTTTATACCAGAAAACCTCATGCCTGAAAGGCAACGATTTGGCTGGAGCCATCACCTTCTCTTATTAAATTTACAGGGAATACATTTTATTTCCTCACCACTTTCCTCTTTCCCTCCCTCTGGAAGAGCCACTTGACTGTGGCCTGAGGGGAGCGAGGCTGACACTCCAAGAAGGTACTGCTGCCCTCCACCCCAAACTGCACTGTTTCTCTTAGACGTTTCTCCACTGCACACGGAAACAGAAAAGAAAATTGCTTAAAACTTTAAAAAATGTAACTAAACATAAATTATAATTAACAAGTAAAAGCCACCCCTCACCTTTGGCATTAAATCCTCTGCACTGTCTCAGTGGATCACCATGCTTAACGTCCTGTCTTCTGCTCCTCCTAGAACAAGTATTAGAGTTGAAGTTTCATAAGAACCAACACACCTTCTATACAATATAACGAAGAGAACACAAAGTGAAGTGACAATGTACCTCTTGGCAGATGGGGTGAAGGCAGAGCAGCTATCTCCATCCCAAGCGCAGTAGGGATCCCGGGCCAGACAGCAGTCAGAGCAGGCTCTGCCGTACACGCCGCAACGATGCAGTGACACCTGCGTCAGCCCCGCGTCAGATGACACGTACAGTTGTTGCTGCAGCAAGGCAAACAAAACAGGTTCAACTCAAAGGGGTTGCCTTTTGGTTTCAATACATGCAAGTAAACAGTCTCTTTCAGAAGTATTCACATCCATTAACTGCTTCCTTTCAGAACCTTTCACACTTTCTTCTTGCTGGTCTTCCATAAAGAAATAGACTGTGGGCATGAGCTATCCTAACAACAGATTTTCCAAGTAATGGTCTAAGCTTGGGATATTGTTTTGTAACCTAATCCTGCTTTGAACTTCTCTCTAACTTAATTTCTAACCTGTTTGCTGTGTTCTCTGCTCTTCATGATGCTTTTTGTTAACTAATGTTCGCTAACAAGCATTTTAGGCCTTCACAGAATGGCTGGATTTATACTGAGATTACATTACATGTAATTTATCTATAAACTCGGTAAACTTTGAAGAGAATAGGCTGAGCTGGATTTTATTCATGGGAGTCAGAGTAAGGGATCTGAGTGAATTTGTACACTTCACAAAAGTCCCAATAAAATACGTTGAACTCTGTGGTTGTAACGTGACAACATATGAAAAGTTTAAGGGGTATGAATAATTCTGCAAGAACCTGCACTGTCTCCAGTATAAAGAATGAGTAAAACCTTACTCTTTTTGAAGAAATCTTCATGGTTTTAACAGGAACTCTGGTCTATAAATCAATGAAGAAAAATGCTTACATTTTATGGTCAGGATCAATATTATATAAAATATTCAGGCAAATACAGAGACATACCCGAAAAACCTCAACCTCTTCTAGAGTCAGTTCCTCCATGGTTGTTGGGTCTTTGGGCAAAACAATGACTTTTTGCACTGTGCCTCGGTCTAAAAGCAATATAAATATTGTTGATGATTAATTCCATGAACATGTATTACAGCCATCTGTTCTGCAACACTCTCACCTGTGCCTAGAAAGAGGACCTCATAGCGCCCATCCACAGCATCCACCTGGTCAACCACAAGGGCCGTGTACCGGTAGTCCACGCCCGTTTTCACCACCAGGGGGCGGCGATGGATAGGATACACTGAATGAAACATGAGGGGATGGGCTCGGATGAAATTCACAGCCTCATCAGAGAAGTTCTTGGACGACCGGGTCCCTGGAGTGAAGGTTCCTCCTGGACACTGGATGCAAGAAGGGAAAAAAAGTTTGATTATGTCAATGTTATCATTTTAACTGTGAAGACTACGAGACCACGACATACTGTTCCAGGCCGTGGATAGGGAATCTTCCCAGTGTATTCTGTCCATTGGTAGTTATGGCCGTGCTTGTGGGCAAACGGTCCATTGAAGACATTGCGAACATCAGCCATCGAGTACACACAGACTGCTGAGCCCTTAAACACAGAGCTTGAGCAAAAACAAACAAGAAAGAAATAAAAAGGTGGCAAACCAAACACATGAAATTAGAGAATAAATTAGCCACAAAAAATGTGTAGATAAAACAAAGAAACAACTGCGGTATGAGTTTGTGAACCTAGATTCCAGAAAACAACTCACCCGGCTGTGGTGAACAGAGCATATACCATGGGGTTTCTTTCATCCTGTGTTGGTTGAATGAACAAATCACCTGGAAAAACAATGACATACATTTCATTGGGAACACTGCCAAGCAGATGTACCTAAGAAACTATTAGAGACAGTTTCTAAGGACTTTACGTAGTTCATCAAACGATGTCTCAACCCCGTCGTCTCCTATAACTGAACAGACAAGACGGGCCTTCAGGAACGTTGTCCATCGGTTCACTAGGGATTTCTGTCCTCCTTCATCATTCTGCAAGTTATATATAAAGGCATGGTTAAATTCACACTTCAAATGTACCAAATAGTTCACTGTAAATTCCATTTAGAGCTCCTTGTGAAAGTATAGATACCCCTTACATGTTTCCACCACTATTAACAACAGTATGGTAAATGGTAAATGGCCTGTACTTGTATAGCGCTTTATTTAGTCTGTGAGGACCCCAAAGCGCTTCACACTACATTCAGTCATTCACCCGTTCACACACACATTCACACACTGGTGATGGCAAGCTACACCGTAGCCACAGCTGCCTTTGGGCACACTGACAGAAGCGAGGCTGGCGGACACAGTCTCTAATGGGCATTCATGATGATGCTGCCACCACCATGTTTGATCATACATGGGGATCGTGATGGGTGATGTGTAGTGTTAGTATTTCCCTCTCTTTTTGTGTTTTACATGCTGGATAATAAATGCAATTTTGATCTTATCCAACCATGGCACCTTCTTCCACATGTTGGGTGCATTTCCACCTGGCCGGTGGCCAACTGCAAGTAGGACTTATTCTAACTTTCCTTTAACATTGGCATTTGTTCTTGTCGCCTTTCCATGGAGGTCAGATATGGCAAGCATTTATCCTGTTGACAGAACTCCCCACATAAGCTGTGGATCTCTGCTGCTTCTCCAGAGTCACCATGGGGCTCTTAGCTGCTTGTATAATTATTGCTCTCCTTGCTCAGTCAGTTGGTGAAGATGGACTGTTTTTGTACTGACCTTAATTATGCATAATTATGCAAATTATGCAAAGGGACTTTCAAATGCAATTGTTGGAGATAATTTACCAAAGCTTGGGGTTGTAATGGGAACACTTTTGTAGGGCACTTTATTTTCTTTAACAGCGTGATTCTACTTACCAGACACACTCTCCCCACCCGGGCTAAAACCGTAGGGCTTGCCCCACCACTGGTGTCTAGACTCTTCTCCCGGAAAAAGAAGTAAAGCTTGTCATCGTTCTTTTCTGCACTGTCAGGGATCTGCTGGATCTGGATAAACACCGGCTCTGGAGGATAAAAACAGATAGGCAGAAAGAGGATTCAAACGAGTGGTTGTCAAAATAAAATGAGAGGATCTATAGCCTGTAATCATTGCCGTTTACTTCTTCACACCCACACTTACTCACCGTTGAGCCACCTGGAATCATACTGCTCTGTCCTGATTGCTGTCCTCCCTCCCATGGTCCTAAACAGAGCAGCGTCTGTGCTCATAAAGTCAATATGTACACCTGCATACAGGTTACCATCTGTAAAGACAAACAAAGATTTAAAACTTTACTGAGCAGCATAGGGTGCACTTTTGGGTTCATTTTTCTGCTGATTAGTCAAGCATGTCTTACTGATCAGAACTGCAACATTCTCCTGTTTGGGATCGTAAGAACATTTTCCCTTCCCTGAATCCATATAACCAGAGACCAGCCTAAACAGGTAGTCCTGCAGAGGAAGATCAGAAAGAGAGCGTGCATAAAAATAGACTGCCATGATGAGACAGTGGGAGCATAAGGAAAATCATAAGCAAATCACTGTCCCAGTTTGCCGTCCTAAAATATTTAGCAGGACAAAGCTTTCCAGGTCTGTGTTGCTGGAGGCGTTTTGCTGTAAATCCTACTTGGGGAACTGTAAATGCTGTATTCACCTCCGCCCTCCAGCCTCGGTTGATAAATGTGCAGATGGGTTGGTACGCCCCTGTGCCGCAGGTGTATAGGTGGGTGCGGTTCCATGGCTCAATCAAGCGCACAAAGTTGGCACATTCACCCTGGACAAAGCGGAACAAGACAAATGGAAGTCAAACATTGCTGTGGCATCTTGAAAGAAGGATTATTTTTTATAAAGTACAGGATGTTAGCACATAATCCCACCTGTCTACCCTTTCCTGTCATCTGGCATTCTCCCTTTCTCTTTGCAGAGGCTGGCCAGTGGATCTGCATTAGAGAACAAACAACCCAAATTAGGATCACTGCACTTAGAGGTTTAAGACCACATGCCAAAAAGCAGAGTGGATTTAAGAAGAGAGCTCCAGGAGTTTTGTACGCACTATAAGCGGTTCCTTGTTGACATTGTGCATGTCCAGAGCAACCAGGTACTCCCGACTGCCCAGGTACAAACGGCCCTGATCCTGATCCATGAGGAGGATGCGATAGTCACTGGTGTTGAAGGAAAAACTGAAGGGTCGCGCTGCTTTTGTGTCCATGAGTTCTGTGTGGAAAATGTTACAGTTTTGTTGAAAAAAAAAAAGAAGTTCTGGAGCGTTTTAGGAAAAGCTGCAGAAAGCAGAGCAAGCAGCACTATTCCCCTTATGCTTTTAACATATTTTCATTACCAACTTGGATGAACTTATGGCGCTTGAACCAACACACTTTTTTGGGGGGAAAATGTGTGTCACTTATTTAATACGACTCAACAGGGAGCGTTTTAAAAAGCATATTCGCTTTTAAGATCTCAATATTTTATGGGTTCTGGTGTCTGATTGGGTTTAAGCCCCTGCATGCCTCGTGGAGTTGGAGGAAAAGCTGTGTGGGTCCCTTAGGAAACATGGTCAGTGGAACTCACAGCTAATTCTTAAGATCAGGTCTGTGTTCAGCAGAGCATAACCTGTTAAGACATGCAGCAGTGGAAAATGTTTCTCTTTTTTCATTCCCCTAAAAGCTTTAATCGAACCTTTGGCAGCTGTTTTGAGAAAAATGGCCTAATGCAGAACTTTAGCATTTCTCCAATTCACTGCATTAGTTTAAAGACATAAAAAGCACTCAAACACACCCACACATCTGTGGCACGTCTGAAATATTGGCCACCATATGTGCTCCCTGTGACACGACAGAGGCATGTTAAAGACAGCCGGCTTAAACAATGACAAATGTTCTCAGAGACCCTCAGAAGCAGGCTTACGGGGATTCAAGAGGAAGTGCAATCTTTATTTACATCAAAGTGCCTGCCATCTTCCTTTTGAGGCCTGCGTTAACAGGATGCAGTGGAGGTGCCACTAAAATAAGCCTTGCAGTCGGATCTCCGGTCGAAGCGGGATGGAGTCTCTGAGACCAGAACAAAGTCCGGTCCTGTTCCCAAGAGGTAAACACAGGATAACAAGTCCCCATGGCCAAGCTCCAACACGGTCATGGTGGATTCACTGAACGGGCTAAATGCGGCAACACCGCACCCCTGCACTAGTCTCTGTTTGCCAAAAATAGCAAACAATGTCCTGCCATCATCTGGTAAACATTCAGCAAACACTTATCGTCTGACAACATTCTGACATCGATAGGGGAAGCACTAGGAAGGACATACTGGGAAGTCCAGTATGGGGCCCACTATGAACTCTCAGATTACAGTGTATTGTCACTGAGTCACTATAATGACTAGCACCATTTAGTCCAAGACCCATCTCTTGTATGAAACAACTGGTGACAGCACCTTGAAGGTATGAGATTCTAAAATGCGGCTTCAGTTACACAGCACATTCTGCTTTCTAGCAACGCTGAATCAACAAATCAAACGAGACTCAGTCAGTTTCCCTTGAAGTGTGTTTAATTGACCCAACTTTCAGAGAAACAACATGAAGTCCCTGTCCTCTGCAGGCCACATGGGGCCTCAGAGTGTCACTTAGTCCGGCACAATTGCTCAGAAGAGTCACATGTTCTCCCGCCGCCCCGATACCTCCTCCACAGGCGCCTCAGGGAACAAAGAGGCTTGCTGTCACAAACAATGGACAATAAATCCTTGGAGTGGCAAAAAAAACAGTTGGGGACTAAATCCAAAACTCACTGCTTTTTGTTCTGTTCTAGGGGGAAGGGTCTTCAGAGTTCTGCTTTATGACTAAAGCCGATCTAACACATTTAACAAGCTGCTGTGTGTGAAAACTCAATGCACAGAAAGATCATTTGCAGGATCATTTCTCAACCTAAATGTTGAGTTCATGCTGGGTTGGACAGATGTTGAGCAGTTCAAACCAAATACTGCATCAAGAAATGTGACCCAATTTGTTGCAATGGAGAAGAGAAAAGAAGGAGCTTCATCATTCTTTAAAGCATACTCTTTTTGTACAGAAACCTGGTCAGATTTATCTTATCCCCCTGGCAAGGATGTTAATTATGCAGTGTAATAATATTAATGTCAATGGGTTAAGTTTGGTAAATAGCCTGTACTTGTATACTGCTTTATCCAGTCCGAAAACTCTAAAGTGATACACACTACAATCTGTCTTTCACCTATTCATACAAATATTCACACACTGATGGTAGCCACAGCTGCCCTGGGGTAGACTGATTCAATCAATCGGCACAGCAGGAACCGACGACCAACACCAGCAGGCAAAGCAGGGACTGGTCACTATACCATCATGTCTTGCGAACACGATGGCATAGTGACTGAAATGGAAGGAGCAGGGATTCGAAGCCATTACAGGATGAACTCCTATCTCTTGGGCCAAAGCCGCCCACACCACTATCCCAATAGCTTGCTCAGTTAAGATAACATTTGTCTTTTTACTTGGTCATTAGTTAGCACAACCTAGTGCTAGCTATGTTTAACATTCAAAAGTACAACATAACACCTTGGTCAGTTCCTTGAACATCATGAGTGTTATTATTGCCAAACATCTGCAGTTTTACATTAAAATTAGATAGTGGACTAGTTAACATAGTGAACTAGTATAGTGTTCCTTGTCATTGTGGAACAGTTAAAAGCTAAGCCCTAAAGGACAAGAGTTTTGTAGCTTGTAAATATGTATCTATGCATCTCATCTAAAATGCTCACTCAGTCACAATATTTAAGGGCATTAAGTGATATTTTCTAACTATATTTTTGAATGCAGCAGCTGGAAAGCTGGATATGTTGTTTGTGACGTTGTGATGAGTATTTAAGTTTGTTGACGTGAAACAAAGACCATGACTGATTACCTGCTGCATTCTGTAGCATTAGTTTGCACCTCCAACAAACGAGAAATACTGCTCCAACATGCAAGTTCACAGTTAGATGAGTTTGACAAGAAAATAGAAGGTGTCCCATCCTTTTTCACAGAGAAACGTTGACTATACAAACCCCTCCACAGGATATGTAAAAATGTTATTTAATTGCATTTGACATTAATTGACTCTAGATAACATTATTCTTCTAAAGCACCTTGAATTACCTTGTTGTTGAAAGTGTGCTATACAAAAAAAATGGCCTTGCCTTGCCTTGCTTTCTACCTGCTAGTCAGTGCAAACTATTGCTACCTATGTTGAAAAATCACACTTTGACCAAACAACTGATCATATTGTCCATATAGAGAGACAAGGTTTTTTATTCAGTGTTATAGATTGAATATGAGCGTTGTTCTTACATTTTCATTCTCATTACACATTACGAGGTTGTCTTATTTATTTATTTACAGAATAAATTCTTTTAAAGAAACACACTTTTAACCCAAATATTTGTTGTGTATCCAGGAATATTGATTTTTCTTTACAACCCACTTTTTGGTAGCCTGAACGTAGGCATGGACTGGTTACTGGTATTTAGGTACACAGATTTTAAAAAGATACAGTTTCACAACTTCTTTAATTTTCTATCACCCTGTACTGAGGATTTAACTGTGTGCCTAGCTGAATAGAGCACTAAGTGCTATACCTCCTCATCCACACACGCTAATGCACCCAGCTGGTCAGCTGGTTCAAAGATTGCTAATACACTTTTCCTTTGCTTACAAAAAGGTAAATTCAGCTGTTTGAAAATAATTTCAGTCACAAAATACAAAGAAAATTATGGCTTGGACACTAAAGGAGTGGCACCTATAAATGTGAATATATACTTCCTCTCTTACTCTATAAAGGGCAGCACAGCAGAGAGGACTGCTATTATGTGCAATAAGCTATTTATAAGCAATTATGCAGAGATTCATTCCATAGTTTTCGATAGTTTAAGTACTTGTATCAAACCAGACTTAATGTTATACATTACAAAAGCAGTACTTTGAATACATGTTAATTGTCTGTTTTAAATAAAATAAAATCTGGTCATACATTTCTGGGTTTACATTTTTTTTTACACTGTACAAAAATATAAACACAACACTTTTGTTTTTGCTCCCCTTTTTCATGAGCTGAAGTCAAACATCTGAAAAAAATTTAAATACACAAAAGACCCACTACTCTCAAATATTGTTCACAAATCTACCTAAATCTGTTAGTGAGCACTTCTCCTTTGCCAAGATAATCCATCCCACTTTACAGGTGTGGCATATGAAAGTGCTGATTAGACCGCATGAAAATTGCACAGGTGTGCCTTAGACTGGCCACAATAAAATGCCACTCTGAAATGTGCAGTTTAATCCCACAGCGCAATGCCACAGATGAATTTGGCATTACATCCAATCGGCTGCACCACATGTAACCACACAAGCCCTGGACCTCCACATCCAACATGTTCACCTCCGTGATTGTCTGAGACCAGCCACCGGGACAGCTGCTGCAACAATTGGTTTCCATAACCAACGAATTTCTGCAAAGACCCAGGGGAGCTCAGCTGTATTTTCACAGTCCTCATAGGGGTCTGGACCTGACTGCCGTTCGTTGTTGTAACCGACTTGAGTGGGCAAATGCTCACGACATGCTTCGATGGCATCAGGTGGGTCAGGTTGAATTCGCCCATGGTAGCGGTGGAGTTAAGGTATGGGCAGGCGTATGTTATAGACAATGAACACAGGTGCATTTTATTGATGCCATTTTTTAAGCACAGAGATACCGTGATGAGATCCTGAGGCCCATTGTTGTGCCATTCATCCACGGCCATTACCTGAAGTTGCAGCGTGACAATGCACGGCCCCATGTTGCAAGGATCTGTACACAATTCCTGGAAGCTGAAAACATCCCAGTTCTTCCATAGCAAGCATACTCACTGGACATGTAACCCATTGAGCATGTTTGGGATGCTTTGGATCGGCGTATACCACCGCGTGTTCCAGTTCCTGCCAATATTCAGCAACTTCACACAGCCATTGAAGAGGAGTGGATCACCATTCCACAGGCCACAATCAATAACCTGATTAACTCTATGTGACGGAGAAGTGTTGTGAGGCAAATGGTGGCCACACCAAATACTGACTGGTTGACTGGTTCTGACCCCCCCATCTTGGCAAAGGAGAAGTCTAACACAGATTTAGACAGATTTATGAACAATATTTGAGAGTAACGGATCTTTTGTGTGTATATAGAAAATGTTTCAGATCGTTGAGTTCAGCTTAAAAACAAATGAGACCAAAAACAATAGTGTTGCGTTTATATTTTTGTTCAGTGTAATTACAGTGGACCCCTGGTAATTGTGGGGATTAGGGACCACAATCATCTGCAAATAGCTGAAATCCACGTATATTTGAGAGCCCCCCTGAAAAGGCTTGCAGCTGCATAATTAAATAGTTCAAACACCAAATATACATTAATCAGTGGAAAACATCTCACCACTACCCAAGAAGCTAATAAGCTACAGTCTTCCTTATCTTAGCTCTTCGGAATACAGCCAACCAGCACCAAGGAAAAGAAATGGAGCTCCTTGATTGGGTGATTTACAAACGCCAGCCATTAGCGTGTCAAGTAGTATTGCACATAGGTATTTCAGCTTCCAAAGCGGCATTCCATTTAGAATATTTTAGATGTGCATCTGCTCTATGAATAAATCTGTTAATAGGCAAATTTTCCCTGAATAATTTAGAGTTACGTTCCAACCCTTGAATAAGCAGAGATCCACTGTACTATGAAACTTGTGCTATTTGTGGTTATCACACCATGAGAATTTCATACTGGCCTTATCTTAATATACAGTGTGACCCAGAATATTGGGTTGAACCCCTAACCCAATATTCTGGATTAAACTCATGCCCATACCCTGTGGTGTCAAATCAAACCAGGGCCGCATTCCAACACATTGATATTGTAATATAGAGTTGGGTTAGAAATATAACCCAAATTGGGTTGTTTTCAACACATTAGCCTAGTTTTTGGAGTTTACATATGTGAGTACCTCTGTCTGAGAGGAACAAATTCAAGACCAAACTTGTGGGATTGATCCATCAACTACTGTGCGCACCAAGCTCCAAAAACACCCTGCTAAGCTATTTACCAGGAGAGGGATTAGTGTTAAAGGTCACATAAAAATGCATGGCCATTACTCTCTCAGGACTGGCAGGGATCTGTCTCTGTAGCTATCTGCAGCATGTGGACAGCTGTTGTCAGTGTTACAAAATCAGAAGAATGCACAGCAGCCCTGCACGTACACGCCAGTGTGTCTGTCAACCACATATCTCACGATTAGCTCTAATCTGGCTCAGATAGATTTTTCTATATGTAAATCATACATTTTTATCACTGAATCGCTGTACTGGAACAAGATAAGAAGTTGTCTAGACCTTGTTTTGAAACCAAAGCCTCCTGAATCAGCTGCACATCAAAGCACTCAAGAATGTTATAAATCTGATCCACACCTCTAATTTTCACGTCCATGTGGTTTCGGGCATGTGTTCTTACACGTGGGCTCCTCCCGCGACTTGATGTGACACCATGACAGGGAGGCAGAAATAACTGTAATCATCCTGCATTGTTTTGATCAAAGGTGTCGTCTTCACATTTGTGAGAAAAAATCTTTGCCATCAGAGTTAATGAGCACAGGTGAGCAGAGAATGAGGGGAAAATCCCAAATACCTATCTTAAAAAAGGCTTAAAAAAACTTCATCCTCTCCGTCTCAGCTTTTAAACCTGGAAGCCAAGCATTTAACATGCTAAAATATCAATTTTGCTCCTGTGATCAAGTTTCAGGCGTTTTCTTCTTGCGGCCGACATCAAAACAAAGAAGAACCTGACAGGTCACATCATAGTGCGTGAGGGTTTTAGGGTGTGGGGCGAAACTCTGTTGAAGGGCACAACCAGTAACCAGCCACACGTAACATCCACCTTTTGTTTTCAGCGCTCCACTGTTTGACATGCGGCAGGAAATACGCTCTTTACATATGCAAAAAAACGGAAACAAAACCTCTGGTGTGAACAAGTTTGTGAGTCTGCCAGGGATATAGCTGGACAAAAGCCAAACAGATAAACTATTATAATAAACCCCCACAGGCAGATGAGTTTACTTCATATGTATGAGCTCACCTTTGAAGGAGAGGCGAACCCGCGGTGCAGACTGCTGCAGGCCCCAGCCTCTGTAAACACACAGGGCCAACAGGAGGAGCTGGGCTCCAGATGCTGTCATGGTAACAGTCATGCAGGTAGCCCACAGAGATCTAAATCTGGACAAAAGAAGAAAGAGGAATGAGCGTTATTATAGAGTGCCCCATGAGAAATGGGAGACAGAAAAAAAGAGGGAAGGACAGACTCCCTCTGATGTCTCTGATCAGACGCTTGGCCTGCAGCCTTCTCAGACGAGACGTGTAGTTAGGCAGGAGAGAATAACGTCCAAATCTTCACACCTGCTCTGGAAAATATGACAGCCCTATTATTTATTTAGAGCGTAAATGTAGTGAGGTATGTGTTAGGACTGTAAAATGGAGCTTGCAAAGCCAGTCTCTTGAAGAAGAAAAAAAAAGCCTGGCAATTACACGAGATTAAAATCACCTAGCCTTCATCTTGGACAAATACTTCTACAAACAGCACTTAGTTCAGCACGTATTTTACTCACGTTTTACCTGCACAGAGAAGACAATGAACATGCCAATCAATGATTCCCCCCTGGCTCTCCCTCTCTCTTTCTTTCAACACTGCACTCTCACAAGCTGATGAGTGGAGGACATGACAGTTCAAAGGAACAGGTAGCCCTGGCTGAAACAATTCCTGACAGTGAAGGGGTGTTATGAAACTTAGTCCAACTGTTAGACCTTAACTCAGGCATTCATTATGCATCTGCACTTTGCTAGAGAGGATCCTATATAAATTATGAATACTAAAAGCTGAGTCCATAACATCCATTAAATTGTCTCCCTTAAGGTGTGCTATGCTTGGGTCTATAACCCATCCCCTGGGCTCCTTCTCCCCTCATGAGATCCAGGCAGCCACAGCCTCCAGCGCACATGGCACACGCCTGGAAATTAGGAGGTGCTGAAAAGGGGGGTTATTCGTGGTGACGAAAAAGGAGCGTGATTTCACAAAAAAGAAAGAAAATGGGGTGCGACACATAATCTGGAAAACATGTTCCCGAGAAAGACATTTCGAACATTCTGTTGAAACTGAAATGACTGGAACATTTAGGGAAAATCAAAAACAGAGGTCACACTGGCAGCACCTTAAACAACCTTCCTGGCATCGTGACACAAATCTGCTCACCAGGGGGATGTTGATTCCCTTCATCAGACATTTTACAACCGCAGCAAATTAAATACTAGTGCATCACAATCAGTCAGAAAATCACATAATGATTTCAGTAATTCAGTTTAAAATCTGAAACTTTTACATTACATGCAGAGTGAGATGGCTCAGGCATTTATTTCTGTTAGTTTAAATATTATGGCTTGGAGCTAATGAAAACCAGAGTTAGATGCAACATAAGAGATGTACATCAGATTAATTAAATAAAATTTTTTTTAACGTTTCATGAACTCCCTACTTGGTTGGGTCTCTTTTTGCTTGGTTAAGGCATCAATAGGGCATAGCATGAATGAGATCCGCCTGTGGCTCTGCTAAACTGTTAAATCATCCCAGGTTGCTTTAAAAGCGACCTTCAACTCATCTGGATTATTGGGCCTTGTGTCTCTCATTGGGGATTATCTATGGGGTATACATCAGGCCAGTTTGCTGCCAATCCAGCACAGTGATGCCACCACCATTAAACCAGGTACTGGTATTTTGTCAGTAAGGGTCAAGCTGCCTGTGGTGGTTTTCTTCCCATCGTTTGTGCACCTTTACTAGTACGGTTTTCCTTCCACTCAACTTTCAGTTAAAATGAATGGATACAGCACTCTGAGAACAGCCAGCTTATTTAACCGAAACGTCATGTGGTTTAACCACTAGTTTTACTAGTCTCATGTAATATTCAACATTTCAACAACAAAAAAACTAAATAAGATTTTCTGAAAAACATCCAATGTTTTGAAAATTTGATTTGTATTAGTTTTGCTCAGTAGTCAAAAAAATTAACAGAAATAAACATGTGAAGTATCCAACGTTGTGTGTGTTAAGCCTATATAATAAATTTGGTTTACTTTATAAATTGAAATAATGAAATTAATTTGACTTTTTTTATTATATTCTAATTAAAGGGTTGCACTTAGTCACGTGAATAAGATCCTGTGAGTGTAGACTTGTAATTGGGATTGACATTTGTTGTAATGAATAATCATTTAAAAAAATCTAATAATAGAATACTAAACATATATTAGCACCTAATCTGAATGTATAAAAACAGAACGTCTATAATTTGGTTATTATTTACACCTCTTTGAATAGGATGATTAAAATTCACGCTGTATGCTCGTTATTAGTCTATTTTTCTTATTCTTAATTCAATTCAAATTCAAATTCAAAAATACTATATTGATCCCAGAGGGAAATTAAGTGTTGGTATAGCATATAGCATATAATTAATTCTTTAAGGAGGTGTTGTAATAATTGTTGAGTAATAGGCTACATGAGAAATGTCTAAAAATCTCATTGAAGCTCCACTGCGTGTTGGACTGACTTCGTGGTATATTTACACAGCGGTTCTGTTGGGTTTCTGTTCTGGGTGGGAGCTGCAGGACAGATTGAAGTTCTGCTGAAATAATATATGGCTTCCCTTTAAATAATTACAGGATTTCTTTCAGCTTCTTTCATAAACGGAGGAGTGCGCACTTACCTGTAAACTCAACATCCAGAAATAGGAACTGGGACAAATGCGCACACTCCAGCCATCTAAAGGGTCAGAGACTGTGCTACAGAGTAACCAAGCGCGAGTTAAAAGTTAAACCAGGGTTAAGTTAAATACCCTTACCTTTGATTTCTGCGAAAAGAGTCCAAACTTGCGCGATGTTACCGCGGCATTCCGCGCGTTTTGCGCCCTTGGAGACCGGAGTGGGAAAGCAAATGTCTTTCAGCAGCAAATCTGCACAGGAATAAAACAATCCGAAAGGTTTGATAGTTCCTCTTGGACAACAGGAAAAAAAGACAACAATGCCGAATCAGTCGCGTTTATCCGAAGTCATTCCTCTGCCTAACAAAAAAAAAAAAAGAAAAGAAAAAGAAAATGGCATCAGATCCCTGATCGCTTGTCCCACAACCTCCAAAAGTTTATGCCCATTAAACCATCAGTGAAGTGATCGAAATTGTTGGTCCACGGATCAGAAAAGCGGACTTTAAATGGTGACTGAATGAAAACCAAAGTGACCAGGTGCAGGTGTTGGGAGAGTGATCTGCCCCGCTGTCCTCTCCCTTCTGTTCTGCCCCCACCCAGCCTTCCCTCTCCTGTTGGCCCACAGCAGCATTGGACCAAACCTCTCAGCGCACCATATGGGTGTGATTAACCCTGTCAGTGCTGGTGGAGCAGAGCTCATCCTCGCATGAGACTCTAAGCAGAATTTTAGTAGGGTACCCATTTATTTATTTACAGTGTATTTAAATGACGTATATGGTGTCATGGTTAAGAAGTAAGAAAATCTAAAAACCTTGAAAAAAGGAAACAAAACAAATTACTGACGCCCTTTTCCACATGGCTTTCAAAATATATAAATAGTTTTAAATTTTAACACACACAAACGTAAAAACTAATTCAGTTTTTTTTACATGAAGCCAATACCTAACAAGAGCACTTGTTATGAATTGACAAAAAAACATTTCAATCCAATCATACAGAGTCAGTTACATTCCAATTTGATCCCTTTTATCAAACATTGCAGTCAAGTTCAGTTTTTTGTTCAAATTCAAAACAGGGCACCATGATAATCTGATTAATAGTCCAATCAGAGATATTCTAGAGGATCACGAGTAAATTGGCAGCATGTAATATTGATTGTATGGTTGCATATATTTCTTCTGTTTACCTATTTGTATCAGCTATGTCAGTTCACATAAGGGATGAAATTTATTGAAAAAAAATATCTGTGGGTACCATATTTTAAATTCTTTTTGTTTTATTAATTTTTGAAGCGTTTACTCTTTGGCAGCCATGTCCACTGAGACAACCTCCACACAGACAGCAGTGTGTGGTGGGGAGGGGAGGTGGGTTTACGAGCAGCCATATAAAAAGGCTATTACCTGCTGATCTATTTACAACCCGTTACAATACGCATCAAAGGTTTTCGCAGCTCAGACACAAGCAGCAGAAACTGGCTTTAAACTCTGTCAAGCTAAACTTTAAACTTTGAATATTTCATTTTATCAACATGCCCCATGGGAATTTGAGTTCTCTCACAGCCCAAAGCAGTCACAAAGTCAGTTTATACCTGGGGGCGGCCCTGTGGTGAAGTCGAACACACTGCTTCAGTCGGTGAGTCCAATAGTTTCCTCCTAGCAGACCCTGAGCTGAATAATTCAGCTGCACTTTGTGATGGGGAACTCACACGTTTTTATACAAATGTTTTTGTTTTTTTTCTCAAGCGCTGTTAGCGTCGCAGGCTATTCTTAATGCATCAGCAGGAGCTGAAATTTACTATTAAAGCTGGAGGAGTGGGGCCTGCTACTAGGACTGTGTCACCATTGCTTTTCAGCTCCACAAGAGAGCTGGGTCAGCCCAAAAAGATTCCCGGGATTCCTCCCTGGCTGGCACAAGCACTCATGACAACAGTGACAAAGCAGCCAAAACAGGGGGGGGGGCAGCTGGATGTAAAGGACACCCATGCTTTTAGCAGCTCCTCGAGCTTGAAACTGAAGCTGGTTCTGAGCACCTCTCATCTTTGTGGAGGGCTATGACGCATGATGGGGCACTGAAGACAAAAAAAGCAAAGGGTGAATGTATTCTGAGCCAGAGCCCTTAGAAGACAGTCCAATTAAATAAACACAGGAGGAGATGTGGTGTGTGAGTTTATAAAGTTTGCCGAGGAGTGCCGTCACCGGCAGAGTTCACAGAGCTTTTGGTTACTTGCTTATCTTTTAATAATCTTGCTTAAGTTTAAATGACTTTGACACTGCATGGCAAACCGTGGAAGCCATGTTTAAACCTGGGTGTGAGCCAGATGATCTTCCAGCAGCTGTGCGTCAAAGTGTGACCAGGAGGGAGTCTTTGTCTCCCGCCCTACTGGAGGCATCCTTCTGTTTCCAGCAGAGGAAATGAGTCAGGACTGTGTGCCGAGTTGAAGTTTCCATGTGCTCTAAACTTTGGATGCAGACACCAGGACACTGACCAGCTCCCAGCGCTTTATAGGGGCTTACTGACGTCATCAGTATCTGTCAATGCATCATCAGCTATCCTTATCTCACCAGCATGCACACACCAGTGCCTCATCGTGTAAGTAGGGCGTTCACCACAGGAACAGCAATGTATAAAGTTTTTGATCCTCTTTAAACTTTTTCACATTTTGTCAAGTTACAACCAAAAACTTCCTTGTATTTCTGGGGGGATTTGATATGATAGACCAACATGAAGTAGAAGGAAAATCATTCATGTTTTTTTTAATAAAAGGCCTCACATGTCTGTTAGAGAACATTAATGAACAAGCAGCTTTATGAAGGCAAAGGGACACAGCAAACAGGTAAGAGATACAGTTGTGAAGACGTTTAAATCACAGTTAGGTTATAAAACAATATCGCAAGCTATAAACATCTCATGAACAGTGTTCATTCCATCATCTGAACTCAGAAAGAGCATGGCGTAACTGCAAAACTACCAAGAAATGGACTTTCACCTCAACCTTACAGGCCATGCGAGCAGAATATTCATTAGAAAAGGAGCCAAGAAGCCCATGGTCCTCATGGATGAGCTGTAAGGATGCATGACTCAGGTGGGAAAAATCTGACAGAGCAACTGTTGGTTGGTGTCTTCCACCAATCTGGTCTTTATTAAATAATGTCAACAAAAAAATTACTTAAAGCAAGATATAAGAAATCCAGTTTCTAGTTTGTCACAAGCCACGTAGGGAACACATGAAACATAGTCTGATCAGCTGAGAACACACCATTCCATCTGTGAAACAAGACAGTGGCATTGAATTTTGTTGAAGATCTGAGAAAAAGCCTGTTATCTCCAACAAGATGGATGGATTTTTAGCACCGAGACAGACAATGTGGATTAGAAAACAACAATGTCCATTTCTTTTTCTGGTCAGCCGTAAGATCAGTCCAGAAGATCCCCATACCTACGTGAGGTGGACATTTATAACCGCAGGCCGACCAAAAGCTTCAGATGAATCGTATTTCCACAGACACATCAATCAGCACAATTCCAGAGACGTAGTATTTGTACCCTGGAGGAAAAACAACCTATGATCTGTCCTCCTGCTGATCTCTCCTGTGGTATATTGATGAACTGAAGAGTGTCTAAACATGTCTGCAACTCGGAGGCATGCCCTGGCCTGGGAAACCATGGCCCTTGGAGTAAATTATATACAACACCTTGCAAAACTATTCGTATGCCATAACATTTTCCTCATTTTGTCAGGCTATAACTACAAACTTCTGTATATTTTATAGGGATTTTATGTTAACACAAAGTAGTGCTAGACTGTGAATCGGAAGGGAAGTGATACATGATTTTCACAAATAACAAACAAAAAAACAAAAAAAGAAAAAATGTATAAAGTTCCCACATGGGTCAGTACTTTAGAACCACCTATTTCTCCAATCCCGGCTCCAACTCTTTTGGTTTATGTCTCGATCAGCTTTACACCACTGGAGACTGAAATTTATGCACATTCTTCCATCCATGTCACCATCAATGTTGACTCCGCTGAAGAAAAGCATCCCCGCAGTATAATACGGCCACCACCATGTTTCATGGTGGGAATCATGTATTCAGTGTATATTGTCCATGTACATGTAGGCCATTAAGTTTAATTGTAGTCTCATCAGACCAGGGCACCTTCTACCAAATATTTCCTGTGTCCACTTGCACTTTATACCTCAAAGTCCAAACAGGAATTCTTGTTGCTCCCTTTCAACAATGGCTTTCTTCTTTCCTCCCTATCATTAAGGACATATTTAACAAGTGTGCAACTATTGGTTATCCTGTCCATAAATTCTCCCACCTGAGCTGTGGATCAATGCAGCTCCTCCAAAGTTATCATGGGTCTCACTGATTGATGCTCTCCTTGTTCTGTGGTGATGGGAATATTTTTAATGTAATGTGAATTGATTCATTAGTTACATGTTAGTCAATGAATATAGGGAATATGTCATGGTCTCCCTAAAAAAAGATTATATCTCATGGGACGTCCTGGTAAATATAATGGTTAAATAAGAATAAACAGACTGCCTGTATTTATACTGTGATTAAATTACACACAGATTAACTCTTAACTATAATGCCACATCTAAAGACAATTGGTTCCACTGGATTTTCTTTACAGGTATTAGAGTAAACTGCGCATCCTTGCATTTACACCTAACAACTCTGAACTACTTTGTGTTGTTTTTTTTTTTACAAAGAACTCTCAATAAAATACATGTTTGTCACGGTCATGGTTGTAGGGTGTCAGAAAGTAAACTCTTGCAACACACTGCATATAGCAGAGAAAAATGAAGAGACATATCCTGTGATTGCAGCTTCACAGCGCAATCATTATGATCCTACAGGTAAGAAAAAATGTAAACATTAACGTGTAAGAAAGAAACAGGTGCTGCCTGTCATCCATGAACTTCACACATCGCTGATTATCAAACAGGAGTAACTATGGAAAACATTGTTGACATGAAGGGCGCATACGTGGCACACATTCCAGTCACAGCCTGTTCACCTCGCACTGAATTGCAAGTGGGTTTCGGCTCAGAACACTGTGCAGGCACAGAGTGGCTGCAGCTTCCAAGAGATGGAAGACCGTCTGCAGCAGTCCAACACGCCATGTGTCCGCCGGGGCCAGCCAGCCACCATCTGCCTTGAAGACAGGACTGGCACTCTCCCTCTGCAATAAAACTCAGCAGGGAGAACAAACAGCTGTTGAAGAAGTTCTCTTGCAAAATAACAAGGCGCAGCTTTATCTTGGAGGGTGCAGAGTTACTGTACATGAGAAGAAGATAGCAAGGATGAGTGAGAGTAAAAACGATGTGTCTTAACAGGTAAATCTGTCAGCACCCTCTCAAGATGCTATGGTGACAGCGAGTTAATGGTTAAGTGTTGCACTGCAGCAACAGCCCAAAGAGGTGTTTGGTTTTTAGAACGCATGACTGCAGCTCTATCTTTAAAATAAAGCACTTGCCCTTGGGGAATTAGTTAAAATGATGCTGAAAAAGTGGGAATACAGTCTCTTAATTTGACAGCCAACATGCATGTAGACGGTGTGCGCATGCTGACACAGAACCCCAAACACACATGCACTTTCTCTGCTGCTTGAATTTAAATTGAATTTTCTTATCTGTTCTCGCACCCTTGCTCTCATCACACCCATCCTTCAGACACCAGACTCCAGGTGAATTTCAATGTCAAAGACACTAAGGTATCGCAGGCGCTGCAATCTGTTCATTCTGTCAACTGTGTGCATGTGTGTGTGGGTTGTTGTGCATGGGTCTACAGTATGTGCACTGATTGCTGGGGGTTAGACCCATTCATCTGTCTGGTGTGATCATGGCTCTCTGTAACTGGGCCCAGGAGTGAGCGTGCTCTCTGTGATCTCCCTGATAAGAGTCATCCATCTGCTGTGTGTATCTGTCAGGGCCCGGGCAGCTCGTCTTATCAATGCACCCATCCGTTTTCCTCAGTCATTCCTGCTCTGTTCTCTTTCCTCACTCTTGGTTGGTTTTCCCTTCTGTGCAGCTCCAACTTCTTCTTGATCCGATGACGAGTGGAGAATCACACTTACGTGGACCGGCTACATTAAAAAATCTGGCAATTTGTGAGTGGTGCACAGCTTCTTCTTAATGCCTGCTGCATGAAAGACTGCGAGCCTTTTTATGAAGTAGACGAAAGCATGTGCACGTGTGCAAACATACACAGTCACACACAGAGATTGTTAGGATTCAGGGGGCCCCACCTCAGCCTCTGAGATTATCTACAATAGATGTGACTCAAAGAGAAGCAGAACCTTTTTTTTCTTGCAGAGTTTCCAGGAGAGAATACCCTCCGAATCATCAATCTTGCAGACGAAGAATTGGCTTTTGTGTTTTATCCTTTCATTTTTCACTCCCACTAAAAGGGTCTGAGACTTGGAAAAACTACTGAAAACACGAGAACATGAAGAGGCATGACAAGATTTTTATGTACAGTGCAAATACAAGCTTAGATCAGGGGAGTGTGTGTACACAGAAGAACCCATTTAGGATTTTGCCGCCCTGCACATAACAAAAGGCTTTACAAACAACCCCCAGACCACAAAACAGCCTGAAGATAGCTTTTCTGTCCCAGCATTCTGTACTTAGTTTGTCACAATCAATATTGTAGGAACCAGCCCTGTTATTAATTTATATCCAAGAAAACACATTGAGCTCTTAGGTGGGCTGGATTAAGCTGTTTGTAAGAGGAGACAAACACTAGTTTAACATGGACTCCTTTCATGGGGGGGGGGGGGGCCTAACACAGGCCTAACAGGCCTAACACAGATTGCATACTCTTGGTGCTGCTGGGCCCACACCAGGACAGGTTTTTGCTAGTGTAATATTTATAGCTGTGCATTAAAAGTGGAATCAAGGGTTTAAGTGTACTGTTGCAACAGAGCTGCTGCTCCTTTGTCAAGGCCTGTCCAAAAATGCCTTTCCCGGGGCTACTTGCTACGCTGCATTCAAGCTGTTAGCAGGATGATGGGTTCACACATATACAGTCAATGGTTCACACAATCGCTGTCATATCAAAGATGGAAAATATTAAGGAGCAGCGACGCAATTCTTTTTTTTTCTCTCAGACATCTCAGATTCCAGCCAAATCCCAGGGTTTCTATGAGGCATTTATACACCAATATTAGTCATTTCAAGTTAGTCGGCCTTATCTCTTTATTTACACCTAGAAGTTTAAACACTGCTTTGAATCTTCAATGAGATCCCTCATTAATAAACCTTTTATTATGTCCATCAACAGATATGAAGGTAAACTTAACACTGCCGCCTTGTGGTAATTTGAGGTAAAACATTCCGTTTTAATGAGCTCAGCACATAAAATATAGAAGTTTATTTTTGCTGCACAATGCAAATGTACAGTACCCTGAAAAAATATCCATAACTCTGGAACCTTCTCACATTTTGTCACATTACAACCACACATAGTGATGCCTTTTATAGGGGTTTTATGTGACAGACCAACACAAAAAGTAAAAGTCAGATTCCTTGCGAGACTACCTGCTACCAGAGGTCCTTCCACCCCTCAGCATCCCCATCCACGATTCTTTGAAGATATTTGGATAAGAGTTACAACAGCATTCAGTTTCTCTTTGGGATAAACAAAGTACTTTTGAATTAAAAAGGCTCGAAGTTGAGGTTTACCTTTCACGATAACCCTAAACATATAGCCAGAGCTGGAGTGGTTGAGGTCAAAGGCCAGATGTAATTCTTTTTACGATTAAAAATATGTTAAATGGGTGTAGTCCATCCAATCTGACTCAGCTTGAGCTATTTTGCAAAGAAAATAGAAAGACCCTGAGCAAGTCTCTGTGCAAAAACTGTAGCGCTCTAAAACAATGTTGCAACTGGAGTAAAAAGTGGTTCTACAAGGCGTGGACTAAGGACAAAAAACATGAGCAACTGATAATTTCCCCCCCCCCCCTTCAGTTATTTACTACTTTGTGTTGGCCTCTCACATAAAATCCCTCCAAAATACACAATATATGTGGTTGTAACATGAAACAAAGGCATGAATACTTTTGCAAACCAGTACAAATGTAAAACACACAGTCAGCAAAGTCAAACAGCTTTTTATTTGTTAGGTCTGAGTCAAATGGTGGACATTTATCTTTAAAGCAAACAAGATCAACACAAGAAAACAAAAACAAGTAGAAATAAACTACACCCTTCTAAAAATAATAATCACAGCACACAAAATATAAATTTGTTGTTACATCTCCCAGAAACCAAAAACAAAATCCAGATTGATAATCCACGAATTAAAACATTATGCTTTTCAAAAAAGATTGCTGAAGTATTATTTACAAGTTCATTGCTAAGAAAAGTAAGTAAATACAAATACTATTGTTTTTTACAGTGCACCCCATTACAAATTGCTGTGAATTTGAAGTTTATACCACACACAGCAATATTCCTTTACAGAGCAGTGTACGTGCCATTAATATCCTGTCTTACAATTTGTGCTAACAGGCATGCTATAACACAAATGTGTAAAAAAAACAATAAATACCAATGGTTTTTTAAAAGGAAATTTAATCCTAAACACAAACTTTTGATGTTTACATAGGTTAATTCAAATTGAGTTAAAGTCTAAAGAAAGCTGAAAGATCCTACGTATTGTTTGGGTGCGTTACATAAATCCGGGAATCCACATATTATGAGGATTATCGAACATCAGAGATAGTTACAGGGTGGAGGTGTAGATGTAACATAACAGCACAGGTAGAACAGACGGGGGAAAAAAAAAACCACACTGGTATTCTACTAAAAATAATCATTCCTATATACTACAGTAGAGTCCACATTTCTTTATACACAACCAACAATGACTATAAGCATAAATGATTTAAAATTAGCCAAGTTATTTCAACAAAACGGCCACCATGATCATCCCTGAGAAGACATTTTGGTTCTATACTCTGAAATGTATCGATCATCATATCAAATTGAACTCATGACATATTCTCTTTGTCACGTGTCAGTTTAAAAAACAAACAGCTTTCGCAGCTTGAAAAGATCAATATTAATGCCTCTGAGGATTTCAGTATCACGTGAAGAATCGGCTAAATCTAACTACGTGCGAGTAGGGTGTTACAAATGGTTTTTCGCTGCCGCATAAGAAACTATCTTTATGAACTCTTGGGGGGGGGGGGGCGAACACTGAACCCAAAAACATGTGCAGTTATATAAAGAAAGAGTTGTTGAGAGTACACAGTAATAACTAAAAATAGAGGTGGGGGGGCATGCAGCCTTGGCTTTATTGTTACAGTTTACCCTGATTTAAAAGATTCTATTTTAGGAAAAAAAGAAGAAAAGAAAAAAAAAAGAGCAAGGACTGATATTTTGTGCATAAAAATGACACCAGGAAGAACGGTTCAATGTTTGCACTGCGTCTCCTCTTCATATTCCCAGTTTCTGGTCCCTAAATACACACTACTCAGCCACAATATAAAAACCAGTGAGAGCTGAATCAGTAAGATGGATTATTATCAGGCTCAACGAGACATTCCCAGAGATCCCGTGTCCACATCCTGATGATCCAGGGCTAGTTTGGAGGCACAGAGGACCAACAGAACACCAGCAGGTGTTGGTTTATTGGTGTGCATCCATTTATCTTCACTTTTTTTCCCCTCAGGCCTCCTCCTCTTCCTCCTGATCGCTGTCATCAGAGCCTGCGGGACAAAAATAGCACAGCTATAATCCCAAGAGATGATTGCTCCTGAACGTTCACAGATTTGGATATAATGAAATAACAGGGAAATGCCATCTTATGTTCCTAAACTACGGATTTTTCTCTAAATGGTAAAACAAATTATGACTTCTCACCATCAATCACTATTTCTCCACTACCCTCCTCTTCCTCCTCCTCTTCCTCCTCTTGGCTCTCATCTGAGGAAGACACATTTTGTTGTCCATTCGGTACATTTAAAGAACCTCGCATTAAAAATCTCATATTACCAACATCAACTTAAATGTATTTTATTGCCATTTTAAGTGACATCTCACAACAAAGTGTTGACTAACTAGCGGAAGTAAACTTACACTTATATTGCAACACCAAAAGTTAAACCATTGTACAAACTACTTCCATTGCGATTAAAGCTCCATTTTTTTGGATGAACCTGCACATCTCAAAACTGAATTTCTTGCCCATTCTTCCAGTTTAAGATCAGTCAGATTGGATATAAAGCATCTGTGAAAGTCAACTTTCAAGTCTTGCTACAGATTGGTAAGATTTGAATTTTGGTCTGGACTTTAAATGGGGCAAAACAAGAATATCCTCTAATTTTAACCATTTCACAGAAGCTACATCTCTGTCCCGGTGGAACGTGAACGTCCACCCCAGTCTCAAGTCTTTTGCAGCTTTTAAAAAGTTTAGTCCATGATTGCCCTTCATTAAGCTTCATTCATCTTTCCACCAACTCTGACCCGATTCCTTGTCTCTGTTGAAGAAACGCAACCCCACATTATAATGCTGCCAACACTGTGGGCATGGTGTGTTCAGGGTAGTGTGCAGAGTTATTTACCCACCACACAGCATTTTGCAATCCCAAAAAGTTCAATGTGGTACTTAATTTAACCAGAGCACATTCTCTCACATGTTTGGTGTGTCCCCTTGGGAAATTGGACATATGGATTCTTCTTGTCACTTTCCCACGAAGGCCAGATTTCTGCAGTAAATCAATATCTGTCCTGTCCCAGATTCTTCTACCTGAGCTGCATAACTCTGTAGCTTCTCCTGAGTTACCACCAGCATAGTGCAGGGCAAAAAAAGCAATTTCAATATTTTAATTGAGGAGCACAAAAAGGTCCATATCAACGATTGGGACAGGCTTTAAAATTCACCAAGATAGACAGTTCATGTGGGTTATCAGGCGGTTTGTGAGACCCCCATTTAAGCAATTTTACAAGATGAAAAAGGTTTTAAGGAGAAGTGTGAACTTCTTTTGTAATATTTAATGATCGCACTGAGACATATTTAAACTCTTAAAAACTCTAGGCAAATGTGCATCAATATACATTTAAGGAAGTGTAATTTATTTGTTTGGTCGTAATCCATAATGTCCTGCAATGTTTGCAGAAACTGTATTCAGTTTATAGCAATTATTGAACAACAATCTCAGTCATTAATGTTTATTAGGAATAATTAATTCGGTTTGCACTGATCAGATGTTGTGTTAGAAACTGGACAGTTAATTTGAAACAGAGTTGTGATAACAATCAAAACTGCAGAGAACGTTGTGAAGTTTTTGTCTGTGTCGCTTTGCTCTCCCGCCGCTGCTTCCCCGATTAATGTTCATCTTGTTTGGCCTGTCAGTTTAGGTGGACGGCCATGTCTCTGTAAGTTTGCAGTTATGCGTTATTTTTTACTTCTTAGAGATTGGACAGAACATCAAAGCGTGGGACATAAATCTACTTTAATCGCCTTAACAACTTTATCCCTAACCTGACAGCTGTGTTGCCTAGTCTTCATAATGCTGTTTGTTCTCTAATGTTCCTTAAACTTCTGAGGTTTCATGGAACAGCTTGATTTATGCAGAGATTAAATTATTCACAGATGCACCTTTATCTACTAATTGGGTGAATTTGAAGGAAATATGTTGCCCTGGATTATATTCTAGGGTATTAGAGTGAAGGGGGTCCAAATAAAAATGAATGCCACAATTTTAAACCAGTCATATTTCTTCCACTCCAGATTCCATTCCAGAAAATACATTGACGTTTTTTGGTGTAATATGATCAAATCTGAAATAGTTCAAGGGTTCTGAAGACTTTTGTCAGTTATTAGAAGCATAACACCATCCAATAAGCTCCAGGCCACATGTAAAACAGGTTACAGCAAAACCTGGGAGTGACAACTGAAACCATCTGAAGACATTTTCAAAACAAGCAAGCGTCTTAATTGCGCATCTGCAAAATATGGTTTATTCAACAGTTCCAATTTCTAAGAGCTCTGCTTTTGCACCGACCTGGACTCGCTCGCCTGCCGCCGTTGTCGTCTTCCTCGTCCTCCTCCTCCTCTTCTTCTTCTGCACCTTCTTCTTCATCATCATCCTCCTCCTCATTCTCCCTGCTGTGGGCTTGCTTAGCATTACCGGTGTCCTCGCCCGGCTCATCATCTGAGTCAGAAATCACCACACAATCGTCTCCATTTCCGTTTCCAGCAGCTCTGGCCTCAGTGGCGCTACTGGAGAAACAAACATGGACACACATACGGTCATGTAAACTGTGAATGCTAGTTATTTTGATATGCATGCAGCAGAAAAACAGCATTTAAGATTTTTGTTTTTATTTGTTTAAACTGTATATCAAGCAGATTGTTCACAGACAGCACATCATCCTGTGTGTACTAAAATGGTTAATCAGAAACAGGAGGATGGGTCTGTTTTACCTGCCGTTCTCCCTCGGCTCCCAGAGAGGAGTGAGGTAGTATCTCAGCGGATCTCTGTAGAGGTCATCCTTCAGTATCTGAACAGCAGCACAAAACAAGATAACACTGCAGGTTGAGATGCACATATTTCCATAACGGTGCTGTGAACAGACCTTACAAATTTCAATGTCATGTGCAAACAAGTCTCCAAGATGCTGCAGTAGTTTAAAAAAAAATCCTAATAATATGTAATTAAATTCTGGAAGACAATCTGACGCTTTATGTCTACTAAATTTAATCCCGAAAACAGCCAGGAGAGAATAAATGCCAGCCCGAGTCAGACTTTCACCCAGTTCACTCACCCAGCTCCTAGTTTAAAGTCTGGATCATGTAAGTTTGAGTCTAAAGGAGGGAACCACATAGATTAAAGCATGAGCAGGCACGCAGATATTAGTGTTTTGTTTTCATTCCTGGCTTGTCTTTGAATTATTGTTCAACCGTTTAAAAAAAAAAAAAAAAGCCCAGAAAAACGATGGTTTTTTTTTAAAGCTATAATGTACTGTAAAAGGTAAATTCTTATGAACTAGTACTGATGAGACTTTAGTTTGACCTTTTAAAACATATCATCTAATTTATTCTGAATTAGGTAAGTTATATCCAATTCGTCTTAACAAAACTTAATTAAAATACAGCTTATTCAACAACATCACTTTACATCATATCCTGCTGTTTATGCTGATGTTGGAGCTATGGTTTCTTCCTTGCCAAGTGGCCTCTGGACACATGTAGGTAAAAGACTTGAAAGACCAAAAAAAAAAAAAAAACCACCAACGAAGGTGTTTTGCTTTTGTTCGGAGGTTGTTTTTTTTTGTTACACCAAAACCATTTCCACAGTATGATGGCTGGACATTCTCATAGTATTTGCACTTATGTATACATATTTAAGCAGATGAATGTAGGACCTGCATTTGGAACTTCTACCTTGGATTTAATTTTTACTATAATATCACAGAAAGAGGTAGTGTGTTTGAGGTGTTTCCTTATGTACCTCTAATTAACTCAGATCTTGTGAATTCACCTAACAAAAGCTTACAAAGCCATTACATTATCATCAATGCTTTCCTAAAACATTAAATATATAGTAAGCTTATTATTTGTGAACTTTGAATTTGTAAAAATAAATAAATATATATATATATAAAGTTATTTTGTTATTCAGGAACTTAGCAGATAGAAATAATGAGGGTAATCCAAACTGACTTAAAATAGGAAACGCTGTCTAAATTAATAGACAGTGAAGAAAAAAAATAATACTATGAATCTTTTA
Source organism: Valencia hispanica (assembly GCA_963556495.2). Taxonomy (NCBI): domain Eukaryota; kingdom Metazoa; phylum Chordata; class Actinopteri; order Cyprinodontiformes; family Valenciidae; genus Valencia; species Valencia hispanica. The sequence continues at coordinate 43,311,783 of OY747709.1, forward strand.
CAACAAAGCATGTAAATATCTTGTTTCAATTGTGTATATAAGAACAGATGCAGATTTACGTGTTTAAATGTGTTTTATCAATGTAATATCCCCATATAGGTGGTTAACGAGTTTAATGTATCCAACCGTGGCTCTGTGTCATCTGCAGGCACAAATATCAATTGTGTTTTGGTTTATCACTACTACTAAAAAAACCATATAGTATGAGCAAGTAGTGATCTGTACCTGTGCTACATCATCTTGGGCTGGGTTGCTGTGGTCACTGAACCAGCTGAAAAACGTCTCGTAAACACCGCGGCATGACTTCCTGGGCTCGCTGTTAGCGGTCAGATTGTGTCCTCGATGCCAGAGTATGGGGTTGGAGAACGACATGGGTGATCCTGTAAAGCATCAGCAGCAGGGATCTCAGGATAAACATATTGCACATATTATATAGCACACTGATCTTAGGTTTTAGCCAAAATGTCAGGGAAAAAAATAAGAAAATCCTCATGTTGTTAAGTGTGATTTCTAAATGTGTATTTTATCTTGTTTCAGTTAGCAAGAGGATGGCTTTCACCTCCCATGCCGAGGTGCAATTCCTTCATAATGATGTTATTCTGGAAATACGGATTCCGTCGAAAGTGGAAGCGAATCCTGTAGCCAAGTTTGGTGTTTTTGAAACTTTCAACCTGAGAAGAACACCAGGGAAAACATAAATCCGTCTGCTTCGCATTTGCTAAATTCAGATTCATTAAAGACGATCATAAAAATGAACAAAACCTACTTCAAGATCGGTCATGTAACTAAGAGCATCTTCATCAGTCTCATCTATGTGAGCGGAGAGGTGAGGATGGTTCAACAGCTGAGGTGTTGATGTTAAGATAAAAACCAAACAAATAATCACCTATTCAAAAAAAATTTTTTTTTTTTAAATCAGGAGGACAAGCAGCAGAAAAGGCAGAATCATCTTTGATTTTCAAGGATACAGCCGTCACCCAAAACCCAGGGATGGTTTTTGTGATGGAGCTTCTCTGATCAAGATGTGGGCGTCTCTGGCCATTAATCTTCAGCTCCAGCCGTTGATGGAGCCTGGCACTTTTCTTCTCCAGAGCTTCCAGTCTCATCTGCACTTGCGCCAGCAGAGCAACCGACTGTCTCATCTCTGGGGCCATTTTGACCGACACGATCGCACACTCCCCATCATCATTGTCCTCGTTGTCAGATGGGAAAGAGGAGCTCGGTGTGGAGGAAGATCCCGATACGGACTCGTCCCCTTCATCCGCTTCGCGAGCATCATCTTTATCTTCTCTGTCGGTGCTCCGTGCTGATGTGGAGCTGTCTGCAGCTGCCTGTGTTTTAGAGCCAACCTTTGAAGGCTGCTGACCCGGCCGCTGTTTGTTTTTACTTGCATGTTTCACGTGTCTAACTTTTGCAGATGAACACGGAGTCTCTTGACTTTCTTCTCCATCTCCTCCAGTGAGACTGGCCAGTGCTTCAGCAGCTGCTATAGCCGCAGAGTCAGACTGGTCCACCGGAGTCGAGGGGTGCTGCACTGATTCAGCCGCTTTCCGTGTTTCCTCGTTTGAATTAGCGGGCGCAGAGGCCTCTGAGGACCGGGGTTTTTCGGTGATGTTGGCTTTGCCGCCGTCAGGACCGGAGCTGTTTACAGGCTGCACGCTGGAGCCGTCTGCACGATCTGAAGCCTGATCCGTCCGCAAGGCAGTTCCTTCAGCAACCGCATCTTTTGGCTCCCTCTGAGTTTCTTCTTTACGTTCGACTTCACTGTTCTTGCAACTTTTGGAAGTTTGTCCAGTTGCATTTGCGTCATCGCTTACTTTAGCGGACTTCTGGGGAATCGCGCTGCCTTCATTCTGGTCGGGTGATGAGCTCCGTTTCCTCGATGCAGGGTCAACGGACTGTTTGCAGTCCGTCACTTCACTCATGTTAGCAGGCTAGCGAACTAGCTAACAGGCTTGGAGGCCCGTAGGCTCTTACAAAAAAATAATTGCGGTCGATTACACCGTTGGCGCAGCAGCTTCAACAATTAGCGCAACGTTACAATATATTTAATAGTTTAAACGACATTCTCTGCAACCACAGATCAGGAAGCAGCTCTCGTAACTCTCCGCGGCCTGGCGCGGAACGTTAAAACGAGCAAGCTGCAGCTAACTTAGTTAGCTTACGTTACCCAATTATCGAATCCTTGCCTTGACGACCGCACAGCATCTCCGCAAATATAATCCCGAGAGGAAATACTTTATTTTTTTAGTCATTCAAACCCACCAAACACAAAGCACGCTTCCAAAAACTACCCCTGTTCTCCAGATAAGTTTAGATTTGCATTATCCGTTAGCTTACTACCCGTGAAACGACGCCAGAGAAAAACAATCCTCTGATTGGCTGCGGCACGCCGCGCAAAAACGTCTCAGCCAATCATCTGCAAGGGTGTGTTTATGTGGCGTTGTGTCTGAGGTGGAGTTAAATGCGCAAAAGGGACACAACGTCCAAATATTGAAATTAATTTTGTATTTTCAATACACAATTATATCGAGTCAGAATTTAAGTCATTTTTGAATGGCTGGGTTGCTTTAAGTGACGTTCAAAAATACATTTAAATTCTTCTCGGGGTTTTTATAGTGTCAGATTTCAAGACCCTTATTTGCAAGACAAACAGATCCAATCTATTCTCAGTTATACAAAATATAACTTGTCTTTGACAGAGAAGCTGTTCGTAATTACACTGATCAGTGCAGAAGGCGAAGTTTACCAATAAATGCTGACAAATCAAATTGCGCAAATCTTAACCAGACATAACATGTCATAACTAATTGATACCTAGAATATATTTCATATTTAATATTAATAACTCTGCTGTTACGGTTTTCCCCCCCATTTAGTTTAGTGCGTTATTTTTTCATCAGTTCATTCTTTGATTTAACTTTTTTTCAAATTTTTATATATCCAGTAGAGGGCGTTCAACCAGCCCGGACCGAGAAGCAGGGGGCGCAGTAGGATTATACAAGTTTTTTTCTTTAAAAAAAAAGAAAAAAAAACATTTGGGTCACGCCAAAGCGGGACCAGCACTAATATTAGAGGCTGCTGCTTTCAGAAGAGCTGCCAGACAGCACCCCATAAAGCCATCTTAGCCAGGGGATAGTCTGTCACAAGGGCTGTTAAGGGAAAGCCAGGTTTTCCACGGGTGACATTTAACGCCACACGTTGACAGGACAGAGGATATTCTCCGTGCGTAACGCAGGGACAGCGCTGGATCCACACCGAGCGCTGCTCCGCAAACCATGAGTATTTGCAAGTATTAATTTTGAAGACGACATATGCACTCTTGCACTCTTCTGCAGATATGTCTTTCTTAACCATACCAAGCCAAGATGGCCTTTTCAAAACGATTAAAACCAGCAAGTCAGCCGGGGAGGCGGTGGGTCGCTCACGCACGGACGCCGATGAGGAAAACGACGATGAAGAGGAAGAGGACGATGAGGAAGAGGATGTTCGGCTCATCCCCAGGTGTTCCCCGGTGCCCAGGAAGCGAGGCTCGTCCATCTTCGACGAGACAGCCGAGTACATGCGGATCCACCAGGCCTTTTACGCAGGAAAGCGGGTGTCGTTCGCTGATACAACAGGTGGAGATCTGGTGGATGTGCGCGAATTCGTAGCATTTGACTCGGACGAGGAGGACAGCGCAAAGTGGGAGGAAGAGGAGGCGAAATACCGCAAAGCAGAGCGGGAGCCGACCTACAGAGTGCATCCGGAGTTCCACGCCGCCAGCAGCGGCGACCTGCTGCAGGCTGTGCGCTCCAACAAAGTGGAAGTTGAGCAGATTTCTCCTGTGGAGGACGAGCCGCTCGCATTCAGCGGAGTAATTCGAGTCCTGAACATCTCCTTCCACAAAGCAGTATACATCAGATCAACCATGGACAGCTGGGCCACTTACTTTGATCACCCTGCAGAGTATGTGCTCGGATCTAACGACGGGGACACAGATCAGTTCTCCTTCAAGCTGTCTTTTGCACCACCTTACACCACGCACGGCTCACGCATTGAGTTTGTCGTGCGCTATGAAACATCGGATGGTGATTACTGGGCCAATAACTCTTCTTTGAATTACGTTGTGACGCTGCTTTTGTCCTATGAAGAGGATCCAGCCCAGACGAGCAGTGATGTGGCACAAAAAAGAAGCATACTGAGACCCCCCAAAGTCTACAGGTAGTTGTTTTATATTGGGCAGAGGGTGTCAGGAGGACTTCTTATGTTGTAAGGGCTTTGAACAGGGTTGCCCCAAAATCGTATGAGGCCTTAAGGCAGAATTAGATTTGGAGCCCCTCTTCTTGTTAAGAACATCACTACCACTAACAGCATTCAACACAGATTTGGTGGAATCTGAGAGAGGATGACAAGTTTAATTGGCTGAGCTTAAAGGCAATCACCAATAATTGGTTATTATTTCCTGATCTGTGTTTGTGACCAAGGCTCAAACACACAAAAACAATGAAACTCATAGCATTAGATTGTAACTATAATAACTCAACAATCAAACCATGAAGATTATTCTTTGCACTTTTATAATGTAAACTTGCTTCATCTTAAATCCAAGCTTAATACTATCCCCATTCACAATAAACAAATACAAACATATTACCTCTATGGTGAGGGTTAAAATTCAAGCATTTATAAGAGCCACCTGATGATTTGGAAGCCCCAAGCAGCAGCCTGGTTTGCTTTTGTCTTTGGTCAGCTCTACTTCAGACACCCAAGAATTGAACAGCTCATACTTCACTGTTGGTCAAACTTAAATCAGCTTAAGAGCCTTTTGTAAGCTGTCCATTCTGTTAATCATGGATGCTGATAGGGCAAGTGAGCCCTTTAAGATTTTCTTCAAAAGGGATTTTGGTCTGGACTTTGATTAGACCATTCTAGCACATGACTATGCTGCATAATGCTATCCCATTGTAGCTCTAGCTGTATGTTTTGGGTCATTGTCCTGGTGGGAGGGGAACTTCCAACCCAGTCTCATGTGTTTTGCAGCCTCTAACAGACATTGCCATATTGTAGTTTGTAGCCTTGCAGCAAGAATCAGAATCAGAAAGGTTTTATTCCCATATAAACAGATTCACAACATTAGGAAATTGCTTCAGTACTTTGTGCAAACATAAAATAAACATTTTGAAGGTCCTGTGATTAAAGGAGCTGTATGTAAGACTGCGGGCAAAACTGGTAGTGCAATCACTTTCAAATTACTGCAGAGCAATCTTCAAAATGTTCTGTTTTCAGCCGTCTTCATCTTGCAAAGGCATCTCCTATACAAATCCTTGTTTTATTTCGGACTTTGTCACGACGTATTCCTGAATGATAACGAAGTCTTTTAGGTGTAGTAATGTTAGACATTTTTTATCCGAAACCCTTTTGTAGCTGCACCTGTAGTAACTGGAGCAGAGCTGGCAACCCCGATGCACAAACACTACTGACTTCGTGATTGGTAGATAGGTGGAGGGTGGAGCTTCAGGCCAAAACACAAGTATTTGAAATGAACATGATTTTTTAATGTCTAGTGACATATCAGGGCCATTTTATGATTTATTGAAAAACATTTCTTACATACAGCTCCTTTAAATCCCAACCTGGGATATTTTTGCATGGGGTTTACATGTTCTCCCTGTGCATGTGTGGGTTCTCTCCGGGTGCTCCGGTTATTTCGGGAAAGTCCAAAAACATGACTGTTAAGTTAATTGGTCTCCTTAAATTACTCTCAGGTGTGCATAGTTGTGGGCATGGTTGTTTGTCCCGTGTGTCTTTCTGTTGCCCTGTGATGGACTGGCATCCTGTCCAGGGTGTGCCCAATGACTGCTGGAGACAGGCACCACCCCCCTACAAGCTTGCAATGATAAGCAGGTATGGATGGATGGATGGATGGATGGAAACTGCTGAACTCTTCCCATTAGGTGACCTTTGAAGACAGATATTTGCATTGATCTTATTTAGGGGTATCAGGGTTGGGGGTGGGTGGTTTCTGAATACAAATGCATGCTACTCTTCAGAGTCTTAGAAAACCATGTGCAATTCTCCTTCAACTTCACAGTTAAAATTACTCTGTCTCATATAAAACCTTTTAAAAATTGAGGTGAAAGTGTTTAAGATCTGTATTAGCTCCCAGATAGAGTGATCCCTGCAACACAGACCAGTATCTGCTTACTAATACCCTTTGAGCCTTCCTGGCTAAAATGAGAATTCACCTCAACGGTTCTCCCTGGACTCGATGCTCTGCTACGGAGGAACCTAAATCCAAATTGTGATATTTGTAGACTAAAAGAAAGGCGTTCAAGCTAACTACTTCTTAGAATTTCTTATTTCTGTTTCAGTTTTTCCACTTGCCCAGAAAGAGATTTTTAGAAAGCTCACACCCTGCGCTGAATGCCAGTTGCCTGTGTGGTGTGTGACGCGATCAAAATAGGAAAAGGGCAGGTGTCGTTTTCAGTCCTGGCTTTTCCCCTCGCACTAAAATTTAACTCTGACCTTTTCTATCTCTCGTAGAGGAGCGGAGCGATTTCAAAGGAGCAGACATGGCCTCTAACCTACATGTATCTAAGAGACTGGTGCACGGATCACTTTGCTTCCTTCTGCTGTCCATTAAAGCCAGATAATCGTCTTATTTACTCTAACATCAACACAGTAGATGATAGATCTTGCTGTGGTTAAGGTCCCACAAGCTTGTTAGGGACATATAAAAAGGATCAAACAGTTCATTAACTGATCGTCATCATGTAGATCATTGCTGCAGCTGCTGGGAGATAGGCATGGGCCTGATGGTTTATCCAGTACAAAATGAAAACATTGATGATTGTATAATTAAAGAAATCACCTAAAATATTCTGGTAATCCTGAGTTACTGAATGTCAAATTAAACATTCAAATTTAGCTAACAGAGTTTGTAGTGATGTAAATTAATTTTACACCTGCCCTCAAGGATACAACAAACAATTTTTTTTCTGCAATGTCATGCTCAGGGTCAAGGTATAGACCGCACATTCGTCCCTGAGTCTTAGCTCAGAGATACTCGGTACTTGAAATTGAACTTTTCAATTTGTTACCAAACCTGTAAAATTCAAATACAGTTCTTTTAGATGTTTGCAGTCTTCAATAATATGTCTAATTCTCTAATTCAATGAATTTAAAAGTCTTGAATTTATTTCAGTCTTTCCAAAGGATGGTTTCCCATCCCCATGTCTGTAGAGAGTGAAAAATCTGGGTCATATTCTTAAATCGTCGAAGGAAGATCATGTAATAAAAACACAAGGAGTATGAACAGCTCCTGGAGCTCTTGTCACATGCTTGTCACACATCTTGAGCTGTTGGCATGCTTTCCTGGGGCTCCAGGCAATGTGGCGGTCCAACCTCTTTTGAAAGATGTGTGGAGAACATTCCTGTTTCATAGTTTTAGTTTTTTTTAGCTCTGTTAGCGACTGCTCCCCACACATTCAGTTTTACGCTGCAGCAGAGCTTACTTTGACTTTTACACCCAGCCTTAGTCAACATTTCACTCTATAGTTTTCCAGCTTGACATCTACTTTGACAAATACTCTAATGACTAAAATTACAACTGAGACCTTTGTATTCAAAAACACCCTGCTTGGCTTTAAACAAGGTCAGAAGCAGTAGATAAGAGAGACTAATCACCAAAAATCAGATATTGACAATGGTTTAAGACCCCAGACTGTGATTGGAACCCAGGAACTTCTTGCTGCAAAGCAATGGTGCTAACTAGCCACAGATTTTTATTTTATACCTCTCTCTATCTTACGACACAAAACTGTCTGAGTAAACACATATATGATTGTAAATTATTTATTTAATTCCTGACCATCTGTTCGACATATTAACAGGGACTTTTACCTGATATATCTCACTTTGTGAGAATCTAGACATGTAAAACACCAAGGGAAGGATGGGTAAATATATCATATCTTGATTATTTTTTTTAGAGAAAGTACAATCCAGATTTTACCACATTTCCCCTATGTAAAAACATAAAAGGAACAAGTCATTTTACTGACTATGTCTCAGTTTTACCTGTCAAGGGGTTGTTTCATACCCACTTTGAGAGACAACAATTTAAAGTTGTTGGAGACTGCTATAGCAATGAATTGTCAGCAATTACCTCAAATGCTCTGATCTGCACTGCAAGGTATCAGGAAGAGAATTGTCAACTTCCACAAGTATGGTTCATCTTTGAGTAGTTTTCAAACATCTGAACATTTCATATTCAACTGTTTAAACATTTAAATGCAAGTTAAAACACATTGGAATGACCAGCATTCAGGAATAGAATAGGTTCCATCCCCTAGTAATGAACATTTTGGCGTAAAATGTGCATATCAAGAAATAAGAAAGAGTCATTATTCACAGAGGAAATAGTCTTGTACCACCTTGGGCTGAATTGGCGCTCAGGGTGGAAGAATCCATTATTCCAGAAGTAAAAAAAGTCATATTACTTTTTACAAATACACTCAGGGGGAAAAAGACCTTCAATTTTGGAGACATGTCCTGTTGTCTGATTGAAACCAAGAATAAAATGTTTGCTCTAAATGATAATCGTGTTCTTTGGAGGAATAAGAGGGAAGCTTCCAAGCCTGAGAACACCGTCCCAACTGTGAAGTATGGAGGTGGCATAATCATGTTGTGTGGATGTTTTGCTTTAGGAGGAACTGGTGCAGTACACAAATAAATAAATTACACCAGAAGAAAAGAACATAATTGAGAAATATTAAAGCAACATCTTAAGACCTTAGTCTGGAAATTAAAGCGTTGGCACCAAAATGTCTATGTATGGCTTAAGGGAACAACGTCAATGTTTTAGGGTGTTCATCGCAAAACCCTGATTTCAGTTCACACTTATAAGTCACTTATAAAATTTGTGGGGAGAGCTAAAACGTTAAGTGTGACGAAGGAGGCCTAGAGGCCGTAAGTAAAGTTCTGAATTTGAAGAAAATTAAAAAAAATTGGCAAGTTAATCTGTCATTATTTGGCGTTTTGCAAATAGAAGTAATTTTTGTTAATGTGAATCTACCTAAAACAGAAAAGCTTGGTATGAATTAAAAATGCAGTTATATTACTATTGGACCTAAACTTGTAATTAAAAAGAGCATTTTGTTGGCTTTTCACTATATATATATATATACAGTAGCTTGCAAAAGTATTCGGGCCCCTTGAACTTTTTCACATTTTGTCACATTACAGCCACAAACATGAATCAATTTTATTGGAATTCAGGTCAGGGATAAATTTATTGAGAAATTTAAAGCAGGCTAGGCTACAAAAAGATTTCCCAAGCCTTGAACATCCCACGGAGCGCTGTTCAAGCGATCATTCAGAAAAGGAAGGAGAATGGCACAACTGTAAACCTACCAAGACAAGGCCGTCCACCTAAACTCACAGGCCGAACAAGGAGAGCGCTGATCAGAAATGCAGCCAAGAGGCCCATGGTGACTCTGGATGAGCTGCAGAGATCTACAGCTCAGGTGGGGGAATCTGTCCATAGGACAACTATTAGTCGTGCACTGCACAAAGTTGGCCTTTATGGAAGAGTGGCAAGAAGAAAGCCATTGTTAAAAGAAAACCATAAGAAGTCCCGTTTGCAGTTTGCCACAAGCCATGTGGGGGACACAGCAAACATGTGGAAGAAGGTGCTCTGGTCAGATGAGACCAAAATGGAACTTTTTGGCCAAAGTGCAAAACGCTATTTGTGGCGGAAAACTAACACTGCACATCACTCTGAACACACCATCCCCACTGTCAAATATGGTGGTGGCAGCATCATGCTCTGGGGGTGCTTCTCTTCAGCAGGGACAGGGAAGCTGGTCAGAGTTGATGGGAAGATTGATGGAGCCAAATACAGGGCAATCTTGGAAGAAAACCTCTTGGAGTCTGCAAAAGACTTGAGACTGGGGCGGAGGTTCACCTTCCAGCAGGACAAGGACCCTAAACATAAAGCGAGGGCAACAATGGAATGGTTTAAAACAAAACATATCCATGTGTTAGAATGGCCCAGTCAAAGTCCAGATCTAAATCCAATGGAGAATCTGTGGCAAGATCTGAAAACTGCTGTTCACAAACACTGTCCATCTAATCTGACTGAGCTGGAGCTGTTTTGCAAAGAAGAATGGGCAAGAATTCCAGTCTCTAGATGTACAAAGCTGGTAGAGACATACCCTAAAAGACTGGCAGCTGTAATTGCAGCAAAAGGTGGTTCTACAAAGTATTGACTCAGGGGGCTGAATAATTACGCACACCCCACTTTTCAGTTATTTATTTGCAAAAAATGTTTGGAATCATGTATGATTTTCGTTCCACTTCTCACGTGTACACCACTTTGTATTGGTCTTTCACGTGGAATTCCAATAACATTGATTCATGTTTGTGGCTGTTATGTGACAAAATGTGGAAAAGTTCAAGGGGGTCGAATACTTTTGCATGCCACTGTGTATATATATATATATATATATATATATATATATATATATATATATATATATATATATATATATATATATATATATATATATATATTATAAAATTCGGTTTAAAGCAAAAAGTTGATGCATTTTGTGTCCAACTAAGCAACGAAACCCTTTTAATTGATGATGAATGGTGCGCACAAAGTGGCAGGACGAATTTTTGAAAAAATAATTTTCTGTATTCCACTTATAGTCTGCTACAGGGCAGCACAGTATTAGGAAAATCTGCGGAATGCCTTAACATTGTTGAATATCAATAGAGATGTGATCTGCGAAATGATACGTAAATAATTTTTGCTTTGAGTTCATGCAAAACAAACACACCAGATAATGAGTAGTATACATAGCAGCTGAAAAAGAAAATATTCTTTCCATCTAAGCAACATGATTTTATTGAAAATTGTTGCTCCTGGCCAATTTATCCTGTTTTGTGATTTAACAACTAGTTGCTATTTCACAATTACCTCCTTACCAAATTCAAAAACTTTTTGAGCTCCATTAAACAGCACGTCTCACAAGATGTATTACAGGCCTAGAGAGCCTGACTCATTGTTTCCTAAATATTAGCAATCATTCATTGCAGTGCAGGCAGGTCTTTACTATATGCATATGGTGAAGAATAGTCTGGATTATATCAGATTACAGCTCAAATTTGTCCAAGACGATAATTTTACATAACAATCTACTGCCCTAGTCTGCTGTAAAGAAATGTGTAGAGTTTTTTTGTCTGATCAGGGGTCCTAATCAATCACACTTCATGATTAATTAGGACTCCTAATCAGTAGTAAAAATTAATTTTATGTTAGTTCTGGCCCAAATCTGGTTCAGAACCAACATGCATGGAATAATATTAGGTTTTCCTAAAATAATAAATTAAATAATAAATGAGATTTTGTCATTTTTCTGACTGTCTATCTCCATCAGTAATAAAAATACCTAACTGCTAACAAAAATAAATAATCAAACAAGGGCTCAACTACATGAGTACCAAGTGACTTGTTTTCAGCTACTACATGGAAGTAGGAAGAGATGAAATGACAATGTGTAGATATGAAATGGAGAGACAGATGGGCCAAAAGAAAATGGATAACAGATCAATAAGGCCAAAAACCTTTTCTTAACAGATTTTATTCAGTTTGCTCAATTAAAAAAAATTGTCAAGTATAGTTGACATTTACTACATGAGTACAGTGTCTTAGACTGTTTTGTCTGACTCAAAACACGATTGTAATTTAAAAGCCACTTAAAAAAAACAATCCCACTAAGGTTAAGTGCCCTCAAGGGCAATGAAGATCAATGGACAGAATCTGCCTTCTAGACAATATCACAATCTCCATCTTTTGGTAGATCTTCACCATCATCATGTTTCCTATGTTCATCATCTTGCTCGGACTCTTTAACACCTTAATAATCACTTTTACCAAATATATCCCTAAGTGTACTTAGCAAATGTGAAACTGTAAGAAGTTTTATCTATTGTGCAGCCACAGTAAAAAGAAAGTTAACCCCCTCAAAATGTTAACTTTTGAGAGGGTTTTCTACAATATTTTGTATTTATGTAGGATTTTTGTATTTTTTTAACTTCAAGTTTATTTAATACACAATATGTGTGTGAGGTTGTGTTTAGGAAAACTTTACATTAGATAAAAACATTTTTTTAGAATCAGTAGTTTATAAGAGAAGATGTTTAAAAACTGTTCAACCATCTGAAAACAGGGTGCTTTCTTTTCTTGCAGTATGGATGATGACGTGGCTTTAGAGGAGGATCAGGAGAAAGAAGAAGGTACCGATAACGGTCATCGCTTTGCTTCTTCATCTTAGGAATTTAAGAAATTATAAAAGTGTTGTGCTGTTACATGAATTGTGAAACTGAGTGATTTATGTAGTTCAGGCTTCCACATGATATATAACTATGTATTATTGTCACGTTTTTTCTTCATATATCCGTCTCTGAGGATGTTTTTATAGTATTTTGTGAAATAAGATCATTGCTTTTACCTGTGTTCAGACTCATCACTAATCTTTGAGTTCATTTTTTGTATTTCCCATCAGCAGAGGAACCAGAGATTTTAACCGCAGAACTAGTCAGGCCTTCGGGTGTGTGTCCAGTCATCATTCATCCTGAGATCGATGTGGAGGTAAGGATAAAGTAGTGAGGAGAGGAACAAATAGACTTTTACCCTACAAAAGTAGGAGGGATCATTTTGAAGAAAATAATCTTGATCTGCATGCACTTGATTACAAATTCATACTTAACAGTTAATAAGATAAAGTGCTTTCTTCATTTATTAAAATCATTGATCTAACAAACATTTATGTTCAACTTTAAAAAGCTTATCTTCACTGGCTTGGTTGTTTATATTGTTCACAGCTCATTGAAGCTTCAGCGACAACTTAGGTAAAGTCTCACTTCTCACGGCTGTAGCACGTCCACCGTTTCTTTTTTCAAATGTCGTTTTCTGTTAGTATCCCTATCATGATGCATGTTCTTTGGGGTTTTTGGCCTTTGCAATATGTATGTGTTGATTTTGGGTGTTATCTTTCTCTGTAGAAAGATAAACACGAACAAGTAAAAATCTCAACAAGTGGTAATAAACAGCACAGCACCAAGTTTTAGTCAGTGCTTTCTTGACATACCAACTATTATAAAAGGAACTAAAAAGTTTAAACTGAGATATTAAGGAGTAAGACATTTTTATCAGCAATAAACTAACAAAAGAATACGTCACCTTGTCAAAAAAATATATAATCATGAACTGATCGGATTTTAATCTCATGGTTTGTACATCAGTTGTGTTCACCACCACATACTCTTGTCTCTTTCACTTCAATATTCACATGCATGCTTTTTGCATTATAGCTTAGCATTGCAGCTAAAGTTGAGACAGCCATGTGTCTATCAACAAAACGTGATGCTAGTTTTCTAATGTAAGCATTCGGAGTGGTTGATTGGTTGCCCTTAAGGAGTTGTATTGCGAAAATTAATACTAATGTGGTTTAATTGATTTAACAGTGATTGTTATTACAAAGGAATCAAAAGTCATACTAAAATCAGAATTATTAGAACTATTTATAAATCGTAGAACCCTAATTTACAAAAATTGGACTTGAAAAAGTTAACTTTTTTTTCTGACTTTTTAAAAATATTTCACTCTCTAACCTGTGGTCTATTTTTCTTCTTAAAAAACGTTCTAACCTTCTTGACTTTTTCTATCTTTCACTACCTGACACCATCCTGCTTTATTTTAAGCCCCGTCCAAGATTCCAGATTTTTTTCATAGTTTTTTTTTTTTTAGATGAGGCATACATTAGTGCAAAAGAAGGACAATAGGAACATTTTGACATGATTTAAAGGAACAGAAGTTCATAAAAAACATTACACTAAATGCTCTTTTGAAGAGAGAAACAAAAACTACTATAAAACACAAGTTGACAGCGATGGGGTCAGCCTGTATACGTCCCAAAAGGTCCAGATATGTTCCAAAACTGAGATTTTTTGCTGTGTTTGCACCCCATGTCCAGATGCAAAGTGATGGCTTGGTGACAAAGATTGAGATTATAAGAAATGCTTTCAAAAGTGAAGTATTATTTTAACTATGTTTGTGGACTGGTACTAAAAAAATGACCTACTTTGTGCATCCCAAATATTGCTTTCTTTGCTACAAATCACAACAAATTTTGTTGTTGTTGTTTTGTGAATTATTACCCTATTTCAATTTTGTAGCTTTGCAATTTTTATTGTTCATGCCTTGATTTGTACCCCCCAAGAGGATGGTTTATACCTGTCTTGACAACTAATGACTTTGTCTTCTAATCATTGTCTACTCTAATCAAATTTAGTTTTTTACGAATTCCAATAATAAATGTATATACAAGCAAGAGGTCACTCAGGATTATTTTGATTTGATCAGAGGTCATATTTTAATAACAAAAAAACACAGATAGAATCTAAAATAAATATCATCACAAGTTTTGTTTATAGTATAATGAATTAAATAAAATTACACTTGTGATTTGAGGATTTTGATAGCTATTTATCCTCTTAATAAAAACACCTTACTACAAAAACAAACAAACTGATATGTAATGGTTGAGTACATGTGTAAGAAATGGTTTGCTTATGGGTATCAAATAGGAGTAAGAAGGGATGGAACAGCCATTCATGGGTACAAAACGGGGATACAAATTTGCAAAAGGGGTGATCTGATTCTGACCCCATTTTCACAGCTATTCTACTTTTGTCCTGGCTGTTTTCGTTCAACTTTAAATGGAAGCTCAAGAGGTTGTATGACAGAGAGGAGAAGGTAGATAATTAAAGTTTTGGAAAAAGCTTTCAGGATTTGTTTCTTGCTTTAGTTTTTCTGTTTGTTTGTTTTTTTGTTTAATCTTTCATTTTTAATGTGCTCAGAACCTTCATTAATGTTAAAGTTATGGTCACTCTAGGGCAGGGAATAGGTATTAAAGGCTTTTTGAACTGTGAAAAAAAAACAAAGCAAACAAACGAAAAATGGTGTAGATGTTTCTTCAAAGATGGAAACATTTCCAGTTTTATAGCTTTGTTCTTCATCCAGTCATGTGAATTATTTAGAACACCAAGTTATATATTCAGTTCTTTCAAAATCAATTTTCATATTGATGGGTAATCAATTTTTCACAGGAAAACACCAAAACTAACATTCATTTACTAATTAAGCAAACTATTTTAATTTGTTTTCTTACTGAGAAAGAGGTTAGGACACCCTACCAACTAATAGCTAAGTTTGAGTGAGAGACTTGTAGCCATCTATCAGTCTCTGGCATTAATCTGAAGAAACTTTTCCCCACTCCTCCCTTTCTGCTTTGAGATGTTTGGTAGGTTTCTTGCATGTTCAGCCTGTTTCAAGTCCCCCCAAAGCATCCTAATGAGATCAAACCGAGACTTTGACTCAGCTCAGGACTTTTCATTTTTTTGTCCTTAGTGGATGTACTAGTATATTTCTGCCATCATCATATTCCAGGGTTCAGTTTTGCATTAGTGCTATTTTTTTACACATGATCTGACAGTTTCCCCAGAAACCCTCTGACATAGTAAATATCATGGTGGATTCTATGATGATTTTATGGTCCTGCTGCAGCAAAGCATCCTCAAACCATCACACTTCAACCTCCATGCTTCCTAGTTGGTATACAGATATTTTATTGAATGCTGTATTTCGTTTACACCACAAATGCCCTTTGTTCTGGTGTCAGAATGATATATTTATAGAATTGTCTGTCAGAGGAACATTATTCCAGATGTCCTGGTTTTGCCTTTGTTCTCTCTGGCAAACTTTATTTTGGCCTTCATGTTTTTCTTAGAGAGCAAAGGTTTCCTCCTTGCACAACTGCTATGAAAGTTAAACTTTTCCAGTATCTTTACGAGGCATGCAGTTTCGTCGCAACGCTTAACAGAGCCTGCTGTAAGTCATGTAATTACATTTTAGTTTTTTTTTCTAGACCTCTTTTATCATCTTGTAGCCTGCTCTTATTATTAACAGGCTTTGATGGGCAGACCTGTGCTTATTGGCTGTTGCTTAGACTGTTATTTGCTTAGAGAATATTTTCTGGACAGTCAGATGCCTGATTTTAATTCTTTTTGAGTCCTTGTTAAACCCCTAACCAATTTTATAAGCAGTCTTCCTTCTGAAGGTCCACAGACGACTAATTTGATCTCATCAGGCTGTTCACTTTCACTTCAACAGTCAAAAACAAAACCCAAAGTAAATATCCAAGGTTTAAACGCAAAATGTTGAGGAATCATGTTCTCAGTATGTGCATCTAGTGTGATTCACCTGTGTTTAATTGTAGTTATCATAAGTGGAACAATGTGGGATGTTTTAATAAAATTTAACAGAAAACTTTTAAAAAGCTCTTTCCCTCAATTTAATTTTTTATTTTTTTTTTACTTTTCTGTTTTGTTTGAAGTGCTGTAAAATGGCCACATATATTACACAAACAGACAGGCCGTCAATGGACACCCTACTTATAGTTAAAACATTTTAGGGGTTGTATTTTTGGCAGTCTACTTTTAAAAGAATCAAACTGTATTCAAGCTCAGTGTATACATATGAATCTTAGGTTAACATTAAACATATGTATGTAAATACATTGATTTTTAAATAGAGTTTAACAAGAGTTTCTACAATTTATTTCTCAGGACTGGAGAACTGAAGTGTATTCAGTCAGTCATCTCACCTTTTCTCACCTGCCCCTTTTATGTCTTCATGTCCTCACCGTTACAATGTCAGCATGAATTTCATTTCAGAGAAAAGCATTCGTGTGTTTTAAAATGCTTTTCTTTTGGTTTTAATGTGAAATTCAGATCTGTTCTCCTTTCTCTCCTATGAGTTTTCATTGTTTTCTTTCGATCTACTTTAACAGAAAGCAGTTCACCAGTCTGGTTCCTCCGCCACTCCTGAACACGGGCCTCCATCTGTTGGTGGCGCACTGTCCAATCCCGCAGCACTCCCAAACGAACAGTCACCTTCAGCGTCTTCTGAAACCGACCTTCAATCTAATTCTGCCTTTGCACTGCATGCTGGTGAATCAGTCCAACCACATAAGTCTCAGCCTTCACATATACTCTACTGGGAAACTGAGAACCACATGTCAGAGCAGTCCGTGCACAGTTGTCCCACTGCGTCGCTGTCTTCCACAAGTCCTTTATCTCAAGAATCCGAACAGAGATCAGACGAGTCCCAGGCTGAGAGAGTGGAAAACCCTGCTTCAGAACCTCCTCTCTTATGTCCTCCTGTAGAAGAGATGAATCTGCTGTCAACAGCAGGAGAGGAGTGGACGACTGCTGAGTGTGTCTCCTGTCCCAGTGTGACTGAGGGCCTGGAGCAAGGAGCTACAGTGGGAGTGAATGAACTTGAACGATTTTTAGACATTTCCACAAAATCTGCTGCACATCATGCAGACAGAAAACCAGGACCTGGGATTCAAGCACCTTTGAAAGCAGAAGATGGAGGTCCACCATCACCAGAGCCTGCTGAAGGTCCCTCAGTGGACATCACTGAGGTTAGTCAAGATGTAGCTCCTCAATCTGTCTCTGCCTGGAAGGAGAAAGAAGATCCTGCTTGTATTTCTCCGCACACTTTATTAGAAAATGCACCAAACATGTCAGATGCTTCTGAGATGATGTTTG
Source organism: Valencia hispanica (assembly GCA_963556495.2). Taxonomy (NCBI): domain Eukaryota; kingdom Metazoa; phylum Chordata; class Actinopteri; order Cyprinodontiformes; family Valenciidae; genus Valencia; species Valencia hispanica. The sequence continues at coordinate 43,329,453 of OY747709.1, forward strand.
AAGAGGACTTCAGCATCAATCTGATGCCATGCGCCTTCTTTCTAAGTGGCGTTGTATCCCTCTCACTAGTGATGCAGGCACCAAGCGCCCTCTTCCTCATTGGGCTGCTTCTGGTTTTGCACCGTTGGTGAATTTGCTCCAAAGGTTCAGTCCGATCTCTTGTCAACTCAAGTGCCTTTAAATGATTCCAAAAAGAAGCCAACAAGTTCAACAATGCACACGTCTCCCTCTGATATTGTGTAAAATTCAATTTAAAGAGCCTTGCAAAAGTCTTTACTCTAGTTAAACATTTTCCCATTTTGTTATGTTAAAACTACAGAGTAAACTTCCCTTTATTTCACTGGGATTTTATGTGACGGACTATTACTAAGTAGTGCATTACAGTAAAGAGGATGCATACGTTTTTAAAAACTTTTTCCAAACTGAAATCTGAAAAGTGTGGCATGCATTTGTATTCGGCCCCCTTTACTCTGATTCCTCTTAATGAGATCCAAGTCTATTAATTTCTTAATCTCAGTGTGATATGCAGCTGTTCTGTGAAGGCTTCAGATGTTCGTTAAAGAACGTTAGTGAACAAAAAGCATCATGAAGACCAAAGAAACCAAAGAAAAATACATGATTTTACAAACAATTTACTTATAGAGGATGCAGAAAAACTCATTGCCAGACTTTTCAGGCTTTCATTTGTTAAATGTCAAAACTATGTGTAATTTTCTTTCCACCTCATAATTATGAACTACTTTGGTTTGATCAAATATATAAAATAAATACATAATACATTGAGGTCTGTGGCTGTTCTGTTGCAAAATATGAAAAAAGTTCAAGGGGAGTGAATACTTTTGCAAGGTTTTGTATGTTCATGTAAAAATGCTGCCTATGTTCAGGCAGTATGTAGCAGAATAGTAACAAAAAGAAAGAGCATTAAAGTAAATTCAAGTTTTGTGTATGTGATCCATAAATTATATTTTTCTTGTTGTGTGAAGATAGTATATGTTGTGTTGTTCAGGTAGTATTACAATGCACTTTTTATTGCAACCATCAAATGTAGCAGAGGGTCGGGTATTGTTCCCTGACTAAATACTGTAGTAGACGGAGGAAGCTAGTGTATTTGAAAGGGATGGGAGTGAGAAAGTGCCTTAAATTCTATCACCGCTGGTGAGCATAAGGGTGCATCTTAAAAACATCTTTGTTTTCTAGACATCACTCACTCAAAAAACTCTGGTCCTTATGCTTGTGGTTCGCTTAAAAATAGTTTCAGAATTACATTATTAGATCCCAAAAACAAGGTTAATCTGGGCAGAAGTTTCTTTAATAACAACCCAATGGGATTTCAGTTGTTAACTTGATTTCAGTTTATGAGTCATTTATGGCTGTTTGCAGGTGGAATAGGCCCCACATTTATATTGGCTTTCTTAATTGGACAATTGAATTACATTCTAGTGCTTTAGATATCCTCATTCTTTCGAGAAAATTTACATTTTCTTGATGGTTTCCGATTTTTAAGCACATATTTGGCATTTATGGGTGGGTGCTCCTTAAAGTTATGACTTCTGAGGTAAATGGTGCTCACCTTAAGTAAAACTTACTACTCAATGTGCATCACAGCAGCTCAACGTGTTAGCTGTCAAAGCTAATGGTCCCAACCATTTCTCAGTATAGATATCAAAAACCTGCCACTGCCAATGACTTGCCTCCACCTGATGCTATTTTGTATCTTCACCCAACATTTTGACGTTCAAAGAGCTTTTCTAGCAGAACAGTTATCAAAGGTTAAGTAAATGTAAAATCAGAGGTAGCTTCTTGAAGCCTTTTGGGTCTTATGGTGCAATAAGCTGAAAATATATTTTACTTAGAGTGCTTATGCAGGCAAAGCTTACTGGCGGTGACTCAAACGAGGGATAACGACACTCCTCCGTCTTTTCTAAATATGGTCTCTCATGCCTCCAGAATGCCAAGATGGCAACGACTAGCTGCCAAAATGTTAGGTTTTAAAATGGCCCACATATCCGTGGCTACACGTAGTTTTTTTTTACATTTTGAGTTAAACCAAGATGCTGTGAGGTCAACTTTAATTAGTTGTCATATGTGTTGTGGAGTGTGTTACGTCTTCAGTGTGGCACAAAATCTTAAGACTTGCCCTAAAAATAGCATTTTGTTTAAGTGCATGAGAACTACTTTGCCTTATTAATTAGTAAACACAAGACAGTAAAGTATGGCAGTTTAGGGAGAAAACGCATGTAGAAGATAGAATTAGAAGTGATACTGATGATGTGACAACTTAAACCACCTCACTGCTTTCCTTGAATGGGAATTCCTGTTGATCCGTGCCAGTAAATTCCTGTTGTTGTTGCACAGCACCAAAGTGTATAGCTCTGTTTCATGACGCTCACAAACAGATTTAAGCACAAAATGAAATGTTTGAAGTGGTGAAAGATTTTTGCAATGTACTGGAATTAAACATGATCCCATCCCCTGTTGTCTAACCTAATTTCTTTATCTATTTAACAGAAGAAGTACATTTACTCCAACTTTATGCACAGACATGACATTGTTGTGCAGAGCAGAATAGATGGTAGTCACTTTTAAAATAGCATTTTGGTTTTTAGAGCCTGCGTGACTGGAGTGTGCACAGTGTTTTCTGAAGTGGGGACACAAATTGCAACATGAGCTGTGGATAAAAGCCAAAGGTCACACATTGCATTGAAGTCACAGAGTCCTGTAGTGCCCCCTGACCATTGTAAGATGAGAGAGGGATCTTAAGGTTAAAAGACTTACCAGGACAATATGTCAGACTGTTTCTGCTTATAAAAATAACTGATGCTACAGGGACTTTTGTAGACCTCTTGTTTATTTGGTTTACTGTGTTATTGTCAATTCATGACTGTTAAATTTATTGTTTTTGTAGATTCCACTTTAGTGGAAAGTAATAAAAACTAAGCAGGAATAAAACTGACTTTAGATGGATATTATGGATTAACTTTATGCTCAACACTGAATGTTAAATAATTATTAACGAGAAGCAATCTGGACCGATAAAATCTAAATAAAAAGATTTTCATGCAAAATATTATTTTTAAGTGTTAGATATGACTAAACCACAGTTAAATATGGGCTGTTTTTCTTCCTTTCCATGTGGGGCACATCTGGTTTGTTTTAAGTAATGTACTTCATCATAAAAACAGCAGGATTGGCAGCTTTGACAATAAAAACCAAGACTAGAAGATGATGAAATAAAAAAACATTTTGTAAAAACTGATTAAAGAAAAAAATGCATGACCTAAGTGATTACAATTTGGCTAACTTTATTGAAATCCAGTAAAGTCAACACCAGAACAAAACTAGAAAAGCACGGTGATTCGGAAAATACCCATAATCTAATCACTTGTTGGTCCCACTGTGGACATTTCCTGCAAATTTGATCAAAATCCGTTTATAACTTTTTTAGTTATGTTGCTAACTAACAGACAAACCATGACTAGAAAACATAACCTCCTTGGTGGAGGTAATGACATAAAGCCTTAAGCGGAATTTGATTTTGTCATTTTGAAGGGACACTTAAAGTAAAACTTGTTGCCAACCAGCTACCCCAGCACCACCCTGTCAAAACAATAAAATATATATTTGGGGGATCTTTTAGCTAAACTTAATTTGCAGAGAGCATCCAAAGGATCTCATTGTACAAAGGCATCAGTCCTTAAAAGGGTACAAATAAAATACCACAGCATTAGATATACACACTGTGGCACAGTGAAGACACACCAACAAGTGGAGAGAAAATGGGAATACAGCAACATTAGAAAAAATGGTTAGGGAGGCTATTGCTAGACCGGCAGCAATTCTGGGGGAGCTTTAAGTGGTTCTGGCAAGTACTAGTTGTGTTGTAAATCTGAGAACAATCTCTTTTCATCTCAACATGCCTGGACTAAGGAGTAGGGTTGCAAGAAACATGCTTTTGTTGAAGGATGTCACAGCTATTCCACCTTCTCTTATTTAGTCTCACCTGTCTCCACTCAAATCATAATCTCCGTAGTATTTATTCTTCTGCTTAGCCCTCACTCTGCTGGACTCTTTGCTTCCTGTCCCTTGCCAGTCCCACCTTTGCTCTCTGTAATCCTTCTGTGTGGATTTTTCCTTTTCTTGCTATCCATGTCTCTCTAAGTGAGCTTTCTTTAGTTCTGTTTTTATGATATTACTGCCATGTTTTGGTTTTTTGGTTTCTCTACACATCAAATATGAAATATTTATTCCAAAGTAAACATTTAGGTCTGGGTAAAATCTCCCAAAACCTTGTGAGAGAATGTGCTATAATCTGAGTAACTATGGAAGAGGATTAGGACTACTGAAAAAAAAAACAAATTCTGACTATTCTCTCACAAATCTGAGATTAAAGCTAGAATTATTCTTTTTTTATTTTTTGTAGTGGCCCTAATCCTCTTCCATAGAGTAATTGTTGGGCTACAATTCGAAAAGATACATTTTGCCCATAGAAATACTGCATATCATCAAAAGAAAACTATACCCACTATAAAACACGGTGGTGGCAACATTATGTTCCGAGGTAACTTTTCTTTAAGTGGAACTAGATTTGATGCTAGGTGGAAAAAATCAGGAATATTTTCAGATACCAATTAGTTTTAACTCAAAACCAGGTGTGTGCTAGACTGCAAAGGGGAATTTCATTTTTCAGAACAGCAGTGAGTAAACGACCAAATCAATATCAGCTTTGAAGTGGGCTTGCCAGGACCTGTGGGGTCACCTGCAAGAGCTATTTCGACAGCTCTGAAGAACTTTTGCAGTTGTTGAGGAAAACTAATCTTCTGGGACTCCTCAACTTAGTAATGTACAAATTGGAGAATGGAGTCAAAAACCTTCTGGAGACAGCAAAGTGCAAAGCAGGATCTTTAATTCAGCCTAAAACAAAGTTACGGGCAGAATAAGGAGTAACTTGGTCTAGGTTCTGCTTTTATAGTGGTTATACACCACTAACAATAAAGATAAAAACCTAACTGTCTATCACCCATCTGCTTTCTTTTTTTCTTTTAGAAGGTCGCGGTTGTCCCACCCCCTCATGCTATCCCGGCTGCTGACATTCCCAGGCCTCCTTCAGGGAAACCCAGCACCTGGTTGACCTCAGATTTTGTAAATATAGTAGAAGATTTACCCACAGCACTTAAGTAGTAAACTCAGATTCCAAAACAAGTTTCTAGGGAAATTACTTCGACATAATGAAGGTTATTGTATGGTTTCTTTATGTTTAGCTTTTTTGACATTAATTTGTGACAGAGTCCAAAAATAGCTAGCTATAGAGGGTAGGGTGTCCTAACTTTTTTCTGAAGTGGTGAGCAAAGTTAGATGATCTGATAGGTAAAACCTAAATGTTTAATTGATTTAAAAACTAAAAATAACATATCAAAATTCATTATAAACTAAGTAGGGTGAGAGAATATGTGGAGAGCAGACACTGGCTGATACCAAAATAAAGATTATTTGTTTAATTTTGAGGCCATAAAAGCATGAATCACTTTCTAAAAGTCTGGGAATGAGAAAAATTAACTGACCTTGACAAAGGCACTGAATAAAACAAACCCGACTCCAATAACAGTAAAGAATTACACAATTATGTATCACTCTGTGCCGGTCTATCACAGAAAACTCGAGAAAATATGAAAAGGTTGATTTCAAGAAACACCAAAAGCTCAAACATGAACAACCTCTCCTCTCTGTCCAGAAGAGGACAGTCCTACAAACATCTCAGATACTGAGCAGAACCCTTCAGCTCACAGATCTTTGATCAAGGACCCAAATTATATATACATAAATATCCATCCATGCATTGTTTGCATCTACTTGTCCTAGTAGAGGACTTGAGCCAGTGGTGGGGTGAACCCTAGAGAGGTCGCTAGTTCATCACAGGGCAACGCAGAAACACACAGGGCCAACAACCATGCACACACACCCAAACCTAAGGGTTATTTAGAGAGACCAATTGATCTAACAGTCAATCAGTGGGTTTATGTGACGCAAGAGAAAACTGAACTACTGCTTTAGTCTGACTGGATTCGGACTTTTGAAATGCATGTATACACATTAGTCTGGGGGAAGTCAAACCGAACTGGCCTACTCCTAATAGAGCTAAGACACCCAGATAATGCGGTTAAAGAACCAAACTTCTCTGCATGTAAACAGTATCCCAGGTAAGATGAGCTATTGCTGGCCTGGGGACTCCCCCTTCCGGAAGTGATAAGACCAAGAAAGCAGGAATAACAACACCTGTATGACAACAACACAGCAGCGACAAGACGTGTAACACAATCAAACAGTACAGTACTTACAAACTGTACTGTGCTGCAATGCTGTTGTTGTCCATTTATTCGCTCATGGTGCATATCCTGCTTTCACTACCGCCAGCATTTGTTTACTATTTGCTATTTGTTTGACACTATTGGCCAACCAGAAGAATTTCAACAAGAAAGGGTGCATATCGCCACCTACTGTCGCGTAGTCAAATGCACTTCATTCAATTGTCCAATTTTCTTACTGACGTGTAAACTTGGATAAAGAGTTCCATTCTGGATAGGGTATTATCCTGATTATTGCTATAGCTCGATTTAGATGCATATGTAAATGCACTGACTGAGTGACGTTTTTGGACTGTATGAGGAATTCAGAGTACCCAGAAGGGGCCCACGCATGCAAAGGGAGAACATACAAGCTCCATGCAGAAAGAACCCAGGCAAAGCAACCGTGGTACCAGAAATAAAACAAGTAAGAGTGACATTACTTATAAGTAATATTACTCGAATAGAAGTAAAAAGCAGTCATCATAAGAAAATAATGACACGTTTGGTGAAAAGAGTACTGAAGTACTGCTTAACTGTGATGTCTGATTTATTTTGTTTAGAAATTATATTTGCTGTTCAGTATTCGCGGAGTCACGTATATGCAGCTTTTACCGTGGAACATATCTCTGAATTGTTCACAGAATATTCCTCTTTTAGCAGAATTTTTTGTGGAACTTATCTAAAATATTAGAAAGAAAATACAGCTTGGGAAGCTGAAACACCTAGGCTCAATACTACTTCACACTGTCATTGGCTGCTGTTTGCAAAGCTTCCAACCCAGGAGCCCCATTCATTTCCCCCCATGCTGATTGGCTACACCCCTGAGCGCGAAGAAAACGAAGACTAACGATCTTAGGGTGCTTTCACACCTGCAGCATTTGGTTCGATTAAAACGAACTCAAGTACGGTTCGTTTGACCTGGTGTGAATGCGGACCAGTGAGATTTGGTCCGGACTAACGAGCCAGACCGAGACCCATATTTTGAGGTGGTGTCGGTCCGCTTCCAGACGGACTTTGGTGCGGTTCACTTCAGGTGTGAATACGAACCAGCCTCGGTTCGGTCCAACTCCCTGATAAAAGCCATTTTTGTTCTATGTTGGCATTCGTAGCGCGCTGCACTTTGCACTGTGGGAGGCGCCGTTTCTGTGTTTAGCGCCAACAATGAATTGTGGTCAAACGTGGAGTCGGGAGGAAGTCCAGTGCTTTATCGAGATTTGGTCGGTGAACGATGTAAATATAATATATTACGACCACCACAACAAGAAGAAAAGCGCAATCCATCTGTGTATGCAGAGCTAAGTCTGTTTATTTCCGGGATATTCACCGCGTCTGCTGCTGGATCAATACGGAAAGACGAATGACTGACATCATGCATCTGTTTCCTGTTTGTCTTTTTCTTGGACTTTCTTTCAGCAATTCTTGCTACAGCGCCACCACACGCAAGGGGGATAAACAACATGTAAAAGATTTAGTTCGTTTGTCAAAAGTGCAATGTGAACATGAACCGCACCAGCTCAAAGTTGCAACATTGCTGCATCTAGTTTGACGAACGTACATTGAAGCTTGCAACGCTTGCTTCACACCACACTGTGTCAGGCAACGCTCCCAATGCATCTAGTTTGACGCATGTACGTTGAGCAAAAAAGATTTTATAATTTACCCGACATCCCGATCTCTTCAGCGATCTTCATCCCAGCAAGTTCCTCTACATTCCTGTCTTTATACAAAAACAAGGACGGATCATAAAATATTCTGTGATTGCAGAAGGCTAGGCCGACAATGAGCTTGTCTTCCATTGTTGAAAATGTTTTTTTAATGCTCCGGCTTCATTCAAGATACGTGTGGTGACGTCGCTACAGTGAGACACTCTGATTGGTTGGCGCAATGCGTCAAGTCCGTCAAAAGTTCATCTAGCTGAACTTCTGTGTTGCTTGCGTTTGCTACGTTGCAGCTTGAAACGCAGGTAATGCTTGAAAAGTTGACGGAGCCAATGCACACAACGCACCGCAGAGACTCTGACGTACCTCTGACGGACTCAACCAAAGACTTTACATGTAATCTTGCTGCAAATGACGTTTGGGGCGGTGTGAACGCACCATAACAGGTGTGAAAGCACCATTAGCTTCTGCTGTAGTGTTTACGGTTTCTACTGTGCTTATTAATGTATATTAGGCCATATTTGGTGTTTGAAATATTAAAATATCAGTTATACGTGTTTTTAGAGGGGGTCACAAATTTTCACTGATTTTAGCTATTTGCAAACAGCTGTGGTCCCTAACACTTGCAAATACCGAGGCCACTGCAGCTAGACATGACAACAAATTAAATAATGTGCAGATTGTTTTATTTAAAAAAAACTAAAAAAAACTAACTTCTTTACAACATAACAATTTAAGAGCAAATAAATCACACTTCTTTTACAATGTAATGCTTTTAAAATTGATACCTGCAGCAGGTAAGTTATGCATGTTAGAACTTTGGTAGCAGGATTGGATTGATATCAGCTGATAATAACATTTTAACGGTTTATTGTTTCCACAATGGGGGACAAATGGCCATTCTCTCTCTGCACGACCCAAAATCTCCTTCTACGGCCCTGTAAGGCCTGGGAGTGCCATCTCAGGTCCATCCAGCCTGGTTTGTCTCAGAGGACAGGAGGACCAATGAAAGAGAGCTGGAGCTCCTCACTGTGTCCATGCAGTAGAAAACAGGCGAGCCTTACAGGATCCCTGAGAGAGGCTTTTTAAGTCGTGGCCCACAACACTGCACAGCAGGTCCGCCACCTCCTCCTGTCTCCCCCCTCCCCTCCCCTCCAACTCCCCCCTCCTCCCTGTCTCCCTCTCTCTCTCTCTCCCTCTCTCTCTCCCTCCCTCTCTCTCTCTCTCTCTCTCTCTCTCTCTCTCTCTCCCTCCGAATAAAACCGACGCTTTCCGCAAATGTGCGAGCTGCCTCCTCGCTAGCAGCCATAATTGGGATTATTCAGGAATAATTCGCCTGATCCTGGCCGCGCTGGTTCTGTTCGCCTTTTTTACCTCATTTGATTATATCCTAGTAGTGATTTAGAAACGCAGCATCTTCGAGGTTAAATCCTCGGTTTACCTCGGCTGGATTTTTTTATTTTTTATTTTTTTTGGCTTCGGTTTTTCCTCATTCCATCTGTCATGGAGGCTTTTATTATGGACCATTAAGATGTAGCCCACCTTCGCATAGGCAGCAAAACAAAGACTGCACACTGACAGTTCAGGGGAAGCTGCATCTCTTTTTTGCTGTGTTTTATTTTTATTATATTTTTGGACTGAAAGATGGGAAACAGAGGCGTATCGAGGCTGTTGTCTGGGTGGACTAATTGTCCTGGTGCCACTAGCCATTGTGCACGCCAAGACGTTTTATTTAGGGGATCCGCGATCTTTTTTTTCTCCCTAACGATGGTGGTTGGGTTATTCTAAGCCTTGAGATTCTGACATCAATTGGATATATATATGATCAGAGAAAAACAGATGCCATCCCATCGACGTGATGCAACATAAAATCTGTTTTCTCGGATGATATTCAAATGAACACATCCCTCCCTCCTTCTCTCTCTCCCCCTGTAAAAGGGTGGCGGTGGATTTTTATTATTATTATTATTATTATTATTATTATTTTAAACACATCTCCCTCATCCCGGATTGTTTGATCAGCTGTTGATTATTATTATTATCATTGGGGACAGCCTCCCCAGTCTCATGTTTATTCCATGTTCCTCTTTTGGATCGATTTATGCATAACAGGTGTTGTTTGAGGCTGAGAGCACATCAAGAGTATGAAGCTTTATTATGTGTATTTCCCTCGATTTAACGAGCAGTGAAACAAAGCGACTGGGATCATTCTTTTTTTTTTTTGGTGCGTGTTTTTACCGTGAAATAAGAGACCAAAAAAAGGGAGGAATACAATGAGGGAATAAAAGGTAGGTTATCATACTTATCTGTTGTTTTTCATCTCTTTCTTTCTCTCTTTCTGTCACACACGCACACAAACACACACATACAAATACGAAGAAAAAAAACACAGCAGAGGTGATTTTGACACCTGTTTATCTGTTTTTCACTCCACCCTGTGTTCAGGCCTAGCTGGCATGGCAGCCATTTAATCAGGTGAAATTATATGCTTTCAAATTTTGCCTGAAATTACAGCTTCAGACAATACATTTCATGTTCGTGGCCTACATTAACAAGGCCCATCCAAACCAGTGTCACTGTGCATTGTTATCATCTCCACCCATATATATATATATATATATATATATATATATATATATATATATATATATATATATATATATATATATATATATATATATGGGTTCCTGCCTGCAATCTGATTGTGGCTTGTTTAATAATCATTGTTGTGCCACTATCACTTTATCGCCTCCTGTTGAGTGAGGTAGCACACTTCTTCACACAGATGCAGAGTCAAAGAAAAAAAACCAAATGGCTGCCCCTGCTCTGCTGCTATATTCACATATTTGCTCTGTGCTATGAATGCTACAGATTGCACCCTCTGCACACATACAGAGGAGCGCAGGGAAAGCATAAAATGTCCTTTGCTCATTTACAACATCTCTGTTTGTTGGACATGCCCAGGGTTGGTTATGCTGTCTGCTCCACCCCCCCCCCCTTTCCACCCGCCCTCCATCCCTGTACACCCCCATGCGTTCACTCAAACACCCACACTTGCACAAAGTATGTGAGCTGTAGTATCTTAGCAACGGGCTAGGTAATTACTGAGAGGGCCAAGGAGCTGGCATGCTGTAGAGCTGCTGATCTGATCCCAGCGTTAGGGAAACAGGAAGGCAGAGATTTTGAGCCGTGTCGTCCAACACGACACCCGTGTTTTGTATCCACTGAGTTCACTAACATCCACATCAGACATCTTGTTTCCTTTTTTCTTTTTTTTTATAAATCTCAGAAATGTGTCTCTCTTTTCTCAGGCGGTGAAGCTGTGGACAAAGAAGAAAGATGATTCTGTCATGTAGAAAAGATCTGCTCGGCCTCTCCTTGTAGAGACCAGGGGAGACGACGACGGCGGCGGCAGGAGGATAATAGCTGTTTTCTTAAGGGCTCGGATCAGGCAGGCTCTCTTGGAAGGTGATAGAATGGCTAACCAGAGTTTTGCCATTGATGGCCCTGGCAGTTTACTGGCCGTTCTGGCTTCCCAGAGTGGACTGGCAAAAGGTGGCAGCAGTAGCAGCAGCAGTGATGGCAGCAGCAACAGTGGGGGAATCACTGCCACAGATGTGTCTGCCTACTTTAAGCTGGTCTTCTTGGGGTTAATCATCTGTGTCAGCCTCGTGGGCAACCTCTTGGTGTCCATGCTGGTATTGCGGGACAGGACACTCCACAAGGCCCCTTACTTCTTTCTCCTGGACCTGTGCCTGGCCGATGCAGTCCGCTCCGCTGCTTGCTTCCCCTTTGTGCTGGTTTCTGTCCACAACAGCTCGGCCTGGACTTACAGCGCCTTGAGTTGTAAAGTCGTGGCTTTCATGGCTGTTCTGTTTTGCTTTCACGCTGCCTTCATGCTGTTTTGTGTGGCTGTCACTCGGTACCTCGCCATCGCCCACCACCGCTTCTACGCCAAACGCATGACCATCTGGACCTGTGCTGCCATCATTTGCATGGTGTGGACCTTAGCTGTCGCCATGGCGTTCCCTCCCGTCTTCGATGTGGGAACTTACAAGTTCATCCGTGATGAAGATCAGTGCATTTTTGAACATCGCTACCTGAAGACTAACGACACCCTTGGCTTCATGCTGATGCTGGCTGTGGTGGTCCTGGCCACTCACGGATTCTACGCCAAACTCCTTCTCTTTGAGTACAGGCATCGGAAGATGAAACCGGTCCAACTGGTGCCTGCCATCAGCCAGAACTGGACCTTTCACGGTCCCGGAGCAACAGGCCAAGCTGCAGCCAACTGGATCGCGGGGTTTGGTCGTGGTCCCATGCCCCCAACTCTGTTGGGCATCAGGCAAAATTTACACAATCAGCACCGCCGGCTGCTTGGAATGGAGGAGGTGCGGTCAGAGAGGAGGCTGGGCAGGATGTTCTACACCATCACCCTGCTTTTCCTAGTCCTCTGGGCACCCTACATCGTGGCCTGCTTCTGGAGGGTGTTTGTCAAATCCTGCACCATCCCTCACAGGTACCTCTCCATCACAGTGTGGATGAGCTTTGCCCAGGCCGGTGTCAACCCCATATTCTGTCTCCTGCTCAACGAGGACCTGAGAAAAGTGCTGCGAGCCCACCTGCCCACTTACTGGAGGACTAAACAACATCTGCCACAAGATGAGGCTTACTGCATCATGTGAGAAGAAATTAGGGTTCAGTCAAAGAATGTTTCAGGTTTGAAAGCAAAATTTGGAGAGCAGAAGGGTTTTAGTGCACTTGCTTTTAGTGTTGGTGCCTGATTTGTTGTTTTGCACAACAAAATCAAAGTTTTGTTGCCAAATTCAGGCATAGTGCCAATGTTTGAAGAATGTCCATGTATGAATAAGCCTGAGAGGTGAAAAGGTCTGAACAGGGGCGCTAGAAGACTCGTGGCAACACTTTGGCAGTGTTTGCTTCTGACGTTGTATTGTATGAATGATAGATTGGAAAGATCACAACAATCACCACTCCAATTAGGTGTGACAGATGCCATTTTCAAAATAACGTTGCCTTATTTCAGACGGACACGGCCCAGAGCTTTCTACTGAGAACTAGTTTGTGTCACATAAGGCCCTAAACTGATAAAAACCCCTTGAAGAAATGTGCCGTGGACTGTGAATAGAAGGTGTTGATCAGAGCGTTACTAACTCTGAAACACATCAAAGAACTCAAAGGGGTCTGAATGGAGCGATAGACCCCTCTGGACGCCTTTTCATGTAACTCAAAGGAGACTGCAGAATATTAAGCGGACCCAATACCCTTGGATACATTTAAATAACTGTTGTGAACGCAAAAGCCCCCCAAACATGCTTGATTTTTTTTGGACTTAGGGCGTGTCAGGTTTCTTTGTATTATACAATGGGGAAAAAAATGCCTGTTTTGCTTTATTTGTAAACAATACATGTTAAAGCAGATGACACTATTTTGAAATATGACTTGATTTCTTATTGTATAGACTGTACAGGAATGTACATTCCTGCTTGTGTGTTTTTCTATAGCATTCTTGTGTGCGTGTGTGTGTGTGCGCGTGCGTGTGTGTGCCTGTGTGAGTGAGACCAAAAAAGTAGAGAGGCTGGAGGCGAGAGAGAGGCAGAACGAGACTGACAGGAGTAATGATGATAGAATAGGTTTCAGTAATACTGAGTCAAAATGAAAGCAGCCACACTTTGTTGTCTCAAAATCCTGCAAAATTCAGCTGCCATCAAATGGAAATTTATCCTTTAAATGGATTTCTGCAACTGAAAATGTGGTATTTTTTATGCTAATGTGCAAAAAATGTGAAATATTGGGGGTTAAGATTGAAAAAAGGGGGGTGGGGCAAATCAATTTTAACACTTGTATATTACAAACAGGGCATAGGATTTAATGGCTTGAATGATGTACGTATATTACATCAATAAAAAAAATAGCAAATGTATATTTATTTGCAAACGATGGTCTTGGGAATGTTTTAAATTACTGTACTGTTACTGTATGCTTTCACCAGAATACAACGCAAAAGAAGACACACCATGAAGGAAACTTGAATGTTACCCGGCCCTCCTATATTTCCGCTCAATATAAATGTCACCATTTGAGTGTCTGGATCATGGTATGTTTGAAAAATCCAAGCAAAATCAGGCTGGTGTGTGGAACCCGGCTTAGTCTGCACTGAATTGTTTCTCCAAATTAAGATTCATGTAATGCAAATGTCTGACCTTCAGTGCATTAGGCATAGAGATATCAATGTGCAGTCAATCTTCTAAATGTGGACACTTGCACAGCCTACTGTTCTAGCATGCATTCCACTGCATTTCATAGATTCCAGACTGGGTAATACAACTTGTACAGATGTTGATGTGGAAAAGGCAAAGTGAGGTCCATAATTTTTACCGTCTGGCACTCTTTTGCGAGATGATATTCTGTAACTGTAAAGTTTAACTGAGGTGGTTCTTTTGGCCCACTCATCAATAAAGACTCTACTTTTGATGCTTTCTGAGTCATGACCTGCATGGACCGAGACATTACTGGGGATCGCTTGAGGGAGAGCAGTATGTCTGGTGCAAATTACATCCTGTGTACATTGTATAAATGTTTTGATACTGAGCTCTAACCAACACCAAATGTTTGATTTAAAATCCCCTGTGATTTGTTTTCAGTGCATTACCTCGCAAAACTACTCATACCCCTTTAACATTTTCACATTCTCGTTAAAACCACAAACTTTGATGTATTTTAGTGAGATTTTATGTGATAGATTAACATTGTTTTAACTGTTTTTACAATTAACCAAATATGTAAAAAATAGTTATCCAACATTGGTACTTTGTAGAATCAGTGACAGCAGCTACCAACTTGGTCAAATGAATATGCCCTGATCTAAACCAGGTGTATCCATCTCCAGCCCTCGGGAGCTTCTGCCCTGCAACTTTTATACACTCAACACACCTGAATCAGCTGGTCGAATTACCTCTTCAGTATGCCATTAAGTTTAGCTAAGGCCTGGCAATGAGCCATTCATTTGATTCAGGTGTGTTGGAACAGGGATGCATCTAAAAGCTCCAGGACAGTAGCTCTTGAGAACGTGATTTGGAGAACCCCGATCTAAAACTTTCCATTGTAGGCCAGGCTGTATGTTTAGGGTTGTTGCTCAGCTAGAAGGTGAACCTCTGCTTCTGTGTCGCATCTTCTGCAGCTTCTGACCTCCACAATCGCCATTTTTTAGCTCCATCCATCTTCGCATCAACTCTAACCAGCAGGGCTGCCCAACTCCAGGCCTCAAGTGCCGGGGTCCTGTCAGTTTTAGATAGGTCTCTGCTACAACACAGCTGATTCAAATGGTCCAACTGCCTCTTCAGCATGGCAGAGTTCTCCAGAGGCCATCATTAGATTCAGGTGTGTTGAACCAGTGAAAGAATTAAAACATCCAGAATAGTGGCCCTTGAGGACTAACTTTGGGTACCACTGCTGACCAGCTTCCCTGTCACTGCTGAAGAAAAACATCCCCATTGCATGACTCTGCAATCACCATGTTTAACAACTGACATGTCTAGGGTGTTGTGCAGTGTTAGTATCCTGACACACAGAATTTTACATGTAGACCAAAAAAATCAGTTTTGGTTTCTTTGAACCACAACACCTTCCACATGTTTGGCATTTCCCCTACATGGACTGAGGCAAACTGCAAATGGTACTTTCTATGGCTTTCTTTCAACAATGGCTCTCATTTTGCAACTCTTCCATAATGGACATACTTATCTCCCACCTGATCTATTGATCTCTACAGCTCATCCCAGGTTACCCTGGGCACTTTCCCTGATTTTCCATTTAACACTCTCCTTGGCCGTCCTGTTAGTTTAGGTTGACAGTCATGTCATGGTAGGTTTGCAGCTAGCTGTGCCATTCACTTTCCATTTTCAGATGATAAATTGAACTGTGTTCCATGAGCTTGGGATATTGTTTTACTCAATGCTGCTTTGAACCTCCCCACAACTGTATCGCTGACCTGTTTGCTGCGTTCCTTGATCTTCTTGAAGCTGTTTGTGCCCCTGATGTTTTCTACTCAGAGGCATTTACAGAACAGATGGATTAATTGGGTGTCTTCTGAAACAGTTGGTTCCACTGGAAATGATATAGGGGAATTAAAATAGATGTCCCAAATTTTAGGGTTTTTTTTATCAGTAAAAATAATTCAAAAACCATATATTATTTTCCATTTATTTCAAAATAATGGACTACTCTGTCACATATAATTCTTCTAAAATACATTGAAGGTTGTGGTTGTCACATGTGGAAATGTTTTTAATACTTTTAAAAGGCACAGTAGGTTTCAAATCTGTGTAGGGAGATTTATAAATATTCAAACATGACAAAGTATTGTGCTACTATTGAATATAGCATTTTTGTACAGTACATACACTTTCAGGCAGTAAAAAACGTGCAAGATTGTGATTTTATTTACAGGATTACAGGAGGATAATAGGATTGACAAAAAGACAAATTCAAAAAGTCTTAAAGGTGTTGTAACTTGTTTTTGCTACAGGGAAAATTGTTTCTTCACTGCATTGCATCAGAAGCTGAAGCAGAAAATTAAGAAATCCAAGTGGTAAAAAAAATGAGAATGAAAACAATGTGAAACCTCAGAGTTTAATATATATAATACAATGAGAACATGAAAGCACAAATAAGAAATGTTAAGTTCAAAACCTTTTTTAATTGCCCTTTCTTTTTAATATGTATGCTTGAAAGCCCAGGTTTGACATCTAATCAAATGACTCACCTGACGATTAACAAAGAAAAGCATGAGGTGAGGTGTCACTTGATACTCCAGTTTTTAGTGAGCTCATGGAGACAGAGAAGGTCACAAAAAAGGTTGGCCTACAAATGCAGTCTGAAAAAATTCCTGGTTTATATCTTGTACAAAGGCTTAAATGGAAGGAGAATGGTCAAATCCCCATCATATCTGCTCTGCAGCACAGAAATCTGACTGTTATGAGATGTGCATCAAAAATGTGCTTGCCTTGGTGTTGCTCTTAAATGTTTCATTTGATTAAAACACATCCTTTCCAGTATAAAACCACCTCTGAACAAAGAGGGCATCGTTAAATGTAACAAAAACGATATGATACTAAATGTTCTGAATGCCACTTGCACTTGAATCAAAAACATTCATAAAACAATTCCATGCATTCCACAAACCTTATGTAAGAGGCTGTGCTGAATAATTATGCTATGTTAAGATAAAATGGATATGATGGAAGAATATAAGATGTTTTTATCTTAATTAGGGCCTGATTGAAATCCAGACTGTGGATGATTGTATAATTTCACTAAAAAATAATTAGCTCATATTTCAAACATGAATGCAAGCTAATTTCAATTGTCTGTCTTGAAGCTCTGAGGTTGTGTATATCAGAGATGTTTCCATTGTGAGCAGCACCCTCAAAATATTCCAGATTTGACAGGTTGCACCGCGTCTGTCTCCTCAGAACTGAGGTTGAAGCCTCATCTCGGAGTGCTTATTTTTAGTCTGCTTCCTTCTTCCTTTCAAACATACATCCCAACAAAAGGCCATCTTAGCCATTAAGGAAAACACACCTGCTGTATATTTAACAGGGCCAGAAGTGCACAGAGGAATTTTTCTGTCGACCTCATCTAGATTTTCCTTTCTTGCATCCTGCCTTTTTGAAGAGATCCTCCTGGGCAGCAGTCATTCATCGTGCTTTCACTCCCACACACCTGCATGTCAAGAAAGTCTCACCAGGAGTTTAGCAGAATAACTGTGAACTCTGACACTGGTGCAGCTCAAACACAAACCGACATGTTCACTTGAATATGGTGCTTTTGCAAAAACTTTAATCTTTTGTTGGTTTTAATTCCCACAACCTTTCTAAGAAATGTCACATTTATTCTTAAATAAAGAAAAAGAATTTGACCATGACTGCTCGTAACACGGACCCAGAAGCACTAACCTAAGGAGTACTAAATAATAATGAACATTGTGTTAGGTAGTCATTATAAATAATTAAAGGTTACAGTTTTCATGCATTAATGGACACTAAGTATTCAAATGGCTTGTTTTAAGATTGATTTTAAAAAAATCTTATTAGTGTACTTACTTTTTCTTTTCTCCTGAAAACATTGTGGGTGCTAAAAGGCAAGAATAATCTTTGGAATATCATTAATGCATTATTCTGACTATGCAACACCAATGTATCACTGTAGATGTAAGATATTGGATCACAGACACATACAACTTCCTTTTGCCCTATCTCCATGATTTCCAACTCCTGTTAAACTCCCTTAAGAAGTGGTGTTACAGCATTATTTTCATAGAAATGTTGTTTCTTCTTTATTTATTTATTTATTTATTTATTTTATTTAGTAGCATAACATATTACAACCCATACCTTCCCTTAACTTTGAGGTTGTTCCCAATAGCTTTTCCAGACCTTACCAGGACATTTCTTTTAAAGTAAAGGGTACTTTTCATTAAATGTTACTTTCCTATTTCACAACATCTCCCAAGCCCAAGTCCTGAAAATACCCAGTGGGATCCAGGAAAGTACCAATTAAGTTCTGTAAAGTAACTGTGTGTGCATTGTGAAGTGCTGCCTAAAGGAGGTCAGGTATGATTGATAAAAACACATAGAAATAGAATAGTTTTTAGGAAAAAAATAAAAATTAAGTACCTGCAAATGTAATTTTATTCCTTTGCTGATTCCTTCTCTATCAACTTAGCTTTTTATTTCTACGTCAACAGACTGACTTTTCCCAGGCTGCAGTTGAACTGATCTTAATCTGTCTTGCCTGGTTAAATAAAATATGAAATAGATCAAAAAAGTTGTTCAGAGCAAAAATCAATAAATTATTTCAAATGTATGTTTTGGAGCATTGTTCTGTTGCAATACCTGTGTTGCAATGTCAGCCATCTACAAAAACCATCACCTACAACTGAAAGGAAATGGGTTAGGTAATTCAAGAGCAATCCATAAACCACCAAGGCTCAAGTGTGTCATTAACTGGAAGATGCTCCACATGAGTATTACTGTCCACAGTGCAAATGAGTTTGATATAAACATAGACTGGAGAAGGGGCTTCTCTCTTGGTTGGCACTCAAAGTCTGCACATTAAAGCTGAAATTAATGTGCATCAGCCCACATGGACAATCCAAATAACCTGTGAGGTAATTTGATCCAATGACAAGACGTATGTTTAAAGAAGTCAAAGGTTAGACTTACAACCACAACAACAGCGTAGGAACTGTGAAACATGTAGTAGTAACATCATGCTTGGGTCTGTTTCACTGCTAGTTGGACTACTGTGTTGCAAAAGGTGGGTGGATTTAATATTTCAACTTCACATTATATTAGCAGCTAGACAGTTGAAATGTGCAGAGTTAACGGAACAACTAGTCCAAGTAAACATTAAATATGTTTTTAAATGGTTAAAACAGATTAGTACAAACTTTCTTGATTTACCCAAATGTAAAACTGTTGAGTTTGTTAATACATACCATGTAACTTTGATTATTGTGAAATTGAAGACTAGACTTATTTTCTGTTTGTAGGTTTTACTACAAGAAACAAAAAAACAGAGGGGGAAACCTAATCTTATTTATGGGTCATTCCATGAAATCCGTATCTTTTGCGTCCCCAAGAATTACTCATAAAAGTATGACAGCAAATTAATATGTAATTTAAAAATATAACATTACCATATCTTCTCTCCTTAATACATCAAATTAAAGTCAATAAAATATTATTTCAAATATATAAAATCACTTTTATGCTTATGAGGGTGAGGTTTGTGGCCTGTCCCTCACTGTTATTGTTGTTTGTTTACAGGACTTTTAATTTGTAAAATGTTGACAAAATGTTAACATTTTCACATTTAGATATTGTTTTAGGTATGGTCTTATTGTAAAACAGTTTTTTGGTAATAATATATATTAATCATTATAAATATTTACCAATTTATCGCTGTCCCCTAACTTCATGTCAACCCTGTTACCCTTAACGAAAAAACCCTAGAAAAATAATGGTAGATTCCAGATTTGACATGATTGACAGGAGGTTGCTTTATCTCTGAACCAGGATGCTAACAGCTCAGTGACAAAAAAAATTCTCTCTTTTCTGATGGACTATTTTCGATGTTTTTGCAAGGTTTAACCAGGGGGGACGAGCATACAACGTCAATCCTGTTACCACTTTTTAACATAGAAGCCTAAACAATTTTTGTTTTCTCAAAATTTGATCAATATCTACAAGTAATTACCTTTCAAAGAGCATAGCTTGCACTTTAGCCAGCATTTATTTCAGCTAGCCACAGGCAAATTAGCTTAAAATGGTCAACCCTGTTACCTTTTCACAGTAACAGGATTTGTTACGTGAGTAACAGGGATGACACAAAATAGTGTTTACCCTTGTTGTATTATCTTTAAAGGTTAGCCTTTGCCTATCTGAAACCAGCTGGGGCCAGCAATTCTAGGCTGGCTAAGTCATCTTGAGCTTTTAAATGTATGTTAAGATAAGGGAAAGGGTAACTTTGTCAATAATGTATGAATAGAATGACAATGATGAAAAATATAGACCTCTTAGAAATATGTGCTTCACTAAGACAATAATGCCAATCAAATACAAAATAATCTCACCAGCTAATACTTACTGACTTGGAAGATAAAACGTCATATAGTGTAATGTAAACAAAGATGTGCAGTGTAGGCAGAATAATGTTTGTCCTTTTACTATTACTTTTGTCACCCCTGTTACCATGTCAACACTATTGTTCTCATTAATTAGATTTTTTTTAAAGTATGACAATTCAAATGGACTTTAAAGTCTTACCATTGCAATTTAAACTACAATATATTTTGGACTGGGCCATTTTTCCAACATTTTTCTTCTAGAAAATATCTTATGTATGTTTAAACATGTGATCACCATGCAAAATAAGGGTACATTTGATATACTGCATGACAAATATCTAATTGGAGAAAAAAAATCCACAATTAAAAATAATCTAAATGGAAACAGAGACTAAAGAAGTGCTAATAGGTGTACCATATATTGCATGTTTATAATTAGAAATATTGTATTTTGTTAAGATTATGTCAGTAACAGGGCTGACAAGATTATGTAAAACAGTGATAAAATGTGAAATAACACAGCCTGAGATGGCACGATATAATTTCCTGTCATTTTAAACATTCTTTGATTCCTGGCTACTTAAAAAATAAAAATCAGATATAGTTTCAATTTAAAATTTTCAAAATTGAAAAGACACCGAATGAATGAATGCGTTTCTGCAATATATCCGTGTCAACTAAAAATATGCACAAGTTAAAACACAATGTACTTTTTTCAGTGAGAAAACATTAAAAGGGTTATATTCGGAATCTATATATTGAAATGGGTAACATATTCAGGACAACCGAGTGCAATGTTAATGTTATCTTAATGCTAACTTGATTCTCTATTCCAAAATCAGCTCTGAAGTATCTTTTGGATTATGTGGTCCTGTAGAAACAACTACTTCTGCCCATGTTTTAATAATTTTACTGCCTCCTGCCAGTAAAGGAAGTTAGTTTGAAGGATCAGGAGCAGCCCAGAAATGACCAAAAATCAAAATGGCCTTCAAGCTCAGTTAAAATGTGCAGCTGCACACATAGGCAATGTTTTATAATTGGGGACTATAGGATTGGGTTATTCAACTAAAGTGTTTGTCAACTTGAGGCTTCCAGATCTAGAACATGCTGTGTCTGCTGTGCTAACAATGGTACTGATGCACTGCACAAACTGGGTGTAATCATGGAGGTGGAGGGCTACCTCCAAATAAGTCAACATCTCCTCAAATTAACATCTTAACAATTGACACTTGGACACAGATGGATGCACCAACAGGACAATGAACCCAAACGCACATAAAAAAAAACGGGCTTAGGACTGGATCAAGCACTCCAACATTATACACTCAATTTCAACCCTACAAAAAACGTTCTAAGTCGAGTGTCAATGCTGGCAGTAAGTCGGACTCGTTTCGAGTGAGAGTTGGACTCCGCTAAGGTTGACCATGGGATAGAGGTCCTGCCCCAAGAAGAGTTCAAGTATCTCAGGGTTTTGTTTATGGCAAGGAGAAAATGGAGCGGGAGATCGATATGTAAATTGGAATGGCTACTGCAGTGATGAGTGCGCTGAACTGGTTTGTTCAGCAATCCCCCCCCGCCCCCCGAGCTATGGTCACATTTTAGGTAGTGACTGAAAGATCAAGATCACGGATGCAAGCGGCTAAAATTAGTTTCTTCCACAGGGTGTCTAGGTTCTCCCTTGGAGATGGGTGTAAGCTCGGTCATCCAGGAAGGCCTCAGAGTGGAGCCACTGCTCCTCCACATCGAGAGAAGTCAGTTGAGGTGGCTTGGGCCACCTGAAAGGAACTGCAACATTACAAATATTTTCACATTTCTAAATTTATAGTATTGAACACCTCCAATTTAATTAAGATTCTCATCTGAAAACAGGATATCACATTTTTTAATTTAAAACATTTCACAAAGATAAGTCACAATGCAGCCATTTATTGTGTTAAATAAATTATATGAATCAGCAACCAGCTTAAACGGACCACAAACATACAAATAGGTACAAACACACTAAAAACACACCTATAGTTTGTGATAAACGATCTGGTTCTGATTTCAGTTTCATGCACATCGTCTCAAAGGCATACAGGCAACTGAGAGCAAACAACACTTGATTACACTGCTTGAATAACAGTTACATAAATAGTGAACTAGATCTACACCGGAGGGAACATCAGTGTGATACAAAGTGTTGCTTTTTTCAGCAAGATTACACTGCGCCCTCTTCATGAGTTCAGTCACAGCCACGATAGCTGGAGGTGAGCCATGACACATGCATGGTAGTAGAGATTTTCCTTACCTAAAAGCCAGTTCCCAGCTACAGCTGTAGGAGGACTGACATACAGACACTGCCCACCCTCCCACACAATGAATTTCTAAGACATCCCCATCACCTACAAGAGAAGATGTTCTATTTGATTGCACTTTAGATTCACTACATTAGAGGTTTGTTACATTCCAGTGAAAACCTACATGTTGGAATTGGACGGTTAAAGAGCAGCAGGCCTTTTCATATATATAAATATATATATAGTGGATGGAAGTGTATTCAGTTATTCATTTTTGCTCTCTCCTCCAGATGATGACCATGCCGGTGGAGTCGGCAGACGCCAGCAGACTCTCGTCGCAGTTGAAACTCACGTCCAACACCGGCCCCCCGTGACCCTGCAGCTTGTTGACTATGGCCTTGGTGTTGCGTTCGACGTCAAAGAAGTAGACACAGGCGTCCTCGCTGCCGGTCACTGAGGCAAAAAGGGGAGGTAAAGGAAGAAGAAATTTAACGAGAGAAAATTCCAGAGACAAAAGGGGGAAATAAATGTTGCGTCTGACATTTCCGGAAAGATGTTTTTATTCAATCAAACGCATGAATGTCATTAATTTTGGGCCTTTTAAAATGTACTGGGATTGTTCTTGTTTCAACAAGATGCTCAACTTTGAATTTCTTGTGGATTTTCTTTGATTATCATGGGGTCAAAATTATACATACAGTGCACACTTTTACACAAATTCTAATGTTAGACAATCCCTGAGCATATAAACCAAAGATAGATATATATATATTTTGTTACATTTACCATGGCAAAAAGCTATTGAATGCAACCTGGCTATATGGGAAAAGGTAATTGCTCCCTAAACCTAAGAATATGTTTGAGTTCATAATTCCAGTTACAGCAAATTATCCAGATCCTAAAGCAGCAGCAAATCACCACACTATCACCACCATGTTTGACTCTTGGTATAATGTTCTTTGACCAAAATGCTGTTAGTTTTACACCAGATGTAATAGGATGCACACCTTCGCACAGTCCTACACAATTCTACCAACATCGAGAAGTTTTAAGCTAGTTCAAGATAGGGTTTTGGGTTATGTTTGCTCAGCGGTGGTTTTTGTATCAGAACTCCTTCATAGAGGCCATTTTTGCCCTGTCTTTTTCTCACTCTTGAATCATGAACACTGACTTTAACTGAGGAAAGGGAGCTCTGTATTGCTTGATTTATGCTGTTCTGGGTTCTTTTACAACCTCATGGATGAATCATTGATGTGTTCTAGGGAGAAACTTTGGTAGGTTGGCCACTGTTTCATGCTTTCAATATGGCTTGCTGGAGTCTTACAGTCTTAGAAATTGCTTTGTAGCCTTTTCCAGACTTACAAATGTCAATGATCTTATTTCTGAAGTTTTGTTTGTTTTGTTTTTAAATCGGGGCCATGATGTTGCTCTTTGAAGTCTTTTAGCCTACTTCATTTTGTCAGCTGGTTCCGTTTAATTTAATTTCTTGATTGTAAAGGTCAGTGGGGTTTTGATGTTTGTTTTGCCCCATTGCAACACCAGCTATATGCTGGTTTCATCAATAGGACTCCAAACTGTCCTCCTCAAAAAGGATGGTTAGGATATTTGGAACAACCCAGCAACCAGCCATACTCAAGCCTGCCACAGAGTGGAAAGTGCTGGAACACCAGAGTATCTGTCCACTATGAAGCAAGTTTTAAATCCTTACAGGCAGATTTGTGCCGATCATTGGAGACCTTAATGCTTGCATGGAGAAGCCAAATGGCTTCAGGAGAAAAGTGTGTCGCTTTGCTTCAGCTGAGACAAACATTAAACTATTAGGCCACAATGAGAAGTAGCACGTTAGGAGGAGTCAAAGTAAAGCTTTAAACTAAAAACACTGTCCCAACTTTCAAGCATAGAGATGGTAGCATCGTGGTGTGGGATTGTTTTACTAGAAATGGTAGAGTGAATATATCAGTACCAAGGAACAATGAGAAGAGAGACCACCTTCAACTTCACCCCAAATCAAAGAGAAGATTGTTGAAAATTGGACACAAGGGCAAATCATAACATTATAATGATCCCAGACATACATGAAAAATAGTTTTGGATCAGACTAAGCAGGCTAATATTAAGCTTCTGGAAAGCCCTGATCTCAACTATACTTAAAATATCAGGACTATCTAAAATTACCTTGCCAGGAAAAAACAAAATTTAAAAGAGCTCTACAAATTGTGCCAAGAAAGTAGTCAAACATCCACCTACAACTATGCCAAAGGCTTGTTGATGGCTCCACAAAGTGTGTGGTTATGGTGCAACTTGCTAAGAGAAGTCTAAATATTATCAGAGATGGGTGGAGATTTATTTAGGACTGTTTGTAGGTCATACACTCAATTCTAGTTTTGAAATTCTATTAATGTCATCTGTTGTTTAATCATTCTATCCAGAAAAAAGCACCATTCAAAATAATCATTAAAAAAGGTCTAAAAAAGGTGTGACATTTAGATTAATGAGTGAAGGTAAACCTCTACAGAACTCTAAATTAAAACCATTTATTCCAGACAGAAGAAAGGGAAGGTCAGTGGTTTGTGCAGCCACCAAGTTTGTCAGTGTTACTAAGTAAACTGTGGCATCCCAAACAGTCAAATGAGTGTAATTTATTTGGTGACAAAGTACCAGATACTCCGTGCTCAGATGTTCACCTCTGACAGAAACACATTGCACATTTCTTTCTCTATTTAAGGAGAGATATTTTTAGGGTTGCCTGTTCTGGTAATTGGAAAACCCAAGTGTTATTCAAACACTGGTGTGCTTGGATGTGAAATAAAAATAGGAGATAGAAGTCAAGCATTGGGATGCTGGGAGCCACTGTTAAACAGTCTCGTGTTTGCAACGTGCTGCAGAAAACAGGCCGCCTTGTTGCTGTAAATTGCTAATTTGAGAGGTTTCTTTTCAAACCAACAGCAGCCCTATTCTATTTTTGCCTTTGTGCCTGTGTGTGCGAGGATTTTTTCCCCCCTGTCTTCCTCACACTGAACGGCCTGCAGCTTTCGTTGCAGTGTGGTCTCATTTTTGATTCAGATATCACAGCAGGTACACAAAGAGACCCCAGCAGGAGCAAAAAGAAGACCACAGTGGGAACTGCAAGACGCCTTACCCACACAGGCCCCTTGTCTGAAAGACATGAGGGGGCAGAAAATGCTATGAACATGCTGAGATCCGTGCTGGATGGGGAAGCTTCTCTTCAGCTGCAGTGTTCCTTCATTGTCCACAACACTGCAAAAATTAAATGATTGAAAAAAATTAACTATATCTTGAATGTCGTTTTTAGCTTTAACGTTTATATGAACAGCAGTGAGTAAACAGTCTATTAATAAACAAAGTTTAGCCCTAACTGACTGACCGGTACAGCAGCAGCTTATTGACACAGGCGTTGACCAGCAGGGAGGGGTCTCTGGCCTCGCGGCTGATCCAGGAACGAGCAGATATGCTGCAGATGGAGCTGTCCTCACTCACCACCAGCCGCTTGGCTTTGGTTAACTTCCCTGGAGGGATAGAGGTGGAAGTGTTGGTGGGTGACAGCATCACAAGACACAGACAGAGATACATGATCTGCTTCCCCACTCATTCTGTGAAAAGCTGATTAGAATTTGTAATCCTGCTAGTGGACACTCTGCCCTCAGTCAAATGGAAATGCTGCGACTGTACCTGTTGCCATGTCAAAGAGGAAGGAAAAGATGCTCCCCCTGTCATCGCCAGCCCACAGGATCCTCCCCGGAGCATCAAAGGAGAGAGACAACACGCGGCCTGTCAGCTTACTGGAGCCCCCCTTCACCTTCTTCCCAGTGGAGATGTTAACCACCTGCAGGTGGTGCTTGCTGTTTCCCACCTGGAACACAGCACCAAGAGTGAAGACCTTCATCAAGTCCACGGGGAGCACAGACAAGCCGACTCAGAAATTATCTGGATGTGATCTACTGCAACTGGAAATAAAGATGTTGAAATCCAAATCCATTTTTTTCTATGACTGATTTGAGGTTTGAATAAACGCTGATGTGAACGACTCTTATTTTATACAGCAGTCGGCTTCATCAGGTAGATAAATCATAATCGCAAAGAAAAAGGTTAATCATAAAATCATTAAAAAATATTTACGATTCTAATCGTGGTTACAAGTGCTGACATTTATTTGTGAAATCTGAATCAATGTTTGCAGTGAACATATTCATGTATTATTTACAAGAGGGTAAGGGCTTCCATCTGCATGCAATGGTTTATCAATATACTTCACACACACACACACACACACACACACACACACACGTCTTGCTATCCTTGTGTTGACATTGTATTGACTTCCATTGATTTTACTATGCCTAACCCAGACACTTTCCCTAAACCTAACCATTACTGATACATGCCTAACCCTAACCTTAACCTAATTCACACCATACCTCTAAACCTAACTAGTAGAGTTTAATAGCTAGTTAAACATTGTGGGGACCAGGCAAAATGTCCTCACAACTACAAATGTCCACACAAGGGTGGTGGGCTGTCAAAGGTTGGTCCTCACAAGTATATCTATACATGTACACACACACACACACACACACACACACAAAACAATGTAACAGAAAATGAAAGCTACTTGTTGTCAGACTTATGTGTAAATGAAGACACAGGGGAAGCATAATATTCTTTGACAACTACATTTGTTGGACAAAAAAAAACAACAAATACCAACTTTTTCCTCAACTAAAAAACCAAAACAGAAAAACCAAGGCGGGTTTAATCACTGCTCTTTAACACTGTTCTTCCCATCGCTGACATAAACCTTCTCATAAACCACTTCTCATAAAGCAAGATCTGCAAATAACAATTTAGCAACCTCAAGAGTTGGGCCTATTCCTATCCGATAATTTATTTCCTGATGTAAATGATTCACGATAGATGGCCAGTCCCATTGATTTGCGTTCACTGCAAAGTCTTGATCCAACTGTCTGGGTTTACATTGAAGACCTTTTTACCAATAAATTAAACTTGACTGCAATGTTTTATAATTGGAATGTGTATAATCCTTTTCTCCTACGACTCTCCAGTTGTATTACAGTTCATTCTGTTATTTCGACTGTTAACTTCGTTTTCTCTCAGTGTTTTTCTCTCCATAGAAGCTACACCTGGTCTGGTATCCTGCTTGGCTGCAATGCCCTGTTAGACGGGGGGCATCGACTGGGATGGTGCTCCCAGTAACTGAACATCCACTGTGTCCTGTTATCAACTTTTTACTTTCTGTAACATAGAAAGTTCTCTTATATCAGATCTTCTGTTCCTTCTGTGTTCTGCTCTGTCTTCTCAAACCCCCAGACGGTCGTGGCAGATGGCCGCTCCTACTGAGCCTGGTTCTGTTAGAGGTTTCTTCCTGTTAAAGGGGAGTTTTTCCTCTCCAACGCCGCTACATGCTTGCTCAGTATGAGGGATTGCTGAAGGATTGCTTTGGTTGGAAAGTCTGCATCAACGGGGCCCAACCTCACGCCAATAACTGACGCAATCTGCTGGGATTCTTTAAATAGGAAACTTTTTAACTGATTGGAATGTTTGTATAATTGTATTGAAATGACTTCTTGTTAAGTGCCTTGAGATGACATGAATTGGCGATATATAAATAAACTGAATTGAATAGAATTATAATGGAATTTGAGTCTATTTACATGAACATATAGATTTACATATAGATCAAATCTGTTTCACTGGTAAAGAGATTTGTGCTACATAAACTGAATTTAAATATATCTAATCTCTGGTTTTCAGTGTTATGTTTTGCAGGATGACAATGTAAAGATCGAACGAATAGGTATTTAACTTATCTTAAATGTCCATTGACAGCCTGGTAAAGATGTGTAAAAAGTCAGAAAATAAATGCATCTTTCAGCAGCAACATAATCTTATGTTGATTTGCTAACTTAAGGAGTATTTGATGTAGTTTTGGATCATTATGCAACTGAAAAACACAATGATGAACCAGATATACTGATTTTTTTTTATACTGGCCATCAGTACACTAGTGGATAACTTCCCCCACTCTACAACTCTAACCCAACTCTAATTTCTTAAATTCAAATTCAAAAATACTTTATTGATCCCAGAGGGAAATTAAGTGTTGGTATAGCTCATATAATTAATTCTTTAAGGAGTTGTTGTAGATGATGATGGCTGTGGGCAGGAAGGATTTCCTGTAGCGGTCTGTATTGCAGCGAAACTGAAGAAGCCTCCGACTGAAGACGCTCTGTTGTTGTATGACAGTCTCATGAAGAGGATGCTCAGGGTTGTCCATAATTTTTTTGATTTTATGAAGAATCCTTCTTTGCATTATCTCCAGATTTTCCACAGTTGTCCCAAGAACAGAACCAGCCTTCTTCATCAGGTTGTTTAGCCTTTTTAAATCCCTGGCTCTGATGCTGCTACCCCAACAGATGACGGCTGAAGAGATTACACTCTCCACAACAGACTTGTAGAAGATCTGCAGCATCTTGCTGCAAACCTTGAAGGACCTAAGCTTCCTCCAGAAGTACAGCCTGCTCTGTCCCTTCTTGTAGACGGCTTCACTGTTGCGCCTCCAGTCCAGTCTGTTGTCAAGGTGAACTCCGAGGTATTTATACTCCTCAACCACCTCCACTTCTTCTCCCATGATGGAAACAGTGTTTGACTTATCCCTGTTTCTTCTGAAATCTACAATCATCTCCTTTGTTTTGTTCACATTAAAGGTGAGACGATTGTTTCCACACCATGTCACAAAGCGGTCCACCAGCTCTCTGTATTCAGCTTCTTGTTCATCTCTGATACACCCGACGATTGCAGAGTCATCTGAGTATTTCTGCAGATGACAGGTCTCTGATTTGTACTGGAAGTCTGATGTGTACAGAGTGACAAGGAATGGTGAGTGTACGGTCCCCTGTGGTGCTCCTGTGCTGCTGACCACCTGGTTTGACACACAATTCTTCAGTCTCACAAATTGTGGTCTGTTGGTCAGGTAGTCATTGATCCAGGCGATTGTTGAGGGCTACACCTGTGTCTTCAGGAGTTTCTGACAAAGCAAATCAGGCTTAATTGTGTTAAATGCACTAGAGAAATCAAAGAACATGATCCTCACAGTGCTGCCTGCTTTGTCCAGATGACAGTGGGTTGGTTGAAGTAGGTGGATGATGGCATCTTCAACTCCAACTCCACAGCGATAAGCAAACTGCAGTGGGTCCTGATACGTTCTTGTTTGCTTACTCAGGGGTGCCAACAGGAGTCTCTCCAGGACCTTCATGATGTGGGATGTCAGGGCAACGGGTCTATAGTCATTGATGACTGATGGGTGAGTTATTTTGGGTACTGGAACAAGGCAGGATGTCTTCCACAACACTGGAACCTTCTCCTGAGTTAGGCTAAGGTTGAAGATGTGCTGCAGAATCCCACAGAGCTGCTCTGCACAGGCCTTCAGGACTCTGGGGCTGACACCATCTGGACCTGCAGCCTTGTTCCGGTTCAGTTTCTCCAGCTACCTCTTCACCTGACTTTTGGAGACAGACAGGTGGGAGGGGGAGGCAAAGGGGGTAGCAGCATTTCCTGACTTGATTGAAGTCAAACTTGTGGAATTAGAAGAGTCCATGGCTGAGGTGAAGGATAAAACATCCGAGGTGTAACAGGAAAGCTGTTGATCAGAGGAGAGTGGGATGTCTGTTTGGCTGGGAACAGGAGAGGGGGATGCTGAGGTAGTTCCTGAACTGAACCTGTTGATGAATATGTTCAGTTCATTGGCTCTGTCCAGACTTCCATCTATCCAATCCTTCTTGTCCTTAAAACCTGTGATCTTTCTCATTCCTGACCGGACATCTCGGATATTGTTCCTCTGTAGTTTGTTCTCCAGCTTCTTCCTGTATGCCTCCTTGCTGTCTCTGATCTTAACCTTAAGTTGCTTCTGTATACTCCTCAGTAATTCCCTGTCTCCCTCCCTGAAGGCTCTTTTTTTCTTGTTTAGCAGTTCCTTCAGGTCACTGGTGATCCAGGGTTTGTTATTAGGGAAGCATCTCACTGTTCTGGTGGGGATGATGTTGTCCACACAGAAGTTTATATAGTCAGTCACACACTCAGTCATGGCATTGATGTGCTCTCCATGTGCTTGGCAAAGAGTCATCCAGTCTGTGGTTGCAAAACAACCCTGCAGGGCTTCTTCAGCTTCCTGTGACCATTTTCTCACAGTTGGTTTTGTCACAGGTTGCCTCTGAACAAGGGGTTTATATTCTGAACAGAGAAAAACAAGATTGTGATCTGATTGTCCCAGAGGTGGTCTTGGTTTGGATATGTATGAATCCTTTACATTTGCATAAAACAAATCCAAGGTCCTATTTTCTCTTGTAGAGCAGCTGACAAATTGTTGAAATGTTGGAAGTGTAGTAGAGAGCGAGGCATGATTAAAATCACCAGATATTGCCACAAATGCATTGGGGTGCTGTGTCTGTAGCTTAGCAACAATGGAACTGATGACATCACATGCAGTGTCGGCAACGGCTGAAGGTGGAATGTAAACAACTGCCAAAGTTACACTGGTGAACTCTCTTGGTAAATAATATGGACGAAAACTCACTGCCAAGAGTTCGACATCTGGGCAGCAGAGACGGCACTTCACAGTAACATGTCCTGGATGACACCATCTGTTGTTTACAAGCACTGCTACTCCACCACCTTTCCTTTTTCTGCTCGTCTTCAGATCTCTGTCTGCTCGTACAGTCAGGAAGCCTGGCAGTAAGACGTTGGAGTCGGGGATTCAATTCAATTCAATTCAAAAATACTTTATTGATCCCAGAGGGAAATTAAGTGTTGGTATAGCTCATATAATCAATTCTTTAATTGACTTAAATTAACTTAGATATGATCCAGCAGCCACGTCTCCGTAAAACACATAACACTGCATTCACGGTACTCTTGCTGAGTCCTTGGAGTTCATCCATCTTGTTAGCCAGTGATCTTACGTTGCCCATTATGATCGATGGAAGAGATGGCTTGAACTTCCTCTTTCTCTGTCTCCTTTTCGCTCCTGCTCTGCATCAACGTCTCCTCATCAACTCATCAGGGATTTGTGGTTTCAGTTGAGGTATTATTTCAGCTTTTGCGATGTTAATCAGCTGCTCCCGGCTGTAAACCACATTGTTGCCATGGTTACGCATCATAACAAATTGTCAAAAATACTGCAAAAATCCTTCCAGCTTCACAGCACCAAAAACTAGAAAGTATACAGGTAGAAAAAAAATGCAATCTTCTTTAAGAAATGAGGAACCAATGTACAAAAAAACAAAACTTAATATGTAGCCAACAGAGCCAGTCCAACATGCAGCCACCCAGAGCAGCGCAATTCTAGAATACAACCAGTATTTATTTTCTTACATTTTTCTTGGACTGTGAAGGTAACCATGAGCAGAAAAAAGCTTGCAAATTATCTGTCTACTTAATAACCACACCCATTTCATTTTAAAGAAAAAAATCAGTGGCTGGAAACATTTCCAGTTTACACTGGGTGAGAAGTAGGCCACAGCCTGGAGGGGATTCCTGTTTCAGGGGCAGCAAATCCTGTCTGAGCACCTTTTTCTTATTCATTTAGCTTAGGTTTTACACAGTAGGCTTTAAAATGGCAGGCAACAAAAGCTGCCGCTTATTGTAGAATAATAACATCTGCAATGTTTGAGGCATTGTTATGTAAATTAACTCTTTTCAGAAGTACAATGTATGATAAGAAAAAAAAATTTATACATGAAAAAAGGAAGAATTTAGACAAACATCTGGTGAACAGGATAATTTCTTAATCAGAAAAAGATGCATCT
This sequence comes from Valencia hispanica, assembly GCA_963556495.2. NCBI lineage: Eukaryota > Metazoa > Chordata > Actinopteri > Cyprinodontiformes > Valenciidae > Valencia > Valencia hispanica. Next base: position 43,362,219 of record OY747709.1, read on the forward strand.
TCATTTAGAAGTTTATATCCAATCGCCATGGGAATGATTATCAATCATTTTGGTGTTTAGTTTTGCTTTTTTGATCTGTTTCCCAGTGGAATGATTATACAACAAACAACTTCAGAGACTCTGTATACTTAAAATTAAATTTATTGTGCATTATCTCTAGTCCCCTCGTGGGTTTATATTTAAAATGATTTTCATTCAGCTAAGAAATGTCTTTCTCACAGAATTTGAGATCTCTGGAAAGATAATAGAATAATGTAAAATGAGTATCAACTTTGAAAAGAAAATGCTTTATATTTTTTAATGTACATTTTATTATTATTTTTTAAAGATATGTTAAAAATATTTAGTTATTGCACGTTTCCACTGGTATTTTGATTATTTGTCTTTGGTGATGAGGTTGGAATTACCCAAATTTTTAAGTGCCTTACCGATTCAAGTCAGAAGAAACATGCAAGTAAATTTTAAATATTACTTTATCTAAAACTTATTTGTACTAGAATGAATAATATTGATTTTAACTGTATACACGCGCGATATTATATTCATACATACCCAAATAACACAAAGGGATAGTAAGTACTGAACAGATAACCACATCTAACTAACTACTAACACAAGTAAATATTTTTCTAAACGTGCAATTAACATTAAATTCTCACTAAATGTCAGCAACAATCTATCCAGTACACACTTGAAAAGAAATCAAAATCATAACTGTACATACTGTGAAAAAAGGCATTGAAAGTCATGACACAAACTGAAGTCCATCAGTAATTAGAAAGCAATCCGACAACTAATACCAGCTGGTTCAGTCCCAACTGATGGCCTATAAGAATGTGTCAAATTACAACAAGCGTACAAACAAACTGAACTCTGAGCCTTCTCTTCTCTCATGAACCCAGTCATTTGTGTATACATCTTATTGATTTAAACCCTGCATTCTGAGCATCCATATACAAAATGAAATGATACAGGAATAAATAATAAAAGTAGTAAAAAAATAGCTAAAATACTGTGCGCTGATTAAGGCTCAGTGTCTTTTTTTCGTACAAAAGACGGGGTGAAAAAAAAATCCTGGCATAATCTATGTTTACCCTTCAATCTTTAAGATGATAATGGCATATTCAAAATTATTTATTTTAATTCATTTGAATAAATATTTAACCAGAGTAAGCTGAACAGAGAATCCACATCGTGCCAGTTTCCTCTGCAGTGACAAAAACCACTAACTGTGGCCCCAGTAAATACATTTAAAAAACAAAATGAAACGATCGTACTTAAAATACGAACAGTTCACCTGCTGTGGCCTTAATGGAAAGTCTCACAAGTTGATGTTGTTGTGGAGGCCGAATCCCCGTTCTGCTGCAAAACTGAAGACTGACGAGCGCCACTTCAGGCAAAGTTTTGAAATGAGGGAACATTTCTCCAATTGAACAGATCAGAAGACGGAAAGACTCTCTGAACAAGTCGTTTCCTGACCCGCAAGCTATCGCTTCAGTGGAAGGTAGCCTACATCCTGCAGCATCCGGCTTTTGCACTTGTGGTTGGTTCAACACCGAGCTCTTTGGAGCGCGGCGGCTCAGTCAGCTCCCAGATAGCGAGATCCATTGAGTACAGTGTCCAGGTCTGAGACGAAGCCCAGATGCTCTCATGGGAATGTTTTTTAAATTATTATTATTGTTTTAGTTAACTGTACTCCGTGTGTAAAACTGTAAATGTCTGTGCGTCTGCAGTAGTCTCCTTTCATGTAGAGAATGAGGAAACTGTGGCCTATAGCACATTCCTTGGCAGAGATTTTTGTTGGCAAATGCAACATATTTCATCCCTGCTTTCTCTCACGTTAGAAACAAGAAGTGTACGTGATATGGGACAGTGTTAGATATAAGATGATGAGACGGAGAACCGCAATTGTTCAAACATGCGTTAAAGTTGCGATAATGGGATAAAATAGCAAGACGTGCATAATTCACCAGGATTGGCTGAATTTGCGTTAATAGTTGGGATTGCAACATCGCGAAATCCTGGAGGGACTGATACATTGAACCAAGCAGTTTTCATGGCCATCAACAACTTTTGGGATAACTCTGGCTGGATATTTTCTGATTTTACTTGGTTGGTTTCCCAGCTTTAAAGTGCATAAATTATCGGGTTGAGGTTGGGGGCTTTGGGAAGGTGAAATGAAAAGCTTAATGTTATTTGCTTGTCTTTAACCATTCTTAAACCAGTTTTGATAAATGTTTGGAATCCTGTTGTAACACCAAAGCTGTCGATTTTAGGTAACATTAAACTACTTGGAGGTAACTCTTGTTTATTATTCTATCAACTCTGTGCAATGCACCAGTACTACTTGCAGCAATGTTGAACCACAGCATTATGCTACCACCGCCATACTTGATAGCCAGTATACTAAATGCCTCATCTTGACTAACATTATGAATATTTATGTGCTCTATGTATATATTTGAGCCTGCATATCTAATTTAATTTTCTGTATGGATTAAAGCAAATCCACAATAAATCTGCGCATCAATTTCTAGTTTTTAAAATTCATTAAGTTAATTCCATTTTTGTTGTGTGATTACATCCCCTTAAGAAAAAGACATAGCAATTAAAAGCGAAACATACCAAAATATTTATGAAAACGATAAATACATTAAAACTTCTAAACACAGATTTTATTTTTTTATGCTCTTTGTAAATAAAAATGTATCATTTTGTATAGATCCCAATGTTTCTCCATATTTTGGTTACCGGTAAGTTAAATTGAAGACTTTTTGAAACTTTTTAAAGACCATTATGATTCAAATTTAAGACCAACATAAATTACAAAAAACACAAAAGTTCACTAATTAACATTATAAACAAAAATGTAATTCATTAATAACACAAACAAATTACATTTGTGTCAAATTGAGCAAATGTTTTATAACTTTGACATGCGAGTCCAGAGCCTTCACACCAATGTCACCAAAATATCTTCTTACAGTATACGTCTTTCTCAAAGGTTACTTACCATGGTTTAGCCAACTATTAAGATTCCTGGTATCAAGCCAAACCTCAATAAAAATACACTTTCTTATGAGTTAGTAATGGGTAACAAGAATATTTTCTGTGCAGTTGTAAAATGTACAATACATCTGTTTAAGCACTAACTTGCTTATTGTATAGAAAATAGTTTGTGGAAGAATTAATAAATCAACAAACCTACAAGTTTATGATGTAACTTAATGTAATTTAAGACACAGAATGTAAAAGCTGGACATTTGATTTGTTTAATTCCTAAAGTGAATACATAGTTATTTAAGAACTTTTAAGAACCCGGGCAAGATCAGCAGTTTAAAAATCCCTGCTTGACTGAGAGAGACTCACCACAGTAAGGTTATTATTCATCGGCTGGAAGGTGCAGCAGAGTAGCTCGCTGGATTCTGGGTCTCTGACCTCTCGAATGCATCGACCATCCTCCGTGTTCCAGATCCGCAGAGTCCCATCCAATGACGTTGACACGATGATGTCGTTGCTTAGAGACCAGGCAAAGTCTGTGACGGGCCCGCCGTGACCTTTCAGGGTCAGCTTCACACTTGGAGGAGGGGGGGACAGCGTCATGATGGACAGAGTACCGTCCAACGAGCAGCAAGCAAGGAGGTGCTTGTCGTCATTAGCAAACTGTAACCGTGGAACTTCAATACAGTAGGAACAAAAGGCAAAATGAAAAATATGTTCACACGACGCATTTATCATATTTATAGATTGATTTACATACCAGCAGAGTCGACGTGTTGGTCAAATATGTGGTGCATGCCGGCAAAAGCATAGTTTTCACTCAGGGTTGTATCTCCTGCCATGGCACGGCTTGCCTCTGCCACCGAGGTGGGCACCAAGCTGCCCGGAGGCCTGTGGCCACAAATAAAGACGGTCATGTAAAGACATAGTCAAGACCACAAAAAAAAAAAAACGTAATCATTAAAAAGGGCATCCAGACAGAAACTGATCTCAGTAAATCGGGCAAAAATGCTAACTACTCAGACAAGGGAACAGATTGCTGCTGTTCTACCTACCTCTCATCATAGACAGCTCTGTTCATCTGGGCCTGTAGCTGGTAGGAGCCTCTGCTGACAGACCGGCGATGACCGCGAGCCCCTTGAGCACGGGGGTCCTCCTCAAAGTCCTGCAAGGGACAAAAAAGAGCAACAGCAGACAAAGAATCTCAAAGGAATAAGTTTTTTGTGAAGATGGACTAAAGTCCCACAAATAATCATGAATCAGCAGTTCATAAAAATTTAATACAAGGTAAAAAAAATATAGATTTATATATTTTGTATGATGTTAGTGCAAGCCATTTCAACCAAGCTGCTCAGCTTAACGTACAGCAACCAATGTGTTGCTTGGCTTTAATTTATCTTTTTAAACCCCCATCTCCAACCACATTTCTACCTCTTCTCTCTACCCTACTGTCCCCTTTCATTGAGTCTGACCTCCATGCGGTCCAGTGTGGTACGGGAGCTACGCACGCTGCTGGCCCTGAAGCTGCTCTGCTCAGAAAGGGGCCCGTAGCGTTGGGCCAACAGCTGACTGCGCAGCTTCAGGTACTGCCTGCGCAGCCCTGGCTCAAAGCCACACTTGGCGTTCTCTCTGAGCAGCTGGCTGCGTCGGCGGATGTACTGAGTTCGGAACTGTGGGAAGGTAGGCGTGCGGTAAGCATTGTACCTGCAGAGGGAGAGAACCGACACAAGCAGGTTGTAACGAAGGTACGAACCACGCACAGTTAGAATAGCTTCCTCATCATCGGCTGCCTGACTGTGTCTTACCTTGCATCCACTGCCAAAACCTGCTGCCAAACGGCTGCCATTCCACAAGCACTCTGGGTAGAGAGGAAGCCACTGCCAGGGCAGAGTCCTGGAAAAAGGAAACAAAACAAACCAGACAATTAAACTCATGCACTTTGAATACACAGCTGTGCTAAAATGGATGTAACATAAGAAAAATGTCACCCCTAATAACCCTAACCTAATAATGGTGTCAGCATGATTACTCTACATCCTGACACCGTCGATGCTACTGAAACCTTTTTCTCCTGGACATTGAAGCTCACTTTGACACAGCCGACTACAACATACTGATAGACTGGAAAAGAGGCTGGGAATGTCTGGTATGCCCCTAAATATGTTTAGACTTTACTTGGCAAAATGGTATTGATTGGTGTAATTTTGCATTTGTAAATCTGAGTGATAAAGATAAAAATTAATCATAGAAATAAAGACCACATTTGAGATTCCTTAAGGATTACTTTTGGATCTGATTATAGAGCGTTACAGCTCTTCCCATCCGTGTGTGGATGATACTTAACTTTATACCTTCATGTCAGCACATGACCACAGTCCCTTACAATAACTAAACAAGTGCAGCCATAATATCAATGAGTTGATGGGGCACAAAGAAAAAGCAGGAGTCATTGTTTTTGGTCCCAACAATGTAACGTAAAAGACCAGCAACTCAATGAAGCGAAAAACAAGAGAGCATGCAAGAAATGTTTGTGTACTTATGATTTCAGGCTAGAGCTGGGTATCGATTCAAATTTCAAGAATCGATTCAATTCTCAAAAGTTAGAATTGATTATCACGATCTGATCCAATCTGTTCCAATTCAATATTTATGGACCTGACTGTAAATGGGTCAGTGCTATTAAAAACTAATTTTTCACCGGGGAAAACAGTATTAACTCTTTCTGATCTAAGCCTTGAAATGGCCCTCTGGATTTCTCCCTCCTATTTTATCTGTAAAAAGGGCAAACAATGTTAAACGACTCAATCGATTTTTGGATGTACAAATCAATTTTTTGGAATTTTTATAAGAATCGATTCAGAATGAGAAAATTTATTTTCTGAACACAGCAACATAAAGTCTATTCTTGAAAACATTGTCAGAGTTAAAGGTTTCCTGTTAGACAGAACTCAAATAAATGGTGCATGATTTTATTTTCAAAGGATTGGATTATTGCAATGGTGTCAAAAAGTAAATAGATAAATAAAGTCACAACCCCCCCCCCCCCAAAAAAAAACCCAACAACAATAAGGCAACAGCTCATGCAAAGTGCTGCTGCTAGAGTCCTGATGTGATATAACAGATTATATCACATCAGCCCTTGCTTCTCTGGCTCCCTGTTTGTGAGCGGAAGCAGTTTAAAATGTTTGTATTGGTCTAGAAGACTCTGAATGGTCTTGAAACCATTTACATCTGTTCATGAGTAGTGTATCAGAGGAGAATAATCTAGACTTCTCAGGTCATTAAAGATCTGTTTACTCAGTGATCCCAAGAACTAAACCAGAACTACACAAGGGTGGATATTACTGTTTCTATTTATCTGACGCTTTAATTTTTCTATTATTATTTAAATGAAATTCTGTTTCTTTATAAATGTATTTTACTTTTGTTCATTTATTTTGTATAAAGCACTCTGATTAAGAATGCCATCACTGACATAGCTGGGGCACATGTTGGTCAGACAAAACCGTATTTGATTTACCAGACCTTAAAATATCAACCAATTAATCTGATGTCTTTTAACTATCTATATACCAAAAAAAGTTTTTGATATCTCAGCACATATTTTTCTATTGTAAACATTTTTACCTATAATATTGAGTTTGAAATTTTTTTTTAGCAGGGTAGCAAAGTGGACTTTTTGTAGCTGTTTTTAACTTTTACAATAGCAAGATATCTTAATTTGAATTGTTTGTTGCACGTTTCGTTGCAACGAGATATTCTTTTTTTGAATTAAGCGTTTTTTTATTATTATTTTAGGGTTCCATCCTCTCACAGATTTCCATGTAAACTGAGGTCCATAAATTAATCATATTATATCATAAAATACTTTATGAATCACAAAGAGAAATTAAATTAACCCAGAATTTCAGCTTTTAAATGCTAACCCTTTACCTCACATATACGGACATTGTATCATTTGAAATTTACTTTCAGCTCAAACTGCTTACTTTGTCATAAAACATTTCTGAAAAAATCCTGACAGCTGAATCAGGTGATGATGCAGGAAAATACGAGGCTCGTACTCGTATCGTGCCATGTGTTTCAGTGTCCATTCGACATCAGAATATAACAAGACAATGCTCATTTAAAAAGCCAAATACAGTAAGGTAAAGGGTATAGCTTTGTTATTTTTCAGCAACAACCACAACAGAAGAGCATTTTGGCAGCAGCAAAGCTAACTAGCATCAGTTAGCAACTAGCAAGGAAGCCACAACAACTTTAGCACTGCCCCGCCAGAAAAAGCTGATTTATTTGCAAGTCTTTGACGCCAAATTATAGACTGTGTCATGTGGCAAGGGTATACAACTGATAAATGTTTTAATGCAGTAATACATCAAAGATACGTGGCGAAATACATGTAGAAACGGCTCACCTTCCTTAGCTTTTCTCCATCGCTGCTGTTCCTGTCAAGTCACGTGATCCGCGTGACCCGCACACTCAAACTGATGCGGAATCTCCGGAATCCTGACGAAGATGAACATAAACTCTTTATTCCACAGTGATTTACTGACGATAGTTTGATATGAGTATGGATTACAAGGGTACTTATGATTGGCAGATTCAGGATATTAAAGGGGTATGATGCAGGACACATTTTAGGGGGCACTTATGACTACCTATGAGGTTTATAGGGTACTTACAAGATATACCAACTGCTAAAATGCTGTATATGTTTGGTACATGTTATCCTCTCTGTGTATATATGCTATACATAATATCGTTATATCATCAAAAGTGTGAATCTTTTTTTTTCTCTTGACTATGTAGTCCAATATGAATTAAGGGCTGAATGACGGAACACTTGATGGTATTAATTTTAAGATACTATGCAAATCAGGCCTTTCTTTGTGGAGTTTACATGTTCACTGTGGCTCTCTGAGTTCTTCCTACCAGTCAGAAATCTACAGAATAGGTTGAATGGCCGATCTATATTGTCTAGACTAGGGTGTCACCCACCTCTTGCTCACTGACCTTCTGAAAATAATCACCAGCAGTGAGGTTTTTTGATATGGCCCACAAGGCATGAGGACTTGTGGGGGAAAAAAGAAAATAGGAATTGTGAACCCAGTACTTTTTACTGCACTTCAGGCATAGAAAGGGGTCGCCTAAGGGCAGATTTTATGTTAGAACCACCACAGTGCACCAGCCTCCCCCGGTGACCATGGATTGATTAAACAGGTATAAAAAATGGAAGGATGGAAGAATAAAAATAAAAATGACACGTTTGCTTCTTTTATTTGAGCTACATTTCTTGCAGTGCAGTAATTATGGTGTGTGTCAGACCGCCTGTGTTTAACCCTAAAGGGAGTTTGATTCGGTGCATCCTATTCAAAATGATTCCAGATATTAATGCTGGAATAATAATGTTCATATAACCTTAAAAATACTTAATCAAGACTGCTGAGCAGGGGTGTATCTAGGAAGTTTTCTAAGAAGGCTTAATGGGGGCCAGTGGTGATCTCGGAGTGTCACATCAAAAAAAAAGCAGGGCTGTAATACAAAGGGGACGGGGCCTAGACTAGATAGAAGTAAGATAAAGTAAGATGAAACACATTTAAAACATCTAACTAATTAAAGTGTTAATCTATCATTCATTAAAAAATATTATCTACACAAAAGCTGCTGAAGAAAGAAGAGCAGGATTAAAATCACAGAGTAATAAATGACTCAGGAAACTTTTGACTGATTTAATGACTAAATAATCATTCACTGCAGCTCTACAATGTAATAGATAGTGTACATCTGCATTTAAAAAAAATATTATTTAGTCTAAATTTAACGAGCAAAAATCTGAAGGAACACACTATATATGTAAGAAATGTTTAGTTCATTGTTGAGTGGCAATATATATATATATATATATATATATATATATATATATATATATATATATATATATATATATATATATATATATATATATATATATATATATATATATATATATACATCCATTATCTGTACCCCTCCATCCTATGCAGGTTGCGGTGGGGCTGGTGCCTATCTCCAGCAGTCAGGGGGCGAGAGGCGGGGTACACCCTGGACAGGTCGCCAGTCCATCGCAGGGCAACACAGAGACACACACACATATATATATATACAGACCTTTTCCCAAAAATTTGAACATCATGGAAAAGTTTATTTGTTTCCATAATTCCATTCAAACATTAAACTTCCATAGATTATAGATTCAGGGCCCACAACTTAAACAGTTTCAAGTATTTAGTTGTTTAGTTGTACATAATTTGGCCTTCCTGCTCATAAGACCCACGAAAACAGGAATTATCACCATTTACTTCTCAGTTTTTGCAGAAAAAAAGAAATAAATTAGGATCAAATCCATCAAATATGGTTTAACTTTGGTTCAATTGTTTCAGTTAGGTTCAATATGGGGAAGACTGTAGACTTCACCTGGAAAATGCAGCAGTGGTCTACTGTCCTGATCACTGACGACTGTCGGGTCACCTTGCACAGAAATGATGGTCGTCAGCGTTGCTGGAGAAGGCGAGGTGAGCTATACGCCGAGGTCAACATGGTCCCCAGGGTTAGCTTTGGTGGAGGAGGTGTAACAGTCTGGACAGGCATCACCAGTCAGCTCAAAACTGATTTGGTTATTGTAGATGGCTCAGTCACTACACGTTCCTACCTCAGAGACATCGTAGAACCCATCATCATCCCCCAATTCCGCCAGCACACCCACAAGTTACTCTTCATGGATGATAATGCTCCACCACATCGTGCCAGAATGGTCACAGGTTGACTTCAGGAAGTCGGAGTCCCTCATGTGGTATGGCCAGCAATGTCCCCTGACCTGAACCCCATAGAGCACGTTTGGGACCAGCTGAACCAGAGACTGGATGATCTTACCCCACCCCCATGTGACCTGACAGAACTGCATGTAGCACTTGTGGAAGAATGGAACGCATTGCCTCAGGACAACATCATGAGGCTAGTGAGGAGCATGAGACGTCGCTGTCAAGATGTCATTGGGGCAAATGGTGGAAACACCTGCTACTGACATTGTCAATTTGTGTTATTTGGGGCTACCCTTGTTATTGTCTGCATCATGTATAGTTTTTTCCAAACAAGATGTAAGTTGCGTCTTGCTGTTGAATGCAGGAAATATTAGCTGAATGAAGCCTAGTTAATATACAAATATATCATGTTAAAAATACTCTTGTTACTTCCCTTGCTACTTAGTTCATGCTAGGAATAAACCCAATTCTCTTCCATTTCTGTGCAGAACTTTATTGCTGCTGCATATTTGAATGAAATCTTCATTGCCACAACAAACAACGCAGGGTCAGGGAGGGTCTGACAGGTGAGAAACAAATATACGTGCCTGACAAAATGATATCTATGGCATTAGAGGGACTTAGAGGTTGATTTCCACAGTAATATCACTGATGCTCATCCTAATTCTATTTCAAAATTTTGCTTCCTACTTTTTTATTTAACTTTAATTCCACAATAACAAAGACTAGAGTCAGGGAGGAGACATAAAACCAGAAGCCAGCAGGAGGGACAATGATAGAGGGTCTTCACCGGTAAGGAGAAATTAGAAGGGTAATTTTCTGAATTTGGTGCACATTGGGGTCTCTGGTTACTGAAAAATCTACCAACTCGAAATTGTTTCTGAACATTGAATGTGATTAACTATTTGTACCTCTGAAAAACTATACTAACTAACTATCCACTTTATAGTCTCAAACATTATCAAGAATATTTTTGTCATTTTGGTCGTTTTAAAGATTGAATGATTTTAAAGATTTGGTCATTTTTTTGTTACAGGGTTTAATCTTATTGGGTTGAAGGTTTTAGCTAAAAGTAGCCATAAGTCCACATGAGCTAGTGTATGGAACAGCATATAGCACAACAAAAACAAGACATTAATATATTTTTCCAAGTGTCGGCTTCGTACCATAATATGCTCTGCAACTCACTTTCTACTCAGAGAGGTGGGGGCGCCGAACTCCAAAACCCCGGCGGGAACTGTTTCAAAATAAGACCCAGAACTGAGAGACAGAGAGTAAAATAACACACACAAACAGATATCTGTTTCACATAGGACGCACCTGCAGATGAGAGCCAGAAAAGATCTGACTCGCTTCTCTACAAGGGTGTACCATTTTTATTACAGAAGAACAAAGAAAATATCAAATGACTCCTCTCTCCTCCTTCTACATCTTGACAAGTCATACATTTTCTCCAGGTCTCCTGACCTGGTTTTATAGCCGTACCATGAACTAGAGTTATAACCGATCCTCCCTGCTTTCAGTTCATATCTTTACCCAAGAGTTTATTTACTTAAAACCTTACCCCCATAAAATACTGGTAAAGAGTCATGTTTTACTACCCTGAATAATATAAACAGGCCTATTTACTTCTAAACGCTTACTAAAGATATAGTTAAAACATATGTACTGCATAATAAAAAATAGCCCCAAAAAAGTAGAATACAACACAAGACAATCATTAGATTTTTCAAACAAACAAACAAACAAACATACATATTTTTGCATGTAACAGTGTTGAAAAGTTGATGATTAAAACAATAAAATATAGGTCAGAAAGTATGCTAACAGTTAACTCCCTTTATTGTATGAGCAGGAAAAGATTTGAGTGATGTCAATTCATGGGTGCTAAGAAAGTTTAACTGAACAATTATTTTTAAAAAGGGGGAGATTGTACTGTATGTTGTCGTGGGGTTGAACAAAACTGGGGGACATGGTTGAATTGTGATATTTTATACACAATTAAGTAATTTTTCTCATTTTTTTTAAAATTTAGGCTAGAGAAGACAGTCAGGTAATTACATTACCAGAAAAGAAACTTCTGGTTACTTTCTATACATTTATATTTCATTCACTGAAAGAGCAACTTTGGTAAATGGGGACATGTTTGTTTGGCTGACCTCTTCTCATTAGAAACCCATAAAACTTTCAAAATCATAACTTTTAAAATCATAATGCGAAGGATCCTTCTATTTCTTGATTTAACATGTGTTTTGTGATTTACGGTAAATAAAAATCTTTGCTCTAAATCTGTGGGACACAAAATGCACCAAATTCAGAGAATCACCCAGAACTTGTTGATAAAAGGAGATCAATTTCTGGGAGAAACCAGTCAGGTATCCAGACTGGGTTTTATAAGATATTTATGAATTACTCTCATTCCCACATTAAAATATGTTTTGTCTATATTTTAATAGGTAGCCCACCAGGATCAAGGTAAGGCAAGGCAAGGCAAGGCAAGGCAAGGCAAGGCAAGGCAAGGCAAGGCAAGGCAAGGCAAGGCAAGGCAAGGCAAGGCAAGGCAATTTTATTTGTATAGCACACTTTCAACAACAGGGTAATTTAAGGTGCTTTACATGATTTGGTGATTTAAAAACAAAAACAAAACAAACAAAAATGGAATATAACATTGGAAATTAAAAGTAAAAGTAGCAAATTAGCATTAAACACACATTACACATGATGCACAATAACACATGATACACAATAAAACAAGAGAAAGATCAATAAAGCAAGAGAGCACGAACACATTTGATACATATGACATTAATCATTTACTCGAAGGCAATTCTAAACAGATGGGTTTTCAGTCTTGATTTAAAGCAGTTCAGAGTTTCAGCAGCTCTGCACTCGTCAGGAAGTCTGTTCCAGGTAAAGGGAGCATAGAAACTGAAAGCTGCTTCTCCATGTTTAGTTCTGAGCCTAAGGATGTTTAGTAGACTAGAGTTGGAGGACCTGAGTGGTCTTGGTGGTTGGTACGGTGACAACAGGTCTTCGACATATTTTGGTGCTAAGCCATGTAATGATTTTATAAACTAGTAGGATTATTTTGAAGTCTATTCTCTGAGCTACAGGGAGCCAGTGTAAGGACTTTAGAACTGGGGTGATGTGCTCTACTTTCCTGGTTCTAGTGAGGACGCGAGCGGCAGCGTTCTGGATCAGCTGCAGCTGTCTGATTTACTTTTTAGGCAGACCTGTGAGGACACGGTTGCAGTAATCAATCCGACTAAAGATAAACGCATGGATGAGTTTTCCGAGGTCCATCAGTCGTTTAATCCTAGAAATGTTTTCAGGTGATAGAACGCTGACCTTGTTATTGCCTTTATTTGACCCTGTAGGTTCAGGTCTGAGTCCATAACTACACCTAGGTTTAATGCCTGCTCAGTAGTTTCTAGTAGTAGTAGTTTCTGTATTAATTGAAGCTGTGTGCTGACTCTTGATTGTTCATCTTTGGGTACAAAAATAATTACTTCCGTTTTGTTTCTATTCAGCTGGAGAAAGTTATGGCACATCCATCCATTTATTTGGTCGATGCATTGATTTAGGGTTTGAATGGGTTCATAGTCACCTGGTGACATTTTAATGTAAAGCTGAGTGTCATTGATGTAGTTATGGTAGCTAATCTTATTGGTTGCTTTAATCTTGCCTAGTGGGAGCATGTATACTCAGCAAAAAAAGAAAAGTCCTCTGACTTTCAACTGTTTTTACTTTCAGTAAACTTAATGTGTGTAAATATTTGAATGAACACTAAAAGAGTCAACACCATAAGAGATAAACTAAAAATGTTTCACAGACATGTGACTAACAGAAATAGAATAATGTGTCCTTGAATCAAGGGAGGCTCAAAATCAAAAGTACCAGTCAGTTTCTGGTGTGGCCACCAGCTGCTTGAAGTACTGCAGTGCATCTCCTCCTCATGGACCAGATTTGTCAGTTCTTGCTGTGAGATGTTACCCCACTCTTCCACCAAGTTACTTGCAAGTTCCTGGACATTTCTGGGGGGATTGGCCCTAGCCCTCATCCTGCGATCCAACAGGTCCCAGACGTGCTCAATGGGATTGAGATCCGGGTACTTCGCTGGCCATGGCAGAACACTGACATTGCTGTCATGCAGAAAGTCACGCACAGAGCGAGCAGTATGGCTGGTGGCATTGTCCTGCTGGAGGATCATGTCCGGATGAGCATGCTTAGGGTACCACATGAGGGAGGAGGATGTCTTCCCTGTACCGCAAGGCATTGAGATTGCCTGCAATGACAACAAGCTCAGTCCGATGATGATGTGATATACCGCCCCAGACCATGACGGACCCTCCACCTCCAAATCAATCCCGCTCCAGGGTACAGGCCTCGGTGTAACGCTCATTCCTTCGACGATAAACACGAATCCGTCCATCACCCCTGGTGAGACCAAAACGTGACTCATCAGCCAAGAGCACTTTTTGCCACTCCTGTCTGGTCCAGTGAAGATGGGTTTGTGCCTATAGGCGGCGTTGTTACTGGTGATGTCTGGTAAGGACCTGCCTTACAACAGGCCTACAAGCCCTCAGTCCAGCCTTTCTCAGCCTATTGCGGACAGTCTGAGCACTGATGGAGGGATTGTGTGTTCCTAGTATGACTCGGGCAGTTGTTGTGGCCGTCCTGTACCTGTCACGCAGGTGTGATATTCGGATGTACCGATCCTGTGCAGGTGTTGTTACGCGTGGTCTTCCACTGCGAGGATGATCAGCTGTCCTTCCTGTCTCCATGTAGCGCTGTCTTAGGCGTCTCACAGTGCGGACATGGCAATTTATTGCCCTATCCACATCAGCAGTCCTCATGCCTCCCTGCAGCATGCCCAATGCACGTTCACGCAGATGAGCAGGGACCCTGGGCATCTTTCTTTGGGTGTTTTTCACAGTCGGTAGACAAGTCTCTTTAGTGTCCTGCGTTTTTAGAACTGTGACCATAAATGCCTACTTTCTGTAAGCTGTTAAGGTCTTAACGACCATTCCACAGGTGCATGTTAATTAATTGATTATGGTTACTTGAACATGCATGGAAAGCACTGTTTAAACCCTTTACAATGAAGATCTGTAAAGTTATTTGGATTTTTACAACATTATTGTTGAAATACACAGTCCAGAAAAACGGACGTTTCTTTTTTTGCTGAGTTTAGATATTAAATAGGAGGGGCCGATAGATGGAGCCCTGGGGCACCCCACATGTGATTTCTGTTTGTTCTGATGAAAAGTTTCTTATTAAAACAAAGAAGTCCCTGTTCTTTAGGTAGGACTCAAACCAGCCAAGTGCTGTACCGGAGAGTCCGACCCAGCTCTCCAGTCATTCCAATAATATATCATGATCAACAGTGTCAAATGCTGCACTAAGATCTAACAGAACCAGCACTGTGGTTCTACCACAGTCTGTATTTATGCGAATGTCATTGAACATTTTGACGAGGGCAGTCTCAGTGCTGTGGTGAGCACAGAAACCAGACTGAAAAATATCAAAGCGGTTTGTCATTGTTATGAAGCCATTTAACTGCTGAAACACAGCTTTTTCAATAATCTTACTGATGAATGGAAGATTAGAGATTGGCCTGTAGTTCTGCATTAACGAGTTGTCCAGATTTTTCTTCTTTAGTAGTGGTTAATAACTGCTGTTTTTAAAGCCTGGGGGAAGAAACCTGATAGCAGGGATAAGTTCACTATTTGAACAAGATCAGACCCAATAACAGGAAGAACTTTCTTCAGAAAAGCTGTGGGTAGGATATCAAGACAGCAGGAGGAGGAGCTTAATTGGATAATGATTTCTTTCAATTTTTTTTTGTTTAATTCGTGGAATTCAGACATTTTCTCCACATTGGTGTTGATTGCGGATGGCATTGGTTGTGGGTTCAGTAATGAGGTACAGATTGACCGTCTAATTGTTATAATCTTTTCAGTGAAAAAGCTGGCAAATTCATTACAGGCCCTGGTAGAGTTTAGTTCAGGGGCTACTGTCATTGGTTAATTAGTTAGTCTTTCCATTGTTGCAAACAGAGTCCGTGCATTATTAATGTTTCTGTTAATGATTTCAGAGAAGAATATTTCCCTTGCATCTTTTATAGTTAACTGATATCTATGCAGTCTCTCTTTGTAGATAATCACAGTGAACCTGGAGTCGAGTTGAAATGGCAAAAAATAGTATCTCAGGGTTTCCATTATAAAGAAGACTTGAGTCCAAGATGGTGTTTAAGTATTTAATTCAAACATGTCTGGCCAGACACGGAGGGGACAGAGTTACTCGTGCATCACCCTAACCAACCTTTCTAACTAACTGCTTAAATAGTATTCAGCAATCCTTGTTTATCTCTGTGGATGTCTTCTCCAACGTTCACGCCCCGCCTCCAGAGAACTGCTTCATGCGAGTCTTATATCAACGCATAAAGCAGCTCATCCGAAGGCCAGACTGTTATCTTACTGCCCCGGCGTCTGTCTCTCTGGTGACCTGACACATATATCTTTCTCATAACATTAAGCTGGAACAATAAGCTTGTCATTTTACCCTAGATGCTTTCACTAAACAGAGAATATACACTTAATTCCTAATTGCATAACAATTTTCCACCACAGAGTTTTCTGCCATTTTCTCTCGGCTCGTCGAGACTCCCTTTTTTACACTACGTACCAGTGGATTATTTGCCCACGGAGACTTATTTCTACCTGAGACTACATTCACTTTAGTTGGAGCAAAGGAATCCATGATGTCTGAAATTTTCGCAAGGAAATTATCTACCAGCTTGTTTACTGAATATGAGTTGGGAGATGAGGGGGATGCGGTGGAAGGGTTAATACGTCTAAATGTTTCAACTGAGCTGTCCCCTAGAAAATGCTTTTTTTTATAGTGATCTTAGTGGCTGGATAATTTAGTAGAGACGGTACTTTCAAAGAAAATACAGAAATGATCAGATAATGCAATATTAATTACCAAGATGTTGGATACATTTAAACCTTTGCTGATAATTAAGTCCAGAGTGTGTCCTTGGTTGTGTGTTGGCTGTTTGACATGCTGGGTCAGGCCGAAGTTGTGGAGAGTATCATCTAATGTTTTTGCTTGTCTATCTTGGGGGTTGATCAGCCATCCTGAACCTTCTTTTGTTTATTACTCTTTAGAACATTTAGCAATCTCCATTCACACCAGATATTTTGTAGCTAGTAAATCTAGCTAAATAGATTATAGTGTTTGTTCTGGTAATTCAACTGAGGTCAGTGAGTTTGATAACTTGTAAAAAAAAACTCTGAAGAGGTTATCGGTCATCATTGTGCTATTTATTGTGATTTACTAAAGCCAGTGCGTGAACTCGAACCTTCATTCTTTAACCCGTTGTTGTTAAATCTTTCCAGATTGACATCAATGGTCAACTGAGATTGACATTTGAGCGAAGTTATTTGTTTCTGCTGAGCAGGTGGCGCCTTGTAACTATTAATTTAATTAATAGTAATAATGATAATTAATAACTGCCTTTGAAACGCTTTTAATATTGCTGATAGCCAACGCGCTCATTGTGCAACAGTGATTTAAATGGTTCTTTAGTAATTGAGGAAGTTTGCGATTGAATGCGGGAGGAGGATAAATCACTCAATTGACCTCTGAAAAATGTGTCCCCCTAACTTTTGACATGATAGTTACGCTATACCGGGTGGACCTCGGTAATTTTGAAACTCTGGATACACCCTTGCTGACAACATGAGAGTTATATTATTTACAGCAAAATATTTGAGTTTGTTAGAATACGATCATCAACTGGATTCAGTTCAGTGTGAAAAGGTAAAAGAAAAACATATAATTTACAACCACCTCGGCTATACCATAATGGAAATCCTTACTTGTCTCAAACAATAGGTGAACACACAGTTCCAGTAAGTTCACAAAGGCAGTATTACGAGGTCAGCTCCGAGGTTTCGCCTGGCTCAGCAAAGACCTACAGAGCTGGGGGGCATGCTGCTCAGCTGACCGAGCTCTTTGCTTGTTCACTGTGCACTTTCTCGAAGGGGCCCCAGTGACTGAACCATTCACAAGCACGGGCCATAAATGACCGAGTTGGGCAGCAAATTAAGCAGTGCGTTTCCCCTCCAAAAAAACAAAAAGAGCTAAGACTCTGGAGTACAGTCAACATGCCAGGAACGAAAGGTGAGCAACATGCACCAGAATAATTTCTCTAAAAAAATTATTTTTTTATTTGGAAACTAAAATTAAATAAACAGATATCCAAATATTACCTCTATTCTACCTTTTTTAATTACATCTTATAATTCAACCATATCCAGGTAATAAGTCGGACAAGAAGTCTGCTACCAAGGTATATTTATTTCTAAACTCTTTTTTATATTTCAGTCCTTTTGCTTTTTGATGACATTTACTTGAGCTTTAATTTCACAGCAACCTCAGAGTCCTAAAGAACAGCCGAAAAAAGGTGATCAGAAAGGAGACGATAACAAGAAGCAAGGAGGTAAGCATTTAACAAAATCTAGATAAAGAAATATACAACTTTGGAGTACAACAAGAAGTCCGCTACATTTGTGACGCAGCTCGGTGGTGCCTTGCTGTGACTGCTGTGTCCCAAGTGAAGGTATCTGTCTCTGACTTGTCCCCTCGCAGGACAGCCGAAGGGAGAGAAGCAATAACTTCCAGGCATTTGTGAAGATGGCTTTGGAGACACTGCTGGGGTCCTGTCATCGTAAACACGGGAGTCCCCAGGGAAGACGGGGCTGAGCATCCCCCCCTAGAACCAGCAGCACTATGCTGCTGTGTAGCCCTGCAATACAACATCTGCTTGCCCCCACAGGGAGGAACAAGGCAGACCTAATTTCCATCCATCACCATCTGTTTCACCCCTCTGTTCCCCTCAGCCTTTTTCTTGTCTAACCCAAACTCTTCACTCTCCCTCACTGGATGCAAAGAAACAGACTTCAGGTTAGATCAGAATAATGCTCTCCCAACCCGAGCCCTCCTTTAAACCAACCGTAACAGTGGATTCATTTTTTTTGTAAATATTTCAAATAAAAGCATTTCTTACATCAGCTTTTATGAGCCTGATATTGTGTTGTACGATGTTAGTAAGTCAGAATATCATAAAAATTACTTCAGTAATTTAATACAAAATTTAAAACTCGTATACATTAATTACACCCAAAGTGATACATTTTGAGGGTTAATTTATGCAAATGTTAATGATTATGTCTAAAACTTAATAATAACCCAAAATTCAGTAAAAAAAAGAATGTTACATATATTTAAATAAGGTAAGTAGGCTTAATATGGCAATATTATGGGCAAAACAATTACCGGGAAAAGTGCTGACTTGACAGTAGTCCTACATAAATACAAAGACAAGCTCACAAATTGTCTGTTCACAGAGGGCTTTAGTTAAGTAAAACAATGAAAAGTTGAGTGGAAGGAAAATGAGTGGTAGAAAATTAGCCTTGAGAGGATTGTGAAACGAAGCCCATTCAAGATCCACCAGTAAAGCTTGGATTGTGGGTCAGTGGTTCAAAATCCTCTTTATGAATGAATGTTAACACACACAAAAAAAACCCAGAAAATGTTTCATTTCATCAAGGTGTGGAAGAACGGTGTGAAGAAACAGAAGTTGCTTGACATTCAGTGTGATGTTTTCTCTGTAGTTAGAGATTTGGGGTGCCATGTCATCTGCTGGTGTTGGTCCACTGTGTTTCATCAAGCACAAAGTCAGAGCAAACATCTTGGAAAAGATTTAACATGTCATGCTTCCATCTTCTGAGAAGCCTTATGGAGATGCTGATTTAATTTTCCAGCAGGACTTGGCACTTGCCCACACTGCCACAAGGACTGTGGTCCATTGGCTCTTTGTCAAGAGAAGTCTGAAAGACACCAGAGCTGGAAATGAGGATGAGCTGAAGACTGCTAATAAGGCAACTTGAGAATCCTTAAATTCTCAGCAGAGCCACACTACATCCATGCTGTAAATCAAGCAAAAGGAGCCTCAACACATGTCAAGTGCATGTACTGTACAATACATGGAGATTATTTCAAATGGGCCCACATTTATGTTCTAAAATCCATTTGTATTGGTCTTATTTTATATCTTTGAAAAATAATTTTGAGTTCTCATTAGCATTCAAATTAATTATATACTTTACCTTTCTATAGAATATACTGTATGAGTTTCATTTTGAATTGGAGTACCAAAGTAAATTGCCCAATGAGATCCTACATGAGATTTACTTGTATAAAACAAGGACTGCATCCATGGTTTCATGAAAAATTTTATAAAAATATCACAGGTAGGGCATTGCCTTTTACATTTACAGGGACAAAACACAAATATAAAGCAAATACAAGGTATTTACAGTTGTTTTTGCACTGAGTGGTACTACAGCAGAGACTGGACACGTCAACAAACACTCTAATTTTATTCTAACACCACATCTTCGCTTTCTGATGCACACACTCATTCTTTCATCAGGTCATAAACAGCCACATAGTTCAGTCATTAAAAGCAGCTATTTAGTAAAAACCTGGAGTTAAAAGAGAAATGCATGGTATAGAATAATGAATAATTTTATTTTAGGTTATACAAAGCTGAAAGAGAATTTTTGTTAAACAATAATACATCTCAAATACCCTGGATCTGTAGTTATATTATAGATACAAGAGAAAAAATGTAATGAATTTTTTTAAGGATATAATTAAATTCATAAACAAAAAAACACCATCAGGATACTCCACTAGTAAAAAATCTGATCACTTTTAATCATCTAAAATCTTTAATATATCTAAAAGTCACAAAAGGGGAATCAGTGGTGGTGGTAAAAATGCTGTCTGATATCAACATGTGCTTGTTGCATTCAGTAAATAAAGTCATTGTTGGTTCCCAGGAGGAAAGGAGACGTGCTCTGGTGTATCTTGGTTTTCATTTTAAATTGAAAGCAGTTCCACACAATGTACTAGTTGCAGGCATCAGCAACCAGAGTCCCTGGCTGTTGACTTTAGCCCTGCTCCACCTGCCTACCAGGGTTCATAAAAAATTCAATTCTGTGGGTTTTGATTAGGCTCCCTGACAGAACCGCAAACAAGCAGCCACGACGCAGCCGGACCAGGACGGGGGGGAGGGCTGGTGGTTGGGGTCCGAAAGCACAGAGAGACAGGCAACTGCATTATTGATTCTGGACATTTAATTAGATTTGTTGAGGACAAGACAAGGAAATGTCACCAGCCTCATCCCTCAACCATACAAGTACAGTGCTTTGCAAAAGTATTCATACGGCTTGAACTATTTCACATTACAACCAAAAACTTAAATCTATTTTGAGATTTTAATTGTAAAGTGGAAGGAAAATGCATGTCTCATTAAAAATATTTCACAATCTAAAAACTGGTTTATTTTGCATTTGTAGTTACCCCCCTTTACTGACACTTCTAAATAAAATCCAATGCAATTGTTTTCAGAAGTCACCCCATTACTCGAATGCAACGGTGTGCCATTTAAACTCAGCACTGTGAAGGGTTAAGAAGTTTTTAGAGAACATCAATTCAATTTGGTTTATTTATATACCGCCAATTCACAACAGATGTCATCTCAATAGTTGTACCCCACTGATGGAGACTCCAACCACAAAATGAACAAAATTTTGAAATATGGTGGTGATAACGGCAGCAACATGCTGCGGGGATGTCCTTTCATTAGTAGGGACAGCAAAATTGGTCAGAATTAATGGGAACATGGGTAGAGCTTGAAGAAAACCTGTTAGAAGCTGTAATGGACTGGAGGACGGAGGTTCATCTTCCAGCAGAACGACCATAAACATACAGCCAGCGCTACAGCGAAATAGCTTGGATCGAAGCATATACAATGTGTTAAAATGGCCTAGCTAAATTCCAAATTTAAAGCTGCTTTCTATCAGATCTGACTGAGGTTGAGCCATTTTGCAAAGCAAAATGGGCAAAAACTTTAGTCTTCAGACGGGCAAAGCTGACGTGAACTGAAAAGGCTTGCAGCTCAAATTGCAGTCAACAGCTAAAATCTAAAGTATATTACACTTCTCAGATTTTTATTTGTAATTAAAATAAAAACAATGACCCGTTTTTCCTTCATCTTCATAATTATGCCCTACTTTCTGTTGGTCTATAACATAAAATCCCACTAAAACACATTGAAGCTTGTAAACTGCCAAAATGTGAAAACTTTTGCAAGGCTTTGCATGACCAGAAAACAGCTGACATAATAGGCTAAAACCACAGTAGGACATCTGCCTCACGTTCACCATCACGTGTCTGCAAGCCGATCTCTGGCGCGCTGATAGTTATTGATTGTGTGTCACAGTGAGACAGTGGTAAATGCTGTCACAACAGGAGGCCATAGTGACTGTGCCTCAGATAAAAAGAATGTGAAACACAAAAGGGAGAGAAAAAAAAAGGCGCTGTGGTCTATCTTTTCATTGATATCAAAACTAATTCCCAGCAGGTTAGAATAGCATTACCCGACCCACATGCAGGACAACCTGAAAACTGCAAGTTGAGGTTAATTTCCTCGGTCTGATGAAGGATAAAGTCACAGTACAGAAGTGGAAAACCTGCTTCTCATTATTGCTTCTTTCACTTCCTCACTATTTCCCATTGTTAAAGAATGAGGCGGTAAAATATCCAGCACCCGAACGTGGCCCAGTGGCTTGTCCAGCTCAGTTCGGACCACTTCTGAATGGTGTGGTGGGTGATATCGTCCTGCAGGGGGAAGGATGAAAAATACAGTTAGAGGAAGCATCAAAAACTACACATCATTCCACTATAAATACTTTACAAATGTTGTGTTGCCATGTCAAGGAGCGATATAAATATAGCCACCGGTGATTTTAAAAAGATGTGAGCTCCAACATCATAGCGAATCTGTCACTGTTCTGCTCCAAACAAAGAAGTGTGAAAGGTTTTCACTGATGTTGAAATGTGATTTGCACAAAAACCAAATCAGATTGAGTGGATTATGAAGAGTCCATGAAAAGATCAGACTAATCTTCCTTCACACATACAGAACCAACCACAAGGCAAGCTTGGTGAAAAACTTTTAATACATTCACTTTTATTAAATAATTGTCCAAAGCCATCCTTTAGTGAGCTTTTGAGATTTGTTTTACCACCCTCTTGCATTGATCTTACTGCGTTTGATGGCAGGATAAAATCATCTTCATCCAGAACAGTTACACCTTTTAAATCAAAGCTGACCCAAGACTGTATTGATCCCCAATTCCAAGAAACAGAAATGATCAAATAACATTAAATACATTTAGGGGACAGGGTTCCTTCTCTGAGATATTCATTTGACATAGCAGTCGTGTCCACAGAAGCAACATTTCAATTAGGATTCAAAAAGACTGACCTTGGAGGAAGTAATAATTTGTATTGTGGCAATTCATATATTGTGTCTTACTTGTAAGCACTTTGGGTTATTTTAATGTTTTTAAAAATTAAGTTGAACTGAATTAAGCAATTGTCCACTGTCACAGCAAATTTATGCCCCAAATAAACAGGAAATAATGCATCTCTATTTAAAAGTTCTTAAAGTCTGAGGAGATTTACAGCAACCATTAAAATGCTTCACTTTATTTACATTTTACACGCTTTTTTGGGGATGCCAATAATTGTCAAACAAGTGATTTTATTAAAACCAATTAGTTCAAAACATAGGATTTTCCCCCACAAAATAAATTAATGTACTCAAACCAGGTTTTTCTACATTGCTCAATGAGATCAGACCACTGTAATAAAAGGTCATTTATTTTAAGGCTCTTTACCAGGTGTACCAATACCTGTGGTTGGCACTTTAAGCATGTTCTTGGTCATATGGACTGGGCGTTTAGTGTTTTATGGAATCAGAGGAGAAACATGACTAATTTTAAAGACCAAATGATTTGGAGCTGACATTCTGAACTGTATTTTGCATTTTATATTAGCTAGTAGCTTGGTCAAGCTAGCATTGCTAAAACAGGGGAGTCCATGAGTATTCCCAAGAAGATGTAGGTCTTTACTTCCGCTCTGAGATTTTCAAAAGACTCTAAACATTTTCAATCCAGCAGAGTTGAAACATCTTAAGGCTGATTCAGAAACCAAAATATTTTCAGGAAAATGCTTTAAAAACATTTTTGGGAATATGAAAAATTATGCAGTTGCTTTTCTAATTCAGTGCAACGTACCCATCAAAAATAGCCTTCAGCAGCCTTATAACACCAAAAAGTTGTGGATATTATTTTGGCTTGTAACGCAGCTCAAAGGAGGTGTCCAAATGGGTTACTTGCACTGCTTCATCAGGGATTCACATCAACAATAGTGATTAGTCTTTTAGCCATTTATTTAGCTTGTTTTTCTTTGTTTCTTTCATTTTAGATTTTCTGTTTTACTGCAGCAAAATGTGCCTTTCCTCAGTGGAGCAAAAAACTCTCATCTCACCTCATCCTCCTCCATGTAGTCCACGCTGGAGTTAAACACAGAGCCCAGATATATCAAGTGAAGTAGTGCCAAAGCAGAAAATGCTATGTTAATCATATACACCCACAGCTTCTGCAAACAGAAAAAGCATAATGGTAGGTGACTCTGGTTCTTGTGCAGTCTTGATTGGATGTGTTACTTTAAAGTATGTGACCTATATTAAAGAACTTAGTCTGCATAAGCTAAGCAATAAAATAAAAGATATAAATTTTTTTTGCATGGTTTGTCACACTTAAAGGTTTCAGATCAAACAAATGAAAGTTTATATTATTAAGGGAGAAAGAAAAGTCCAAACCTACATGGAAATGTGTGACAAAGTGATTGCCCCCCCTAAACCTAATAACTGGTTGGGCGACCATTAGCAGCAACAACTGCAATCAAGCGTTTGTGATAACTTGAAGTGAGTCTTTTCCAGTTGTGGAGGAATTTTGGTTCACTCTTCTTTGCAGAAATGTAGTTCAGCCACATTGGAGGGTTTTCAAGCATGAATCGCCTTTTAAAGCACACAGCATCTCAATAGGATTCAGGTCAGGACTTTCCCCAGGCCACTCCAAAGTCTTTATTTTGTTTTTTGCCAATCAGAGGTGGACTTGCTGGTGTGTCTCGGATCATTGTCCTGCTGCAGAACCTAAGTTGGTTTCAGCTTGAGATCACCAACAGATTGCTGGACATTCTCCTTGTTCTTCTGAACAGCTTTCTTACTTTTATGCCAAATGTAACGGGACACACACCTTCCAAAAAGTTCCGCTTTTGTCTCATCAGTCCACAGAGCATTTACCTAGAAATCCCTATCATCAAGATTTTTTCTGCCTAAATTGCCCTGTTTCTTTCTTAAGGTGGTCGAGACCTCTGACCTTCACTAAGGCAAGTGAGGCCTGAAGTGCTTTGGAGGTTGTTGTGGAGTCTTTTGTGATCTCCTGTATGAGTCGTCACTGCACTCTTTGGGTAATTTTGGTCGGCTGGCCACTTTTGGGAAGGTTCACCACTGTTCCATGTTTTCACCATTTGTGGAAATCGGCACTCACTGTGATTTGCTCGAGTCCTAAAGGTTTAGAAAAGCCTTCATAACAGGCTTTATTTTCCATACTGATTGAGCTCAATTACTTTCTCTCTCATTGGTTCCTGAATTTCTTAAGATCTCGACTTGATGTCTAGCTTTTGAGGATCTTTTGCTCTACTTCACTTTGTCAGGAAAGTCTTATTTAAGAGATTTCTTGATTGAGAACAGGTGTGGCAATGATGAGGCCTGGGTGTGGCTAGAGATATTGAACTCAGGTATGCTGAACCATTGTTAAGTTATTCATTAAAAACTGCATTTTGTGCTTACTCGTCTTGTCTTTGTCTAATATTTAAATTTATTTCATGATCTGAAACATTGAAGTGTGACAACCATGGAAAAAAATTAAGAAATAAGGTTAGGGGAAAACACTTTTTTCCCCACCACTGTAAATACAAACTCATGGTAGCTATTTCCACTCTGAATGTTATCTATAAAGAAAGGTTTTTGCTGTGCAACATTCCAGTAAATTACTGAAATATTCAGAAAACAGCAAAAGGAAAAGCAACTTGGAGAGCTGTATTTTCACTGCAGCACATATGTAGGCATTACAATATGATATTCATACTTTAGTCACACGTCAAGTGTAAAATCTCATGTTTTCTAATGTGATAGCCTGATATTGTTTGTGTTGCTCGACGTTTAATGCAACGGCAACAAATATGATGAGATTTCATTGTTTTTTTTCTTAATACAGTGTAGACAAAAGCAGATCTATTCACACACCTGCTGCTGTGAGAAGAAACGCCAGCAATTGATTGGATGAACAAAATGTTCAGTAAAAAAAAAAAAAAAAAAAAAAAAAACCCTCCTATGTATGAAACTTAAAATACACCCTGTGCTTTAAAGTAGTCGGCTTTGTTGCAGCATAATTACAGTTTGGACAGGTATTGAAGAAGTTGTTAAAACAGACAATTTTACAAGTAAAAAGGAATTTACCGTGCCTTGCAGACGTATTCACACCCCTTTAAGTTTTGTTATATCATATCTCTAAACGTTCAAATATTATGCATAGAGTTTATATGATAGACAAAGACAAAGTAATGCAAAATAGTCAATTGGAAGGAAAATACTACAAGGCTTTTTTGTTCTTACAAGTAATGTGAAATCTGTGTGGACCATACAATTACTCTTAACATCCCTAAAACAAATCCAGTGCAACTAATTTCCTAAATAAAAGAGTTCACTTGTGTTGGTACAAATACAGGAGAACATTTGAGAACAAAAAAAGCATCATGAAGACCAAGGGAAAACTAGAGATGAAGGATAAAGGTGGGAAGACGTTATAAGGTTGCAGTTTTTTCAATGAGTTTTCTGTGGTCTCTAGCCCAGTTATATGCCTTCTGAGTCGTTTTATGTGGGTAAAAAATCCGTCTCACTGCTGTTTCAAGAGATTGCAGTTTGTCAAAGGAGTGGGTGGGGCACAATGTCAGGATCAGGAATCTAGCTCATTATTATTCATGATATGCAAACATCTCGTCTCTGATTGGCTAATAGCAATGCGACTCTTATGCTGCCTTCGATCAAATAATTAACTAACTTCACTGGCAGTGTTCTAAGACACATTCCTACTGTTTCTTCCTCAGCTCCTCTTTCTTGGGTAAAAAAAATGCAACACTAATGAGCTAGGTCCACAAATAACACAAGCCCGAACGTGTTCAGCCATGTTGTGGAGTTGCTAACGGTTGCGCAGAGGCGCTCTCCTCTCTCTGGCCCCACCTTCTGCCGGGGGGTCGCAAGCCAAGGTAGGCGTGGCCAGTATGGTTTTCTATGTAGATAATATGGCTTTCTCTGACTCGCTAGTTTTCAGCTCAGATTTCTGTTTGGGACTGAAGTAGGCAACGGGGGGTGAGAAAACAGTATGACCTGCAGCATAGATGTCCTAGTCAGAGTGAAGGATTGTATTTCAAAAAGAGCGAGTTTTAAACGGTTTCTCAGTGAATGAGACCTCAAAAACAGCATCCAAAGTCTTATAGTAAAACATGGTGGTGGCAGCATCATGGTGTGGGGATTCTTTTCTTGCGCAAGGACAAAAAAGAAAGACAGTGTCATGCATAAATTTTAGTTGCACCCAAATGCAGGCAGAACCTGAAGGTAAAGTAAAGAGAATTTAATAAAGAGAAAACAAAGACAAGTTGGTCCAATTGCTAATACAGATACTTGTGTTTTTTATAGTTTATGATGCTTTGTTTCGTTATATTGTTCCCAGGGCCTTTAGAATAAATTAGAATCAAATTAGTCTGTTCGGTTGGTGGAAGAGAACATGGTTTCTTTCAGGCTTTATGCACTCAAATGTGGCTATGTACTGTATAGCCTTACATTTCAAAACATTACCTTTTTGTTGTGGTGACTGCAGTTTGGCTGACATTTCCTTGAAAGCACGCATGCATTTAATATGGCAGCAAGCCTCTTCCGTAAAACTGAAACACAAAACAGGGCCAGTGCAGTAAAATGAAAGACTTCCTCTCCAGCCATGAAGGAAAAGTTACAAGCACTACATTGAACTGAAACACTCTTAGGCTGACATTAAGCATTACTGCAGATCTAAAAACTTCCTCTAAATGGAAAGGTTTTAATGTGTAGAAGACAAAACATAAGTAAGACTCTTACCGTGCTCGACGTATGTAATGAACCCCAGAGATATCAGCACTGCACCCAGATGGAAACTTAGACCCTGAAATGTAGGAAAACTTCAATCAGCTTGTTGACAAAAAGACATTCAAAGCAAGATGAAGTTATATAAACTTAATAAGACTCCCACATAGTGCTCACATGCAGGAGGGCGCTGGCTATGTATGTCACCATGATGGCAGTGAACGTCCCGAATTTGAGTGCACTCTTGAATACATCTGTGAGACAATAAGAAGGGATTCCTAAACATCAGACCCAAAAAACCCTTTATAACCCTGCATTTTAGTCCATAAGGCCTGTTCTATATCAAATACAAACATTTACAATAACCTTATGGTGCTTATTTGTACAGAGGGCAGGCTCTAAATATGGTGCCTGTAAAAGCAGATTATAAAGGAATGAATGAGAACAACACAAGCAAGCAAGAAAGCAAGAAAGAGGGATAGAGAATATAATAAAAAAATAGGAAGGACACAAGGAAGAAAGAAAACAAAAAGAGATAGAAAAAGAACAGAAATAAGGTAGAAAGGACACAAGGAAAGGATGAAGAACATAAAAGAAAAGGGGTAAGGAAAAAGAAAGGACAGAAATAAAATGAGAAAGCAATAACACAGGGAAAGAAGAAAGAAAGGATGGACACAGGGATAAAGGAAAGATACAGATGAAATGAAACAAAGAAGCCAGAAGGAAACAAGAACTAAATAAGAAATGGTAGAGAAGGAAGGAATAACACTGAACAGAAAATGTTTACTTTCTACTGGATAGGATCCCTGTTAAACGTATATCAAAAAATATGAATCAGCTGTTGGAGTCCAGTAATCACTTCGAACAGCGGCACTCACATGTGTGCAAAAAGCGAGACATGGGAACATTCCAAGACGTCACCACCTCCACCATGGAGCGGGGAAATTCAATTTTAAGAGGCTTGGACACGCTCAGATCCCTGCAAAACCAAAAGTAAAGCGGTGGGAGTTTGTTAGAAATGTAATAAAAAAAAGATGGATGTATTTTGTTAAAGGGGGCGAATGCATTTCTCACCATTTGAGGTTCTCTTTCTCCTCTGTAAAACCTGCCCCTGCAAGAGTAGCAGTAGTCTCACTCAGGTAGCCTACAAAGTAATTGCTGAAGTGGAAAGACATTGTGTTCTCATATGCCAGCAGCCACCTAATGCAGAGACACCACCAGAAACAGATAGATGGTTGTTATGATCCCATTACAGTTGAAATGCAAATTTACTAATTATAAAACAGAAGAAAAGGACATACTTTGCCAGTGAACCTCTAGGGAAGCATGAGAAAAAAGAAAATATTAGTTCTATATCACATTTGTACAAATGCTTTATTGTTTTTTCTTGTGAAGATTTATGTCTCACCAAGTTATTCAAGGTGATGAAATGGAAAATGAGAGGGTGGAAAACATGTCCTGGTACACATGTAGCTGCACAGAGAAGGAGGGGGTGGGAACATACATGCAGGTAAAGCTTTTGCACACAGTAAACAGAACGACCATGCAACTAAAAGTGTGATAATTCTGTGGAAACATCTACGATGATGGGAGTGATTGGAAGAGCTCTGGACAATTACCCACCTGATCTTCCTCTTCTTTTTGCTGTAAACAAACCAGCGAACACAAGCATTAACTCACAGAAAACCTAAGATGGAACTTGTTTACATATACCTTAGTTTCACTCACCTTCGCAGGAGCTTATCCCCATAGACGGGGATGAAGTAAGGGAAGAGGTAGGGAGCCACACAGTTGGAAACGACAAGGCAGATCTGGCTCTTCACCCAGCTGACAGACACTTTTAAAAGCCATCCTAAGCTCTGAAGAGAAGAAATGAGTTAGGATCTACATTTGCTTGCAAAAGGTCATACCCCTTTAGACTTATTACATTTTTTTTAAAGCACAAAGTCTTTTCCATTGGGATTTTATCCGATAAGCCAAGACAAATTACATGGTTTTAAATTATTTTACAAATAAAACTGAAAAGTGTGGTGTGCATTTGTATTCAGGTCCTCTGAGTCAATATTTTGTAGAACCACCATTCACTACAAGCTCAGTCAGGTTGGATGGAGATAATCTTAAACATCAATTTTCAAGTTCCATCACAGATTCTCAACTCTATTTATGCCTGGATTTGGAGTCTAAAACTATGGTCCTCAAGGGGCCAATGTCCGGCAAATTTAAATGTGCATCCGCTTCCTCCATTCTGAGTCAGATGATTAGGTCAGCAGCAGATAGGCGAGTCTCCATCCCATTCAGGGGTCTCATTTATAAAGCTTGCTTACGCACAAAATGGGGTGTGAAAACTACGTAAGCAACTTTCTACTCCAAGGTTAGGAGTTATAGAAAGAAATGTGGCGGAAAAATGTGCACAACTTTAAGCACCTTAAGGATCTTGCTTACGCACTTTTTGGACACGGGAGGACACTGACAGTGCAGCAGGAGAGATGGCAAAAATGTGAATTTAAGCCACAGTTTCTAACTTTTAGAGCTTTGCGCACACAGACACACAACCAGCAGTCACACCGACCCCCCATCCCATCTCTGAACTGAGAACAAAAATGAGAATCTGAATAAAAATATGTTGCACATAAGAATCATATCACAGTATGTTCATATGTATTTATGGCTTCAGATTATATAGAAGTTACACTTATTGGTGTGTTAATTGTGTGAAGTACAATACTGCAGCGTCCCCTGCATAACAATGCACAATGGATGCTGGCGCTCATTGAAGATCAAACCACTGGAAGCATCTGGATGGTGGACCCGGTGTAGATTCCTTAAAGCCCTCTTATTAGATCTATGTGCTGAACTGGACCTGGTGTTAGATCTACTGCCCGCTGGAACCGTGCACCCCGTCCCCCATTCTTCTTATTTATATCAGGAACGCTGGTGCATCAAGGCTGCGTCACTAGCAGCTCTTCCGTTTGTTTGTGACCTCAAATCAATATCTTGCAAGGATGATACTTTTTAAAAACCTAGACTTAAAACACACCTTTTCTGTCATGCTTTAAATATCTAGTTTTATTTGGTTTAATAAATTCCAGTCTTATTGTTGCTACAATAAGTAATCATATAGGCCTAATTGAAACTTTATTTTTCTTATCTTAATTATTGCTTGTGCTGCTTTTATTATTAGATTTTTAAATCTTTTTACTCTCTTCTTTTTCTTTTTGCAACCAAATTTTTGTCTTTTAATGTGAAACACTTTGGCTGCCTTTGGCTGAGTAAAGCGCTGATTGAGTGATTGCTTGAAATAAAACTGTTTTCCGTGCCTCTACGAGCCTGCAGCTGTCTCTGCGGAATTACTTTCTCTGCCTCTCGGTTGCCACGGTTACCTGTGAACCCTGCATAATAGCTGGCTTAAGTGGATGCAGAATATTCACTAGACACTTTGCATGGACCATTTATGGCAGAAAGTGGGTGTGTAGGAGGCGGGGTATGATCCAAAAACACCTGCGCAAATTTCTAGGGAGAGTGGGATTTATTAAACGGAAAGTGCGTGCAGCTGTGTGTACTCCAAGTTTGATAGATCGGAAACTTACTAGGCGTAATTAAAGAAAAGCTCCTGAGCTTAAGTACGGTTTTAGTAATGATTCTATGCAAAGTTTTATAAATGAGACCCCTGGTCTTTTGCAGCCCCTTGTAGGTTTCCTTTCTAAGACGTCCCTATATTTAGCTCCACCCGTCTTCCCATCAACCCAAATAAACTACTCTATCCCTGCTGCCACCACCATGGTGTGTTCAGTTTTTTATTTTCCACCATTCATAGCATTTTGAATGCATGTCTGTAAGTTCAGTTTCTGGTCACATTTGACTAAAGCACATTCTTCCTTATGCTTGGCGTGTTCCCTACATGGATTGTGGGAAACACAAATAATCGTTATCCTGTCAGCTGATTTCCCCCCCTGAGCTGTGAATCTCTGCAGCTTCTCCAGAGTTTCCATGGGCCTCTTGGCTGCTTTTCTGATTAGTACCCTGGCCTTTCTAGGTGGACAGTCATCTCTATGTAGGGTTTCAGATGTGGCGTACTCTTTCCATTTGCAGATGATGACCTGAACAGAACTATGTGCCATGTTCAAAGCTTGAAATAATGTTATAAACTAACCCAGTTTAAATCTTAACCACAGTTTTATTCCTGATCTGTCTGCTGTATTTCTTTCTCTACATAATATGAGTTAAACGTAGACCCATGGGTCAGATTTGTCCTGCAGTGCAACTTTATTTGGCCCATGGAGATAACTCCAAATGTTTAATAAAGCTGGCCCGTTGTAGACAGATCATTCAAAGCTTGAATTTTAAACCCTGGATTTAAAAAAAGCAAAACAAAAAGTGGGAAACAGAAGCTTTCTGGATGGGTGGGAACTTGGCTGTCTGGTAACAAAGGTAAAGGACATACCTTTTTGTCTTGTGTGTGAAGATACAGTAGACATTTTTCAATAAATATCAGTGTTAGCCCAGTAACTTGTCTAAGTCTTTCATTTTGGTGCAATGTATTTGGGTTTGAAAACCCTCGCATACATGAACCTGTTTATTTACTAATGATCTAAAAAAAACCTCAGAGGACTTCACAGAAGAGGGATTAGGTAACTCCTAAAGGCATTTAATTGCACAGGATATTTTCTCAGGGTGTAAGTGTAAAGGGGGCTGAATATATCTTAGGATGTATTTCTTAAACAAAGCTGATGTCATTTTCCAACACTTGAAGTGTAATGCATCAAACTTACCAACTTATGTCCTTCTATAGCTTCTTTGTAGCTGTTGAAGCTGATCCAGGGCCCGAAAATGACTGTTCCCACAAAGTAAATATAGCCCATGAACTCAATGGGTGAGGGGACATTGGTCACAACACCTCTGTCCAGATCAAACGCCAGGGAGATGGCTTTCATGGCAACCACCATCTGTGAACCTACGCAACAGATGTTCCGAATTAGAACTGTAAAATTACCTCTCATTATCAAAACAGGTTCTGGATTACCTCTCATTTTGTGCCAGTTGGTGGTATCCATCATATGTAGCTCCCTGATCAAGACATAAAAATAGTAAAACTTTAATAAGTGTAATTCATGCAAAATTTGAAAAAGTTCACATCAAATGCCCACTTTGTGTGAAATTCAGATATTTTAAGTATCAGAAAACGACTCTTTTACCCAAGAAGCAGGTAGATGAGCACTGTCATGGACAGAAAGGTTCCTCGGATGGTTGAATGGCGGCACAGGAAGAGGAAGAGGTAGCAGAGAAGGCTGAGAAGGACGACCCAGATCATGTGGAGCTCAAAGAACAGGTAGAGCGTGTAGAAACCTCCCGCCACCGTGCACAGGTGCTTCACAAAGGAAGGGAGACCTGACGAGGCAAGTTTTAAAATTAAATACGAGACAAAGCTGATTTTATACGATGCAAACAGTATAACAGGTGAACAACACCAAAATAACTGCGCTCTCACCCAACATCCAGAGCAGGCGACACAGCAGGCAGATGACCAGCAGCTGCCATACCTGCTCCAAGCCCTGCTGAGCTGTAGGCAGCAGGCAGCCATGAGCGAGCTCCTGGAAAAACTTCTGCCGGCTGAACACTCCCATCTCTAGACTGGGAAATCAATCAATAAAACTTTATTTATAAAACGCTTTTCATACAAACATTGTGACTCAAAGTGCTTTACAGATTAAAATGGCCCCACATTCCCATCCCTCCACCACAGACTTAAAAGCATGATCACAATTATACCCCCCAACCCAACACCCCTGCACACACAATCAAGAGCAACAGTAAAAAAGGACATCTGGCTGAGTACAGATGAGCCAGGAAAGGTAAGGAGACGCCATCAAAGGAGCCATCTGCACCGGCAGCATCACATCAACAGCAGCAGCCAAGACACTGACACAGGGCGCCCAGAGGAGGTGAGGACGAGACCCCCATCTCCACCCAAGCACTACCTGGAGAGCACCAAGGCAGCCACAGCCGACCACCGCTCCCGGGGCAGAGGGCTCCTACAGAGGAAACACTGGAAGGAAGATTAAAATAACAGGGTAAAATATGAAAATAAACAGCGGATAAATATGATAGAACACCAAGTAGTAAAACTTTGATCAAATATAAGCAAGTAAAACATGTAGAGCAATTAAACAGACTTTAATGAATAAAAGGCTAAAAAGGTGAGGAGCCTGCTCTTAAAAACAGGGAAAGCAGATGGAAGCCTTTGGTTTATAGAGCAACTAGAAGGGTCTTTAGACCCTATGAGTCTTGGTATGCAACTCATAGCGTCTTTAGTGCTTTAATTCAAACCTTAATTAGTATTTATTTATTGTTAAACAGATTTAATTCATCACTAAATTGACATCTTTTACATTCATTCTAATTTCAGTTTGCAACATATGGCTTATGTTTTAGGATTTTCTTCACTTCCTATGTCTATATAACTGTTTTATTTTAATAAAAATGAACAATAACAAACTGTTTAAAAGATTTTTTTTTTTGGGGGCAAAAAGCAAACAGCAGGGATATAAACACTTCATGTGTTGAGTGTGTTTGGAGCAGTGATGGTTATAAAGTCTAACAGCTGCTGGGAGGAAGGACCTGCGGTAAGACTGGTTTGTGCACCAAGGATGCAGCAGTCCGTCACTGAAGGAGCTCTTTACTTCAGCAACAGCTTCATGCATGGGGTGGGGTCTGTCTCCCACCACACGCACCGGGTCAAGGGTCGTTTCGAAAGCAGAGCTGAGCTTCCTAACCTACTCTCAGTGGTAGATAAACTGCTGCTCCAACATACTACACCTTAGAAAATGACATACCACCAAACTCCATTTCAGTTCCCCATCCTCTAGGATTTTGTGTGACTTTTCTACATATTTATATTCATTTGAGTTATTTGCCTCCTTTAAGTCTGTTTTCCAACCAGTGCAAAGAACTTTGCGTCACACTAGTTTGTGAGCAATGAGCTCTTCAATTAAAGTTTGATTGGCCGATTGATTGGACACTGTATGCATCCATGACAGGCAGGATCTGCTCATTGTGTTCGGTGTCAACACGTCCCACTCAAAGAAAGGCAAACGTGTTTTAATCCATCCTCGGTCAGCAGCTGGAGCAGATTCTGAGGAAGACATGAAACACTGAAACATCAGATGCAGTTGTTTTGTATATATATAGCCTAACCTATGGTTCTCATCTGACGGTGCAACCCGGTTAATGATGCCTTTCAGGAGTCTGACAAAGTATCCAAAACACGTGAGAACTGCAAACCGATGAGGTCTTCGGATCACTGTGCTAACAGGATGTGAATTAAGATTATTAGGTGCTCTTCTTCAAGTCATCCTTTCCGCAATGCAGTCCAGCAAAGGGATGAGTTGACTCACAGCTGCATTCAGAGCACGGCTGATCCAATATGCTGTGTGGGACTTGCCATGCAGTAAATACACATCTTAAAAGCAAGGAAGCTGCTGCAGCCAGCGGGATTTAAAAGCCTTGTGCTCCCCCCCCCACCCCACCTCAACCACAGCTTACTGGATGGCCCGGGAATCCCAGTTTGGTTTCCGGGGGTAAGACTCACCCTCTCCGAGCAGAAGCAGCAGTAGGAGCTTCCTCCTCGCGTCTCTATCCAGCTGGGTTTTTTTTCCTACACTCCTTCAAGCCTGCGTGAACTCGCTGCAGGACCGTCGCTCTAGATGATGTATATCTGGATCACTCCCATTGTCACAGTATCAGCACAACTGGCTCATCATGTATGAAGACACGCAAACCATTGACCAACCAATAGAAAGCACAGCTTCCAGAGTGTAACCCAATCACAACTTTGAGTGTGTGGAAACGATTGGTCAAACATCCAATCAGATGCGTCAGCCAGTGTGATCCGTGCATACGAACCAATGGGACGTGAACATCTTGTAGTTGGACTCAGGTGCACCTCTGGCTGATAGAGGCTACACAGAAAGGTCCTCTGGGGGTTTTTGTGGTGGTTAATATATGCCTTTAAAACAAATATATTTATAAAATCAGGTCTCCAATGAAAAAAGTAAAACACCGTTCACAAATGTTCTCTAACAAGCCTGAGGCATGCGCAGAACTGGATTTATAGTGAGATAACCCACTAGTTGGCTCTATCTTGGAATTAGAAGACTACCAGAGGCAACTGGTTTTATCACTGTTCATTTAGGGTTATCAGAATAAACAGGGCATCAACTATCAAGTATACATTTCAAAGATATTTTGAAGACCGATGGCTCACCTTCCTTCCATCTGAGTTATGCGTTACTATGTTAGTATGTCACAGCGGTCAGCAACCTTTCCAATCCAAAGAGCCATTTTTGCCCTTTTCACAAATATTTTTTTCTCTACAGCTGTAAAACCCTATGTGACCCTTCATTTAGTTTTATAAACACCTAGTGTTTAATTTTTTTTTGTTTACCGTGAAATTAAAGAAAAACAAAATTCTATCAACTTTAGAACGGATAAAAATGTCAAACGTAACCTAAAATGCAATAATGTTACTCAAGTCTTGAAGGGAACATTCAATAATTATCAAAAAGGAAAAAAAGAGCATGTGGTTTCCAGCCTAATAAAATAAAAACTAAACAAAAAAGAAAAGTGTCATTCTGTTGTGTAAATTTTATGGAAATATAGCATGAAAAAATAAATAAAAAAACAGAAAAAAATGCCAGCTTTTTCCCCTTCATGTTTAAAAATATTTCTCCGGTCTTTTAACACTTTTGGCCAAAGTTATAACAACCACTGTGGAGGGCAGGTTGCAGACCCCTGGTCTATCACTTAAAATTCCAGCAAAATATATTAAAGCTGAACATTGACGTTATAAAGTAATAAAAATGTAGAAAATTAAGAGTTAGAGAATTATCTTTCAAAGCACCGTAAATTATTTAAACCTACATTGATCTTAGTTCTATTTCCAGTCTCATTTGGATTTAAATTTATAACAAAAAACAAGCTGTGAAATTTAGTTTGGAGCATCTCCTCAGCTGGTTAATACATTTTTCATTTTCTGTCAAAAGTACTGAATCACAAATGTCAGTACAATAAATACATTATTAGACACTAAAAACCAAAAGGATGCCTACAAAGGTAATAAAATCCTGCATTATTTAATAATATGCCTTTAAAGAACTGCATTTATCTACTTAAAAAGGTTTAATTCGTTTATTTTAAACCTTGTAATTCTGAACTAGTCATATGGTAGAAAAGCGGAACTCAAAGACCAAGGTGGTAAAACTATATTTAAAAAAAAGGAACAATGCTAGGGGGAATAACTCATAAATACATTTATGTGTTCTGAGAGTAGCACAACAGGTAGAAAGATCCTATTAAGCCAAAGTGAAGTACACACCATACATATATAAGCATGTGCCAAGTCAAGAGTATCAAGCAAGTATTGGAACTTTTATTTCCATATGTTTAAAAAGATACACACTAGATCCCGAGGAAGGCATGTCTGATGTTTGGTGTCAAAAAAAAAAAACTTTCACTGACTTTGTGTTAGTTTAGCTTCTTGCAAGTCACGACAGATAAAAAACAAATGCTAACAGGTTACTTACGAAATCTATACATTTTACACAGCTTAAAAAGATCTGGGGACCTCCATGGAACACACTAAAGCCAAGACATCGATCCCGAGGTAAAAGTGACGTTACATCTACACAGTGCAAAACTAGTAAGTAGAACAATGGTAATAAAGCTGCTTTGACTTGTAAAACTAAGTGAGACAACAAACGTGATGCACAAAGCTTTGTTTATACAGTAAAATGCAACATTTGACCCCCTTCCCTGCAGCAGGTACAGAACTAGTTTACATCTTACAATCTGACAGACATTTTCAGGAAAGAAAACAGGCCTCAGCATGTAAGCTTTATCTCCCAGTCTGGTAATCCTGCCTTCTGCCACTTCTCTTTAGTTTGCACACAGTGCAATACAAAAAGACTAATACTTCTATTTCCTAAATACTGCACATGTCTATACATTATGTTCAAAAGCAGCATTCATCTATAATACAAAACAATGTGTTTTTTGCAGCTAGCTGAGGTAGATAGGAGAAACTGGAATGAGAAGAAAATACATAATACAAAACATTACTGTTAATGTTAATTGTGTGGAAGAAAAAACAAACTGATGTGATACCAAAAAAAAAAAAAAAAGCACAACATAATCTA
This sequence comes from Valencia hispanica, assembly GCA_963556495.2. Taxonomy (NCBI): domain Eukaryota; kingdom Metazoa; phylum Chordata; class Actinopteri; order Cyprinodontiformes; family Valenciidae; genus Valencia; species Valencia hispanica. The sequence goes on from OY747709.1 coordinate 43,400,372, forward strand.
CAGCCTACGTTCCTACTGGTGTAGCTTTATGATCAAAGTCTGTCAGTCACATATAAAAAGATGTCAGCATTTAAAATCCAACAGTAATATAACTACACGTAGTCACATAGACCGAAATAAGAGCAGCTCACAATTAGCAAAGATTGAGCCAACACCCTAATATGCATCAAATATATCTATAATAGAAAGCACCATTCCTATAATAAGTAATGGTGACAATATGTAAACCGAGACCGACAGGTCAGCTGATCAGATTGTAGGATTACACTGTAGTTACAGTTCACAAATTCATTAGGATTTACCTGTGAGCGATTGGTTTTCCTTCCTATTTACAAAAAATATCCACTGGTGTATTTTTCTTTTCCAAAAACAAATGTATATATGAAATAAAAACACGATTCGGTAATGATGTCTGGATTCCCACTGTATGAATTTACAAAACAAACACGATGTTTTCAGAAAGCAAACCGAAGGGACAAAAAACAACAACCCTCTAAATTCTGCTGCGTGTACATTTGTGTCGGTGCCATTACAAGAGGCACAATACTCTTTCTCATCAGATGGAATTAGTAATGATTATGCTGAATGAACAACTTGATCGATTTCAACAAAGATTTCAAGGCTTTCGAGTTAGAATTAAATTGCAAAGGGTTTAAGTTTATGATATAGAGGCAGATTTTAGCTCCAATGATCAACCCCCTCCCTCTATTTAGTGTAGAACAACCCAGCAGTTGAGTACCTTGTATTTGGAAATAGACATGATCAAATAAATATTCCAGGTTTATATATATATATATATATATATATATAACCACTACAGCAAACACCTTTGATGGGGAAGTTAGACTAAAAATATGTGAATAAGGAGGAAAATTACATGATCGGCTGCCTTACGTGATGTCATCAGAGGCCTACGAGTGTGGGAGCTATATTTGAGAAGGAAAGATTTTGTCATGATTAAGTAGATTTAAAATAAAATATTAACATATGGAATGACCGATCGTTGCACGCTGTTCTGTAAGTAACACCCTTTATCTAAAGTGAGTGACTGATCTAACAGAGAAGTCTGCTTAGCAGCTTTAAATCAGATTACCATCTCTAGGTCATAAGCAATCTTCTCCAATTTGACCCGTTTGATGGGCTGCTCAACCAGCTGCTCAACTGGACTAATATCAACTGGTTCCTCTGGTTCATCCTTGATCCTGACTACTTGATTTTTGGGCTTGCTTAAAATGTATTCGTAGTTCCTCTGAACATCAAGCAAAGCTGAAGTGAGGTGCTGAGTCGAAAAGATCTTCAGTGAAGATGGGAGTTGGGGCTGTTGAGGAAGATTTGGTTGTATAGAAGCGGGAGAGGTGTCAGACAAGAGCGGTCTAATCTGAAACATATTTTCTTGGTTATTTGGGAATCTGAAGATCGGAGAAGGTGGAGAGGGCACAGCAGCAGGTTTCTCTGACACCAGGAGAGCTTTTCTGGCATCTGTCAGATTGGGGGTCATCAGTACAAGTGAGTTAGAGAGAGGAGGACTGTCTGGAGGTGTATGAGTCTGCGTACTCAACGTGTTGTCAGGCATTTCTGTTACTTGGCTGGTGTTTCCTTTTTCTGTGTTCACATCATCATCCAGAGGTTCCTCCTCGCTGCTGGAGGAACTTTCCTCAGACTCGGGTAGAGGCTCGGGCCGCGTCTGGAACAAAACGTGGTTGTGGCGGCGGCAGAAGAGCGTGCCACACCTAAGGCACTTCCTCACATCTCGAACATGAAGCAGTTTGTGGCGCTTCAGGTAGTGACTTGTAGTGAAAGTTCGATCACACATGTTACAAGGAAAGGATGGCTGATCTCTGGTGATAATGTAGGACTCGGATAAATCTGTCTGACTCGCGTCTGTTTCTTCATGCTGCTCTTTGCTTGACACTGGGGTGGGGGTCCAATCGCTCAGGTCAACTTGATAAGCACCTTGTGGTAAAACTAAAGGCCTGAGGAGCACAACAGGATTCATTAGATCTAGTTTTAAAGCGCCTCCTGGTGGTTTCTGTGGTGATGGAGTTCGGTTTAGGCTGGATCTGTTCTCCGGTATCATCGTTTCAGGTTCAGTTTTGCTATTGGTCTCAACTTCGTCTTTGTCATAGATCTTCTCGTTGTCGGCTTCTTCTTCCTAGATGCCACAAAAACCCAGAATAGATGATTAATGTACTAAAAAAAGACATAAAATGAATTAAAGGACAAAACAACCTGCAAAGTTACAAGTGTATGAAAGGACAATACACTTGTAACTTGAGGTAGTGAATGCTACCTTTGACTCCAACGTGCACAACAAAGTTTGGATTTCTGGTAAAAGTTCATCTCGAGTTTCCATCAAAGCAGAGGACTGGATCTCAATTGGAGACTCAGATGCAGGTTGGGTTGGTGATTTTTCTGTCTCTCCATCCTCTCTCACAGTTGTTGTGTCTTCAGTTTCTGCATCCTCTCTCCTGGTTGTTGTTGTTGTTCTGGTCTCCACACCCACATTCTGTCGGTGTCTTGTTTGACGGCCAGAAGCCCTTTGGGGGGAAAACAGAAAGAAAAATCGACAAAATATTATTTAACAATGATAAAAATATAACATTAATCGCTATTAAATATATTTTAGATTAGATTTACACAGGTCCATCAAGCTTATGGTTAGTCTCTCACCAACATTGACTGAAAAACACATACAATTAAGCCGAAGATGGATTATACCCTAGACAGATTTGCTTTTAGTGTAATCTTTTATTGGCCTTTTCTTTTTTCAACCAACATGTTTTTCTGACAAGAAGTCAAAGTTTCAGAGTGGTCCAGCAGATTAATACAGCTAGAAACTACTGATCAGGCCTGAAATCTAGGTTTTATAATGGACTCAGACCTGAACCTCCAGGGTCAAATAAAGGCAATCACAAGGTCAGCCTTCTATCACCTGAAGAACATTTCTTGGAATAAACGACTGATGTCGCAACAGGACCTCGAAAAACTCATCCATGCATTTATCTTCAGGGGAATTGATTACTGCAACAGCGTCTTCACAGGTCTGCCTAAAAAGTCAATAAGACAGCTGCAGCTGATCCATAACGCTGCTGCTTGGATCCTCACTAGAACCAGGAAAGTAGAGCACATCACCCCAGTTCTAAAGTCCTTATACTGGTTCCCTGTAGCTCAGAGAATAGACTTCAAAATACTTTTACTAGTTTATAAATCATTGAATGGCTTAGCACCAAAGTATATTGAAGATCTACTGTTACTATACGTACCCACCAGACCACTCAGGTCCTCTAATTCCAGTCAACTCAACATCCCTAGAATCAGAACCAAACATGGAGAAGCAGCTTTCAGTGTTTATGCTCTTCTAATCTGGAACAAACTTCCAGACAACTGCAAAGCTGCTGAAACACTGAGTACTTTTAAATCACGACTCAAAACCAATCTGTTTAGAGCTGCCTTTGAGTAATGCTTTGATGTATCATATGTTTTGTGTGCGTTTCATGCTTTATTGCTGTTTTTACTTCATTCCCCAATTCTGTAAAGCCCCTTGAATTACCTTGTTGTGGAAAGTGTGCTATACAAATAAAATTGCCTTGCCTTGTTCATAATGGCACCTGTTAGCAGGTGGAAAATATAAAAGTAAGATAAACTGATCAAGTGTAAGGTTTGAATGAGTTTGAAAAGGACCAAACTGTGCAAGGTAGACGACTGGGTCAGTACATCTTCAAAACTGGAATCCCTCTGGGTTGTTCCTGGTATGCAGTGGTCAGTATCTATCAATAGTTGTTGAAGGAACAAATAGCAGCGAACTGAAACAGGCTCATCTGCAGCTAGGAGCAACTGATGCACACGGACAGCTCGTCTAGTTCTGATGGAAAGCTGTCAGACTAAGCGCATCACAGCTTGCCGCATAGCTGGAAACCATTCAAGGGTCTATGGTGGTCATAATTAAATGCCTCATCTGTGTAAAAACATGATTAGACTTGCAGTTAGAAACTGTTTATTTGCTCTTGTGTCAGTTTAAATCTCGAATCAATACCACACACACTGATGTGTAACCTTTAGAACGGAAAGCACTGCTGTAGTGGTTGAATGTAAAGAATGCAGTAAGAAATACCGAAGTTTACATATACACCTAAATATTTTTTCTCATCCAAAATATATTGTTTGATTAACATACTACTTATATCGCAAAGCTAACCCTGTTAGAAACATCATTAAATGGCATATAAGTATATTTTAAAAAAGGAAGTCTGGAGCTTACCTGCCCAAATGACAAATGAAACTTAAAGACACACATTACTTTTATTCATTTTTATTATTATCAAATTCTGCTTCAGACCTTCTAATAATCCTGATGATTAGCAGCATTTACTGAAGCGAAACCACTGAAGAGTAGTATCAACATGCAAAGATCCAAATTGATGGGCTTAGCTTGAAAGGATCAATGGAAAATTTCCTAAGAAAATAATAAATGAAAAATTAGGCAGAAAAACTACACATTAAATATATTTATATCAATATATCTAATTAATGGTTTATTTAATATTTAAAGCATTTTTTTCTGTAAATTAAGGGAATTACAATTTAAGGGGTGTGTTGGAAATTAAAATTATTTATGCTCGCAAAAGTAGGAAAACGTTTTGTGTTTCTATGTGTGGAGTCTGTGACATAGATGGAACGTGGAGCTAAAGCAATGTGCAAATTTAAATAACTCAAAAGGAGGGACAAACACATTGATGACGACCAGGTGTCACTTAGTTACTGCATAATTAAGAGTTTGAAATCAATATTATTTAATACATAAGTACTTTTGATGTAAATATGTTAAAACAGAAACAAAAACACACACAAAAGAACTGCAATTGCAAGAATTGCAAGTTGCACAATATAACATCATATATGTGTGTGCAATATTCACATCGTAACAAACTGCTTGGAGTTCAGCAATTGTTGGTTAATATATCGCAAGTGTTGTAAACTTGCATTTTTCATGTTAAGCCAGTTGGACAGAGCCTCACACTGGACTCAAATGACATTGCCCAAAAAGGCAAAAGGTCAGAGTGTAAGAAGCACAGATGAGAATGAGAGAGAGAGAAAAAAAGGATTTATCCCAACAGATAAAGCCATCGCAAGACTTTGTAATGTAATGCAGCCCCTTAGTACAATGTTGTGCTATAAATTCTTTACACCAAGTTATTTTGGCTTCATTTAAGCCTTATACATATCATACACAAGTACTGCTGGTAATGTGATATGATTCCTTGCTGTAGGAACTGATTTTAAACTAAAATCTCAAAGTATGGGTCAGACCATATAAAAATATTTAGATAAGCCGAATAGGGGGAACAAATGTGTTTCCAAATGTAATTTCCTATTGCTAAAATGTTAATGTTATAATGGATATTTACTGTTGTGTTATTGCACTACATAGTATCTTTCATTCAAAACCAAAGGACAGCTTGCAAACACATATTGTCTCATTGTAGGTCCCAGCCGAAATGTAGCACTGCGTTTAGTTTTGAAATTGATCATTTCCACTATTTAAAAACAATTGTTAATATATCTTACCATTGCGTCTTTCTACTTGGACCCGATGCCGGACGTTGTTTTGTGCATGTAAACAATGTGGGGACGAAATTAGGCCTGTCTGGATCCGTGGACGCCTCTCCTGTAAAAAAAATAAAATAAAAAAAATAATAAATGCAGAAAGATGTTCAAGGGAAGTTTAAGTTGCCTCATATTTTAACTTTTTTTTTTAGCTCCGTGCTAAGCAGCTTCTAAGCTACCTGTGATGAAATGAGCACCACAAATGCGAACATCTGCATTGATTTTACTGCTGCTCCCGTTGGCTCGTTGGATTGCCTCTATCCATAAACGCCTCCTTTTGATCTGAAACTGCCGGTTGCCGCAGGGGATTCTGTAAAACCTCACGGTGGAAGCGGGGGAGTAACGATTGTTACAACCATTCACGCAACAAGACGGCATTGCTGCGGTGAAAGCGAGCTGTAGTCGGCATGAGCATGGAAGTTTGGGAAGTTAACAGCAGAGGCGCAAACATAAAAAAAAAAAGTCTACAAAAAAACCCCACTACTTCCGTTGCAACGAAGCGAGCGCATGCTTCTGGTGACGTCACGCACAACCTACTACTTCTTCTTCTTGTTTATTGGCGGGTGGCATCTAACTTTTAAGTGCATTTCCGCCACCTACAGTAGGCTACTGGAGTGTGGGTCAAAGTATAAAACCGAGAGAAAAAAAACCCTACATTCTCTTCAATAAACCACTTTGTTTTAAAAATGCAATCACCAACTTATACTACCTTTCTTCACCATTTAGTAAATTCCTTACATTTATTCCTCCAACCCCAATTTCTTTTAGTTTCTCACTACTTTCTACATATTTAAGACAATTACAAATTACATGCTCTACTGTCTCTCTCTCTACTCCACATCCACACATACCTGTTGGATGCTTCCCTATCAAATACATAGTACTATTAAGTCCCATATGTCCCATTCTTAATTGTGATATTATTCTCTGATCTCTACTATTCATTCTTATATCTTTCACTTTTTCCTACTTTTCCCTGTATTTTAAATTAGTGTCCCACTTACTTTGCCACTGTTCTATTATCTGTACCTTAATAACAGCCTTAATATCAGCTACACTGTACGCAACATCAATTACTGTTCTTTCCCTTATTGCCTTTTTTGCATAATAATCTGTGATTTCGTTTCCTTCTACTCCTTCATGTGCTGGTACCCATTTAAATTTAATTTCTGTTTCCAATTTCTTTAATCTAAACAGAGTCTCATACATTTCATATAATATATCCGTTCTAGTTTTGGTAGACATAAGTTTAACTGACATTAATACCGACGAGTCTGTATGTATAATTCCTTTTTTAATTCTATTTTGTTCTATCCAATGAAGACTAAATGAAATAGCTAACATCTCCACTGCATAAACAGATTAATGATCTGGAGTTCTTTCCAGTACAACCAACCCTATTTGTGGTATTACAAATGCAAAGCCTGTTTTTCCTCCTTTTATTTCCTATGATCCGTCTTTTTAAATACTTCCAAAAAGGAATCATAGCAACTTCTTAATCTATTTTCTGTAATTTTATCCCAGTTTCCTTTTCCTCCACCACTTCTCATTTTATCATAAATACTATAACTGCTAAACAAGAAAAAAGAGCCTTCAGGGAGGGAGACAGGGAATTATTGAGAAGTATACAGAAGCAACTTAAGGTCAAGATCAGAGACAGCAAAGAGGCATACAGGAAGAAGCTGGAGAACAAACTACAGAGGAACAATATCAGAGATGTCTGGTCAGGAATGAAAAAGATCACAGGCTTTAAGGACAGGAAGGATTGGATATATGGAAGTCTGGACAGAGCCAATGAACTGAACACATTCTTCAACAGGTTCAGTTCAGGAACTAGCTCAGTATCCTCGTCTCCTGTCCCCAGCCAAAAAGACGTCCCACTCTCCTCTGATCAACAGCTTTCCTGTCACACCTCGGATGTTTTATCCTTCACCTCAGTCATGGACTCTTCTGATTCCACAAGTTTGACTTCGAACAAGGCAGGAAATGCTGCAAGCCCCTTTGCCTCCCCCTCCCACTTGTCTGTCTCCAAAAGTCAGGTGAAGAGGCAGTTGGAGACACTGAACCAGAACAAGGCTGCAGGTCCAGATGATGATGACGACATACAGTTCTGTCGTCCTCAATTACCCCAGCAAGACTCCCTCACTATCATTAGCACACAGATTTTTATACTTAGTTCATGCGTCATATTGATTCATGAACTGTCCGACAGTACCCAGATGTTTCCTCTCCATAACAACTTAACAACACAACATTCCTGTGAGGGACCAGGTCCTCTTAGCCAAGGCAATAATTCAGCTGGGTCGCAGCGGGTCAGGCTGACCCTTCTCTGAATAAACACACAAATTCCCGCACGTAGCATTATTGATGGGACCACCTCGGACGTGCAGCATTTACCACAACAGTGTCAGCCCCAGAGTCCTGAAGGCCTGTGCAGAGCAGCTCTGTGGGATTCTGCAGCACCTCTTCAACCTTAGCCTAACTCAGGAGAAGGTTCCAGACATCCTGCCTTGTTCCAGTACCAAAGAAAACTCACCCATCAGTCATCAATGACTATAGACCTGTTGCCCTGACATCCCACATCATGAAGGTCCTGGAGAGACTCCTGTTGGCCCCCCTGAATAAGCAAACAAGAACATATCAGGACCTGAGTCTTTCTGGGTACACCCCTGGAAGTCTGGTGGACGACCAGGTGGGCGGCCCTGAGGACCTGGAGGTCTGGCGGACGACCAGGTGGGCGGCCCCTGGGGACCTGGAAGTCTGGCGGACGACCAGGTGGCCGGCCCCTGAGGACCTGGAGGTCTGGCGGACGGCCCCGGTGGCGTCGCTTGAAGACTTGGAAGTCTGGCGGACGACCAGGTGGGCGGCCCCTGAGGACCTGGAGGTCTGGCGGAGGGCCCCGGTGGCGTCCCCTTGCTGGACGGCGGTCGGGCGGACGGCCCCGGTGTCATCCCCTTGCTGGACGGCAGTCGGGCGGACGGCCCCGATGGCGTCCTCTGGCTGGACGGCGGTCGGGCGGACGGCCCAGATGGCGTCCTCTGGCTGGACGGAGGTCGGGCGGACGGCCCAGATGGCGTCCTCTGGCTGGAAGGAGGTCCGGAGGACGGCCTGGTGATCCTCCCTTGAGGAACTGCAGATCAGGCGAACAGCCTTTAGGTCCTCTTCTGAGGGTCAGGCAGCCGCTGAGGAGTTTGGCTGGTCGGCCGAGACGAAGAGAGTCTGGAGGCTCGGACGCCGGCTGAGACGAAGAATCTGGAGGCTCGGACGCTGGCTGAGACGAAGAATCTGGAGGCTCGGACGCCGGCTGAGAACAGTCTGGAGGCTCGGACGCCGGCTGAGAAGAGTCTGGAGGCTCGGGCGCCAGCTGAGAAGAGTCTGGAGGCTCGAGCAACGGGGACGGGTCCTCCTTGACCCTCCCTGGGAGCGCTAGCGACGGGGACGGGTCCTCCTTGACCCTCCCTGGGAGCGCTAGCGACGGGGACGGGTCCTCCTTGACCCTCCCTGGGAGCTCTAGCGACGGGTCCTCCTTGGGAGCTCTAGCGACAGGTCCTCCTTGACCCTCCCTGGGAGCTCTAGCAACGGGGACGGGTCCACCTTGACCCTCCCTGGGAGCGCTAGCGATGGGGACGGGTCCTCCTTGACCCTCCCTGGGAGCTCTAGCGACGGTTCCTCCTTGACCCTCCCTGGGAGCTCTAGCGACGGGGACAGGTCCTCCTTGACCCTCCCTGGGAGCTCTGGCGACGGGGATGGGTCCTCCTTGACCCTCCCCGGGAGCTCCAGCGGCCCATGGGAAAATGTCGGTCGCTGGAGAGCTGCCGCCGTGACTGCTAAGAATACAGAAGCCACGATAATGGCAGGCTCTGGGACTGGAGCTGGAACGGGTTCTGGGACTGGAGCTGGAACGGGCTCTCGGACTGGAGCTGGAATGGGCTCTGGGACTGGATCTGGAGCTGACTCACAGGCTGGAACGGGCTCACGGACTGGAACGGGCTCATGGACTGGCTCTCTGCCTTCCTCCTCAGAAGCGGCCCCACCTCAGCGGTGTTGCCGTCTCCGGCGAGGCCCTGGATCTCCCCTGGAGCAGAGGTAGGCCATCTTGTCCCCATGAAAAAACTCAAACAGCTCCTCTTCCTTGATGTGAGGAGCCCCCGAAGAGCCAGCTGGAGGAGGGACAAAGACGCCTGGGGAGAGAACCGGCGGTGCGTGCAGTGCAGAGATGCAGCCGACGTTGGTGGTACGTGTGGGAGCGCCGCTCTTCTCCCCTCTCCCGGAAACTCTGGCTCGCCGGGACCGCTGCCTGCGCCCAGATGGCAGAGGCGAAGAGGGCGGACCGGTGATCTAGTCCAACGCCTCGTGGCGAATCCTCTCCGCCTCGCGCCGTAGATCGGCGAGATCCCGGGCAGAAAAGACACTCCGGAAGTGAGGGAGTACTCCGAGGATCTCCTCAGCTCCGGAGATGCGCACAGGAAGGTGAGGAGAGGCCGCGAGCTTCACCAGGTTGGCCCTGATGTCCTGGCGGAGGGAGGCGATCTCTCTAGCGAGTGCTGGGTCCATTTTAATCAACTTTCTCTTTTTGTCTTTTTAACAACTCTTCTCACCTCCGTTTGCATTTTTTATATTTTAGTAGATTCTCCCCATTATGTGTATTTCTTAGAATTTTTAGGCATTTGTTTCTTGCTTTAATTGCCTTTTCACAATCTTCAGACCACCATGGTACATTTTTCCTCTTCCCTATATTTCCTTTACTTTTCGGTATTGTCAACTCTGCAGCTTCAATTATCACACTCCTAAAAACTTCTTCTATTTCAGCTACCTTATCCGCTACCTCTACCTTTGAACACAATTTCTCACAATTATTCCTAAACTTATCCCATTTAGCTCTTTTAAAAATCCATCTTCCTTCCCTTACTTCCATTAGCATCCCTTTAGTCCCATACATTTTTGTTAGTATTGGGTAATGATCACTTCCCATTGTATCTTCTAGTACTTCGCACTCACTTCTTCCTGCCAATTCACTAGATACTAATGTTATATTTAATGCTGACATTTTACCTGTATATACATCAATCCGAGTTCCTCTCCCATCATTAATACATACCAAATTTGCCTCCTCCATAATTTGTTCCATTATTTAACCATTTAAATCTGTTTTCCTCTCCCCCCACACCGTGCTATGTGCATTAAAGTCACCACATATAATTGTCTACTTTTAATCCCAACTATTGACCTCATCTGTTTAATATCTAACTTTTTACATGAATTATAATAATTTAAAATATTATTTTTTCCGATTCATTAACAATGCCACTACAACAAATTCTTCTTCCTTTCCTATTTCCACTGTTCTAAAATTCAGATAATTTTTAATAAATGTCACACACCCACCTCCTACTCCCCTTGAACTATCACACCTAACTTCTATATATTGAGACATTTTAACATCAATCCCTACTCTTATTCACGATTGTTGAATACATATGATATCTGGTTTAATATCCAATTTGTCAATATAACTTTTAAACTCTTGTCCATTGGCTATTTTGCTAGAATTGCTAGAATTGCGCTGCTCTGGGTGGCTGCATGTTGGACTGGCTCTGTTGGCTACATATTAAGTTTTGGTTTGGTTTTTTGTACATTGGTTCCTCTTTTTTTCTTAAAGAAGATTGCATTTTTTTGACCTGTATACTTTATAGTTTTTGGTGCTGTGAAGCTGGAAGGATTTTTGCTGTAAATGTTTCCCTTTTTGACAATTTGTTATGATGCGAAACCATGGCAACAATGTGGTTTACAGCCGAGAGCAGTTGATTAACATCGCAAAAGCTGAAATAATACCTCAACTGAAGCCACAAATCCCTGATGAGTTGATAAGGAGAAGACGTGGATGCAGAGCAGGAGCGAAAAGGAGACAGAGAAAGAGGAAGTTCAAGCCATCTCTTCCATCGATCATAATGGGCAACGTAAGATCACTGGCTAACAAGATGGATGAACTCCAAGCCCTTACAAGGACTCAGCCAGAGTACCGTGAATGCAGTGTTATGTGTTTCACTGAGACATGGCTGCTGGATCATATCCCCGACTCCAACATCTCTCTGCCAGGCTTCCTGACTGTACGACCAGACAGAGATCTGAAGACGAGCAGAAAAAGAAAAGGTGGTGGAGTAGCAGTGCTTGTCAACAACCGATGGTGTCATCCAGGACATGTTACTGTGAAGTGTCGTCTCTGCAGCCCAGATGTCGAACTCTTGGCAGTGAGCTTTTGTCCATATTATTTACCAAGAGAGTTCACCAGTGTAATTTTGGCAGTTGTTTACATTCCACCTTCACCCGTTGCCGACACTGCATGTGATGTCATCAGTTCCGTTGTTGCTAAGCTACAGACACAGCAACCCAATGCATTCGTGGTAATATCTGGTGATTTTAATCATGCCTCGCTCTCTACTACACTTCCAACATTTCAACAGTTTGTCAGCTGTTCTACAAGAGAAAACAGGACCTTGGATTTGTTTTATGCAAATGTAAAGGATTCATACATGTCCAAACCAAGACCACCTCTGGGACAATCAGATCACAATCTTGTTTTTCTCTGTTCAGAATATAAACCACTTGTTCAGAGGCAACCTGTGACAAAACGAACTGTGAGAAAATGGTCACAGGAAGCTGAAGAAGCCCTGCAGGGGTGTTTTGCAACCACAGACTGGATGACTCTTTGCCAAGCACATGGAGAGGACATCAATGCCATGACTGAGTGTGTGACTGACTATATAAACTTCTGTGTGGACAACATCATCCCCACCAGAACAGTGAGATGCTTCCCTAATAACAAACCCTGGATCACCAGTGACCTGAAGGAACTGCTAAACAAGAAAAAAAGAGCCCTCAGGGAGGGAGACTGGGAATTACTGAGGAGTATACAGAAGCAACTTAAAGTCAAGATCAGAGACAGCAAGGAGGCATACAGGAAGAAGCTGGAGAACAAACTACAGAGGAACAATATCAGAGATCTCTGGTCAGGAATGAGAAAGATCACAGGCTTTAAGGACAGGAAGGATTGGATAGATGGAAGTCTGGATAGAGCCAATGAACTGAACACATTCTTCAACAGATTCAGTTCAGGAACTAGCTCAGCACCCCCCTCTCCTGTTCCCAGCCAAACAGACATCCCACTCTCCTCTGATCAACAGCTTTCCTGTTACACCTCAGATGTTTTATCCTTCACCTCAGCCATGGACTCTTCTAATTCCACAAGTTTGACTTCAACCAAGTCAGGAAATGCTGCTACCCCCTTTGCCTCCCCCTCCCACTTGTCTGTCTCCAAAAATCAGGTGAAGAGGCAGCTGGAGAAACTGAACCGGAACAAGACTGCAGGTCCAGATGGTGTCAGCCCCAGAGTCCTGAAGGCCTGTGCAGAGGAGCTCTGTGAGATTCTGCAGCACCTCCTCAACCTTAGCCTAACTCAGGAGAAGGTTCCAGTGTTGTGGAAGACATCCTGCCTTGTTCCAGTACCAAAGAGAATCCACCCATCAGTCATCAATGACTATAGACCCGTTGCCCTGACATCCCACATCATGAAGGTCCTGGAGAGACTCCTGTTGGCACCCCTGAGTAAGCAAACAAGAATGTATCAGGACCCACTGCAGTTTGCTTATCGCTGTGGAGTTGGAGTTGAAGATGCCATCATCCACCTACTTTAACCAACCCACTGTCATCTGGACAAAGCAGGCAGCACTGTGAGGATCATGTTCTTTGATTTCTCTAGTGCATTTAACACAATTCAGCCTTAATTGCTTTGTCAGAAACTCCTGAAGACACAGGTGGAGCCCTCAACAATCGCCTGGATCACTGACTACCTGACCAAAAGACCACAATTTGTGAGACTGAAGAATTGTGTGTCAAACCAGGTGGTCAGCAGCAAAGGAGCACCACAGGGGACCGTACTCTCACCATTCCCTTTCACTCTGTACACCTCAGACTTCCAGTACAAATCAGAGACCTGTCATCTGCAGAAATACTCAGATGACTCTGCAATTGTCGGGTGTATCAGAGATGGACAAGAAGCTGAATACAGAGAGCTGGTGGACCGCTTTGTGACATGGTGTGGAAACAATCGTTCCACCTTGAATGTGAACAAAACAAAGGAGATGATTGTAGATTTCAGAAGAAACAGGGATAAGTCAAAAACTGTTTCCATCATGGGAGAAGAAGTGGAGGTGGTTGAGGAGTATAAATACCTCGGAGTTCACCTTGACAACAGACTGGACTGGAGGCGCAACAGTGAAACCGTCTACAAGAAGGGACAGAACAGACTGTACTTCTTGAGGAAGCTTAGGTCCTTCAAGGTTTGCAGCAAGATGCTGGAGATCTTCTACAAGTCAGTTGTGGAGAGTGTAATCTCTTCAGCAGTTATCTGTTGGGGTAGCAGCATCAGAGCCAGGGATTTAAATAGGCTAAACAACCTGATAAAGAAGGCTGGTTCTGTTCTTTGGACAACTGCGGAAAATCTGGAGATGATGATGCAAAGAAGGATCCTTCATAAAATCAAAAAAAACTATGGACAACCCTGAGCATCCTCTTCATGAGACAGTCATACAACAACAGAGCGTCTTCAGTCGGAGGCTTCTTCAGTTTCGCTGCAATACAGACCGCTACAGGAAATCCTTCCTGCCCTCAGCCATCATCATCTACAACAACTCCTTAATGAATTCATTATATGAGCTATACCAACACTTAATTTCCCTCTAGGATCAATAAAGTATTTATTGAATTGAATTTTGAATTGAATTGAATTAAGCTCCTTGCATTCCATTTTAAGTTCCTCAACATTTACTACCCCATACTTCCCATTTTCTGCCTTGTTTGAGTACTTAGATCATTTCTTATCTCTTCCCATGTTAGATCATTAATATCTAGATGATTTACCGCTGCTTTTACTATGATTTGTATTCTTTCAGTCTTTGACTCATATTCAATTAACTTCAAAAATACTTATTGATCCCAGAGGGAAATTTAATGTTGGTCTAGCTCATATAGTTAATTCTTTAAGGAAATGTTGTAGATAATGATGGCTATGGGCAGGAAGGATTCTTGCAAATCGCAGTAGGGGCTGTAGGTGTGACCAATTGAGCAGCTTTTTTTTTTACAGATTACAAATCTCATTTCCTACTTTCAGGACATATGGACAGTTTTAGAAAATATCACAAAAAGTTACTTTTATTCAAGTTACCTACTGCAGCTTTAAGTGTCATAATGGTCTTGGGCCTTCTTATCATTCAGAACTGCTTTTACTATATAAACCTTCGCGGTCTCTGCGCTCCTCTGGCAGCCGTCTCCTTGTCATCCCAAAAGTCAGGACACACACTCATAGTGAGGCATCTTTCCAGTTTTATGGCCTTCCCCTCTGGAACAGACTGCCGGAGGACCTCAGGGCCGCAGAGAACATTCAGGTTTTTAAGACCAGGCTCAAGACTCACCTTTTTAGCCTAGCTTTTAATTGATTATTATTTATTAGTATCTGCTTAATTGCTCTGCATGTTTTACCTGATTAAACTTTATCAATGTTTTACACTAAATGATTCTAAATTTTATAAGTGTTAAAATTTTATCAGTGTTTTACTATTTAATCTCATACTTATTTACTCTTTATTTTAATATTTTAACCTGTTATTTTAATCTTTCTTCCAGTGTTTCCTCTGTGGGAGCCCTCTGCCTTGGGAGCGGTGGTTCGGCTGTGGCTGCCTTGGTACTCTTCAAGTGGAGCTTGGGTGGAGGTGGGGGTCTTAGCCTTACCTCCACTGGGCGCCCTGGGCCGGTGCCTCGGCTGTTGCTGTCGATCTGGTCCTGCTGATGCAGATGGCTCTCCTGATGGCGTTACCTTACCTGCTCATCCGCACTCGGCCCAATGTCCTTGTTTACTGTTGCTTTTAAGTGTGTGCGTGCATGGCAGATGGGAGTGGGGGGGGGGTATAACTGTGATCATGTCTTTATTCTGGGGGGTTATGTGTGGTCATTTTAATTTGTAAAGCACTTTTGTATGCAATTTTGTATGAAAAGCACTTTATAAATAAAGTTTGATTGATTGATTGATTATATCACAAAGCAGTCCACCAGCTCTCTGTATTCAGCTTCTTGTCCATCTCTGATACACCCGGCAATTGCAGAGTCATCTGAGTATTTCTGCAGATGACAGGTCTCTGATTTGTATTGGAAGTCTGAGGTGTACAGAGAGAAAAGGAATGGTGAGAGTATGGTCCCCTGTTGTGCTCCTGTGCTGCTGACCACCTGGTTTGACACACAGTTCTTCAGTTTCAGTAAACTGTGGTCTGCTTGTCAGGTAGTCATTGATCCAGGCGATTGTTGAGGGCTCCACTTGTGTCTTCGGGAGTTTCTGACGAAGCAAATCAGGCTGAATTGTGTTAAATGCACTGGAGAAATCAAAGAACATGATCCTCACAGTGCTGCCTGATTTGTCCAGATGACAGTGTGTTGGTTGAAGCAGGTGGATGATGGCATCTTCAACTCCAACTCCACAGCAATAAGAAAACTCCAGCAGGTCTTGATATGTTCTTGTTTGTTTACTAAGGGGTGCCAAGGACCTTAATGATGTGGGATGTCAGGGCAACAGGTCTATAGTTGGTACTATACTTGGTCGTCATTGTTGCATTCATAACACCAGCTATAAATGTAACAAGTTTGGTATTAATCGCTTAGATCATCTTTGTGCAGAGGATGGTTTTTATTCGCCTCTATTAATGATGAAAAATATGCTGTTCTAGCTTGTCGAAGGGTCTTTTTATACAGCAGTAGACTGTTATTCCAGGTTAAATAGGAATCCTCTAGATGTGTAGAGCGCCATTTTCTCTCCAACTTCCTAGTATTCTGCTTTAAAGTACGCAACTCTGCGTTAAACCAAGGAGTCAGCCTTCTATGGCTAGCCACTTTCTTTTTTAATGGGGCTACACTATCTAATGCCAAACGCAATGAGGACGTAACGCTGTGAACCAGACCATCAATTTCTGAAGGGTTAGAGATAGAATTGCTGCCATCCACTGTGTTACTCTGAGACACTGAGGAAAGTAAGAATGGTACAGATTCTTTAAAAATTGTTACAGCATTGTCTGATAAAGTTCTACTATAATGAAATTTTCTTTCAGATTTAAGATGGTCAGTTAAAGTAAATTCAAAAGTTATCAAGAAGTGGTCAGACAGGACCGGGTTATGTGGGTGGACTGTTATTTCCTCACACTCAATACCGTATGTCAGTACAAGGTCCAAAGTGTGTTTACCTGAGTGGGTCGATCCCTGTACTTTTTGAGTAAAGCCAATTGAGTCTAAAATAGCATTAAAGGCTGCATTTAGGCTATCACTTTCAGTATCCACATGAATATTGAAGTCCCCCACTATAATAACCCTATCAGTATTTAATACTATATCAGATAAAAAATGTGAGATCTGATCCAAGAATTGAGAGTAAGGGCCTGGTGGACGATACAAAACCACAAACAAAAATGGTCTTAATGTTTTGCAACTTGGATGAGGAAAATTAAGGGTTAGATGCTCAAAAGAACTGTAGCTATCAATTGGTCTGGGACTAATTAGTAAATCAGAACGGAAAATGGCTGCAACTCCTCCTCCTCGCCCAGTATTTCTAGGAATGTGAAAATTTAAATGACTGGAAGGAGTTGACTCATTTATACTGACATAATCCTCCTGCTGCAACCAGGTTTCTGTGAGACAAAGCAAATCACGCCAATGACTGACGCAATCTGCTGGGATTCCTTAATTAGGAAACTTTTTAACTGATTGGAATGTTTGTATAATTGTATTGAAATGACTTCTTGTTAAGTGCCTTGAGATGACATCTGTTGTGAATTGGCGCTATATAAATAAACTGAATTGAATTGAAATGATCGAAAAAGATACACCGCAAAGCTTCCAGACCCGTTTCAAATAGTTAACAAGCTATCAGAGGCATACAAGTCATTAGATAGCTAAATCTTTTATTTATTTATTCTGGACACTACTGTGGGAACGTATTTTACCTCAGAAATGAATGCATGAAGGCATAAAAGTGCTTTTGTCAATTCCATATATGTCTTAGTTTCCATGCTAACTAAGCTAGCAGTAGATGTAGCTTTGCTTTGTAGAATAAAATGTAATTATTTAAATGTTCTTATGAAATTATTTCGGCTATATTTTATTT
Organism: Valencia hispanica; assembly: GCA_963556495.2. Lineage (NCBI taxonomy): Eukaryota > Metazoa > Chordata > Actinopteri > Cyprinodontiformes > Valenciidae > Valencia > Valencia hispanica. Next base: position 43,418,172 of record OY747709.1, read on the forward strand.
AAACTTCAACATAGCCTACCTCCAATGAAGTGAACTGAGCAGATTCTATCATGAGACTTCGGCTCCCAGGATTTGGATGGATCATCCAGCCGAACTCTCTTCATGGCTATCAACCATTGCCTTTGGCGGATTTCATCAGCTGGAAACCTATGAAATTTCACATTACTCTCCTTCGTTCGTCTGTTTTTACAGCCTACAACGCTGCACGTATTAACCATACTTATTAGATTTGAACAACAGACAGCTTATAGCAATAGTGGTCAGCGCGGGTGGAGTGTGCGCAGTATCTTTGCCCTCCAGCCAGAAGCTAGGGGGCGGGAGCTTGGGTGCGTGACGTCATATGTTGACGGGCATGATCCCTGGGTCAGACTGTTCATTGATCTTATCCCATGACTTCATGTACAGTGGCTTGCAAAAGTATTCGCCCCCCTTGAACTTTTCCACATTTTGTCACATTACAGCCACAAACATGAATCATTTTTATTGGAATTCCACGTGAAAGACCAATACAAAGTGGCGTACACGTGAGAAGTGGAACGAAAATCATACATGATTCCAAACATTTTTTACAAATAAATAACTGAAATGTGGGGTGTGCGTAATTATTCAGCCCCGTTTGGTCTGAGTGGAGTCAGTTGCCCATAGACATTGTCTGATGAGAGCTAATGACTAAATAGAGTGCAGCTGTGTGTAATCTAATGTCAGTACAAATACAGCTGCCCTGTGACGCCCTCAGAGGTTGTCTAAGAGAATGTTGGGAGCAACAACACCATGAAGTCCAAAGAACACACCAGACAGGTCAGGGATAAAGTTATTGAGAAATTTAAAACAGGCTTAGGCTACAAAAAGATTTCCCAAGCCTTGAACAACCCACGGAGCACTGTTCAAGCGATCATTCAGAAATGGAAGGAGTATGGCACAACTGTAAACCTACCAAGACAAGGCCGTCCACCTAAACTCACAGGCCGAACAAGGAGAGCGCTGATCAGAAATGCAGCCCAGAGGCCCATGGTGACTCTGGATGAGCTGCAGAGATCTACAGCTCAGGTGGGGGAATCTGTCCATAGGACAACTATTAGTCTTGCACTGCACAAAGTTGGCCTTTATGGAAGAGTGGCAAGAAGAAAGACATTGTTAAAAGAAAACCATAAGAAGTCCCGTTTGCAGTTTGCCACAAGCCATGTGGGGGACACAGCAAACATGTGGAAGAAGGTGCTCTGGTCAGATGAGACCAAAATGGAACTTTTTGGCAAAAATGCAAAACGCTATGTGTGGCGGAAAACTAACACTGCACATCACTCTGAACACACCATCCCCACTGTCAAATATGGTGGTGGCAGCATCATGCTCTGGGGGTGCTTCTCTTCAGCAGGGACAGGGAAGCGGGTCAGAGTTTATAGGAAGATGGATGGAGCCAAATACAGGGCAATCTTGGAAGAAAACCTCTTGGAGTCTGCAAAAGACTTGAGACTGGGGCGGAGGTTCACCTTCCAGCAGGACAAGGACCCTAAACATAAAGCCAGGGCAACAATGGAATGGTTTAAAACAAAACATATCCATGTGTTAGAATGGCCCAGTCAATGTCCAGATCTAAATCCAATCGAGAATCTGTGGCAAGATCTGAAAACTGCTGTTCACAAATGCTGTCCATCTAATCTGACTGAGCTGGAGCTGTTTTGCAAAGAAGAATGGGCAAGAATTTCAGTCTCTAGATGTGCAAAGCTGGTAGAGACATACCCTAAAAGACTGGCAGCTGTAATTGCAGCAGACGGTGGTTCTACAAAGTATATATATATATATATATATATATATATATATTAACGCTAAAGCTAACAAGATGAACGAAGACCGAATTACATTAAAATTGTCTGAAAACACCTGCAATTTCAAAAACCTCATATTAACGCCTGGTATCCTGAAACACAGCTCGATGAGGCCCCCTGCTGGCTGTGGCCCCTACATTGCCCTAGACATTTGGGCTCCAGTTTTTTCTCTTTAAAGAACTGAATTGTTATTTCTCAGACTCTCTGTAGCTACGTGAATGTAATCATACTTATAACACAACAATAGCAAATAACGAACAGAAGAAAGAAATGTGACATTTTACAAAATAATATTCCAAAATAGAGTAGTCAGAAGACACATCATTTACACTACTTTATTTATGGACTTTAAGCGGCATCCAATTCAAGAACCTGGTCTGCCAGAACAGGCAGTTAATGCAAATGATGGAGGCGTTTCATTTTTAAATTGGGCAAAATTGTTACCGACAAATGGAAATACAATGGAAATTAAAATGTTAGGTAAAACACAAAGCATTAGCCTGTTTATAACCAACTTTTAATATAATAATAATAATAATAATAATAATAAAATGGGCCACATCTATTCAGTGACTTATTCAGAAGCAGACTTTGATGCAATTAAATTAGCTTTTAATTAATATATTACATTTAGTTAAACCCATCAAGCATTTTCAATGAATGGGTGACCCACATCCTATTCCATTTGCTGGAAATATACATTTTTTTTCTTCTCATTTCCATTTTTTTCAGTTGAGCCCAAAATATTTTGCAAACCAGATGCTTTTCTTTTAATGAGGAAAATTTGCAAAACCCATTTTTAGGTTTTGAAACTGCAATGATTTACACAAGCCTTTCCTACAATAATTCTGACTACTTGATTTGTTTAAATAAAATATTGCAGGCTTAGTTTATGGTTTGAGCAGGTAGATAAAAATAGCAATATAATTACTGTAATTTTAGTTGTTGTTGTTTTTTTTAATACAATACTTTGGCCCAAGTACTTTTGACATTTTTTTAGCTTAAAGAAACATCTTAAAATAATTTATTTAGAAAAGAAATATATAGAAAAAAATCATAAATCATCAATTAAAAATATAAAATGCAGACAATTAGGAATTGGAAAAAGTTTGTAAATAGCTTTTGATTATATATTGCTCAGCTAGATATGTGTAACAGTAAGATTAGCAGTGGTAATAAATGAATAAATAAATGTCTCAGCAAATGTTTTGTTAAAATAAGTATTTCAGAACAGCATTTACCAGCTTTAAAGCATTTTGCTCCATGCTTTCCTCCAACAGCCAAGACCATACTCAGAGGTGGTGGTAATTTGGGCATGGATGTATACACTGTTAGGCGTCCCTCTCTTTAGTCCCGCTTGTAATGATTCACAATAGGTATGTTAATGCTTCCTCTGTTGCACTATCTATCTGTAGTCCCTTATGCATAAAATGCGGCTTTATGTCTCACCAAATGTCCCCAAGACTGCATCTCTTTACCTTTGTCATCCTGACAGACTTAGCCTGACTTTACTGCTGTTATTATTCATACAGTCTTTATACAGTCGTTTTATATTTTAAAGCCTGCTACCCAGTTATCAAAATAAAGCCTAATCTTATTATGTTTAAAAGCAGTGTTATATATATATAAGTGTGTGTGTGTGTGTATGCTTTTACACTATGGCAAATTTATAATGGAGGAATTTTGCCAGAAACTGGAAATATATTTAAGAAGACTCCACAGGAGGTAACAAATGAAAGCAGAAGAAATGAGAAGTTTATAGAGCATTTAATGTTTTATGTCTGATCATGCCCTGCGATGGACTGGTGACCTGTTCAGGGTGTACCCTGCCTTTCGCCCCATGACTGCTGGAGATAGGCATCAGCCCTCCAGCATCCCTGCATAGGAATGACGGGTACAAGAAATGGATGGATGTCTGATCATGGACTGGGGGTAAGTGGTTTGGCACATTTTCAATAAAATGTAAACAGAGACAATCTGACTCTTAGTCCTTTGGTCGTTATACAGTGCCTTGTAAAAAGCATCTACACCTCTTGAACATTCACCCATTTTATCGCATTTATGTCACACACCTCAATGCATTTTACCATGATTGTGTCTGATAGACCAACATGAAGTAGTAAATATGGTCTAGAAAGTGTGGTTGTGCGCTTGTATTCATCAATACTTTGTAGAACCACCTTTTAGTGCCGTTACAGCTGCAAGTCTTTTGAGGTATCTCAACCAGCTTTTTCACACCCGGAGACTAAAAGGTTTCCCCATACTTCTTTGTAAAATTGCCCAGACTCAGTCAGAACAGCAAGTTTGGACTTAGGCAAGGCCATTCTAACACACTGTAGCTCTGACTGATAGAAGTTGTTGATACTCTTGATGGTGAACCTTTTATTTATTTTTTAAATGTTGAAAAGCCTTTCTCAACTTTGAAGATGGTGGTTTTGTAACAAAATGTGAGCAGGTTGAAGTGGTACACATAGTATGTAAGCCAATGTAGAGCCTCCAGGTCTACCTTTATTTTGCCAACTTCAGATTTGCAGTTTGCTCAGGTTAAAGTACCAGACGTGGTTTAAAGCATTAAAGCTTCTTGTTTTATTATGTGTGCACAGACATATAGTCATTCATTGGTATAATTTCCTGCCTTGTTCTCCACTGACTCACTTTCTTCATTAAAAATGATTTTATTAGGCCTGAGTGTAAAGAATAAAATTAATGATGCTCTCAGGGGCACGCTGACAGAACTGAGGGATTGTTTCTCTTAATTAGACAAGTTCAGGCTGGTTTTACGGAAATAATTAAAATGGGCACTATATGCAGTTACAAGAAAGGTCCTCTTTATTAATGCATTTTTGGTGAATTCAGGTTTAACAGAAACATGGCTGGAGATTCATGGGACTGGTAGGGTTTTGCATATATTCAAAAACCATTTTGAACTATGTAAGGCTCACTGTATTGCATGTTTGTTTGTTTAATTATTTATTTATTTATCACAATGAATAAATAAGCCACTGTTCTAATGCTTATGTACATGATATCAGAACAAGATAAACCTTTTAATTTTGTTGGACAATATTGAATTTATGTGTCACAAATTAGAAAAAATTGAGTGCAAGGTACATTTACTGCCAACAGGATGTTTTGTTGTTTTCAGTATGGAAAATATGATGACGAATTAAACCCATTTTGGCTTTAATAATAGCTGGAATGTCATTTATTGTAATGTCATATGTTATGTGTCTAATGTTGTGTTTTATGCTTTTATTGCTGCTTTAATTTTATTTTATCCTCTAATGATGTAAAGCAGCTTGAGTTGCCTTGTTGTTGAAAGTTTACTATACAAATAGTCACCTTGCCTTGCCTTTACCTCAGTGGCTGTATTTCACCAGCAGATGTCAGTGTGAGTGTGGTTAAATATTGGAAACAATGTCCAGATCAATTTTATGGATTTTAAAGCAGGATACAAACATGCAAAGCCCTTACATCTTTTACATTTTTTTGTTTTCTTTTTGACTTTAAAGGAATTATAATCCTTCATACAAACATACAAACATTAGCCGCCATTATACATCTTACAAAGGTGTTAATATCCCAACTTGCTAATAAGTATTTTGAGACATTACCACTAAAATGTCCACAGTTTTATTGGGACTTTATATGACAAAATTCAAAAGCGGATGGAAAATTATGGTTTTCAAAATTTTTTGAAATAAAATTACATTTAAATCCAGTCTGCTTGTACTCCAATTTCCAACTCTATATCAAAGTAATTTAAAGTCTGTTTGATTTGTTGAAATATACTCCTGATGTATCATGCAGCTCAAGGCATAAAGCTGTGACAGAGAGGTAAATCAATATGATCAATCTAATTTAATTTCCAGTTGCACCTCTGCTGACAGAGGAGAAAACAAGTGTCCTTCTGGCTCAAATTTCAATGCCCAGGAACAAAGTTTACCACCATTAAAAAGCATAAATGAAAGCAGCAGATGATTCTTTTTTTCTTTTTCTTTGTGAATTTTTTGGCAGAATAACAATACCATTTTTTTCACAAAATGTTGCTACAAACAACATTTTTCTCTGAACAATGCTGAGGGATTGATCAGTTAGTGTTTTGCTCAGTATATCTGCAAGCTCATGACCTGAAAACTAATATATTGGCATAAATAGCCGCTCCTCCTCCTTCCCCTCTTCTGCCTCAAGGTGACTCCTCCATCTGCACCCTCCCTGGTGTTGCCAATCCCTCTCTATGCAGTAACCATGGCACAGTAGCTGAAATCTGGTTCCCTTCTTATTTTTAAGGAGCTGCAGTCGCCCATGTTTCATTAGATCTCATGGCGCCTCAAAGGCATATCAATCAGAGCTCTGTTTAGAAGGAGGTGATTGAGGATATCAGAGCTGGGTCTTTCTGTTAGAAGTATTTGAATTTATCGGTGTTGCTTACGTATTGATTTTATTTCATTCACTTTTATTTTATTCTATTCCTGTTGAGGTTAAGGTGTGTCTCTGAACTGGCATTAAATCTCTGCACAGCATCCTCATTTTAATTACCTTCTTCTACACCCCTCCCATCTCTGAAGAGAAGCTGGCGTGAAAGAGGAATTGGAATGAAAAGGGTAAAAAATATTTACATTTAAATATAGAGAAGGCAGCAGGGTGGGTTGTGAGTGAATGCATATAGTAGAAAGAAAATAGAAAAGATGCAGAGATTAGGATTAAAGATTTCCTTGTGCCTCAACACAAATAGACTAAAAACCGAGTCCCTATCATTTATGGAGGGCCAATAGAGACAGAATGCAATAAATGAATCCACATTTATAACTTCAATAAGATTAAAAATAAAAACATCATATGAATACCTCTAATACATTAAATGTGTCAATAATTTATTAAATACGTAAATAATTGATGTTAAAATCTTTAATTGATTTTTCATTATTCTTTTAGAGCAATGATTTCAGTGTAAATGAAATTAGTCCATGTTCTTTTGCTGCTGTGGGGACTGGGATGAAACTGTTAAAGACAAATTGAGTGGACTAAAGCTGAAATAACCAATCAAATTGTTTGGGTCAATTTGGTGAGCCATACTGACAATTTAAGTAATTTTATAATAGACGCTGGAACACAGGAAGGACAAGTAATTCTCAGATGTCAGGAGGAAGATTATTTTGCTGGTCTAATTAGGATATGATAATCGGTCATTTTGAGGAAAGATTGGTTGGGGAAAAGGGAGAGTCTCAACACTTGGGAAGCTGCCTGGACATCCAACAAACTGGGCCAGAACTTTAGAGATACAAGAGTAAAGGCTGTGTTTACTATGAATCAGACGAGACTGTGTGTTTCTGGTCAGTGGTTCAGCCACCTCCACCTCCCTCCGGTAGAAGGGAAAGTCCCTTCTCCTCTAACAGAGGATCCTTCTGCTTATAGGTCTCTCCTAAATAGCAGGTTGGTCTTTTGTGGTACTGACCCTTTGGATGTCCAAAGGTTTCAAACTTTGGATCAGGAATCAGGTAATTAATGTGCGTAGTGCAAATTCTAATAAAAGCTACTAAAGGATGCAAGATGGTAAAGCTGTTAGTGCGGTTGGGCCTTTTTTTTTACCCAGCATCTTTCTTATTGTTGAATCATGGACACTGACCTTAACTGAGGCAATTTGTTTTCTGCAGGATTATGATGTTGCTTTGGGTTATTGTTTGACCCCTTGTATGAGAAATTGATGCACTCTTGGAGGGATTTAGGAAGGCCAATCCCTGGAAGGTTTACCAGTGTTTCATGTTTTCTCAATTTGTGGATAATAACGGTGTTGTTTGCTGGAATCCAAAAACCTTAAAAATTGTTTTTTCAGCTTTCCAGGCAGCAAAACATTGTTTTGAACTTTTTAGCCTACCTCATGTTGTCAGACAGGTTCTTTTTAATTAAATTGGGGGGAGGGGGGTATAACTGTGACCATGCTTTTAAATCTGTGGGGGAGGGATGGGAATGTAGTTTTATGTGGGGTCATTTTTATCTGTAAAGCACTTTGTGATGCAATTTCTTGTATGAAAAGCGCTTTATAAATAAAGTTTGATTTGACTTGATTTTAAATGATTTCTTAATTCAAATACTTTGACACAATATTGCAGCTGCAAGTGGCTTTCATAAAAACAAAACTACAACAACAACAGTTTGGAACGTCAACTAAACATAACTATTTTGAGATAACAGCTTAATGCTTTGAGAATGAAGGATTATTTGTTTACAGCCATCCTCCTTCGCTCCTATCCCCCCCTTCATATTTCTTCCCTCTCCACCTGGCTCAAATCCCTCTCTTACACCTTTAAGCCCCTTCTATCATTTTTATCCCTGTTCCATGCTGCTCCCCACCCTTTCCACATCAGCAGTGCAGTGCACAGAAACACATAATAGGTTGGAAGCAAGGCAGGAGAGTGAAAAAGAGGGGGTTGGTGGAAGTCGTAGCAGGGAAGATGAGAGGAGAGGTAAAGGGAGGAAAAACACCATGAAATAGTGTGAACTGCGAGGGGAGAATGGAGTAAGAGTGGAGAGGGATGTAGACCATGGGGTGAGCAGAGAGACTGGCTAATGACGTATTGATTTGGCTGTGCCTGCAGTGAAAAAGTGGGAGTGTGTGGGAGGAGAGGAGTCACAGCTCACAGATGTCTGAAAACACCTGGGTGGGAAAGATGTTGTTTATTATATGCCTGTGCTGACAGGAGGAGAAGAAGAAGAAGAAGCACAGTATGTGCAAACCTTCCGGCAACCATGTGTGCGCACACAAACACTCTTTACTCTCCCTACAGCCATTGCTATTTCAAGAAGAAACCAAATTTATTTTATTAATCTCTGGAAAATAAAGCTTTAGCTGTCACAGACCCCAGCTGGAAAAATTTCCAAGCTTGTGGCTGTAAAAGCCAGTATTTAGAGGTAGATGGGCATTGGGGATCACATTAGGTGAGATCCTCAGGGGATGGAGGCTTGCTAAGGTGTGTGTTTGTGTGTGTGTGTGTGTGTGTGTGTGTGTGTGGGGGGGGGGGGGGGGGGAAAGTGTGTGTATTCTCTTAATAATGCATCATGGACTGAATGTGTCCATGCTCTTGCGTCCCCAGGGGCACGCAGGTGAGGGATGCTGGTTGTGTTGAATACATTTCTGGGTGAATCATACAGTCTTTATTAACTGGGTGAATTACTAATGCTAAAGCAGGAGGGTGGAACAATAAAATTATCTGGTTAGAATTTATTATACAGCCAGCAGGGCTACAAAAAAATCTGAAACGGGTGGCCAGCATTGGTGTTTTGTCCACTTTATTCTGATACACCAGGGTTAAAATCCAATGAGTTTAGAAGTTATTTAATTTGCAAGTGAAGTCAACCTGTGTGTAACTTAATTTATGTATAAAACCAGCTGTTCAGTGAAAGTCTCAGAGGTTTGTTAGAGAAAATTTGTGAACAAACAGCATCATGAGGAAACACATCAGACAGACCAGGGAGAAAATTGTGAAGCTTAAAGCAGGGTTAGAGAATACCAAAGCTGCAAACTTAGTAGAATAAATAAATAAAAATAAATAAAATACTTTATTGATCCCAGAAGGAAATTAATTGTTGTTGTAGCTCATATAATTAATTCTTTAAGGAAATGTTGTAGATAATGTTGGCATATGGGCAGGAAGGATTTGCTGTAGCGGTCTGTATTACAGCAAAACTGAAGAAGCCTCTGTTGCTGCTAATCTCATGAAGAGGATGCTCAGGGTTGTCCATAATGTTGTTGATTTTATGAAGAATCCTTCTTTGCATTATCATCTCCAGTGGTTCCACAGTCGTCCCCAGAACAGAACCAGTCTTCTTCATCCGGTTGTTTAGCCTTTTTAAGTCCCTGGCTCTGATGCTGCTACCCCAACAGATGATGGCTGAAGAGATTACACTCTCCACAACAGACTTGTAGAAGATCTGCAGCATCTTGCTGCAAACCTTGAAGGACCTAAGCTTCCTCAAGAACTACAGTCTGCTCTGTCCCTTCTTGTAGACGATTTCACTGTTCAGCCTCCAGTCCAGTCTGTTGTCAAGGTGAACTCCTCAACCAGCTCCACTTCTTCTCCCATGACGGAAACGGTGTTTGACGTATCCCTTCTTCTTCTGAAATCTACAATCATCTCCTTTGTTTTATTCACATTGAAAAGTAAGATGATTGTTTCCACACCATGTCACAAAGTGGTCCACCAGCTCTCTGTATTCAGCTTCTTGTCCATCTCTGATACACCCGACAATTGCAGAGTCATCTGAGTATTTCTGCAGATGTCAGGTCTCTGATTTGTACTGGAAGTCTGAGGTGTACAGAGTGAAAGGGAATGGTGAGAGTACGGTCCCCTGTGGTGCTCCTGTGCTGCTGACCATCTGGTTTGACACACAATGCTTCAGTTTCACAAACTGTGGTCTGTTTGTCAGGTAGTCATTGATCCAGGCTATTGTTGAGGGCTCCACCTGTGTCTTCAGAAGTTTCTGACGAAGCAAATTAGGCTGAATTGTGTTAAATGCACTGGAGAAATCAAAGAACACGATCCTCACAGTGCTGCCTGCTTTGTCCAGATGACAGTGGGTTGGTTGATGGCATCTTCAACTCCAACTCCACAGCGATAACTAAACTGCATCGGGCCTTGATATGTTGTTGTTTGCTTATTCAGGGGGGCCAACAGGAGACTCTCCACGACCTTCATGATGTGGGATGTCAGGGCAACAGGTCTATAGTCATTGATGACTGATGGGTGGGTTCTCTTTGGTACTGGAACAAGGCAGGATGTCTTCCACAACACTGGAACCTTCTCCTGAGTTAGGCTAAGGTTGAAGAGGTGCTGCAGAATCCCACATAGCTGCTCTGCACAGGCCTTCAGGACTCTGTGGCTGACACCATCTGGACCTGCAGCCTTGTTCTGGTTCAGTTTCTCTAGCTGCCTCGTCGCCTGAATTTTAGAGACAGGCAAGACAGACAAGTGGGAATGGGTGAAGGCAAATGAGGTAGCAGCATTTCCTGACTTAGTTGAAGTCAAACTTGTGGAATCAGAAGAGTTCAAGGCTGAGGTGAAGGATAAAATATCTGAGGTGTGTTTTACTGCTATATTTACTTTATCCCCTAATCATGTAAAGCACCTTGAATTACGTTGCTGTTGAAAGTGTGCAACACAAATAAAATTGCCTTGCCTGGCCTTTTAATGGACGAGTTGCAAAAAGAAATACAGTAATGTTGAAAGAAGACCAGAAAACAATCATGTTTACTGTTTGCTACAAGCCATGTAGGAGACAGCAAACGCGTGGAATAATTTGCTCTGGTCAGAAATGTATTACTGCACATCGTCCTGAAAGAAAGTGATAGCAGTATCATGCTGTTGGGAGGATTTTCTTCAGCTGGTCCAAGGAAGCTGGGTGGAGGTAATTAGAGGGTAAGACTGGAAGACTATTTGTTAAATTCCAAGCACATGCAATGCTACAACATAATAATTTAGTTCAAAACACATTACTGTGTTGGAATGTTAAAGTCCAGACATACATTTGATTTAGCATCTGTAGGAGTACCTAAAAACTGACGTTCACATGTGTTCTCCCCCCTGAGGCTATATCAGTGATTATCAGCAGCAGGAAACATAAACCGTTAACCACACGCTCTCATATTAAACAAAATCTCAAATTGATAACCTGTCAGAAGGTTCAGCTGCCCATCATCACAACACTTAAGTTAGCTTTATTAAATATTAGATCTCTATCCCGGAAGTCTTTTCTTATCAATGACTTCATCACTGAGCATAATTTACACAGCCTTTTTTTATCAGAAACTTGGCTAGATGAAAATAACGAAACCACTTCATTAATAGAATCTAGTCCTCCAAATTACAATTTCTTAAGCGAGAACAGAAAACACAGATGAGGTGGAGGTGTAGCCACCATCTTTCACAACTCAATGAACTTTAAAAAGGTAACTCTGGGCACGTTTGATTCTTTTGAATACCTAGCCACCCAGATAAATGAGCCTAACAAAGTGTTATTTCTAAGTTTATATAAACCACCAAAACTTAACTCTAACTTCTTTAATGATTTCAATGACCTTCTTTCTGTAATATGTATCGACTACAACCAACTAATCATCGTGGGGGACTTTAACATCCATACCGACAACCCCCAAGATAGACAAGCAAAAACATTAGATGATACTCTCCACAACTTCGGCCTGATCCGGCATGTCAAACAACCAACACACAATAAAGGACACACTCTGGACTTAATTATCAGCAAAGGTTTAAATATTTCCAACATCTCTGTAATTAATGTTGCGTTATCTGACCATTTCTGTATTTTCTTTGAAAGTACCATCTCTGCTAAATTATCCAGCCACAGTAAGACCACTATAAAAAAGCGTTTTCTAGGGGACAGTTCAGTAGAAACCTTTAAACGTATTTATCCTTCCACCACATCCCCCTCATCTCCCAACTCAAACTCAGTAAATAAGTTGGTAGATAATTTCCTTGCGAAAACCTCAGACATCATGGATTCCATTGCTCCAACTAAAGTGAAAGGTAGAAAGAAGTCTCCGTGGACAAGTAATCCACTGGTACGTAGTGAAAAAAGAGAGTGTCGACGAGCCGAGAGAAAATGGTGGAAAACTCGACTCCAGGTTCACTGTGAGATCTACAAACAGAGACTGAATAGATATCAGCTAACTATAAAAGATGCTAGGGAATCGTTCTTTTCTGAAATCATCAACAGAAACATTAATAATGCACGGACTCTATTTGCAACAGTGGAAAGACTGACTAATCCTTTAGTGACAGTAGCCCCTGAACTAAACTCTACCAGGGCCTGCAATGAATTTGCCAGCTTTTTCACTGAAAAGATTCTAACAATTAGACGGTCAATCTCTACCTCAATATCGAACCCACAACCAGTGCCATCCCCAATCAACAACAATGTAGAGAAAATGTCTGAATTCCACTAATTAAACCAGAACAGCCTTGAAAAAATCATTATCCAATTAAGCTCCTCCTCCTGCTATCTTGATATCCTACCCACAGCTTTTCTAAAGAAAGTTCTTCCTGTTATTGGGTCTGATCTTGTTCAAATAGTGAACTCATCACTGCTATCAGGTGTCTTCCCTTAGGCTTTAAAAAGAGCAGTTATTAAACCACTGCTAAAGAAGAAAAATCTGGACAACACGTTAATGCAGAACTACAGGCCAATCTCTGATCTCCCATTCATCAGTAAGATTATTGAAAAAGCTGTGTTTCAGCAGTTAAATGGCTTCATAACAATGACAAACCGTTTTGATGTTTTTCAGTCTGGTTTCTGTGCTCACCACAGCACCGAGACTGCCCTCGTCAAAGTATTCAATGACATCCGCATAAATACAGACCGTGGAAGAACCACAGTGCTGGTTCTGTTAGACCTTAGTGCAGCATTTGACACTGTTGATCATGATATTTTATTGGAACGACTGGAGAACTGGGTCGGACTCTCTGGTACAGTACTTGGCTGGTTCGAGTCTTACCTAAAGAATAAGGACTTCTATGTTTCAATAGGAAACTTTTCATCAGAACGATCAGAAATCACATGTGGGGTGCCCCAGGGCTCCATCCTGGGGCCCCTCTTATTTAATATATACATGCTCCAACTGGGCAAGATTATAGCAACCAATAACATTAGCTACCATAACTACGCGGATGACACTCAGCTCTACATTACAATGTCACCAGGTGACTCTGAACCCATTCAAACCCTAAATCAATGCATTGACCAAATAAATGGATGGATGTGCCATAACTTTCTCCAGCTGAATAGAAACAAAACTGAAGTGATTATTTTTGGACCCAAGGAGGAACGATCAAGAGTCAGCACACAGCTTCAATTAATACAGCTAGAAACTACTGATCAGGCTCGAAACCTAGTTGTAGTAATGGACTCAGACCTGAACCTCCAGGGTCACATAAAGGCAATAACAAGGTCAGCGTTCTATCACCTGAAGAACATCTCTAGGATTAAAGGACTGATTTTGCAACACGACCTAGAAAAACTCATCCATGCATTTATCTTTAGTCGGATTAATTACTGCAACAGCAACTTCACAGGTCTGCCTAAAAAGTCAATCAGACAGCTGAAGCTGATCCAGAACGCTGCCGCTCGCGTCCTCACTAGAACCAGGAAAGTAGAGCACATCACCCCAGTTCTAAAGTCCTTACACTGGCTCCCTGTAGCTCAGAGAATAGACTTCAAAATACTTTTACTGGTTTATAAATCATTATATGGCTTAGCACCAAAATATGTTGAAGACCTGTTGTCATGGTACCAACCACCAAGACCACTCAGGTTCTCAGACTCTAGCCTACTAAACATCCCTAGACTCAGAACTAAACATGGAGAAGCAGCTTTCAGGTTTTATGCTCCCCTTATCTGGAACAAACTTCCTGACGAGTGTAGAGATGCTGAAACTCTGAACTGCTTTAAATCGAGACTAAAAGCCCATTGCCTTCGAGTAAATGCTTGATGTCATATGTATGAAATGTGTTCATGCTCTCTTGTTTTTTTTAAAAATCTTTCTCTTGCTTTATTGTGTATCATGTGTAATCTGTGTTTCTTTTATGTGTTTTTAAAAAAATCACCAAATCATGTAAAGCACCTTGAATTACCCTGCTGTTGAAAGTGTGCTATACAAATAAAATTGCCTTGTCTTGCCTCTATCCAATCTGACGGACTCTGAGCTATTTCAGAATAAATAAAAGCTTCAGTCACTAGATTCCCAAAGCTGGCAGAGGCATACCCATAAACACTCGCAGCTGTGCTTGCAGAGGAAGATGGTGTTTCAAAAGGTTGACCCAGAGTGCTAAACAGAAATGCACCCCACACTTTTCAGATTTTTCTTCTGTACAAAGTGAAAATAATATGTAATTTTCCTTCCACTTCACACTTAAGTACTACTTTATATTGTCTACTCCTAATAAATGTGTGATGTTCATGGCCGTAATGTGACGAAATCCTGCATTGCACTGGGGCACTGTGAAAACAGCGATTCTGTGAATATATAAATTTTGCAAAAACCAAGACTGTATTAATACCATCCTTTCTGTTGAGCTGATGAGATAAGTTTCCGCCCTGCTATTAAATGTGGGTTTGTCTGTGATGCAGGCAGAAGCAGCAGCTGGAACAAGAAGTCATTCAAGCATCACAGACTCTAAAGCTGAATTAATTAAGGCTATTTCATATCCTCTTCTCCAGCTCCAAACTTTCTCGCAAGCTCCCATCGTATTCACTTTCCTCCTGCTGCACACGTGCCACTTTCCAATTTGGTTTTATTCCTTTTATTTCACGGCAGATATATTCGAGCTGCTGGATCCTTTTGAGGAAATATTCCAGACAAAGATTCAATGCATATATAATGTTGCATTCTTTATTTTCCCCAAAAAGGCGTTCTTTTACTTCCTTCAGTCCTCACTCTCACCTCTGCATTTACATCTCCTCCTTTGTCTGAAGAGAAGGAGCAGCAGAGTGCATTGGAAAACTGGGAATCGCATGGATGAGTGAGGATTTGATGGGTTGGCATCGGGGAATGAGCTACCATTGCTCTGATCACCATGAAAACCCATTAATTTGTTTAAGAGGGCTTACACGTCCCACAAGATTGTCCTCCCCTTTGTGATTGGCAGACTCAATTCTGCTCAACATTTCTTAAGTGTGTCTGCTTCACGCTTATCACTTTCATAAACAGAAAAACACACTTCCTATGATTGCTTTACAGCAGCTACGCTTCTCACTTTGTCCAATTTATTCATTAATAACCTTGATTAAGCCAGAAAGTCTCAGTGAAATATTTAGAAAACCAACGGGTTTCAGAGAACACATGGATGATGAAAAATTTCTGTCTGTATTTACATTATGTTATTTATTGCATCCTTGTTACACATGAAAATTCACCCATTTTCTGAGGTTCTAAGTTTCATCAATTGAATATATATTTTTGTATTTTTGGCATATATTTCATAGGGTCTATAAAGATTTTAAGAGAAATATTTTTGATCATTTTCCTGCTAAAAGGCCAAGTAATGACCAATGTTCAGGTTTTAACTAGAGGTGGTTAAATTTACCATGCACTCTAACAATAAGCCCGTTTCCACTAGATGTGTTCCGGGACATTTCTGGGAGGAGGGAAGGTGACAGGGAAAATACGCTGGCCTGGTCTTCTCTGCCGTCGTGTCTACATACAAAAATTGGCCCTTTAGGGAATTTGCTGAGACGTCAGCATATCACAACCGTTTCAGCAATGAGTGATGTCACTGATTATTCGGGGTTGGGTACCGAAACCCGGTATTAAATTGGCCCCGGGGCTGATTCTGAGGGTCCACCCGGACCGATAAGCTTCAGCCTTATCGGTCCTCTTAACGGTAATATTAAGGTCGTATTCATGTTTTGCGGGAGATATGAACACAAGCCAAATGCTGTATTGCAGCCCACTCCTCCTTAACAAGCACACACACTGCAGGGACGGAGTGGCGAGTGCTGCGTCCTCACGTGTGTGTTTGCCTTACAGATACGATGGCAGAGCAAACGAAAAGATCCAAAATTTGGCTTCATTTTACGAAAACAGATGCCGACAATGCACGCTGTCACATATGTAATAAAAGCTTTGCTTGCAAAGGCGGGGACACAAGTAATTTGACCAAACACCTTGCCAAAATACACCAACTACAAACCGAAAGCTGCAGGGTGTTTGACCGCTTGAGTGCTGCAGCAACAATGACCGCTGAATCTATGGTCAGATCAGTCTCATTAAGAATAAACTCATGCAGGGTTTTTCACAAATTCAAATGCTCATTCACAAATGCACACGCTCTGGTTCACAAATATCATTTCGAAGAAACACTTGTAATATAACTTCACAAATGCACACGAGCTGTTTCACAAATGCACACGATCCGTTTTACAAATGCACACGAGCTGTTTCACAAATGCACACGATCCGTTTCACAAATGCACACGATCTGTTTCACAAATGCACACAATCCGTTTTACAAATGCACACGAGCTGTTTCACAAATGCACACGATCCGTTTTACAAATGCACACGAGCTGTTTCACAAATGCACACGATCCGTTTCACAAATGCACACGATCTGTTTCACAAATGCACACAATCCGTTTCACAAATGCACACAATCTGTTTCACAAATATAATTTTGAGGGAAGCTTCAAATATAAACTCACAGATCATACGAATCGCTAAATGTGCATTTACGAACCACTTCTCATTTGCGAATCTCTCTGTATTTGTGAGAGAATTTTGTGTGGTGAATTTTGAGACTGTTGTAACGTTGCAGGCCAACAAACGACACCACTGGCTAATGAATCTGTCAATCAAATTTACGATTCTGATTAACAGAGTCAGCTAACCAATTTCTTCGTGTTCAGCCAATTGTATGGCTGCTTACAAGAGAGTTCTGACACTCCCATAGACTTCTATGGAAAGAATGGAATGCGGAAGTCACGTGGGTCTGCAGCTCCAGATACTTCCAAACAGCGCAGCGTCATTGACCGCAGTTCATCCTCGGCGTCTTGGAACTATTGTTCCGGTAAGTTAATGGAATCACAACATTTTTTAGCATAGCATGGCATAGCAAAGTGTTAGCTGACTGCTCTGTACCAAAAATAAGTCAAGGGTGATATTTAATGTAGCCAGTTTTGGTTAATTAACTGTGTTAATTAATTAATTCAATTAATTAATTTCTAGAATTGCGCTGCTCTGGGTGGTTGCATGTTGGAGTGGCTCTTTTGGCTACATATTAAGTTTTGGTTTTTTGTACATTGGTTCCTCTTTTTTCTTAAAGAAGATTGCATTTTTTTGACCTGTATACTTTATAGTTTTTGGTGCTGTGAAGCTAGAAGGATTTTGGCTGTACATTTTGCCCATTTCGACAATTTGTTATGATGCGAAACCATGGCAACAATGTGCTTTACAGCCGAGAGCAGTTGATTAACATCGCAAAAGCTGAAATATTACCTCAACTGAAGCCACAAATCCCTGATGAGTTGATAAGGAGAAGACGTGGATGCAGAGCAGGAGTGAAAAGGAGACAGAGAAAGAGGAAGTTCAAGCCATCTCTTCCATCGATCATAATGGGCAACGTAAGATCACTGGTTAACAAGATGGATGAACTCCAAGCCCTTACAAGGACTCAGCCAGAGTACCGTGAATGCAGTGTTATGTGTTTTACTGAGAGGTGGCTACTGGATCATATCCCCGACTCCAACGTCTCTCTGCCAGGCTTCCTGACTGTACGAGCAGACAGAGATCTGAAGACGAGCAGAAAAAGAAAAGGTGGTGGAGTAGCAGTGCTTGTCAACAACAGATGGTGTCTTCCAGGACATGTTACTGTGAAGTGTCGTCTGTGCAGCCCAGATGTCAAACTCTTGGCAGTGAGTTTTCATCCATATTATTTACCAAGAGAGTTCACCAGTGTAATTTTGGCAGTTGTTTACATTCCACCTTCACCCGTTGCTGACACTGCATGTGATGTCATCAGTTCCGTGTCTGCTAAGCTACAGACACAGCACCCCAATGCATTTGTGGTAATATCTGGTGATTTTAATCATGCCTCACTCTGTACTACACTTCCAACATTTCAACATTTTGTCAGCTGCTCTACAAGAGAAGACAGGACCTTGGATTTGTTTTATGCAAATGTAAAGGATTCATACATGTCCAAACCAAGACCTCCTCTGGGACAATCAGATCACAATCTTGTTTTTCTCTGTTCAGAATATAAACCACTTGTTCAGAGGCAACCTGTGACAAAACAAATTGTGAGAAAATGGTCACAGGAAGCTGAAGAAGCCCTGCAGGGTTGTTTTGCAACCACAGACTGGATGACTCTTTGCCAAGCACATGGAGAGGACATCAATGCCATGACTGAGTGTGTGACTGACTATATAAACTTCTGTGTGGACAACATCATCCCCACCAGAACAGTGAGATGCTTCCCTAATAACAAACCCTGGATCACCAGTGAGCTGAAGGAACTGCTAAACAAGAAAAAAAGAGCCTTCAGGGAGGGAGACAGGGAATTACTGAGGAGTATACAGAAGCAACTTAAGGTCAAGATCAGAGACAGCAAGGAGGCATACAGGAAGAAGCTGGTGAACAAACTACAGAGGAACAATATCAGAGATGTCTGGTCAGGAATGAGAAAGATCACAGGTTTTAAGGACAGGAAGGATTGAGGTTTTATGGTTTTAAGGATAGATGGAAGTCTGGACAGAGCCAATGAACTGAACATATTCTTCAACAGGTTCAGTTCAGGAACTAGCTCAGCATCCCCCTCTCCTGTTCCCAGCCAAACAGACATCCCATTCTCCTCTGATCAACAGCTTTCCTGTTACACCTCAGATGTTTTATCCTTCACCTCAGCCACGGACTCTTCTACTTCCACAAGTTTGACTTCAACCAAGTCAGGAAATGCTGCTACCCCCTTTGCCTCCCCCTCCCACTTGTCTGTCTCCAAAAGTCAGGTGAAGAGGCAGCTGGAGATACTGAACCGGAACAAGGCTGCAGGTCCAGATGGTGTCAGCCCCAGAGTCCCGAAGGCCTGTGCAGAGCAGCTCTGTGGGATTCTACAGCACCTCTTCAACCTTAGCCTAACTCAGGAGAAGGTTCCAGTGTTGTGGAAGACATCCTGCCTTGTTCCAGTACCAAAGAGAACTCACCCATCAGTCATCAATGACTATAGACCTGTTGCCCTGACATCCCACATCATGAAGGTCCTGGAGAGACTCCTGTTGGCACCCCTGAGTAAGCAAACAAGAACGTATCAGGACCCACTGCAGTTTGCTTATCGCTGTGGAGTTGGAGTTGAAGATGCCATCATCCACCTACTTCAACCAACCCACTGTCATCTGGACAAAGCAGGCAGCACTGTGAGGATCATGTTCTTTGATTTCTCTAGTGCATTTAACACAATTCAGCCTGATATGCTTTGTCAGAAACTCCTGAAGACACAGGTGGAGCCCTCAACAATCGCCTGGATCATTGACAACCTGACCAACAGACCCCAATTTGTGAGACTGAAGAATTGTGTGTCAAACCAGGTGGTCAGCAGCACAGGAGCACCACAGGAGACCGTACACTCACCATTCCCTTTCACTCTGTACACCTCAGACTTCCAGTACAAATCAGTGAGTAGACCCATTGACGGGTTTATTTAAGTATGTCAAATTCTGCTTTTTAAAAATATTCATCACAGTTTGAAATAGGATATACACTTTTATGTCTCTTTAATTTTAATGGTGATTTTTTTTGTCTAAAATATATCTGATTAGTTGCTGGTCGCTGTATCAACAGTCTTTAACTGACTTTGATGTATCAGAGATGGAAGCATAGATGGAGATATCAGTAAAGAAAAATGTGATTGTGAAGATGAGAAATTATTTCTTTATTTTTCAGTTAAACCACATAAGAACTGACAGCAATAAACTGCAGAAGCACATGGCACACAGGATCACCAAAGTAACAAGATATGTTGTTTTCTTGTTTTGTGTCCTCCAAAATAATAAGAGCTGAATCAAGACATTTAAAGAAAAGTACTTGAACACCATAACCTTTATAAAGTTGATATTTACTGCAGAACTGTTCATTTGCACTTGTTTTATGAAATTATCGTTTGTAATCATTTGATTAAGTAGAAATTACAATCTTTTTTTTAACACACAAGAATTGAATAATTATTTAGAATGTCAGGCTAAATAAACAACTGTTGAAGAGTAACTAAAAAAGTCTTATTAAACTATTACAGGTAACACTGCGTTGCATTCATGTCCATCTTCCTAATTTTCAGATGAGTTGCTGAACGGTGATCAGGTTTGGTGGAACTTCCCAGTTCTGTCAGTGATGGAGTGATACATAAGTTGGTAAGTGGGGTGCTGGGGGTGGCTGGGTGGTGATGGGGAGGCTGTCAAAATAAAATAAAAATTATCAGAAATGACTTCATTTCATACCAAAGCTAATGCAAGCGTTGCAATCTTTTTTTTTTATTATTCCCTGAACATGCCAAGACTATGTGTGATTAAAATACCACCAATACACCAAAACATACTATATATATATATATATATATATATATATATATATAGAGAGAGAGAGAGAGAGAGAGAGAGAGAGAGAGAGAGAGAGAGAGAGATTGAAGCTGATGTGGGTGGGGGGTTGTTTGCAAAAAAGAGACCAAGTTCCTCCATGGCAACGATCAAGGTGTTTGGTGGGGGCTTGCTTGTTGTGCCATCAGACGCTGTTTTGCATTGCTGTTTTTTGTTTGTCTTGTACTTCCAAGATGCCCAGTATTGGACAGCACTTTTTTTCTTTCTTATGGATGATCTGTTTTGCTGCCATTTGTAGTCTCAGCCTGATGAATCTGCTGGTTTTTGGGGTTTTGTTGCACATCATGACATACAGGGAGCACACTTTCTAACAGACTTGGTTTTCTCTATAAAGTGGCCATTGTATTTGGGAGCTCCATGAGAGATACACCATACCTTGTTCGGAAAAGCTCCTCAACTTTTTGGACCAGACCGAAGGTGTCATGTGATGGTCGACACAGCACTCCTGGTTTGAATTCCTTCAGTGTCAATAGGGTACGGTGCTCTCCTTCCAGACTGTCATCATTTTTGCTTTATTGAACTAGAGCATCCATCACAGATGTTGGAATGTTTGATGATTTTGTTTGTTTCCTGTAAGATGGTACAGAATATGTCCATGGTCAACCATGTCTTTTGGATTGATTAAATTGTAGATGTTGCCATCACAATTCCTTTTTGCACTGGTTTCCAGCTACCTGTTTGACCAATCTTAAGTCCACAGAAGAGTGTAATGTCTTGGAGGAATGTGATGGCTTTGTTGTACTCTTCCATCTTATGCCTAAGTGCCATCACAGGGTGGCGTGTAGAGCCCTGAGTGAAAATATTTGACAATGCAGATTAAACTTATTGTACACAGCTTTCTGTTATTATGACCTCTGCGATGGTGAGGTTTTTCCTGCTGCCTTGAGCCGACCATTTCCTTCTTCCTTCTGTGTCTTTTGGGAAGCCGTACGTTCTGGTCCATTTCTTGGACCGATTGCTGCATCCAAATGCAGCACAGCCAGTCATGGTAAAGCAATAAACATTTAAAGGTATTATTTAAATATAACTTTTTTACATATGAAATGTTGTACAAAACCAAATATAATTATATGTATAATTACACTTTAAACTTTTCTCTTGTTCCACCCTAAACATCTTGATTTGTAATTTGAAAACATTTTACTAATGAACTGTTACTTTATTTTTTTCAGGAAGGTTACGAGTGGTTGATATCAAAGGGAGCTGCTGCTAATGTTACCAAGGATGAACCTTCATTAGGACTTCAGCACATTTCCACATTGCCCAAATTTGATCCATGCAGTGAATTTTTATAGATGTAATGACAGTGAGAATGATAGTAAAAATACTTCATTAATGCTTGTTTTACATTTTGCGTAATATTTAATAAAAAGTTTTCGTATTGTCTTTTCCTCATTTAACACACTTATTTTTTTACATATACTGGTTTTAACATGATCAATGAATTACTATTTTACTGTAGTCAGGCCAGAACCACAGTCAACTGGGTTATAGATGCATGAGTTCATAAGAAAATAAATAATTATACAATGATGTCTTCTACCAAAATAATTCATAACTTAGATCAGCCTTACATTCAGCTAATTTTCTATCCAACAGCAGGCAGAGAGAACACAGACTGAATGTCAACTGCTAGACATGTAGGGTGTTTTAGGAGTAAATCCTGGGAACAGTAATATCCCAGGCTTTGTTGAAAGATGGAGATCTAAAGGTAAGCTGGAGAAGAGGTCTTAACCACTGGCATGTTTTTAGTGTATAGGACAAGGTTTGGCATTACCATGCTAGCGTTCAGAAAACAGGCTATAAATTGGGTATTATTACTCCAATTTAGGGTTTCTTGTGGCACATAAAGTTATTAAACATGCTTATATTGAGCAGTGTAGTGCAATAATTTATCAATAAATATGATCGGTGATCTACATGTATTCTACAATGTGTTCCCTCTAAAATGTAGAACAGTGACGAATGTATGTTCCTCTAGAAATGCTTTGATAAAATAAAAATGCATAGGCTATTCAGTAAAAAGTAATCAGTACACATTATTAGTCACTAATGATCAGAAATCGCCAGGAGAAATGAGAAATATTCAATTTTGCATTCTGTCTCGCCAGAAGCTGCTCAGACTGACTGACAGCGCTGGGATGTTTCGAACTATTGAGGACTCCATGAACCACGTGACCGCGTGTCGGCTAGTTCAAAGTCTGTCGTAACTCTATGACGCTGCACAGGCAGAGCTGTAATGTGCGCATGCGCAGTGAAGTTTAACCGCGACACATGGCGATAAGTAGCGACCGTTATATACGGTCTATGGTAGCGACATGCATCAGTCTCAAGCGGTAAGTACCACATTTCGCCAAAAATATGGTCTTTACCAAATAAATTCTTTATCACCAATAAATCTAAGGAAGTTTCCTTTAAGATTATACACAGATTTTATCCTGCTAAAGTCTGTATTCAAAAAAGATTTAATTTTGACATCAATGTTTTGTGCTCTTTCTGCAATCTTTCCCCAGAGACCACTGTCCATCTTTTTTGGGATTGTTTGTTTACAAAAGACTTTTGGAAAGACATTACTGCTTTGATCTCACTGGCTATTAAGCCAGATTTTTTGTTATATTTAAAAAATGTCATTTTTGGGATCACTGAATACAAGCCAAAAGACTCTTCCAGTTTTTATATTATTAATTTAATTCTGTTCCTGTCCAAGTACCATATTCACAAATGTAAAGTTATTCGTAAGAAACCACAGTACAATCTTTTTATAGTGGATTTGAAGTCATATATGAACACAGTTTCCTCTTCCAATAACAAAAAAGCTGTAAAAACAAAATGTACTTTTGATCATTTTCAACTCTTCGCTTAATTTATAAATCTAAACTCGACTCTCTTCCCCTTTTCTTTCCCCTTTTTATTTTTTATTTTTTTTATTTTATTTTTTTATTTTATTTATATGTTCATAAACCTTCACTTCTGTAACTACACTCAGTGATGTAAAACTGCTCCTTGTTTTCTATAAATAAGTATTTCAATAAAGATTTGTTAAAAAAAAAAAAAAAAAAAAAAAGTACCACATTTCGCCATGTGTCGCGGTTGAACTTCATGGCGCATGCGCACATCACAGCTCTGCTAGTCAGGAGAAAATGTAAGCAGCCATACGATTGGCTGAAAACGAAGACATTGGTTAGCTGACAAATCTGTCAATCGGAATCGTAAATTTGATTGACAGATTCATTAGCCAATGGTGTCGTTTGTTGACCTGCAACATTACAACAGTCTCAAAATTCACCACAAAATTCTCTCACAAATACAGAGAGATTCGCAAATGAGAAGTGGTTCGTAAATGCACATTTAGCGATTCGTATGATCTGTGAGTTTATATTTGAAGGTTCCCTCAAAGTTATATTTGTGAAACAGATTGTGTGCATTTGTGAAGTTATATTACAAGTGTTTCTTCGAAATTATATTTGTGAACCAGAGCGTGTGCATTTGTGAATGAGCATGTGAATTTGTGAAAAACCCTGCATGAGTTTATTCTTAATGAGACTGATTTGACCCCATATGAATCAGATACAACAGGTATGTTTGTATGCAAAGCAAACACGTGAAGCATGGACATGAGTTTGCCATTTAATTCTTACAATGAATAAATGCTGGATATTTTGAACAACAGCTTCCTTCTTATCTAAGTTATTTAAAAAAATAAAACTACAGTTAACCTGCTATTTTATTCTTACAATTAATAAATGCTGGATATTTTTGAACAACAGCTTCCTTCTTATCCAAGTAAAAAAATAAGAAAAATCTTAAACTACAGTTAACCTGCTATTTTATTCTTACAATTAAAAAATGCTGGATATTTTTGAACAACAGCTTCCTTATATAAGTTACTTTTTTTTCTTAAACTACAGTTCTTTATTTGTGTTTTTCCCCTTTTGTTTTAGTCTTTCAAAAAAAAAGTACCAATAAGGATACCGATAAAGTACCGGATCGATAAGGAGTATCCTTAAGAGTAGTAGTATCGATAAATCCTTAACGATACCCATCCCTACTGATCAGAGAGTTAAGTCCTCAATCTCTAAAAAATATGTGTACTTAAATTAATGGTTGACTTTGACTAAACTGTTCGCTGGATATGCTGGTGCAATGAAAAACGATGTGTGTGAGTCTTAAAATAATTTTTTGCCATTAAATGAGGAAAGCAATTGTCCTTCCTGCTGAATGTTCTTCGTATTCTGCAGTTTCCGTCTGACGTGATCAGATTTAAAGCCAACTTCTAGTGATTCTAGTTTGTTCACTTAGATTTACACAAAAGCCTAATTCTGTGTAGCTTCTAAATATCAGAAGTCAGAACACGAGTCAGGTATAAGAAGCAAACCACTGCAGTTGTTTTGAACAGTTTACAGCTATAGTACCATGAAAAATGCATTCGGTGGCTCTGTGATGAATGGTGTCCAGGGCTCAAATACAGCAGCAGCAGTTTGGGCATGCAATATGTCTCCATAATTCAGTGAAGTGGACTGTAGAATAGCTGTTTGGCTTTAGATGAGAAATGATCTGTGCTTTACTATAGAAGGAGCAAAGGGGCTACAGGGCTGCAGTTGCTTTACCTGGAGAGTGGTTATACTCCAACCAGAAGGTTAACAGTTTGATCCCAATCCCCTTCATAAAATCCACCAACCCCAGGTTTCCCTGATGGATTGTAAAGAGAGTCCAACATATAAGAAGACACTTGTGGCTGAGTCTAAAGAAGAAACTAATTGTAAAACTCCCCATCCTCTAGATAGGGATTTTAAGGCATGCTCTCAAAATCAAATGGGTCCTGGGTCACCCTGCAAGTTTTCTGTAGAATTTAGGTCTGAGGACTGCTACAAACATGAAAGAAAGTTGATTTTGGGAGTTTTTGGGGTACTTTTCTTGCTAAAAGACCAAATGCAGACCCAATTTCACATTACTGGAAGAAGTCACTCCCCATAGGGATTATAAGGTGTACTGCACAATTAGCCGCACTCCAGTAAAGCCATAAAATATACTAGGCTTTTATATCAAATATTATTTGAATATATGCTATAATATTTAAACTTCAAATAATATTCAAACTTCAATTAAATTTATTCAGTGAGGTTAAAAAGTATGGAAAAAAAACCTTTCATGGGCGCCCCTAAAGGTTACACTAAAAGTAGTGAGGCAAGACTGTGAATGTGATGTGACAAAGAGGTCTATTTCTATTAACCCATCTTTAAAAAGGGAAAGACGAGAAAACATGAAATTGCTACAAGAAAACAGCTACTCATCCAAATGTAGTTTAATATGAAGAGGAATAATTAAAACATTTAAAACAATTGGAGCTGTGGAAAACAAGGCTGGACAAGGATCCAGGTTTCTTCTGTTACCATGAACAGTGAGCTGGATAGTGAGGGAGGTAAAATCAAAATCTCCAGAAGCTCACTGTTAAAACAAAGAGCAGCAACTTGGGTTCAGCAAGTCTCCCTGATAACCATTTATGTATGAGAACTATTTCACACAGTCAAACACAAAAGTGAAAGGCCATTGCAAAACAAAACAAGTCAAAATAATTGAAAATCTTGTGCAATCCTGTTCTCTTCAGAGCAAAGTTCAAAACTATCCATCTGTAAAACAATGCAAGGAAATTCAATAAACAACATCCCGCAATTTGTAAGAAGATTGCATTGAATCTTCAATTGATGGAGTCCCTTATCCTAGGCAAGCACAGAGCGATTGTAGAGGGGAACAATTCCCTTTTAACGAGGAAGAGAAATCCTGTAGAACCAGACTTCTGTATCGTAATCACCATAAAATCGTCTGCTCGACTGACTGGGAGCTGAGGACAGAAAAGAGCCAGAGACAAACAGATCCAGTGTGTCAGGGGTACTTTCTATGGGAAAAACCGACGAGAAAAAAACAATTTAGTGGCAGCAATATATAAAAATAATGAAACTGTAGGTAAAGTGAAAAAGAAAAACTTCATGAAAAACCAAACTTTTTGAGCCTTGTTCTGGCTGATAACTAAATGCTCTACATGAATAGAGTTATCTTCATACCGATAATTCACGGTGATGACACGTTTTTGGTAACAAGCTCAATAAATGCCAAACTTTTGCATATCATTGCAACCTTTTTTGGATTCTGCAATTGCTGAAAAATTAGAAACCACGCATTGAAGAAATCTGAGATTAATATCTTTTTCAGGGTCCCTTTGTCATCTGTTACATATTAACCAGATCCTCTGTAGCAAGAATAAGGATTTAAAAAAATGCAGTAATTAGTTAGCAAGTCAACAGCTTGTGCGAACCTAAAAAGTGGACCACAGTGCTGCTGTCAACAGCATTTTTACTTTCCAGGGTTTTTCTCCCCTCTCATCAAACATGCTGACCTTCCTGTCTATTATGCCTTCACATCTGTTCCTCCACAGTCTCGGTCCCTTGTCTCTCAGTCATCTCAGTCCTTCTCGATGCCACCAGGCTCTACTCGTTTCCTCTGTTTGATAGCTTTCACACACATGGTGACTTCTCCAGAATGTGAATGAGGCTCCTGGAAAATGTCATTTTAAACAACCTGTCAATCACCAGCCTTACTTTGTCAAAGAGGACATGCTCAAACAAGCTCATTCTCTTACAAACACCTCCACCATGCACATGCATGCAAAACAATATATTATATGGTTCTCCTTGCAGCATGTTATGTACTAGGAGTCTTCTGCTCACACCAGTAAATAAATCATGAGGACTCTGTTAAAATTCTTCCTGTATACTCCATCTGCCGTTGCGGTGAGGATCTGGCTCCCTCTGAAGGAACGGAAAGCATCTGGATGGAGGTGGAAAGAGAGACCAGGCTTTTAGGCTTTTTCCTTAACTTACTACTATTGTCCCCTGCTTTAATCCCTCTGTTCCTGCTGCTCTCCTAACTCTTTGCATCCTTTTACTCTTTTCACTCCCCTGGAAACTGTCTCAAAACAACACTCCTAAGCCGCCTGGAAAAGCCTGGAAATTGATTTAAGTATTTTCCAGTTTGGGTAGGGAAAATGGAAACTGAATTCTCTCTCTGAATTGCATGCAGACAATGGGGAGACAATAAAATGCCTCAGCTTGCCCTCTGCATTAATGCTTATACTATTCATGAAAGGTTAAGTGGTCAAGAGGGTTGAGCAACATTGGGACAAAGTACAGAAAGTAAAGGGCATTGAACTCCAGGTTACATGACCTCTGTTCAGGTGAGGATAAGGAGGCCGTAATGAATAACAAACCGTGACATTTAGGTAGGAAACTTCCAGAAATGATGTTATGCTCTTCATACGGTTGATATTTTAAAACATGATATCACAATCCTATGGCCTTTTGGAAGTAAATAAAGCTGGAAGACAAAACAATCCCTGTGCATGTGTGAGTTAATCTTAATATTACGGTGCTTTCAGCATTGTGGCAAGATTTTTTTATGAATAGAGAGACAGAAGGAAAAACCTATTGTAGTTAAAGATAGATAAGGGCAAGCAAGTCATGCTTGATCCAGTTGGTCTGGGTTGGTTTGTATTATTATTAATATTAGTTGTAGTAGTAGTATCATATTCTTAATGCTTATTAATGCGGCTGGTTAGCACTAATCGCAGCCTGGATTTTTTCTGTCTTGTGTTCACATGTTTCTTCCTGGGCATGTAAGGGTTCTCTAGAGCTACTTCAGCTACTTTCCACAGTCCAAAAACAGGACTTTTAGGTTAATTGGTCTCTCCAAATTTCCCTTAGAAATGATGTATGTGCGTACATGGTTGTTTGGACTGGCGACCTGCCCAGGATGTACTCCACTTCTCTCCCAATGACCACCAGAGATAAGCACCAGCCCCCCTGCGACCCTACAAGGATAAGCGGGTATAGACAATAGATGGATGGTATTATTGTACATCTGTACACACATTTTGCAGAAGGATTGTCAATGCATGTGGATCTGTAAATACCTACAGTGACATTGTTTCTATTTCCAATCACCATGAACTGTAATTTGTCCGGCCTCATGCAATAAAAAAAAGGGTTGTGGCAGGAAAACGTGTAAGCCTGTTGAGCCACACACAGCCACCATGAAATCCTGTTTCAGCCTGGATCATGGACAATATTCCAACAGGGGAGAATGGATGTGTGTGTGTGAGAGAGAGAGAGAAAGAGAAGGGGAGAGAAAAAGAAGAAGATAAACACACATAAAGCAGAAAAAGAGACACAACAATAGGTGGCTCTTTATTTGGGGCGAGCTGATAAATGACTCTGTCTGACACGGCAGAGAAAGCAACGAAATTCTCCTCTCTCCCTCATGGACTGGCTTTCTTCTCCAGCCTGGTGGTGTTTGGCAAAATCCTCTGCAGCAAAAAGGCTTGCTTGAATGGGAAATCACTGAGTGTTGAGTTGCAGATCAAATGAGGGGGACTTTTTACTCATAAGTATCTCTCAGGTAGTTATACTCAGAATAGAATACAACCATGTGCATCACTTTTACCCCTTTATTCAGCAGGTCGTTTTGATTACTGCAGGAAACCATTGTTCCACCTCGTCTCTGCTTCGCCACTGGTCTCCCACTCACTCATTTGCATTCCCTCTCTTGGCTCTCCTCCACATTCTTCAATTTATCCTGTCACACCTGTTATTCACTTGTTTATTTCTCCGCTTTTTCCTCCCATTTTGCTTTTTCTTTGTGTCAGCTCAAAGCCTCATCTGAATGCAGCAGCAAACACAAGCTCCCTTTCTGCATTTGTACTGCTTGAAGAAAGAGCAATATCCCCCCCCCCTAAAGATATTTATAAAAAACACAAGCAGAATCTAAATGGCGTAATGTCATTGAAATGAATGGCTGAACCTTGCGTCTCCGGGTCTTGATGTTGCAGCACATGCAAACCTTCATATTGCATTCACTTTCATGCGGCTATGCTTGTTATCTCGATCTGTCCTGCACAGATTGAACACACAGACTTTCTAGTGCCTGCTCTCTCCCTCGTCTGCAGACGAGCAGAGACGGAGGCAGGAGAGAGCGAGGAGGGGCGAGAGGCGAGCAAATGAGGTGTGGGTAAAAATTATGGGGGGGGGGGGGGGGACTGGAAGAGATTGCAGCAGCCCAGCCCTGAATCAGGAGAAACGGAGGGTGTGGAAGGGGAAAGAGACGGAGAACGAGAGGAGTTATTAGGTGGAGAATCCTGAAGATTTAGGTTTAGTTGTGTGTGGCAGTGATGCGTGCAGATCTGCATCCTCCTTCGCCGCTGGGAAACAAGTGCCTTTTGTGTGTGTGTGTTCCCCCCTCCACCCCGCTGCAGAGGGGGGAGTGCGTTTAGTCCCCTGAGGGAAAAGGCGAGAAGTCTCCTCCAATCAGCCGTTAGAGCTTCTTCTGATCTTGTGGGGCTGCTGATGGGCATTTATCACTGTCCTGAGACAGGCACTGCTCACCACTCCAACCATCTGGAATGTTCTCAGTGCTTTTACTTCTTTTCTTTACTATAAAATGACACTTTGATGAAGATTCTCCAATCAGCTTGGCAAGAAGATAAAGGGAGGAATAGCCGAACATGCTGGATTGTTTTTCCTGCTGAAGACTGATGATGGACTAACTTTTCTGCCTGCATTTTTTCCCCACATGAGGACTCTTTTTCCTTAAATGTATGACGGCAAAATGTATCATGTCAGGTCGTATTTGTCATCCTGAAAGCATGAGAGGCAGAGCATCATCCTAACAGTCATGTTGGGCTGACACATGTAGATAGATATGAAGCAGGAGATAAAGGGAAAGGATAACAGTTGGAGCACACCTGTCTGCTGAGCGCGTCTAGCACCTCTTTGCAGTCTGCTCTCCAGAGCTTGACAATCAGGGTTGTTTTGGCGGAGTTATCATGCTTCTAATTGGGCAGAGATAGTTTCCCTCTTAGTGTGTAGCTGGTGTGAGGTGCCAGAGTTTGGGGGATTACAGGCTTCAAGCAAAAAGGAAACAGGTGCTGTGGAGCCTTGAATGAGGATTAGCTCGTGTGACCCCGTCGATGGACCTTTCAGACAAGACGATCCAGCTGTGGCCCCTCGCTCGAGGATTAAAGAAAAAGATGAAGGTTTAACCAACATGATGAGACTCACAGGGCCAGGGAGGAGACAGGAGAGGAATTTGCATTAAGACTGAGATCAGGTCCCTGCAAACTGGGTGAAGTGAGGTCTTTAGGACGACTATCAATATAGAGAAATGTGACTGCAGAATTTCGAGAAAAAAGAAATCTCTTCAATACGCCAGCAAATCGAACTGATCCATGAGCTGTTTTTTTAATTGATTTTCCCGCATCATCCAGGAGTCTTGTCTGATTACTGCTCAAGAGGTCACTAATCTAAACATAATCCATCACTAGTCTCACCCTGACGCAGTTTGAGTGCTGAGTATGCCACATCTGAGCACCAATGGAAGGATAAGATCAGATTGTTGTTGAAATTATTGTTGTTGCAGTTAATTTAAATGTCTTACATCATTTTGAGGTAATATCGTGGTGTGTGTTTGTAAGTAGAAAAGCTTGTAGCTCAAAGGATGGTGTGTTGCAGGTTTGCATGCACCTTATCTTCAGTGCTGAGCAAGGGCTTGCAGCTTCTGGCTAATGGTGTCATGGGCACAACCTGACACAAAGCTTTCAATCTCACCTGTGCCCTCAAGGAGTTTCAGTGCAGTTGCATTAAGAAATACCTCTAACCATGCACTGATCCTTAAGTAGATGACCGGAGCGGGAGAGTGTGCTGACAGGGCTTTAAGCAGAGACGAGTTATCTCAGCAGCCACACTCAGCAAACCTGGAGAGCACAGAGCAAAGCAGGAAGGAAGGACAATGTGGGACTGAGGAGTAAAAGGCAACAGAGGCAAGTTGTTAGGTGCTCTCATTGTTTGAACGTGTAGAGTGGGGGAGTTCAGCCAGAGTTGGCGTCTTCTGGGAGTAACTGCTCGATGCTGCAGAGCTAGACCTTCATGACCCAGAGTAGCTGGTTACAGCAAGATTTCTGCACCATCGTGTTTGTCTGGGTGAAGTACTGAGATGTCTGAAATTGATGCCTGTTTGATTAATGAAGCACAAACCTGCAGGACGATTGGGGTGTGAAGAGAGACTGACCAATAAGCACACAAACTTAAGTCAATTTGAACTTTTAATGGAACACATCTGCAAATAAAATGAAAGTGGATTTCTAACATTTGAACATTGAGCACAACAAAAGACAGCAAACCAGTGACGCAGCCAATTAAACTGTGCCCTTCCCTGTCGTGGATGAGCTGTGTGTCACTCTGAAGAGGACTGGTGTTACACTCCACAACCCCCTGCGAATGAGGGTGGGGCTCTCCAACTGACACAGACAAAGAATACTGCCTTAAGAACCGATCTTTGGTTGGGGGACCTGCAGAGTCCATCATCCCCTGCCAACAGTCGCCATGGGGTGCAACATGTGTGTGGTTCAAAAGCCTGAGGAGCAATACAGAGTGATGTTCCAGGTGAGCGCTGTCCTCCTCTGAGCTAACACTGACTGCTGCTGAGTACCTTGCAAAAGTATTCACATTTTGTCTATTTACAACCACTAACTTCAATGCATTTTATTTTATTTTAATTTTTTTGTGAAAGATCAACTCAAGGAAGTTCACGGTTATAAAGTGAAAGGAAAATTATTCTTGTTTTTTAAATTATTTTATTTACTACAAAATCTAAAAAGTGTTGTGTGTATCTTTACACTTGGGTATAATTTAGGTCTGAACTTTGAATGGAGTATTCTTGCTTATTTTATGCTTTGATATAAACCTTTCCAGTGTTGCTCTTGGTGTGTGATAAGAGTCATGCCAGAAGGGCAACTTTCACCCAAGCCCCAAGTGTTTCGCAGCCCCTAAAGGCCGGTTCACACTGTGCGTTTTTCGGCCGTTTCAAAGGTGCGATCTCCACCGTGCTCTAGAGGTGTGTCACACTGAACGGCCCAAGATTTCAGTGGGTCAAACTGCAGGACGTCTCGCTTTCACTCCCAGGGTGCATTTTCATTGGTCAATGGCAGACAGGTGTCGTAAAATTTCTGACTCTGCCTGAAGACTGCGGAGGGCTGGTTTTGATCGTACGACCACTAAATCACCTGTCAGGGAGCACGTCACACTGGACGGCCACAGAGCTGCTATTCACACCCAAGCGCAACGTTTTCATCACGATTCTTTACACGACAAAATAAAAGGTAGAGGACGGCCGAAATCGCACAGTGTGATCCTAGTTTAAGAGGTTTCCTTCCAGAATTGACCTGCCTTAAGCTCCATACACTTTCCATAATCTCCAGCTTCCATTGGCAATGGAGAAGTAAAGCATCCCCACAGTGTGATGCTAGCATCACCATGTTTCACGGTGGGGATGGTGTGTTCAGAGTGATGTTCCATGTTAGTTTTCCTCCACACATAGAGTTTTGCATGCAAGCAAAATAATTAATTAATTAATTAAATTTCATCTGACCAGAGCACCTTCTTCCACATGTTTAATGTGTCCCCTGCAGCTTTTGGAAAACTGCAAACAGCACTTCTATTTGCTTTTCTTCATTAATGACTTTCTTCTTGACACTGTTTCTGAAGGCCAGATTTATGGAGTTCGCAACTGAAATTCTCCCACCTCATTTGCGGATCCCTGCAGCTTCTGTAGCGTTATCAGGGGTTGTTTGGATTCCCTGATCTTCATGCATTTTGAAGGCAATTTGTTGTGTTGTTTTAAATGTTGTCCAATCAGAGTAAAGGAGGAGTATGCTAGACTTCTCAACTTATTTATTAAAAAGGTAAAATAAATTTCCTTCCATTTCACAGTTATGTGCTGCTTTGACTTGGTCAAAGGCTTCAAGGTTTGCAGCAAGATGCTGCAGATCTTCTACAAGTCTGTTGTGGAGAGTGTAATCTCTTCAGCCGTCATCTGTTGGGGTAGCAGCATCAGAGCCAGGGATATAAATAGGCTAAACAACCTGATAAAGAAGGCGGGTTCTGTTCTTGGGACAACTGTGGAAAATCTGGAGATGATAATGCAAAGAAGGATTCTTCATAAAATCAAAAAAATTATGGACAACCCTGAGCATCCTCTTCATGAGACAGTCATACAACAACAGAGCATCTTCAGTCGGAGGCTTCTTCAGTTTCGCTGCAATACAGACCGCTACAGGAAATCCTTCCTGCCCACAGCCATCATCATCTACAACAACTCCTTAAAGAATTAATTATATGAGCTATACCAACACTTAATTTCCCTCTGGGATCAATAAAGTATTTTTGAATTGAATTGAATTGAACACATAAAATCCCTCTAAAACCCTGTTGCTGTGCTTGTAATGTGACAAGATGTGTAAAAAAACAGGCGGTATGAGTAATTCCCAAGGCACTGCTATGGAAAATTAGCCTAGAAATATTAACAATCAGCTGTGGCAAAAATTTCCCTCTGCAGGCTGGTCTAGCCACCCTCCATTGCAGACTCAGCAGGTCTAACGTTGGCTTGGCTAAGTGTTGGTTGGGCCAATCACAACACTCTATGTTTGTGGACAGACGTTGGGAGGGCTTAGCACTATTAAACTAGAGCTACGATGGAACCAAACAACAAAGATGCCAGTGGTTTAGGAACGGTCTGTTGTCAATACTCCAGATATTCTCATGTTTTTCTGACAAAAACGACAGAAGCTGTAGATGTTGATGTTAGACGCAATGACTACCCTGTTTTCTTCTTCGACGGTGTATGGTGGACTGTCCAGTTGACTGATTTCTGTTGCTACGAATTAGTCACATTCTTTGTTGCTCTGATTGATAGGTTGGCTTGCCAGGCCAATGAAAAATCACACTTCACATGGCATGTTTTCCTCTTTAGGAGAAAACAGGAGAACGTCCTAATGCTGACACCCACAGTTTCATTCATATATGTTACATAAACAAACCATTCATTTAAATAATTAGCATCACCACAACGTTTTGCACGTCTGAATTATTAACACCATGTTGTCTTTCGGAGACGTATCCCAAAAAAAGCTTCACGACCACAGATATTTTCATGAACAGAAATAAAACAATAGAAGATCAAAATATCCTGATGCTATAATGTCACAAAACAAAATAAATCTGGCAAATCAAGCTGGATTTTGGCCTGAAAATGAAGAAACTGATGCAAAACAGTTTTTTGTTTTTGCTAGACGTGTATCTCCATTTATTGTTTTGAATGCAGATACAAGCTCGTTATCCCATCATCCGTGCTCCTAATTGCTGCATGAAGCAGTCATTCAGTGACAATGATACTAATAATTAGAATAATGATGCTTCACTGTGATTATGATAGTATGAAAGGAGCGCACAGAGCAAAAGTAGACATCCACAGAGCCAGAAGGATGGATGGGTTGTTAAACTGGGATAAAGCGAAGAGAGGCGTTGCCACGGTTACAGCCTCCCTACCACCTGCCAACAGAGACCTCAGTCTGCTTGTGAGTAAGCTCATCTGGCTGTGCTTTGGCACACTAACGTTCCTGCTTGGCGACCCGGTGACGCATCTGCTGGCCTGCAATAATTCCCCATGTTAAGAGTGCATGAAAAATGCTCTGCACCCCACAGTTATGCAGTGCAACACTTTTAGTATCTGTGGAGCCCCCCGAGCCTCAGCTGGGGCTCTGTTGCATGTTGGACTGGGCTGTATCTGGTGCCAGAGGCAATGCCAAGAGAGAGAAAAACAAGGAGAGCATGAGTCCAAGCAACGGCAGGCTAATGAGTTGAAAAGGGAGCAGAAACATGCAAATGAAACCAGGAGAGAATAAGGCCAAACTCATTTTTTAAAGCACTTCCTGTCTTAGAGCTCGACCTTCAACATAATTAATATGAGTGCTTCGTATAGCAAGGGGGAATTAAAAAAAGCTTTGGGAGGGCTCACTAATCTTGTAGATGAAGGCCGAGGAGAAGGATGGTGCATGCAGCTGATCATGAACTCAGAGGAGGGCAGAACCCTTCTACATCAGCGACCTTATCTAACGGGAGTCAGAAATAAGGACTTCATGCAGGCAAACAATCCCTGAAAGAGACATCTCCAGCAACAATCTGCCTCTTTAAATGTCTTTAATATTTTCAACCAAACAGTGTCATTAGTTACTAAAAATCTGATCAGTCTCATGACTTATCAATATTACTGATTTCATCTTAACCATGAACTAGGTTTTCCCGTTAGGTTAACAACTAGAATGAGAAAATGAGTAGATTATTTATAAATTTCATGATTAATATTTGTCGGAAAGAATAAACATGCTTGTCTTATCCCCACTGATTAACTAAGCTAAGACTGTCTTCAGTTGGAGGCTTCTTCAGTTTTGCTGCAACACAGACTGCTACAGGAAATCCTTCATGCCCACAGCCATCATGATCTACAACTACCTAAAGAATTCATTAGTATGAGCTACAACAGCACTTAATTTCCCTCAGGGGTCAATAAAGTATTTTTGAATTTAATTTCATTTAATTGAAGCTACATAAATTAAGGTGGACATAAATTACTATCTACAGAGCAACCCTATTTATTAAGGAAATATAAATCTAAAGACAAACACTCTTTTCAGTAAGGATTAAACAGATTCAGGCTGAAAAATGATACAGAACCAGTTTGATTCTGATGTCCAGAGGAAGATTATTTTTGATGGACCAGTTCCAAAGTTGTCTGATTAATTCTCCAGAATTGCGCCACTCATGGTGGCAGTATGTTGGAGCAGCTCTTTAACCTTGGCTGGAATTTTTTTGTTTTTGTAAACTGGTTCCTAATTTTCTGAGTTGAGCTGTTGCTTTTTGTTGTTTTTATTATTTTTAATGCTTTCCTCTGGTTTTGGATGCTGTTCAGCTGGTAGGATTTTTGCTCTTACATTTTTACTTTTGGACAGTTGTTTTGATGTGTAATTGTGGCAGCAAGGTTTTTTTTTTTTTACATTGATTAGTATCTCAAAAGCTCAAATAAAACTTGAACTTAGTCCCCCATCTCAGATGAGTCAGAATGGAGGCTTTATGGATGCAGAGCAGGACCAGCAGAGAGAGGAGGAGGAAGTTCAAACCATTTCTTCCATCGATCATAATGGGCAAGGATCATATCCCTGACTCCAAAGTCTTTCTGCCCGGTTTAATAACCATAAGGACAGACAGAGATTTAAAGAGGAGCGGCAAAAGGAAATAAAGTGGATTAGCAGTATTTGCCATTCTGATGGCGTCATCTAGAACATGTTACTCTGCTACCCAGATATTGAACAGCTAGTAATGAGACTGTCATGCAGAAAGTGACTTCAGTCAGAGGCCCCTTCAGATTCATTCCAAGACTGACTGCTACCGGAGGTCCTTCCTGCCCACAGCATCAGCATCCACAACGACTCAAGGATACCTTGATGATATGAGTTATGAAAACATTTAATTTAACTTTGGGATAAATAAAGTATTTCTTCATTTAATTTAATTTGTAATCAGAAAAAATGTTTAGAAAAGGTAAATGGGAAGGCAAGGGAATTTTATTTGTATAGCACTTTCCACAGCAAGGTATTTCAAGGTGCTTTACATGATTAAGGGGTAAAATAATAATAACCGTAAAACACAGACAAAGCGTATAAAATAAATCCCTCTGGGATCAATAAAGTATTCTTGAATTGAATTATATTTAATTGAAAACAGACAGAGCATAGACTGGAATTCGAGGACCTGAGTGGTCTGAGGGGTTGGTATAGTAACAGTAGATCTTCCACATACTTTGATGCTAAGCCATTCAATGATTTATAAACTAGTAAAAGTATTTTGAAGTCTATTCTCTGAGCTACAGGGAAACAGTGTTTAGAGCTGGGGTGATGTGCTCTACTTTCCTGGTTCTAATGAGGAACACGAGCAGCAGCGTTCTGAATCAGCCTCGGCATTGTCTGATTGGCCTTTTAGGCAGACCTATGAAAACACTGTTGCAGTAATCAATCCGACTAAAGATAAACCCATGGATGAGTTTTTCAAGGTGCAACATCAGTCCTTTGATCCTAGAAATGTTTTTCAGGTGATAGAAAGCTGACCTTGTTATTGTCTTTATGTGACCCTGAACTAGACCGATTTCAGTGTGCAACTCTTCAGTGCTAAGTTGTAGTAGTTGGATCCCTTTTTTTTTAAACTACTGAATTACTTAAATAATACACAAAGTTCCTGAGATTTCATCAATGTCACTGTGTTCTTCTCAAACACTTGTTGATAGTTTTCTCCACCATTTTTATGAGTTACAGGCAACTGCTTACAGCTGTCTGATTGGCTTTTTAGGCAGACCTGTGAGGACGGTGTTGCAGTAATCAATCAATCCTAGAAATGTTCTTCAGGTGATAGAAGGCTGACCTTGTTATTGGCTTTATGTGGCCCTGGAGGTTCAGGTCTGAGTCCATAACTACACCTAGATTTTGGGCCTGATCAGTAGTTTCTAGCTGTATTAATTGAAGCTGTGTGCTGACTATGGATCGTTCCTCTTTAAGTAATTACTTCTGGTTTGTTTCTGTTCAGCTGGAGAAAGTTATGGCACATCCATCCATTTACTTGGTCGATGCATTTACTTAAGGTTTGGATGTGTTCAAAGTCACCTGGTGACATTGTAATGTAGAGCTAAGTATCATCTGTGGTTCCAGTGGTAAAAACTACATATACACAAATATAGAACCCCAGTTTGAAATGTTAGAAAAATCAATATATTTTATTTACAACTATTTTGGGAGCCTAGCATTTTTTTATGGAAAAAATGCTTTATTTCAGTTAAACTAAGAGGGTTCCTTTTATTTAACGAATACAAGATAATCCAGCTAACTTGCTAAATTATGCAGCAAAAAGCCACAAATCTTAGGGAATGAAAGGTCAAAATCCAAATGTTGGTTTATGCTACAGATTTCCCTGATTTGTCAACAAGAGATCAGCCATGTTGTAAAAGCCTGCTGTTTAGAAGCATTTTCAGCTTTGGCTGACACATGCACAGACGTGGCAATGAGCAGAGTCCACTGTGACAGCCAGGAAGAGTGATGAAGCGTGGAGAGATGTCATGTTGTGTGCAAAGCCACTGCAGGAATATCGTTTGTGCAAGGTAAACAGATACTCTGAGATGAGTTTATACAGACAGCGTTCTGGTAGAGCTGAAGCAGCACTGTTGGCTGGAAGCAGAGGAGCGTGGGACAACAGAACAAACGCTGATGGCATAATGAAGCAGAGTCTGAAGCAAAGAGCCTCTGGCTGCGAGTCAATGTGCATTCAGATTATAATGAAAACTGGGCGTCTCACAGAAGCCTGAGCTGGCGTATGTTTAACTTTAAAAAAATGGATAAAGCAAAAAACATTAATCAGAAGTGAGATTGTGGACGGCATGCTGCTTTTTTAAATTTGGTTTGATTTCTTGCATGTAAAAATCACAAAAACAGAAAAATCTGGCTGTGCAGCTGCCTGATTAATTCTAATATTATGCCAAATAAAAGACATGAGGTAGACATAATTAAATCTCAGTTTCATGGTTCTTCACGCTCTGTTCTTCAGCTTTACAGGATTGAAGTTTGGGGCTACTTTTCTTTACTCAAGTGTAAAATTTAAACTCCAATTAGGTGTGTCTCTTTTCAGACAATAACTACAGAATTTAACAGCTTAAGGCTATGTTCTGCTTTATATTTGGGCTGTTAAATTTAACTATATCTAAATGCTTTTCTTGCTGAAAGAGTAAAACTCACGCATTATACATTCTGCTTATTGGTGCACATTCGTTTCACTCTAGTTCTTGGTACACACCCCTCGACATGTTTCTCATCAATACTGACTGTAGCCCCAAGTAAAGAAAAAGGAGAAGCTAGTAAATTAGATACAGCAGCAGTAGACCTGTATTAGAAACATAAACCATATTGGTTTATATGTTGCATTTAGCACGCATTACCTGACCCACGCAGACCCACACTGACATGGTAAACCTTTTAAACCCCCACCCCGAGCCAAGCAGCCGCTCCCTTCTTCTTCTCTCCCAGCTCATTGTAAAGCAGGAGGCAGTTTCCACGGCAACCCGTGTCATTAAACAAACCTAACTGTGCCTTCGTTCAGCATGGCACGCAGAAACAAGACGATCTTCACCAGAGGTAAACACATCAGAATGGATGCGTACGGCTGACCCGCAGACAGATTGCAGGTGTGAGCATACAGACTGAAGGCAGGGAAAACAAACGACATGATGACAGATACACCAAAACATGGCTGAATAATACACAAATTGTTGATTTGGTATTTTGTCCTTTTTTCTTTGGTTTGTTTATTTTTCCCTTAATCTTCCTACTAATACCTCTCTGAATTACATGATACACTCATAAGTTTAATGATCAAGTTGTAAAGCTTTTTGTAGTATTTCTCAACCTATAACAGCACATCCCACACCGACAAAGAAAATGTTGCCATGGTGGCTATTAATTGCCAATATTAAAGGATATCTAACACGCAACACACAAGCAACAACAATAATCTGCTTAAACTGCAAACCTCACATGTAAAACAACATGGTTATACATTTAGATTGGTGTGAATGTGTGTTTGATTTGTCCTGAAGGTTGAAATTTGGATCAGAGAACGATGTCAAACTTGTAACAAATACATTCAATCCAATTAAAATTGAAAAAAAAATTTTTTCTCTCTCCAAGGGACAATAAATGTCGCAACTTATATAATAAGAGTCGTTGTGGATAATGATGGTGTGGGCAGGAAGGATTTCCTGCAGCAGTCTGTCTTGCAAGAATCTGAAGAAGACTCTGATTGAAGATGTTTGCCGTGTGATAGTTTTATGAGTGTCATGACACGCTAACTGCTCAATTTCCAGGCAACAGAGATGATATTCCACAGCAACATGCACTGGATAACATCAGTTGTAAGCAAGCACTGCTAATCCACCTCATTTGTTTTGCCATTTTTTGTTTAAATCTGTATTTGGCCGTATGATTAGAAAGCCGGGCAGGGAGACATTGGAGTCAGGGATATATCCTTACCCATTATGATCAATGGATGAGATGGTTTGAACTTCCTCCTTCTCTCTCTGCTCTTTGGTCCTGCATTCAATGAAGCCTCCTTTTCAACTCATCTAAGATTTGAGCTTTTAGTTCAGGAATTTTTTGAGGTTTTGAGATGTTAATCAGCTGCTCATTGCCACAGTTACACATCAAAACAAATGTCAGAAAGCAAAAATCCTTCCACCTGCACAGCATTCAAAACCAGAGGGAATAGCTGTCCAAAAAAGCAACACCTCAACTAAAGAATTGTGAACAAAAGCCTACAAAAAGAACAAGTTACAACTAATGTAACAGAGCTACTCCAACATACTCCCAACCCGAGGAAAAGCCAGACATCTCTTCCCCGAGTGATACTCTCCAACTCATTGTAAAGGAAGTTGGGCCTACAAGTTCTGACTCTGCCTCAGAGTTCCCTCCCAGACAAGAATGACCCTCTCAGCAACCCTAAGGATAAATCTCTGCTCCACTTTCCCACCAGGATGAAAGTCACACCGTTCCTTTTGAATCCAAGTTTCAACAGTTGGTAAGAGCAGAGGCTCCTTTCCAATAGTCTAGAGTAAACTTTCTGACTCTCTGGTTCCCTTTCTTGGAGATTGGGACCACCATCCCAGTCTGCCACTCCACAGATGTTGTCCTAAGCAATAAAAAAGCATGTCGGCCTTGACAACCTCGCAGTGTCTAGAGACCACAGCATTTGCAGACAAATCTCATCCACCCCTACTGTGGTACTTTTTCAAGTACCACAGTGATGACTACCAAGGTAATAAAATCACCTTTCAAAGAGTCCTCAGATTTTGCCTGCTCTGTGGAGGACTTGGTCACTGGGCTCAGGACATCCTCAAAGTGCTTCTTTCTTTCACCACCTGACAGCATGCTCAGTCTGGGTCCACAGTTCCAGTGTCTGGCCAAACCAAGAGCATTCTGGGATGGTCTTTGTTTTCTCTTTCAGTGTCATTGAATGGTTTTCAGAACATCTTTGAGGCTGACCAAACTCCATCTCCACTGCCTCTCTGATTTCCTCCAATGTCCTGGTTTTTACTTCTGCAACAACATAGGTTACAGTCCTGCTGGCCACTTGATACATCTCTGTTGTTTCACAAACCAAACACCAAACACAAGACTCTCTACTTTTGTTTGACTACTTCCATCACCACCAAGGGATCGTCTGAACTGTCTGTCAAAACTCTCTTATAAGTGTTCCCTCACATCAGCTTTTCTCCCTCACAACCCAAAACACCAAAATATAAATACAAACAAGAAAATAAACACCTAGTTTTCTAAATGTAAGAGGTTTTTAAGGGGAAGGTATAGACCCTGCCAGAGGCGGAGTGGCAATCGGGACGAGCGGGACTTTTCCCCGTCGGCCACCTGAAGGATTTACACAACGGAACACATTTTAAGCGGCTGTGAGGCGAACACAACCGGCTTGATTCTGAACTTATCAAAATCATAACTGAAATTAGATTAACCGGGAATAGCTACCACATACTCCCAGTTAAGTTAACTAAAATGTCCAAGCAGTATTTATATCAGTTATTCACTCTCTGTATCTTAATCATGGTCTTATCTTGCAGAACATTCATGTTCACAGATTAAAAAAAATAAAACTATTTGATTTGTTTGTTTGTTCTTGAATGTTCCCTTGGGGATCAATAAAGTATATATCTAAATATCTATCTATATATCTAATGTAGAATGGAGCAAAGCCTCTTGGGAATTGGGAATGGGTTTATCCAATGAACCGATTGCAGGTGAAGTCTGAACGTGTCAGACAGCTAGTTGCAGCAAGTTCGAGTGAGACTGTTTCACCCTGATTTGGTTGAATGCACCGCACAGAATGATCGTGGAGACAGGGCCGGCTCTACAGGTGGGCAAGGGTGGGCAATGCCCACCCAAACAGAGTGCCTTCCCACCCAATAAAAATACAAGGAAACAAACATGACATAGCTTAGTCTTCCAATGAAATGGTATAAAACATAGCAGGACATATCTACATATATATATATATATATATATATATATATATATATATATATATATACAGCACATCCAATATATTTACTGACCCATAATATGTATTTATACACATAGATAGATAGATAGATAGATAGATAGATAGATGGATAGATAGATAGATAGATAGATAGATAGATAGATAGATAGATAGATAGATAGATAGATAGATAGATAGATAGATAGATAGATAGATAGATAGATAGATAGATAGATAGATAGATAGATAGATAGATAGATAGACACTTTATTGATCATCAAAGGGAAATTCATCCAACTATCCATAGTTCCTTTCCCCAAATGTATACAAATGTTATATTTCAGCTTCTGTTTATTAATGGAAAACCCATAAAAGCATTAAACCTACAATTTATTGTCAACAATGTGCATTTGTCTCGTGCCATCTAGTGGTCAGGGTTCATATATCCAGTAAGTCCTTCCAAAATGCGTAGTCACAAAGAGACAAAAAGAAACGCAATATAATCTGGGGCTTCATCAGTGGGCTGGAGGGTGCCGGGGGGGGGGGGGGGGGGGGGGTGATGCGGTGTGGTCAGAATTTTCCCTGTGGATTTTAGTCCCCCACTCCGACCCTGGACCCTGCTCAAGTTACAGTCTGAGCATACACAACCTATTTTGTGCAAAGACCAACATGATAATGAGGAGAACAGAACATTTCAAATTGTAAGCTATTCTAATACTTTTCTAACTTCCTGTGGAAACAAGCTGTGCTGTGGTAACAACTTTAGCCTATTAGAAAACAGGAGCAACAACAGTTGTGATTCAGTTCTACAGGTGAAACTCGAAAAATTTGAATATTGTGCAAAAGTTTATTTATTTCAGTAATTCAACTTAAAAGATGAAACAAATATATGATATAGACTCATTAGATGCAAAGCGAGATATTTCAAGCCTTTATTTGTTATAATTTAGATGATTATGGCTTACAGCTTATTAAATCCCCAAATTCAAAATCTAAGAAAATTAGAATATTACATGAAATCAATAAAACAAGAATTTTAAATAGAGAAATGTCGGACCTCTGAGAAGTATAATCATTCATATGTACTTGGTTTGGGCCCTTTTACATCAATTACTGCCTCAGTGCGGCGTGGCATTGATCAGCCTGTGGCACTGCTGAGGTGTCATGGAAGACCAGGATGCTTCAATAGCGGCCTTCAGCTCTTCTGCATTGTTCGGTCTCATGTCTCTCATCTTTCTCTTGACAATGCCCCATAGATTCTCTATGGGGTTCAGGTCAGGGGAGTTTTCTGGCCAATCAAGCACAGTAATGGTCATTGAACCAGGTTTTGGTACTTTTGGCAGTGTGGTCAGGTGCCAAGTCCCGCTGGAAAATGAAATCAACATCTTTAAAAAGCTCATCTGCGGAAGGAAACATGAAGTGCTCCAAAATGTCCTGGTAGATGGCTGCGTTGATTCTGGACTTAATAAAGCTCAGTGCACCAACACAAGCAGATGACATGGCTCCCCAAATCAATGCAGACTGTGGAAACTTCACACTGGACTTCAAGCATCTTGGATTGTCTCTCCATTCTTATTCCAGACTCTGAAATCTGGGTTTCCTAATGAGA
The DNA here is from genome assembly GCA_963556495.2 of Valencia hispanica. Lineage (NCBI taxonomy): Eukaryota > Metazoa > Chordata > Actinopteri > Cyprinodontiformes > Valenciidae > Valencia > Valencia hispanica. The sequence goes on from OY747709.1 coordinate 43,462,769, forward strand.
TGAAAAATCTGCTGTTCTTTTTTTCTTTAGCCCAGGTAAGATGCTTCTGACATATTTTGTTGATCAGGAGCGGCTTGACAAGAGGAATACGACATTTGAAGCCCGTGTCCAGGATCCGTCTGTGTGTGGTGGCTCTTGATGCCCTAACTCCAGCCTCAGTCCACTCCTTGTGAAGGTCCCCAACACTTTGAATGGCCTTTTCCTGACAATCCTCTCCAGGCTGCAGTCATCCCTGCTGATTGTGCTCATTTACTTCCACACTTTTCCCTTACACATAACTTCTATTAATGTGCTTTGATACAGCACTTTGAGAACATCCAACTTCTTTTGCAATGACCTTTTGAGGCTTTTCCTCTTTATGGAGGGTGTCAATGATGGTTTTCTGCACAACTGTTAGGTCAGCAGTCTTCCCCATGACTGTAATTCCTACTGAACCAGACTAATGCCTTGTCCACACCTAGCCGGGTATCTCACAAAAGAAAGATATTTTTCTATGATTTGGCCTGTCATCCACACGAAAACGCAAATTTACGGCACCAAAAACAAATCTTTCTAAAAACTCCAGCCAAAGTGAAGATTTGCGTTTTCTCCTTTTTAAGTGTTTGTTATGTGGACAGATATAACCAGAGTTTTAGGCTCCACAATGTCACTTTTCACGACTAAAATGCTCCGACATCACTTGTGCGACCTGTGTTTACACTCAGAAACAGCATTTATGTTTTCAGAGCTGTGTTGGCATCATCGATTGTCCAAGCGCCTTTAGCTTGGTTGTTTTTACAAGCTCAGTTACTGCTCTATGTAGAAGTTAGAACACAGCAAGTTACTCGGAGTGGATTGGATTTTTAAACGAGGTGTTGAGGATATTCTTTTTTTTTAAACCCCGGCTACGTGTGTAGGCTACATGGTCTGAGAGACCAATTAAAGGCTCAGGAACCCTTTGTAGGTGTTTGGATTAATTAGCTGATTAGAGTGTGACACTTTGAGCCTAAAATATTGAGCCTTTTAACTATATTCTACTTTTCTGAGATTTTGAATTTTGGGTTTTCATAAGCTGTAAGCTATAATCATCAAAATTATAATAAATAAAGGCTTGAAATATCTCGCTTTGCATATAATGATTCTATATCATATAGTTTTGAATTACTGAAAAAAGGAAATTATTCTAATTTTTCACCTGTGAAAGATTACATTTAGTTGTTAAAAAGTGAAGATAGGTTTGTGCTTTTAAATGATAGCTTTAAAAATAAAAGTAATATCTTAATAAAAGTATGTGAAGCTTTTTAAATAACTGTTAAAGAGAGCAACAACAAAGGCTGTCAGATGCTTGTCAGGGCTAACTGAAAATGTTTTTGAGTGTCAGCTTGCTTTTATGTCAGCAGTGTGTCTTCTGCAAAAAAATCGCATGATTGTTAGTGCCTTTGTACAGGTGCATCTGTTACTTGTAGATTCAATACAAAGATAGGAGCTGCCGATGTAGAAGATGTCACTTCCACTGTTCATCAAACAACACGAGTGTTGTTGTTTTTTTTACTGCTTTCTATTTAGACTCCCCATCAGAAACATTTTTATAGGTAATCTCTTGTTCTGAGTGATATACAGATTAATTGTCTATATTCATGTACTCCCAGTGAGCCTTGTTAGCTGGATGGTGATCATTTTGTGAATGATTTGTAAACCTCTACCATCAATACCACACTGGTATCAGTTTTTGACAGTCCTACCTCTTCACTGCATGATATCAAACAGCTGGAGCTGCAGATGGTCACCGTGGTCCCCAGATTAATTGATTTTCTGAGAAGGTGACTGCTGCAGTCTTCAAAGTGAGGAAGATGAGAAAAATCAATTACCAAACAAGAGGAATTCAATGCGTTCGTGGTGAGGATTTCTGCCCTTGTAGGAAAGCTGTTTGAAATGCACATGAAGCAAAACTCTGTGGTGCCTCAGAGGAAAGCATTAGCATGAGACTGCTGGTGGGTTTTTTTTATCTTAATGTGGTGCTGCTTTTACATGTACAGCCTGTTTTCATCTCAGCTCCTGAGATCCTGTGATCGGTTTGCTCTTTAAAGGACAATTAGATAAAAATAATTATGCAGCAGACGTTTAATAATTTCCCAGGAGCTCCTGTTGCGAGTCTGTTTACCTGCAAGTAAGCTGAGAGCATTCATATTTACCCTTTGCTGCCTTGTTTTCTTTGTTTCTTTCCCGTTCTCACGCCCTTTTTTCCTCTTTGTTCTTTCTAAACATCTCCAGCTTTGCTTTTTTTCACACTTTGAACTCTTTGCATTTCTTTCATCTCTATCCACATCATCCCCACCCAGAGCTCCACAGCCGCTGCTGATACCACTGCCACCCACCCCCCACATGGTGTATTCTGGAGTACTTTTTATGAATTTTAATTCCACGTTTATACACATTCAAGCATGGGGTTTGGAGACCTGGGTGTTCATTATCTGTAAAAAAAAAACATGCATAGTTTATAAATAGAAGATAAATGTGATGACCTACTAACTCAGATAATAGAGAACAACATACGAAAGCAGTCTAGCCAGGACCAACAACATCCTTGTAATGCAGAGCAAACATTACCCTTCATGAAGTCATCTTCAAAGCAATCTCAGCACCTCTCATTGATAATAAATGAGAACCCCCCCCCCACCTTCTTCTTTTTCTTCCATCAGTATTCATACCTGTCACTCATGACCACAGAGCTGTCTACTAATAGCTTTTTGCTGGTGATCTTTGAGAGCGCACAGCACCGAGCCAAGATGTACCAGAAAATATTCACCTTTTTCCACATTTTAACTTATTCTAAGAAAGATTTCTGTATGTTTTCAGTAAGATGTGCCTTTTCTATTCCCAAAAGCTTGTAAATTCAGCACACCTGGATCAAATAATTAGACTATAGGACTCTGTACAACATGCCTGAATGCCAGGGAAGAAATTCAGCGCTGCACCAGGGACACATCTAAAAGTTGCAGGATACCGAACCTCAAAGGAATGAGTTTGACACCCCTTTTCTAAAGGGATTCACCCATGTCCATAAGGGAACACTGGGAACACCTTAGTGGTCATTGGGTTCTTGGTCACTTCTCTGAACTTGACCATTCTTCTCTGATTACTCCGTTTGGTAGGCCGCCAGAGTTTGTGATGGTCCTAGAGGTTCCAAACGTCTTAAGTTTATGAACAACAGTGACTAAGGTGTTTTTCTAGAAGTTTAACATTCATAAAAACTGTTTGTATACTTCCTTAGATATTTGTTTGGCATGATTCTGTCTTTGGAGGTGTACAAAAAGTTATTTTGACTTCATTCCTTCATCCATTGGATGCTTGTCTACTGCCACATATGTATGTAAAGTTTTTCAGAAAGTCTTACATACATCAAAAAACATGTTTTCACGTTGTCACTATTATCTCTTTGGTGCAGGCTTTTCCCTCAAAGAGAGCCACACTCAAATCTGTATTAAAACAGGTCTGTAATTTAGAAAAGTGAAGGGATGTGAATACTTTCTGGTGGCACTGTTTAAAATCATGAGTTCAAGGCAGAAATATTTACACAATGGCGAACATACAGATAACAGAGCGTTAATTTCCTTCCTCACCAACCTGCCATGTAGGCTGCAAGCATCCTATTTGCTGCGATGAAGCTCATTAAGACAGACAGCAAGATTTATGGGGGAACATTAGCGCAGGGAAGGACAAACACACACAAGGAGACGGAGCGGCTGAAAAAGATGGAAAGGGAGGAGAGTGAGGCGGTGGTCCCTCCAGGGAGGGGACAGAACAGACAGAACTGCTGAGGCAGCACCACAAAAGGAATCCAGAGTCCAGAAAAGCAGGAGAGAGATGTAGGGAGAGAAGCAAAGAGAGAAAATAAGATGGGAAACGGTCAAAATATAGAGACACGAGGAGCAGAGGGAACCAAATAAAAAAAGAAGGGGGAAAATATCAAGGGAGCAGGAGCTGAATGTGGCAAGAAAGTTTTTGCGCTCGGCTGCACAGGGGAACATTGATTTGACATGCAATTACCAGAGAGGGGACATGAGATGAGAAAGGGAGTGGAAAGAATGAATGGGTAGGAGAGATGTGGAGTGGCAGACATCCAAGGTCAGCAGCTGAATGAAACTGTTCAAAGACGGTCTGGATCGGTGACTCACTCGGAGCCTCCCTGACATCATCGTGGCCCTGTGTCTTGGTTTCATGTAATAAAATCCCAAACAGCGGCACTTGTTTATATAGTAAAAAATATGTCAGTTGAAATCTGTGGTAAATAATCAGTTCTGTTTCACCAGCTTCTCCAGGCTTATTTTAATGTAGGACTGATCTGAGGTAATGATGATAACACTTTAAAATGGGTCCCTGCTGAATTATTTTACGGCGGCAGGTTGCTGAGTTAAATCCCAAAGCAAAGCTAGGAATGATGGGAATGTGACTGGTCATAACAATAAACCAGCACAAACAAATCAAAAGCAAGGATTATCAAACTTTATGTTCAAAGGTTAACATCTGATTTCTAAACAAGGTCAAACGGAAAACCACTGGTGATCAAATTGCTTTTAATAAATGCAATTTTAAATTACCAGCAAAATAAAAAAATAGAAAATTGAACTTTAGACATAGTTTTTTGGGACACTTAACTTGCGCTTTTTCAATGTAAATTATTATAAGCACTTTGATTTTAGATGGAAAAAAATTTTTAACTTGCACAACTTTCATGTCCCTTTCATGTTTAAAAACAAAAGAAGTGTCTTTCCTTACACAAAGAATAACTAAAACTGAAGTTAAAGTGGAACAAGATAATCTACAGAAAGACAGTTATGATACAAAACTACAGAAACATTACACGGTCTCCTTAAAAAAGCTGCCTAACCCTTTGGCCCTATTAAATTATCTTTTTAAACTCCATTTTATTATTACATGAACTTATTTTATCTAGTATAATTTTTTATCATTAACATGAACTGGTCTTTGGGTTTTGATGTGACTTCTTGACATTTCAGCTCATAAAAGTTCTTTTTGTGGATCAGATTAATTGTGTGCAGACAAACCTTACAGAAAGAGTTTAAGGGCAATCTTTAACCAAATGTGCCAAAGAATAAGGTGGATGACTGGGTCGGGATTGACTTACCCTTGGTCCAGATCCAGGGAACCAATAATCTAAAGGTTTGTGGAAAATATTTACAAGAACCAATTCAACTCCTTCGGAGTCAGACTGCACAGGACTCACACCTTCTCCACATTTTGCTTCAATATTGCTTCATGTTTAACGCACGTTTTCTCTACAAGCTGTTTGTGGTCTGATAAGAGTTTCATAAGCCACAGCAAATAGAAAATGCAGCACACGTACAATGCAGTGTACCTTAAAAATGTATATATCACCTTGCAATGCCAAAACAAAAGAACAGAGGTCTGAACATTTCATGAAAATACTGCACAACTCAGTTTTTTTCCTTTACTCTAAAACAATTTGATAGTTTAGTTTGATAGACAATTTGATATACTGCATCTTGCTGTCTGCTCTTGGAGTGAGCTTCCTTAGAAGGCCAGACCTGGGCATTTTGGTGGTTGTTTTGAATGGCTGATTTCAATTTAAAATGGTGCTTCTTTAAACCCTTGACCAGACTAAAATCTTCTTTCTGAAGACCACAGACGGCTCTTTAGATCTTGCCATGAAGTACACTCTCAGTTCAGCCGTCAGGGACAGAAAATAATGATCCAAGGTTGTAAAGGGGCAAACCTCCTTCACAGTGCTGAGTAATTAAATGTTCTAATCAGGTGGGCTTGATTTGATACGTCTGAGTTTGACTGTTGTCATTTTAAATTGGAATATATATCGGTAAGTCGTACTTTCTTCATCACCCCAAAATTTTTTTTTTTAATGTTTGCAGTAACTTTAAACAATCTTTTCCTCATGAACTGAAACCGGTGGTGAAAATAAGATTAATGTTCGCCTTTCAAAAGGCATCTTTTCATCCTCCAACAGATCTAATTATTCATGAATGCTACATTTTTATTGCTTTTTTCTATTTCTCTTTGCAGAGGGGTCATGTAGGAAACATGCTGTGCTCTTTTGAAGCTGATGGTCGACTAAAGGTCTCTTTTATCTATTTTCTAAACTGGTGCTTGGTTGTTTCTGCTAAAAGCCTGCATAGAAAATTGTTTATGGCTTCCTTCAGAGTACCGACTCTCCCTTTCTGTGTACTAACAAGGTAAAAGTTTACTTTATTTTAGGTGCAGTGGCAGTTTTTGATATGGGCCATTTGGGTAGTTGCTCAGGGTAGCGTTAGTAGGGGGGTGGGATTGTGTTTTTTTTTTGTTAATAGCCAATAGGAAGTTGCGACTCCATGCCTGTTGCTTAGAATAAGAAATACTATTTTATGAAACTTGTGTGGAACTGCAAAGCATTTATCTGGACCCACAATTTTCATTATTTCCTGCACTTTGAATGGTTGGGGAGGTGGCAGAAGGGGGTTCGCCCAGAGCACTATTCATGCAAGAACTGCCACTGTGAAGATGTGTTATCCTTACTAAGTGCTTGTCTGATAGAAATCTCGATTTTAGACCTATAATTTCATCCTTTTTAAAAAAAAAACTTTTCACATGTTTTTTTCAAATTCTGGTTATGTTTGCAGTTTTTCAGCTCGTGCGCATAAAATTAGACACAAGGAAGACCCATATGAGTGGCGTTTTTATACAAATCTTCTCCATTCATTACTGCACTGTGCTTTTGTGCTGCAGGTGAATGCGAAGGAGCTGTCTCGCCTGTCTGGAGATCCCACCCTGGACATACGAGACCCCAGGCTGTCCAGCATCCTAAAGCGGGGGGCTCGGAGACGGGCGGGCCCAGCTGGAGCTCCTGGAGGGCAGGTGCCAGTGACCATGGGCATGGCCGACTGCGTGGACAGCTGCACCCAAACAGACATTAGCTTTCAGCATATGTTGACTCTAGGCAGGAGCAGAGAGCATCCCTGCGGAGCTCCACCCCCACCCGACCCCCCTCCCTCCCCTCCGCTGCCCCCTCTGCCAGAGCCGTATCTGTTCAACGAACTGTGAGTGGGAATAGTTTAATAGGTCTCTGAAAAATGTCCAAGAATCCAACTGGAGCTCATCTGTTGTGTTAGTCCATGGCATGCTGGTTTACACATCCGAAGCCAGAAAGCTGCTGCAATTAAAAGGCACTTTCCTGAATGTTCTCATCCGCAGCTTCTCGGAGCCTGTGTACTACGACCCCACTGACTACTTTGATATCAGTCAGCACGAGGTGGACAGGAACGATGAGCTAGAATATGAGGTGAGAGCTTTTTGAGCCAGTTTAAATCACAGTAGTGCAGAATGCCAGTCCTCGTTTGTTTATGTTTTTTGGTCTGACAACCATGAACTTCCCTTTGATTGATCCAGGAGGTGGAGCTGTACAAGTCTCGTCAGCAGGATAAACTGGGTCTGACTGTGTGCTACAGAACTGATGATGAGGAGGATCTTGGAATCTATGTGGGAGAGGTGAAGCAGACAAACGCAAACAAAAGTTCTATTAATTTTTGAATAAACATTTTTTCATTGTTTTATGGTTTTAAACACGTTTTCGTTTTTTAAGGTAAACCCAAACAGCATTGCCGCGATAGATGGACGCATCCGTAAGGGAGACAGAATACTGCAGGTATCCTGAAGAATTTAGAGAAGCACACATTGCTTCTTTGTATTGTTTTTGCTGTTTCAGAGCAGGTTTAAGAGAGCGTCGGTCCTCATCGGCTGCAGCATCTTGAAACAAATTAGTGTCTTGCAAAGTATTCATACCCATTGAACCTTTCTGCTTTTTTTCATGCTACATCTATAAACTTTAATGTATTTCATTGGGTTTTTATTTGATACACCATATCAAATTAGTCCATATTTATTTACAAATAAAAATCTACAATCTCTGGTTTGCATTTGTATTCCCCCCCTGGAGTCAATACTTTGAAGACCCACATTTGGCTGCAATTGCAGCTGAAGGTCTTGTGAAACCCAATTAGATTAAAGGGTTGACTTTGACTGATTAATATACCTGTAGCTCTGGCTGTATGTGTAGAGGAGTTGTCCTGCTTGAAGGTGAACCATGGACCCGGTCTCAAGTTTTTCCTTTCTGAATTCCCTTGTATTTAGTTCCATCACTTTTTACCAGCTCTGCCCCTTCTGAGAAGAAGCATTCCCACAGCATGATGCTGCCAAATCCATGTTTCAATGTGGGGATGGTTGTGCTCAGTGTGATGTTTCGTCTCACTTTTCAGACACTCATAGCTTTTTCTATGCAAGCCAAAAAAAGTTAGTGTTGAAGGAGATTAGAGCACCTTTTTTTCACTGCATGGCTTCTTATGGGTTGAGGTTTGTTTGTTTTTTGCAACTCTTCCATAAAGGTCAGATTTTTTTTGAGGAAACTATTTAAAAAAAAATTCTGTTGACAGATTCCCCCACCTGAGCTGTGAATCCCTGCAGCTCCTCCAGAGTGAAAACAGGCCTCTTGGCTGTTTCTCTGATCGACACCATACAGTTTAATTGGACATCCATGCTTTTTAGCTTAATTATTAATCTTGTTTGCTCTGCAAAGTTATTCTGGTTCTAAAGGCGATTATAAAATGTGTTGTGCTTTTTGGTAGGGCTGCTGTTGTGCCATGTTTTCCGTTTTTTGAAGGTGAGGAGTTAAACAGAGCTCCACAAGATATTTGGTATTGATATTGTGTCCCTTTCTGAGCCATCTTATTCTGCCTTCGATGGTGTTCATTCCTCTTTAATTAAAGGTGCTTTTAGCTGTAATGGTCTTGTCATTTTAACTATGATAAACAAATGTTTTTCATCTGCCTTTGTTCTGGCTGCCTTCAAGTGTGCTGTCGTGCAGCCTTTTATTAAGAAACCTAATTTAGATCCTTCAGCCTTGGTTATTCATTGGACCATCTCAAAGCTTCCTTTTATTTCTAAAGTGCTGGAAAAAATTGTACAACTGTAGGCTGGTCTGGATTTTAAAAGATTTAGGAAAAGTTTCAGTCTGGTTTTAAGTCTCGCCACAGTACTGAAACTGCATTATGGATTTTTAATTATCTACTTTTAACTGTTGATTGAGTAGCTCTGTTGTTTGGGGTTTTTTCTAGACCTTACTGCAGCTTTCGATACTGTTGATCATGGGATGCTTCTGCACCGTTTGGGGCAGTGTGTTGGTATCAGGGACACTGTTTCAAACTGGCTTCAGTCTTACTTGGCAGGCAGATTTTTTTCTGTTCACTTTGACAAGTTTTTTGGGGTCTATTTTTAGAAAGCTACATTTCCTACCATTGCTTGGCCCATGATATTCAGATCTACCTTGCATTGAAATCTGAGAGTGACACATAAGCCCTGTTGTCAAGAGTGTCTTTTTTCATTTGAGGTTAAGCCCAGCCTTCCCAATAATGATAATGAATAATTGATTACTCTAATTCCCTCTACTGTGGACCACAACAGTCCTCACTTCACCAACTACAGTTCACTCAAAATGCAGTAGCTTGCTTATTTGAGCATATTACCCCAGTCCTTACTTTGCATTTGCTTCCAGTTAGTTACAGAAACCAGTTCAAAATTTCATTATTGGTTTTAAAGCCTTAAATGTCCTGACTCCTTATTTATCTGAGCTGCTGAACAATCATGTTCCATCTAGGAATTTAAGGTAATCTTCTCTGGTAGTATTGGAGGTTCCTTTATCAAGTCTCAGGTCCCGGGGTGACAAAGCCTTTTCAGTGGCTGCTCCTAAATTGTGGAACGGTGTGCTGCTCCATTTTCGAACCGCTCAGGCGGATTTAAAGTTGTTACTTAAGACTCTTATTTTTTATTCATCATTTAACTAGGATATCTTCTTTTTTGTTATCCATTTATGATGGGAATTGTGAATTTTATTATGTTTAACTACAACTTATTTTCATTGTCTTTATTACTTGTACAGCACTTTGGGCAAATTTACTACAGGTTGTAGTAAATGTGCTTTATAAATAAATTTGAATTGAATTACACACAGGTGGACACTCCTTTTTAATTCGTTGACTTCTGAACATTATTGGTTGCACTGCTTTTTTTAGGGAAGTCAGAGAAAATGGGTCTGAATACAAATGTTAGCCAATCTTTTCAGATGTTTATTTGCAACAAAAACAATTAAATAACTTGACAAAACAAACCCCTGGATTTTTGTTTTCATCTCACAATGTTGCATGACTGTGTTGGTCTACTACAATAAATCTCAAAACTTGCAAGTTTGCTGTTGTACTGTAAGAACGTGTGAAAATGGTATGATTACTTTCTCGGCTCCATACCTTAAAGTATTTATTTTAATTCCTGCTGAATATTAATTCATGTCTAGCTTAACTGAATCTGAGTCTTTGATTTGGTTGGTTTTACATTATCTGGAATAAGCTCGAAAGTTCATCTTCCTCCTTTTCTCTCAGATAAATGGAGTGGACATCCAGAACAGAGAGGAGGCGGTAGCTATTCTCACCAGAGAGGACAGTACTAATGTCTCCCTGCTTCTTGCAAGGCCTGAGATAGAGGTAAGGAAATTGAATATGCCGTCTTTGGGGAAGAGTGCAGCAAGACTCAATTCTGAATGTTGAAGTGAAAATACATTTTCCTCCGTTTATCCTGCTGTTTATGTAACAAAATGTTAAATTACATTTTAAAAGACTAAACATCCAGTTGTAAGAGAAAAAAGAAAATGCGATTCTTTGTCACAGCCTGCAGGCTTAATCTTTTGCAAATATGCACACAAACATGTTGAGACCAAAGATGGTCCTGATAGAGCCAAGGACAAATAGTGCATTTAACCAGAGTGCCAGCGTGGAACTCACAAGGTCACTTTTAACAGATATGAGAAGCTACATAAGCAAAACGCCTCAGCCAAGTTACCTACAAGCTTTTTTTGTTGAATATAATTACAGAGACATGCAGTGTTTATGTGAGCATAGAAACATTTGTATTCTCTCTGAGCTACAGGGCAGATTTAAAAGTCACTCATTAAAAATGGTAGGTCAAACACTGACTCTCGCATACAAGCACAAATAACCTCTGCTCTCTTCCAACATTTCCTTGTGTTTGAATATATGAAGACGATAAAAAAAAAAAGGTTTTACTAGATTTATATTGGCAGGGCATTGTCCCACATTAAGGTTCATGCCAGAGAGAGCAGGAGGGGAGGATGGAGAATAATCAAAGAAAAACGAGATAAAAAGAGATTAAAGCTTGATCTGTTGGTGAGGAAGATGAAGTGAAGGGCTTTGTTAAAGAACAGGAATGAAAACCAAGAGGGAGAAGATCAATTTAACACGTCTAGCAGTCTGCATGCAGTTCGCTTTCAAATCAAATGTATGAGACAGTATCTGTAGAGAGAAGGAATAAAGATATACTTTCAATTCATTGCAGATTTTTAATGGAACTGCAACATTAACAAAAAAGAAACTGCATCATCTTTAAAGAGAAACTTTTTTCTTCTAACACCAAATAAAAAAATCTCTTCAATGAATCACAATTTTTTGTTTCGTTTTAAATCCATACCATAATCAGTCGTTTCATCTTTTAAATCACTCAGTTGAAACAGAACTGATGATTATTTCCCAGGCCATTGACGCCACCTGGTGTCAGAGAGGACCACTACTCTCATTTAACAAATAAGAATACTGCAGATTGAATCTTTTTTCCCCCACTCTACGGGTCCGAGTCATTTAAGAATGTGCATTTGTCAATACAAGTTCAATACTTTAATAAAACCAATACTACCCAAATCTGGGGTTTAGTGGATAAAAAAAGCTGCAATTAAATACTTACAGCAGATCAGGGGAGCTTTCTAATTTCTTTCCACAAATAAATCTGACCAAACATATGCAGCTCAAGTCTTCAGTAATCTAATGCGTTTTCCCTATATTTTCATTTAGAGCGGTTTGTTGAGGTGCTTGGTTGACGTTAGCGTGTTTCTCCCGTTTTTGACTCCATAATTCAGCTTGTAATGTATTCCAGAGCAGTTCCAGATGATTGTGAGGACAACATTTGTCTAAAAGTTTGTTTCCTGCTTAAGTTTCAGCACTTTGCATTGAACCCTAAGAATAAAGACTGGAATGGTACTCAAGTTCTCTGTGTGAAGGCAGATGAGCGAATACTTTTACCAAAAGACCGTATGTCTTAATACATCAGGTTGAATCCCCTTCTGTCACATCGACAATACCATCTCGTGAACCAGGGTTGCAGGACGTTTTCCAAGACACTGATGCAAGTAAAATGCGGCTTGGGTTGCATTTTAGGGTACTGGTTGTTCTGTTTCACAACAATTCCTGCATTTCCAAATATTTCTGGCAACATCTAATTATTATTGGGGCTAATCTAAGGTCTTCACCTTTTTAAATCTTCTCCACTATTTGTCTTCAACTATTCATTCAGACCTGTTTTCCAATGGGGTTTTTTTCATAGCACCAAGATTAGATAGATTTGACTATTCCAATGTTCCTAGTAACAGGTTACCTGAAAGTAGTAATTGTTTATACATGCTACTAATCAATTATTTCCCTTTGTTTTCCTTTCTCAACATTGAACCTCTACTCTGTAATGTAATGTATAAATTCATCAACCTGCTAGAATGAAAACCAGCTGGATCCAGATGAGCTGGAACTGGAGCCTCTGGACAACGGTGTTCATCTGAGCAGCAGTACCAGACTGATGAGCAGCCCTTCCGCTCAAGGTGCAGGACAAATGAGTGCTGCGATAGGAGCTGTACTCTCCGGTCACAGTCACGCTCAGTCCTTGAGCAGGGATTCTCCTGATTTGCTCCAGACAGTTCTGAGTAACAGCCAGGAGTTGGACAGCGGGGTTGGCCGGACAGACGAAAGCACGCGCTATGAGGAGTCCTCAGAACATGACCTCCTTGGGGATGACCACACCAGTGCCTCCAACACAAACACAACCAACACGCCTGGAAGCATGCGAAAGTTCTTGTCGGGCAGAGGGGACACCCCACCCTTGCTGCACTCCCAAGACCTCCAGTTCAGCGCAGACTCTCTACTAGGACTCGACTGCTTTAATGGAGGAGGCTTGGAACTGATGGAACGGTTGGAGAGGACCTACATGGCAGATTCCATGAGGATGATGATGCCTGGGCTGACTGAAGAAGAGTGCGAGCGATACAAAGAGTTGCTTGAGATCAAGTGCTTCTATGAGAAGCACAGTAATGCTCAGGGGGTGGAACAAGAGGAAGGGGATGTCCCACTGGATGAGAATAGGAATGAAAGTCTGACGCAGCACGAGATGGCCCTCATAGAAGAGGAACTGCGCCATCTGGAGTTTAAGTGTCGTAACATCTTGAGAGCACAGAAGATGCAGCAGCTGAGGGAGCGTTGTATGAAGGTGTGGCCTCACGAGGACAAAAATGGACCAAGTACAGGGGCTGGACTAGGAGCGGGGCGCTTGGAGACAAATGGTTCTTTGGTGAGTGAAGAGTCCTGTCACCAGGCTTTGTCGGACATCAACGAGGTTCCTGAGAGGGAGCGCTCTGATAAAGACAGCACGAGTGCCTACAACACTGGAGGAGAAAGTTGCAGGAGCACGCCTCTGGTCAGTGAACAGTACCCGTCTCTCTCCACTCAGAGTCTGGAGGGAGGACAGTCTCCTCTTCCACCCTCCACCAGGCAGAAAGAGAAATGGGATGGGATCCAAGCAAACATAAACCAACCATACTCTCCACAAACTCAATGGAGAGGAACCGAGGCGAAGACATCCAGCCCGGGGATAAAGGTTCGGTCTCTGTCCCGGGATGTAGGAAGCAGGAGGGGATCAGATGGGGGAGTGAGACGCAACCCCAGAACCAATGGGAACGTTGAGAGAGCTGGTGGACGCAGTGCAGAAAACAGCCCATATCTGTCCCGCCGTCAGACGGACTCCAAGCCCCCACAGCGTTACCTGAGCTGTATGCAGCTGAGGACCCCGTCAGCATCTGAGCACCTGGGTGGACTCAGGAATCCCCCAAAAGAGGGCACCATAGAGATAGACGATGCGAGTCCAATGAGTTTGGGCCGCACATGTAAAGATCTTCCCCAGATTCCAGGAGAAGTATCCTCAGCTTTATCCCCTCCACTGCTGCCCACTTCCCCCCGAATGGAGTGGAAGGTGAAGATCCGCAGCGACGGCTCACGCTACGTGGCCAAACGACCCGTGAGGGATCGCCTCCTGAAGGCACGTGCCATGAAGATCAGAGAGGAGCGCAGTGGAATGACGACAGACGACGACGCAGTGAGTGAAATGAAGATGGGCCGCTACTGGAGCAAAGAGGAGCGGAAGCAGCAGCTGCTGAAAGCCCGAGAGCAGCGGCGGCGCAGGGAGTTCATGATGCAGAGCCGTCTCGACTGCCTGAGGGAGCGCGAGAGGGAGCAGGGCAGCGGAGGAGGAGGTGGTGGTGGTCAACAGGGGGCGACACAGCAACAGGAACCAGCATCCATCCTCGAGCTCTGCCACCGCAGAAGCATGAAGAAGCGCAGTCGGAGAATCCTGGACAACTGGATCACTATACAAGAGCTGCTGGCACATGGGAGCAGGTCTGCAGATGGGAAGAAAGTCTACAATCCCCTGCTATCTGTTACCACTGTCTGAGATGAAAAAGGGCAACGAGAAGAGACGGTTAGAGGGAGATCACATAATTTGGAACACAACTGACCCAAATAACAAAAAGAAATCTTCCAAAATCGCAAGAATATATACAGATATACACTGTGAACATAAAGATCCATTAGAAGTACAGCGTAGTCAAAGAATCCTGTAGCATTTCCAGTCCTATAGACACAGGAAGAAAAGCACAGATTGCATTCACTAAAACATATTTACATTAAGTCAAACAATGCTACATACCAAGATCACACCAGCTGCTCTCAAGGTCTCAAATTAAAAAAACAAAACAGCAATGTTTACAGATCTTGAATACATTTTTTATAATTAATGGAAAATGGGGCCAAGAACAACGCAGCTGTGAAAGAAAACATTGAAAATTCACTTGTGTGCCATAAAAACTGGACAATGAATTGTCCAAATATGACTTTTCATAAATCACAACTTTTTCTGCTTGCTGCATTTTTTGTAATATTTTTTGCATTGCTCATGTTCAATTTTTTTTTCTTTTTTTACATTATCTAAGCACAGACGTCTCTTGGACATGAGGAGCTGAGCCGTGCCTTTTTCCCCAGGCAGAACTGACTGTAAAGCACAAAAGAAAAAAAAAACAGCTGGACCAGTTCAATTTTTTCATTAAATCTCTGTAAAATGCCTCGGTAAAAAAATAAAAATAAAAAGTTTAGGTCACAACTGTGTTGACCTTTTACAAGCACAGACAAGATGTTGACACCTGAAGAATAGATGAGGCCGTTTAGATGAACACTTTCCAAAGAAGATGGCTATTTTTGCTTTTTTGTAACTCTTCTTGTGAGCTGACTCATAAGCTAAAGACAAGAACAGTGTTTTGCACAAGTATTCATACATGCTGGTCTTTTCCACATTTTGTCAAAATTAAAAACACAAACTTCATTGTCTCTACCCGCTCTGCCTATCTAGAGATGTAACATTTCTGGCGTTTCTTCTACAAAATAGCTCAAGCTCAGCCAGAATGGGCAGAAAGCATATGCAATTATGCCATAGAGGTTTCAATTAGGATTTACGTTTGAGTCAATCCTTAACCATTTTATTGCTAATTAAATCCATCTCCCCAGCATGATGCTGCCACCACTGTGTGCTATCATGCAAATTTTGTGAGGATGCAAACCAAAAACTCATCTCACCACGTCTGCTGTGTCCACTACATGAATTTTGGTAAGCTACAAATAGGATTATTGGCTTTCTTCCTACCACTCTTCCATAAAGGCTTGATTTTTGAAGCACACAACTGAGGTTGTCTTGTTAACAGATTCTCCCAACTGAGCCATGGATCACTTAAGCGGCTCCAAAATCATCCATGGGCTTCACAGCTATGCCATACTCGTAATTTTTGAGTGATGGATTGTAGCCTGTGAGACACCCTTTTCATAACCCAACGCAGCTTTAAACTTTTGCACAACTTTCTCCCTGACCAGTCTGCTCTTCTTCATCCCAACGATGCCGTTTGTTCACTAATTTTCTCTGACAAACCTTTGACGCCTTCACAGAACAGCTGGATTTACACAGATATAGTTGGACTCAGTTTACTAATAACTTCTGAAGACTGCAGGTTGAACATAAATACGCATTTTCAGATTTTCATTTGACATTTCTTGGGAAAACTTTCCCCTTTATGTGGACCAACTGTATGAATACTTTTGCAACGCACTGCAAGTTCCTTCCCTGAAGATTTTACAGTTCTCTACTCCCACAAACCAGACATTAGGGTAATGTTTATGACTGTGACCAGGGTTATCAATGAAAACTTCAAAGCTATAACTTGCCTAATAATATCTGCTGCTGCATTTGCTGTTTTCTGAAACTTACTCCTCCTATATGGAGTAAATTCAACTACTATACCCAGATAAATGCTGCTTTTCCATTAGAATCATGCATGTTTGATACAGAGATGATATCCCCACCCACCCCATACGCTTCAATATTGAAGGCTTTTACTCTTATCGTGTGTCTTTCTATTATTTTGTTAAAACCCTAGTATAGAGAAAAAAAGAAAAAAAACATGGTGTGATTGTTAAATGTTGTGATGTGTCTGCAATTTTAAAGCTTTTCTAAATAAATGCTGTCTACATGAAGACCTCGTCTATTGTTTTTCGAATTCCACCAGTAGATCATCTGAGGTGAGAAAGAACAAGGCCAGAAGTCCTAAACAATTCTAAACCTTTATTTTTTCCTAACAAGAGTGAAAAGAAACAAAGGCAACAGTAAAATGAAAAGTTTATACACAAACTCACGACAACTTTGTGTCCGCAATATCAACAGTAATAATAATAATAATAATATAGTCATTTGAGCTCATAAACAAAACAAATTGAGACCAAGTGAGTTACAGTTAAGTAACCTTAATTTGCAAAGTGAAAACAAATGGTGGTGGATCAGACTGAGCGGAATACATCATGGAGTCAAAAAGGATGGGATCTAAAAAACAAAGGATTGAGCAGAAGGTAAGGATGAAAAGATAAAGCCAAGAGGTACATATATTCATTCTGGAAAAGTAGCACCAAAAACATTAATGCCTGTTTTTAAAACACTTCCCAAAATTTCCTCAGGGTGTTGAAAATGCACGTCTCCTAGAAACAGCTTCAAACACAGGATTAAATACAAAAAAAATAAAATAAAATGCACGTGTAACCATGGTGCCGTTTGTCTCAGGTCAGCAATCTTAAATCCCGCACTGTATCTCAGTGTCAGGATTTACGCGCAAATAAGAGTTTAAATTAACCCATAGCTTATCCGAGGTCAACATGAGAGCTCAAACGAAGTGAAACTGATGCTGTTGGTCCTGAGACTGAACTAGCGTTTAACGATGAGGGGAGTAAAAAGCAAACTGACTGACCTCGGAGAACTCGAAACCAAAGAAGCTGCTTTAACGGCAAGTCTCTCATCACTCCAACAGTGTCTGGAGAGAAATGTTCAGGTAAGAGAGTATGTGACAAAATAATGACGAGTGATATACTGCTGGGCTTTCAATGCAACAATGGAGTGTAGAAGAACAGTCTTTTCTCTGTTAGTGTCAAACCACATGAGTGAGGGATGAAGCGGGCGTCGGGGTAAATGGATGATGGGGGAGGGGGATGTCCTGCATCTTTCTAGAACTTGACACTGTTTCTGGCACGGAAATTTCTCCTCCTCGAATTTCTTGGACAGATGTTTTTTTGCACACAGCTCCCACGTCGACTGCATCACAAAACCTGTACAAACAGTCACATGATTACACTTCGGTATATTCAGAACGTATTCACAAGCATTTCTGAAAACGGGAAAACAGAACGCCTTACCTCTGGATGGATTTCAACATTTGAGTGAGGGGTCGGGCTGTTTTTCAGAGGACAGGTTTTCTTTGACTGAGAGGCAACCAGGAGGTTTTCACCTGCTCCGTCTGAACTGCTGCCTCGGTGACCCTTTCTCTTCCTTTTGTCCTTGGGTCGTCCACGGCTCATCCTCGCCCCTCTCTGCTCTTCAAGCTCAGTCTTTGAGAGGAGAAAAATGTTGCAAATTCAGAAGTCGAACATGTCACAATAAAGCAAGGATGTTCTGAAGGTTTTAATTATATCCAATAAATATGGTAATATTAAAGAACAGCATTTCATAAAACACTTGAAACAAAATCCCTTTATTTAGCTTAATTTTTAATGAATTATAGCCATCAGATCTAAATACTGTAACCCTGGAATATTTCACCATTGCAGTTCTGCAGAACTGTGTTTAAGTTACGGACTCACCAAGTCTTTGGCCAGAGGTCAAACTCTAATTTACCCCGATCCCCTATAACTGATGAGTCAAAACACTGAAAAGTCTATTTTTCCTTTGTTTGTTGAAGGGTTTCTGCAAGTTTCAGTAATTTAGATTCAAGAGTTTAAAGCTGTGGTCTGTAGTATGATGTCGTCAAGGAGAGGAGGAGGAGATTTGAACGGCTATAGTGGATACGCAAATCTATTGGTCAACACTCTAGAGGCGCGTTAATGATTCGTTTTGCTGACTTCGAGGAAATATAAAATCATATCATAGAAGAGGGCCATATAGTCAAATTAAAGTATTTACACTTTTTGTTTTAAAATAAATTTTCAATACCTTTAAACTCAAGACCAACATGAATTTAAAAAAACAAGTTAAATATATGTTTAATTCTCAGCACCGGCATGCAAATTCAGAGCTTTTTATCAAGGTAACCCAACTTTAGCACCTTCTTATAGTACACAGTAGTTTCACAATAGGTACTAATGGTGGGTTCTAGCCAACCATTAAAATCCCTGTTTTTAAACCAAACCTCGTTAATTTGTCACATTTTTCTTCAATTCTGAGGATAAAATATCAAAATTATTGATTGCATTTTTATCCAGTTTTAACATTATGGATTAATGAAATGAAAGTTACACAAGTCATGATGATGAAGCTGGCTTTAAATACGGCCGTGCTTTAAAGGACAATCTCATAATTCTATTTTGTTTAGTTTGTGAACAGACATAGATCAGCTCTATTAAAAAAAAAGAAATGTTATTTTTTTAAATTCCCCAGAAATATTAGTGCCAATGCCTTGCTCGCCATCTAAACCAGACCTAGCTTAGAACCTTAGTTTTGGCCTCTAGACCTTCCAACGTCAGAGTTTTGAACCTGACCTGAGAGAAATGTCCCTAGCGTTTATTTCTGATGGGCCTTGTAAGAAAACATGAAGATTGTCAAATATTAAGATGACAATAGCAATCCAGATTACAAGGGATTTAAGAAAATATCAATACACCGATATATCGCAATATTTAATGTCACGATAAAATATCAATATTCAAAAGCAATGTATTGATTTTTTTTTTCATTTTTAGAATTTGAATGGAACCATTAATGATGTAGTAATAATAAAAGTATGACCGCTAGTTGGTGGCTGTTTTCATCTTCTTCGTTCCAGTGGATCAACTAGATCTAGTAATAAAACTGAATGTGTTAAAGAATGAAATAGGTTGAAGTGTTTAGAAATGCTCTGACAGTTTTTCTACAGTTTAATTCAGTTTTAAAAAATCACAATATATAGTCTTACTTACACCACCCGTATTGTGATACATATACCACCAGATTTTTGCCAATACACATCAATCATCATGAAGACCCCACCACTCTTATATGCCTTCTCTCACCTTTTTCATTACTTTCTGTGTTTTTGAATGAAGAATACAGTTTTGATAGTAGTTTGTGCCCTTGTTTCCGGAATAAAAATACAAGACAGCGAAATGGAAAGTAGCCAAACAATTGCCTGAGGTTATCAATAGAAGGGTGGAGACAGGGTAGCAGCTAGAAGACATCCCAGTTGTACACACAGCTTTTTAGGTTTAAACAAATGAGTTTGTATGAGTTAAATAGAAATAAAGAACCAAAATCAGACTCTGCAGATTAGGAAAAACAAATCTGTGTTGACCAAGAAAGACCTGAATGGTGCATCTGTAGTTTTATTATGTCTCACTTTTTTGTTTAGTACATTTACTTTAAAAGCTTTATATAATCACATCTGTAGGTTTGACATCGCCACCTTATAAAACACAGCAGTGGCCTTTTTGATAGATTTCACAAAAAGGTTTTGCCATATGTTTTTGCCTGACCTTAATGAGTATTTGCAGCGTTTCTTTGGGAGGGTCTGAGGCAGCTTGCAGGACTCTGTGGATGGTGTACGTCTGGTCCAAGGTGACCTCCAGCAGGTCTCCTTCTAGCTGCAGCTTCTCCAGCTGCTCCCTGGTGGTTGGAGAAAGCTTCACCACTCGGCCTTTCAGCAAAGGCAGCAGGGGCAGCAGAGACTCCACACCTTAAAATAAAATAACAGGGCAGCATTAAAACGGCGGTTTTTCAGCAGGGTAGAGTTTTTGTTTTGAAGAAACCAGCATAGTTTCCTACCTGGAACATTTGACTTCTTGCTGATGCCATTTTGACATTCAGCCTGCCAAAGGACATGACAGATATTTAAAAGTTTGTAGAAGATGCGACAAAGCTCAGGTTCTGCTAAGCTGAGATTTGATGAATATGGTTCAACAAAAAAAACTGGAAAACATAATTTACCTGGGAAGCATCGAGTTCCTTTGTTTTCTTTATGGGTGAATTGTCCTCTGTTAAATCAATAACTCCATCTTCTCCTTCTCCTCCCTCAGAGTCTGATAATACAATAACCGAATTCCCTTCAAGATCCTTTTCCTTCCGCTCCTCTTTCTCTGCGAGTTCCTGTAGCTCCTGAAGGGCTTGCTGCAGTTCTGGCATCTCTAGCGCCTCCTTGGCTCGGCCCTGCCACGTGATGACTCTCTCAGTGAGACACTGGAGAGCTTCTCCTTCTGGAAGACGCACAGGTAACCTCTGGAGGGCCACGAGCAATGCCAGGATAGTTGCTAAACGGGGGCGGCGCGATCGCTGACACTGAGGGCATAAAAAGCGGGTGTCCCAGTCCCACCAACAAAGATGGTTCCTTTGTGGGCTCGAGGGCAACAGGAGGGAGGGGAAAGAAACGCAGCCGCCATGGAACCAGTCCTTACACAGATGGCAGCGAAGCTGAGGAGCCCTGGGAGGCCCAGCGCACACGCACACCGACTGAGGAGGGGCGCTGCGACTGTGGCCACCGCTTCTGTTCTCTTTAACAGAGTCCTCAGAACGGCAAGATGCGCCTGTGTCCATGGCCTCGTCCCACAACCCATTTTCCTTACAGCCTGCTGCGCTGAGTCCAGATTTACACAGGTTCACTTTCTGTAACCTCAGAAGTGCCTCCTTCTCCTGATGCTCCCCTTCTTTGAATGCCAATACCTAAAAACGAGACAAGCACAATCACACAAAGGCATCTGGGAATGAGGCACAAAACATGCATGACACAAAGAAAGAGCTGAGTGTTTTTTCCTAAAGATTAAGGACCAACAACAGGTTCAATATTCTTACAATAGCTGCAGGGTCCCTCAACGCCTGAGCAGAGAGACCCAAAGTGTTGGAATCGGAGTCGTCCAAAGATTCATCCAACGTCTCCGTCTCATTCCGCCTCTCTCTCCTTTTCACACATGGACATAAAACCTGCAGCAGGTGGAGGAGTGATTTCATTAGGGTCAAATTACAGTTTAATGTTTACAGCACAGCTTGAAAAGGTACAAAAACATTGGAATTTACAGTTTTAAGAAATGCAGATTTCAGAGGCGCACCGGGGAATCATCTGGTCCACCAGATGATGATTTCCAGTTTCGCTGTGATAACTGAGCTATTCCCAGCGGACGCATCATACTAAACCTCAACAAGGTGTTATCTTTTAGTATCAGACGTATTAAACATAAATGGGATGTACGCAGCTACTTAAAATGAACACTGTGTCCTTTACAGCTCCTTTCAGATCATCTTTTTGTTCCAAGATCCACAGTGTTTGTTAAGCTTCGTGATCAACTAGACGGTATCTTTAAGGCAGTGAGGGGATTAAAACTGACCCACCAATATTCCACCCCCGATTTACCTAGGAGGTAACCCATGACTACATGATCATCAGGACACAGAGCTCAGTCCTGGGAGAAATCATCCCCAGGGGAAGGCTGAGAGTTCATAATCACAGCTATGTGACCTGAAAGCTCAAGCAGCCTGTGATCTCGACAGATCTCCTCGTATGATGTAGCAGGACAAAGTGATGAGTAAGAGAGGGGGGAGGGGGGGTTATGGTTGTGAGTTTATTGTGGACCTACGATGTGAAAGGGGCCTATGACATGTCGAGACATGCTTATGGGTAATTCAGGCAGCAAGAGAAAGAGGCTTTCAGCAGATAACAGGAAGGCTAACTGGAAAACAGCAAAGTTGTTCTGCTGGATCTTTTTGAGCTTTCCACCGGTCAGGAAACAGCCTGCATCCTTTCAGTCTTACCTCCAGTAAACTGTGCTGACTGCTTTTCTTTAGGAAGGTCTTTGTGGCCTTGTCCCTCCAGGAGTGAGCACTGGCCACCTGCAGTTCCAGCTGCCTCAACTCTTCCATTAAGACTGGTAAATCCCTTCCGATCGCCACCAGGCCCTCCAGGTCATCCAGACACGGGTAATGCTCCCCGTTCTGCAACAGCACATTTCACCGTTTTATTAATTTCACACATCGAAGTAACATTAAAGACAGCAGGATGCGTGAGAGAAATTATCAATATTATCTAAAGAGGCCCACCACTGTCTTTAAAAAAAGGTCTGGTTTTCTCAACCTCAAGACTGTCAAAGGAAAAAGATATCTGAATGTATATGTTATTTTATCTTACATTGGTACATTCGGGAATTTGTACTTGTCCCCAGCAGGGTCCTCATTACACAATATATCATTTCTGTCTTTCCTGCCTCTCCCTCTGCATCGTCCTGTAATCTCTCTCTACAGTTGGATTACATGAAGTCAGTAACAGTATTTCTTTGGTCCTGAATCTCATATTTCGAAAATGTTAATTCTTTTTTAAAATCTGTATAAATATAAGTGGTTCTGCACTGTAATTCAGTTTTAATGTCTCAGATAAAGAATCCTTTGAGGCCAGGTGATTCAATTAGGAGGTAAAATAATTCATATTAATCATTTCGATATTATACAATTTAAAACATACACCGATACAGTGAAACCAAACCACAAGCTACAGGCTTCTTTTTGTACCTGGATTTCCTCCAAATCTGTTACCCAGGCTCGGGCTCGCGTTAAACAGCACCGCAGAGCCTCGATGTTGGGGAGCTTGACGGGAATAAGCTGAGCCTCATTTACAATTGCCTCCAGGGTGGAAAGAGGATGCTTCTGCCTAGAGGAGCAAAACAAAAGATACTTTGATGTCTTTACATCAAGATCACAGCTGCCATTTGCACAACGGGGAAGGTGTACGATTAGATTTTATCACCTTTGTTCTAGGCAGATCTGTGCTTTTTCCTCCCAGCGTTCAGCAATCGTGAGCAGCTCCTGAAGCTCAGCCATGGCCGTCTCCACGGATACGCTCTGAGGCACGTTGCAGCCTGCTTCCATTAGGTTCCTCAGGACTTCCAGTGTCACCTCGTGCCTCTCCCCTCCTCCTGTGCCCAGCGTGTGCCTCACCTCTTCCAGCCAGTGGCCTTGCGCCTTTAGGCCCTGGAGTAAATTACACTCTGGCGCCACAACAGGCAGCTCGCCCCCCTGCTCCAACAAACTCTGCAACTGCTCAGGAGGAGGCGACTCTTTCCTCCAGTCCTTGTTATTGACCAGTACTTGGGCCTGTTTTTGGAAGTCCTCAACAGTTTGCAAAACCTCCTTAAAAAAACAACAAAAAAACAATCAATATCAAAAGAGTTTTAGACAAAAGAAATTCATGGAAAGTTGGATATGAATCCAATGAACACATTAGGTTGTTTATCTAAAGCAACATTACTCAACACAATTCTTACCTGTACTTCCTTTGAATGGTTAATCACACAAGGTAAGTTCTGCATTTTCTCGACCAAGGACTTCAGCTCAGCCAAAGTCATCCGGCTATCACTGAAAGACAATAATTTGAAAGTATGCATAAATCTTAATAAAAATGATAATCTAATGTAACAGGTAAAGTTGGTGATTGATCTCACCCAGTCTTTGAGTTACTGAGGAGCTCAGCACTTGTCTGTTGGCAGTATGCGATGTCTTTGAAAACAGTGTTGAGTTTCCTGAGAAGCTCATTATCTGGAAACTTTTTTTCTGCTGCCTCGGTCTTCAACTTCTCCAAGTCATCAATTTCTGCAATTTAACATTAATTAAAAATAAAGAGCAGTAAGATCACCTACTCTCATATGTTTAGTTTCTATGCATCATCCTGAGGATTTCCTACCTATTTTGTGTCCTTCTTCCTGTTCAAGTGCCTCTTTTACTCTGTTGGCCCAGGAATCAAAGGACTCCGACCTCACCTTTAATCGATGGAGCATGGCTAACAACTCATCCAAGGTATATCTGTACCTGCAGATTGAGCAAAAAAGTGATAGAGGTATTTTTTTGTATCCATAAGAGAATACTCTTCTAATTTAGCCCCTACTTGTTACAGTACACCCCAAGGGTCTATTCTCAACATTACTCAATTTTCAGGAAGTATTATACTTCCTTTAACTGTTATGTTGATGACAACCCAACTTATTTCCTTTTTCCTGTGTCTCTACCCGAGTGCTGCCTCCGCTTACATACTACAAGGTCTTAATGACTGGTCTGACTCCCTTTGATAATTTAACTGATACCCTTACATTAGAGAAGCAATTAAGCACACTTAAAACTTTTCCACTACATTAAATTGTCAAAGATAAATCTTTTTTTCAAGGACCTAGAAAACCTTGTCCAAACTTTAATCACATCTAGGTTTGTTACAACTCTGTACTGGCCTTAAACAACATTGTCTTCATCTCTTGCACTTTGCTGTTAAATGATACGCAGCAGCATTTTAGACTATCGGAAAGCATGACGTCCTCACACCAGTTTTAGCAGGTTTTTAATGGCTATTGGTATTCATATTGATTTTACAATTCTTTCCCTTATCTTCAAGATTTAAATGTTTATGCACCCCGTTATTAACAAAGTTGCACAACCTATATGCCCTAAAACAGGGGTGTCCAGCTCCAGTCCTTGAAGACCAGTGTCCTGTCTGATTTAGAAGAGTCTGCTCCAACACAGCTGATTCAAATGGCCCCACTACCTCCTCAGCATGTCACAGTTCTGCAGAGACCTGCTAATTAATAATCAATTGATTCAGGTTTGTTGAACCAGGAAGAGTTTTTTAAATCCTAACTTGAGTCTTTTATGCTGTGGTGTCAACTTGTTTTAGCCGTTTTTAAAATCAACCACATCAGATACTAAATTTTTCCTTTTATTAAAGACATTTACCCTTTAAGGTAGTTAAAAATGCTATAGAATGGCAACGTGTTGAGACAGGATGAATACCTGAGGTAGAGCTTTTCGGTGGGGCAGTTGCACAGATCCTGAGTGTGATAGAGACACACCAGTCGTTCAGGACAGTTGGAGCAGGCCAGAGCAGAGAGGAAGCATGTCGTCTTACATTTATCACACTGTCTCTCATCATCGGGCAGCAGCTCAAAAGCCTCTCGCTCTGCTTCTGTGATGCCCTGCAAGTGCAGAAAATGACTTACAATGTAAGCTACGGTTTACCTTCATATAAATATTCACAGAAAAACCTCCATATGACCCACTCTTGTGCCTCACCCTTTCCATCAGACTCTTGCGCAGTTTTCTCTCCTCTTGAACAATAATGAACATCTCCCGATGCGTAGCTGCAGCCAGGTTAAGGTCCAGTTTCTCTGGGCACGCAGCCATTTTACAGGTGAGCTCCTCATGAGAGAACACACAATACCTCCTCAGGCGGCGGTAATGCTCAATACAGTGTCGGCCAGCGGGGAGCTAGAAATAAAGAGAAAAGTGATTACTGGAGATGAATTCCTTAGTATCATGTATGACTACAAATTAGGCCAGTGTTATACAAACATACCCAATCTGCAGTGCAGAAGTTGACTGCTTCAGCAAAGTTATATCCCTGATTGAAGCCGCTGTGGTAGGCTCTAGGAAAGGTGATCACAAACTCGCCAGCACACTGGTTGGTGCGTACGACCTAAAGTTTGGAAACAAGAAGCACATTAGATAATCTTTGCAGAACGGTTCGTCTCCAAATCCATAACGCTGCAGCACTGACCGGTACACCATGAGCCATGAGGATATTGGGGTTCATGATGGTGACGAGCTGGTGCAGGAGGTCGGGCTGGTACTCGAACAACTCTGGGGTCAGCTTCTTCATAACATCTTCAAGTTGTTCAGCTGCCGCAGAAGGAACCCCATACCAAGTCTTGGGTTCACCCCTGGAGATAAAGCGTATATGGGACGAAAATGGAGCCTCAAGTTATACTTAAAACACCTTATTTACACATTCATACTAAAACATGGACACAAAACGCTAAAACAGATGCAATGAAGGTAAAGTACCAGTGCAGGTAGTTGATAGAGTAGCTCCAGTGATCCTCAATGTGCCAGCAGAATGTTGAAAATACCATGCCCACATAAAGCCAAGGCACCTTCATCCCAGAGATATCTCCATTAATATGGCAAAGGAGCGACTGCTCCAGAACAGGCATCACATTTAGGTTCCAGCCAGAACGTGCATATTCCTGCCCAGCAGAAGCAACAGAAAAATCAATGGGTTACTTACTTTAACTGAAAATGGTGTCATCTTGGCTTAATTTTAACAATTCAGACAAAAAACATATTCCTAGATATAAAAACATGATTTGATATTTTCAGCTGTATTTACCAACATATCAGTAACAAACCGTTTGCCTTCTGCATACTGTCTGGCAGTACTGTGCATCTCCTTTGCATCTGTGCTCTTGTTATAAAATTTAAACTAATAGGGTTTTTTGTCAATATTAGGAACATTACTTAGATAGTGTGAAATAATAGCAGACCGTCGTAGCACTGACTTACAAATGTCGAAAAACAACAAAAAACAAAAACACACAGCTCTGTTCATCTCACATTTAAACAAGTTTTAGCTGTCAACCAAGACAGACTAGGCAAGGCAATTTTAATTGTACAGCACACTTTCAACAAGGTAATTGAAGGTAGTTTAAATTTAAAAAAGCATTAAAACACAGACAAAGCATATGGTACCTAAAAATATTACATGAATTTAGGATAAAGTAAACACAGGATTACAGCAAGAAGGACACACAAAACACATGATACATGAAAACATTACTGAGAGGCAGCTCTAAAGAGATACGTTTTTTGCCGTGAAATAAAAGAACTCTTGTGTTTCAGCAGCTTTGCAGTTTTCTGGAGGTTTGTTCCAGATTAGAGCATAGAAACTAAAAGCTGCTTCTCCATGTTTGGTTTGAATTCTAGGGATGTTGAGTAGACTGGAATTCGAGGACCTGAGTGGTCTGGTGGGTTGGTATAGTAACAGTAGATCTTCAGCATACTTTGGTGCTAAGTCATTCAATGATTTATAAACTAGTAAAAGTCTTTTGAAGTCTATTCTCTGAGCTACAGGGAGCCAGTGTAAGGACTTTAGAACTGGGGTGATGTGCTCTACTTTCCTGGTTCTAGTGAGGAACATGAGCAGCAGCGTTCTGGATCAGATGCAGCTATCTGATTGACTTTTTAGGCAGACCTGTGAGAACGCTGTTGCAGTATTCAATCAGACTAAAATGCGTGGATGAGTTTTTCAAGGTCCTGTTGGGACATCAGTCCTTTAATCCTAGAAATGTTCAATCTGTGATAGAAGGCTGACCTTGTTATTGCCTTTATGTAACCCTGAACTAGGCCGCTTTCAGGGTGAGACTCTTCAGTGCAAAGTTGTAATAGTCGGATCCCTTTATTTTAAACTACTGAATTACTTAAAAAATACACAAAGTTCCTGAGATTTCATTAATGTCACGGTTTTTTTTTTTTGCTCAAACACTTGTTGATAGTTTTCTCCACCATTTTGTTGAGTTACAGGCAACTCAAAACTTGCCTCAATCTCAAGTTTCTGAAAGGAAAATGTCTTTGGTAATCAACTCAAATGAATAATTTATATTTGGTCCGTTGCGAGGTTTTAATATATAATTTCATCTCAACTGATTAAATTGCTTTCTACAAACTCATATGTGAAAGACGAAGGAAGACTGTGGCCAAAATGTTTCCTAAAGAGACACCAATTCCTGGTTGCATGCTGAAGACTTGATCCTGACAATAATACATAGAGTAGCTTCAGTGATATGTGCTTTTTTGATGCTTCATGGATGATGAATTCTTTTAATGGGAAGATATATGAAATAGATTTTTGTTTTTGAACTTAACGTATGAAACTTCAACTGGTCAGAGTCCCATTCAACCAATGCTCTCCATCCTTAACAGAAGTGCTGCAGTTAAGAAAACTAAAGCTCTTACATTAACTTTTAGCACATAATCAAGTATAAATGCAGCTTAGACTTCTATGCATATTTTAATCGGAGCTCTCAAAATCTTTATCACGTTTTAAATATTACATAATCTTGAAACTAACAAACAGTAACTAATGAATAACAAGAGAGAACAATAAGCATACCTCTTCTTCTTTAGTCAGTTTTTTCTTCCCGTTATTCATTGGAAAGCCACTCCCAAACTCTTTGGAGTGTATGTCTGCTCCATACTCGACGGTCACGTCTTCTTCAATACTGCTGACTAATCTCCAAAACTCTCTCTCCACAAGCTCAGTGGGAACCATCTACACGTAACAAGAGGTTTAGAGGCTTTACGTCGATCTCTATTTCAATCCGGTTTTCAAGCCAACTGTAATTTCTAGGTCCACTTACATGAACAGGCATGTTGAAGTAATCTGCTTTGAAGGAGTCTGCCATCTCCCCAAAACTCTGCAGAGTATACTCTCTTGTTGCTTGTTCAAAGCCGAATGCTTCTGACGGTTTCTTGCACTCCTGAGGAAAAGACAAGAAGCAAGAGTGAGGAAACTCAAAACCAAACCAGCTATTTTTTTAGCTAAAAGAAGTCAAGTGTTATAAAAACGTTGACCTACTTCTGCCACACATTTTGGACATCGCCACTTGCTTTTTGGCGGATCAGTGAGGGGGGGTAGGAGACAGTATGTGTGATAGTTCTCATCACAGCTGTCGCACTGCAGGAGTTTTTCATCATCATCTCCCCGACCACACATCCGACAGATAAAAGAATCCACCTTTGGAAGTAAGAAAATAGGAAAATGCTCATTATTGCCCCATTAGATGAACAAGTGAAGAGTGTTACCACTGTGTACGAATTACTAGACTTACACACTGTGGGTTGGTAATGTTTCGTCTGAGCCTCATGGTCATTTTGGACCCATCATCCTCTCCATTTTCCTCCTTTACTTCTTCCTTTTTCACTTCAGTTTTCACTGTAACAGTAAGGGGAGGAAGCTGAGGGTTGGATGAGCCCCCATCAGTTTGCTTCTCTTCAGGGTCCAGTGGTTCTGATTTGACTGGAGTATCAACAGAACCAGGAAACGTGGCATCCTTGATGGTAACAGTCTGAGGCAGATCATCTAAAAAGAAAAGAAAAAAAAGTCTACAAGATTAGCTTTGGTATGTTTATCCCAGACACTACAGGGTTTTAACTATGAAAGAAAGCTGTTATTTAAACCAGAGAACTGATGCTAAGTCGATGTTTAAGCCTTTTCTTTAATTTTTTTATTGGTTGAAATAGGCTGATACACAGATGTGTTTATTAGAAGGGCTAAAAAGAATTGAGTCACTTGAGTGAAATTATTATTTTAATTTAATGCTCTGTTAAAGCTGTACGACTGTGTCACCAGGGCAGTTACTGTCTAGAACTGGGCGACATGACCTACCAAATATATTAACAACTATACAACAAAATGAAATCTAGTTGGGATTTATGGGGCAAAATATAACTCAAACATTTAAAATTCATTCTTGATCCCTTCACTCCGCCAGTTCAGTTTAGTAATGCACAATGTATAGAATCATCAAGGACTGCATGGATGCATTATTTAGATTAAAACTAGTTTGCCAGTAATATGTTTAACCATGGTGGACGTTTCTGTGACCTTTACGCCGACACTAGATACAGATAACCTTTGTTGACGTTTAATTTTCAAAAGATCAACATCTGACGAGTTTTTCTGCAAAAAGATTCCTTTTTATGAAACAAAAAAAAACAACAACTGTTCGCTGTTTTCCAGCTACACAGCATTAGCATGCTCTGTATGGTTTTGACATTTAAAACAATCTGTCAAAAGTGCAGCACCCTGCCAAGTTTTCCAACTTTTCCTCCTCATTTATTAAAAAATGTATACACAATACTTGAGAAATTCAAGTATTCGAGTATAGTGAAGAGCTGACCTCTCTTTTCGAGGATGACTCAGAGGAAAAATGTCCCGCTTGTTTAGGTTTCCTCTTTATTTACATGCCTTAATTTAGAGCCGTTTACAGTTTCATACATGTTGGTCTATAAATATAACTTCTGACTCTGAACAGTCACTCGGTAATTCTTGTCAGGCCGTTTCATTTAGTTTCACTGCCACCATGATACTCCATCTCACCTGCTTAATGCTGTGGCAGGAGAGCTTTACAGAAATCCAGAAAGAAAAGAAAATGACTTTAAAAGTACACTTCAAAGAACAAGTTTATGCAATATAAAGGCCTTTATTCTGCATTCTTTTTGATTTTGACTCAACTCAATAAACTAAATGTCTTTTTTTTCTGATTCCTTTTTAACTCAGATATATGGTCATGGTCGGTAGTCCCACATTTACCATTTCCCTTTTGCCACTGATAAGGTGCTCTCTGACCCTTACCCCTGATTTCCTCTGCATACGCTCTACATCCGCTCCGCTCCGAAACCCAGAGGTGCTCAAAGAAGATTGCGTGGGAATTGTGAGATCTCACGATAAAAGCCAGTAATAAGTGTGGAAAAAAGTAAAATCATAAAGTATTTTGTGATTTTCCACTTCGAGTATTAGTTCCTCTTCGTCCATGTTGTCCTGTTGCTTTTCTCTCGTATCTGAATAACGTATTTGTTGACCCACGCACCTACTATGTCTTGTGTGGCAGGAAATGACAAAATAGCTTTAGAATTAAATACTTTTTGATTATATTATGTGTGTAAATTATGTATAAACACGCACAATTATTTTAGAAAACATATGTATAAATATACGCGTGATTATATTAATGCAGCTATGCATACAAAAAAATCTAGTCTGTCTTTATTGATTTATTTTGAAAAAATGGATGTTGTGCTTGTTCTGTATCCTGTTGGTGCTGTGTGATTTGTGTAGACTGACTGCGAACTTGCTCCGCACTCATGTGGTTAGGTATGGACGGAGATTTTGTTTTTAAACGAGATGGTGAGAATATTCGTTTTTTTAAAACCCCGGCCACGTTTGTACATGGTCTCAAATACAATTTGCATAATAATTTGGAACGCGGTGTAAAAAGGGAGCTATTATTGGAATAGGTTCATTTTCTAATAAAGAAAGTTTATTGTTTTTATTTATATTTTAAAGTCATTTCTGTAATGGTTGAAATGTAAAAGCTGATTTGAAGTTTATTTAATTATTCTTTCCAACCACATAGAGCAGGAATACATTAAATATGTTGGTCAAAAGTCTTTACGTAAGCAGAGCATGACTGATGTGTTTAAGGATTGGACCAATTGCCAAAACACATTTCCTTTAGCTTTCATTGAAAATATGACCTCAACATGATTATGCAACACATTTTGGACATGTGTTGGTTTGATTTGTGGTTTCAAATAAATAAAAGGCAGGAAATCAAATTAATTGGATACTTCAATTACTGGAAACTGGATGGATTTAAGAGTAGAAAGTAGCCATGGAAGGAATGAAGAAAAAAACATAAATGGGGTAAAAACATAAATAATTGTTTTATAATCGAATCGTAATGCACCCAAGATGGCACACCCCTATTAAGTCGCTCACTAAAGGAGAATCATACCTTTCTTCTTGAAACCTTTGTCTCTTGCTACAAGTCCAAGTCCCATCATCTTTGGCCCCGCACCATAGATCTGTAGCTTCTTTAGCTCGGGGTTCTTCTCTATGTCTTCCTCTGTCGGTTCAGGCTGCGAATAAAACGACACGCTTTCATTATAAAGTCATCGATGGACAGCAGCGAATTTACCAAGCACAAAAGCAAAGCAACAGCCAAGTGATTACCAAGTGCAGACCAAACTAAACATACTAATGCATAACAAGAAAGGATTAGGGATTGAAAGTAAGGAAATGTTAACCTTTAATACAGTGACAGCTAAAAAGGATAAGAGCACCCATCACTAGAAAACACAACCACCACCAGATGCAACCAGTCATGGTGAAGAAGGTACTTTAACATCCATCATACCCTCGCGTACTGTGTTAGTATACAAGTTAAATAACAAAACGTATAAAGAAAAATTGAGTTTTTGGAATGCGTTTAATAGAAATTTAAAATTAGAAACAGGCATGTAATACACATTTCAACACATTCTCAGCTCAGTGAATCGTTCAAAGTTTTCAGACCTGAACATAATTCTGTACGAAATTTTGTCAAAACCCAAAACGGATTCAAATTTAAATCTGCAAACGGTATCATCAAAATACATGTAGACAAAAAACTAGTTAAAACCCAACAACCCCTGTCACTACTTTAACAAGGCTACAACTAAAACGCACTCAAAAGCAGTTATATGAAATACAAAATTTGAAAGCATGTTTAAAATCTAATGTCCAGTAGAGTTCTTCCACACTGGATGGGAACAATTTTCGAAATCTTTTGCAAAACTTACAGATTAAGATAAAACCACAATCTGAAAGAAACATGAATGACCAAAAATGAAACAAACAGAGCCTTAAAAAGATGCCGTTCAAAGAAATCTTTTTCCAAATGGTTCCAAAATGGTTGCAGATGAAGCATCTGTATTTTGTTCCTGACAGCAGTTGCAAGCAGAGATGCATCACGATATTCAGCTTTACCCTGACAAACAACTGGTGTGTCTGAAACTCAAAACAATAAGATAAAACCAACTTCTTACGACGTTGGATCGCAAACCAACTGTTGATGAGTTAAGCCAACACAGCCACAATCATTGTGGTTGTTACTAAGAGCAGAAGACTGAACTCAAATTCAAATTCAAATCCAAAATGCATGTCTGCCATTTAATTATTCTGGGTTTGCTGACCAATAACATCTGCCGTTTTGAGTGCTTTTCTGCTAACTTGATGTTATCTCAAATGTGCTTCATAATTAAGTTAACCTTGTAAAGGAAATGAGACTTTCAGCAGAAAACAGGAGCACTGAGATCAAAGTTTCTCTGGTTTATCTATTTGTCCTTTCAAACTCAGTTGATCACTGATCAAGTTGAATTTCAAAATATTGGCAGCTTTTTAGAAAACTCACATTTAAAGATAATCATGCTAATCACTGAAATAAGATGCAATGGACAGCTTAAAATATTAAACTTTACAATAATTTTTGATCTAAAAATAAAAACTACAATACTGTTTTATGGGGAATCCACTTCCTCACACATGGTGCGACATCACCTCTAGGCTTATTATAACAATATGCGCGTTCACAGCGGACACTGAAGATAAATAATTTTTAAATGCTGTGAATTATATCTCAGAGAAACCGAACCTGGTAAAATTGGTAACTCCAACTCAAACTTTCACAAAACTGTAGATTAGAAATCTGCCACAAAACTGTGATCGGTGCATCTCTAGTTGCAAGCCCGTTAACCCTGCAGATGTCTCTGTCTCTCCTCTGTCTTAGTTTTAAACTTGCTGCTAATGGAAAATTATATTTGGCCACTAGGTGAAGCAGATAAATTAAATAAATTATGACGATGGACCTTCACAGAAAAGTTTTAGCTTTAACCAACTAAACCTGGAGTGGCTAAGAGGGCAACAATAGTTAAACAAGCAGTAAATATTAATCATGTGACTATTTTTAGTCACAAATGGTACAATGTAAATATTTAATCAAATATATTTAATAGTTCTAATTAAGTGCACTCAGATGAGAACCCATGCAGCCACAGTGTTAGCTTTTGAAGTGATCATAGAGCAGGCCAAATCAAAATAAGTGGCGAAAAGTATGACACTGACAGCTCAGCAAGTAAGCATTTAAATGCAAGCGGTAGGATAGAGAGAATATGGGTGAGAGAGCAAAGTGTGTCAAAAGAATACTCTGGAACTATTAATTCTTAATAACACTTTAAATGTTTTTTATATGTGTATAAAACAATCTTACAAAGGATACCAGAACAGCTGCCAACATCTGAGATAAGGTGAATATGAAAAAACTGAAAAGGCTGCAATACACCTTTACACTATAAGGCGTGGGTGCAACTTATTGTCCTGAAAAGACAACTCAACCTTGGGGACAGCAGGAGTGAGATTGCATGGTAATGAAAAATGTTTTAGTATTTGAAAAAAAAGAAAGAAAGTGAGAGACATTTCTATACGAGGTATGGTGGGTTGGGGACAGCAAAAAGAAGAAAGAGGGGGGCGGGGAGCTCTTATGCTCAAGGGGCAGTACCGCAGAGATGAGTTGAGAGCCAGTGGTGAGAGGATGGGGGGCCAGATCCTCTGGACCCTGCAAGGGGAGACAATAACAGCAACAATAAACTAAGACAAGGAAAATGGAAAGCGATAGGGAGTAAAGTCTGGAAAGATGAGCCAGTATCAAACATCTCGGAACATCAGTACAATATAATCCTTTGACATAATG
Organism: Valencia hispanica; assembly: GCA_963556495.2. Taxonomy (NCBI): domain Eukaryota; kingdom Metazoa; phylum Chordata; class Actinopteri; order Cyprinodontiformes; family Valenciidae; genus Valencia; species Valencia hispanica. The sequence continues at coordinate 43,497,619 of OY747709.1, forward strand.
TTTTGGAGAGAGTTGCCTCATTTAAAGTCTTTTTGTCTGTTCATTTGCAATCTTGACAGATTAAAATGTTTCGACTACAGAAGAGCAGAATTTGTTCATCACAATATGATAAGCTGTTTTAAATATCAATTTAATCCCATTTGAGGCAATCAAGAATCTCATTAAGGCAGCGATTGTAAACTTTCGTGCCAAAAGTAGAGGCAAATAAACAGCTGCATCCACATATTTTTTTTAATGAGGCAGCTTTTGACAAAAGATAAACATTTTTTGATTGACCATTGAATTTTGAGGTCAGTTATGCAATTAAATGCTCACTTACAATTTTGTTTTTCATGCATACCCACTTAAAACAGTATGCCAACGTTAAGAAAATTCCTCTAGAAGAATGTGTACACTAATTTGCTGGGTCCAAACCTTTTAATCTGTCCAGTCCAGCTGACTATTTTCAATGGTGTCCTTTAACAGTGATTTCTTGTGGGGAGGAAACAGGAAGAAATTTGAACAAGTGCTAAAAAGGTCACTAGTAAGATTTATGGTCAGGATGAAAACCTAGTTTAAGGGGCATCAACTTGTGTAGAGATATTTTCTAATAAATATTTAAGACCCGACAACCCTGGTATATTGTCATGGCTATCCATCAGTGGAAAACTGATGTTTGGGTTGTGAAAAACTGCTCTCCTTCATTGAATGTACAACTGTAAAAACATTAGACTGAAGCTGAAAATGCAACAAGTGCATCTCAATAAATGAAAAAACATTCAAAAGTTAATGCATGTTAGTAATTCAGTTCAAAATGTGAAACCTATATTTATTCATTAAACACAGAATGACATGAGTATTTATTCCTGGTCATTTTGATGACTATGGCTCACTTTGCATGAATTGCTGCATTAATGCAATGTGGCCATAGAAACAGTCAGTCTGCCACTGCTAAGGTTTAACATTACTGGTTATACCAGCCTTCAGCTAGTCTACATCTTCCTCTCTGCAGATCCTCTATGAGGTTTAGGTTCAGGTCACTTTCCTGGCAAATGAAGAACTTTGATACCAAGGTAATTAAATCCGGTATTGGTACTTTTGGCAGCTTTGGTCGAAGTTGTGTCCTGCTGGAAATGGACTTCTTGGCAGCAGAGGGAATCGTAAAGTGCTAACTCTTGCCATGAGAAAACACAGTGGACCGACACCTGCAAATGACATGGCTCCCTAAATCATCACTGACTGAACACTTCAGACTGGACTTCAATCAACTTAGATTATGTGACTCTGGCTCCAAAACCTGTGACCTTGATTTCTGAACAAAAATGCAGAATTTACTTTTATCTGTAAAGAGGTCTCCGCACCTCTGAGCAACAGTCTGTTTTCTCCTTAGTCCAGGGAAGACACTTTTGGCATTGTCTCTAGTTTGGGAGTGGCTCCACACAAGGAATGCAATGGTTGTCACCCCAGTTATCCCTGTTGCCGTTACACTTTTTCAAACCACAGTTTTTCCTTCCACTCAAAATTCGGTCAATATGTTTGAAAACAGCTAGCTTCTTTGAGACAATTACCTTTTGTGGCATCTTCTATATGACAATTGTAAAGTCAGCACTCCTGTCGTCTTCTTTAAAAATCCATGTTGTTCCATTTGGCCTTATGCAATATTCTAAGAAGCGAATTCTTGGGTTTTTCATTTTAAGTAAGCCATAATCATCAAAAGTAACTAAAATATGCATGTGATTTTCTCCATGTGAATCCTTTTTGATATCCTGTTAATATAATATTTTGATTATATTTTAATTTATTGTATGGATCCATGTAGTACAATGACAATTATGCCTAATATCAGGCTGCTTTGGTAAACAAAATGGCTGAAACACACAGCTAAAAGCAGAATATGCCCATGTGGGATTAAGTCTGGCTATTATTATACCCCAGAGTGTTTTCTGTTAAAATTCAAATGCATTCTCTTTTAGCTTGAGAGCATAACCTAAGGACTGCATGGACATTACTGGCTTATTGGGTATTTCATCATCATCTTCACACACTGTCCTACATCTGTTCCTTTTGGTATGCAAAAAAAATACCAAGTAGAACATAAAGAGAAAATGCATCACAGTAAATGGAGAGAATTTAAGCCAATAGGCAAGCATTAGCATGCATGTAAAAAAAATAAAAAGAGAAAAAAGAATGTAATAACCAGATGCAGCCTGACCCAAAAGCTGTGTGTGTAATAGAAACAATAGAATAAAGCTGATTTTCACATCGTACAGATTGTAAAATATCTACCTTTCTGTATACTTTGGTGAAAAAGAGTCAAAGAAAAGCATAAGAATGCGAGTAGAGAACACAATACACCAGAAGCACAAAGCAATAAAAGCAGAATTAAGCACAGCAACATGGCAGGATGGAAAACAAGCAAGTCGGAATGCGCTCTGAATGTACTGTCACATTTTCCGGACACTACCATGCATCTGATGCTGCACAGTTCACTGGTATAGTCATCATTGCAGCCCACATTGTAAGAGCGGCATAAAATACACCTGATGTGCAGAATGCTGCTTTTACTTGATAAGACTGCATGATTTATTTTTTGGGGGTGATGATCAAACATCAAATGAGGACTGTTAAATGCTCCAAGAGGTTTTACAGTTTCTCAAATCAAAGAGCAAGAAGTGCAGTATTCAGTCTTAATGCGTTGTAATATTGTGACAGGAAGCTACTGGAAATCCAAAAATATATCAAGAGTGAAGCAGATTTTTCCACCTTTACTCTTTGTTTCTGTCTGGCTTTCAGAGAAAAATAACGTGTAAATACATAATGATGATGAAAAGGAATAGAGAGACAATCAACAGTTAAAAGGGTGTCGGCTTACGGAATACTCTGAGTTTAGTAAGACTTGTTTCATCAGGAATCCTTCCTAATTTCCCCTCTGATCAAAAAGGGAGCAACTTGACAGCCAAATAGTGCTATGATGAGCTGCACAAATAATTATTAAAAATGTAAACTTAAAACCAATCATTGCATTTATTCCCTTGCAGTGATCAGCATACACATAAAGGGCCCGATTTATCAAAGGTTTACACTTGTTAAAACATGCACAAATCTCACTACGGGCGCAAGAACATGCAGCAGGTGATTACTAGGCAGGTGCAGGGAGGACTGCGCTTGCTAGACCCGCAGCAAGATGTGCGCTATTCATTTAGCGCTTTTGCCCTTAATGAATATGCAATGTGGCCGTTTCTGTCTGAAGGTGCGAAATATTGGGAGGAGAACATGCAAATAAGTTGGCATTCAGCCTAGATCACCCGCAAATCAGGAACACGCACTTTGCGCAATGTTTTCTTGCACGCAATTTTGTACTCTTTATTTGGAATATTGATAAATCAGGCCCAAAATAAATATAACAAATATATATATGTTCACATGTGATTTCCTCAAATTGAACGAATCAACATATTGCCACAACATGGCTGTCCCGAGTTGAAAAAAAAGAAGCATTTTTAACTCAGCAGCACACATGGACAGCATGCTTGGCAATGTGCTACACTAAGGGCTGTGCTTCATGAAGAGCAGATCCAGTCTGCCGTTAGGCACAATGGGCATGATGTGGCTTGGAAATGGGTGGCTTTAGCTTCCAATCTAACAGAGTGACGATTCAGATGAAGCAAAAAGCTGAAGTCATGACTGTCGTATCAAATATGGATGGTTATTCATAAGAAGATACCACTATTAACAGCTAAGTTTTTCTGACTGACCCTTGACCTGGCAGCACATATATTTCCTGAACAGTTCAAATTTGACATTTGTCATTGGTGTTCTATAAGCAGTGTTCATTCATATGTAAGGTGATGTCACAGTCTATGCATGTTCCTGAGTCGAGGCGTTTTATTCCTGTAAAGAAAGGTGGTCCGCTTGAACCATTATGATTTAAAGGAGCAGTTTAACTTTTTGATATACAGTGCCCAATGAAGTATTGATGTCCTTCCACCTTTTCATAATTTTACAGCAATTTTTAATGTATTTTACTAACAATGTAGGAATTTTACAGGGATTTTATGTGACAGACCAACAAGAATTTAGAATAATGGTGAAGTGGAAGGAAAATGACATGGTTTCAGTCGTTTTTTTTTTTTATCTTCCCCCAAATAAGTCTGAAAAGAGGGGCATGCATTTGTATTCTACCTTCCTCAATAAATACTTCGTAGAACCACCATTTGCTGTAATTACAGCAGGAATCTAATTTGCCCTGTATTCAGCTCCAGTCACTGTCTCATCAAATCCAGCTTTCCAATTCCCGTTGAAGAAAAGCAACCCCGCAGCACGATGCTGCCACTACCATGTTTCACAATGGGGTTGGTGTATCGAAGGCAATGTGATGTGTACAACCACACAGAGCCCTTTGCATATCAACAAAAAAGGTTCAATTTTGGTCTCATCTGACCAGAGCACTTTCTTCCACATGGCTCGTGGCAAACTTTATACTGGAGTATTAATAATGGCTTATTTCTTGGCACTCTTCTACAAATGCCATACCTGTGCCATTCTCTTTTCATTGTCAGATGATGGATTAAACTGTGTTCTGAGATGTTAAAAGCTTGGCCTATGTTATTTGTAAAATAGATAATATGATTATTCTGTATGATAATTGGAAAGCATCCAAACTCTATTTTAAACTTCTCCACAACTTTATCCCTGATTTGTCTGCTTTGTTCCATGTTCTTGATTGTTTTGTTCACCAACGTTTACTAAATAAAAAAAGCAAATAGAAAGAACCTTTAACAGAACAACTATAATTTTACACACATAGGTGAAACACTAATTTGGCGAGTTTTGAAAACAAGTGGTAACACTGAATTTTATTTAGAGGTATTGGAGTAAAATGGGATGAATACAAATGCAAGCCACATGATTTAGTTTATTTGTTTTAAAAAAGTATAATTTTTCCTATTATTTATAGTTATACACAAAGTTGTGTTGGTCTACCACAAGAACTTAATAAAAAACTTTTAAACCCATCAAGCTTTCCGGTTGTAATGTGATCAAACAGGGAAAAAAGCTGAGTGTGTGGAAACTTCTGCAAGGCACTCTAACGGTCAACTACACTATTTACACTTTAGACAGGTTTTCTTGTTTTCACATTGGGGTCATTTGTTAATTTACTTAATGATTTAGTCAGAACCAAATAAGGCAAAACTCTACCCAATTACTTATTTACAACAAAAACTGTAAATATAAAGAAATTCCTGGATGGCATAAAAACAAGTTTCTAATAAACACACAAGTGTCAGCAAAATGTCCATATATGTTGAACATATGAACAAACAAGCTATAATTCATAAGGTAAAAAATACAAATATAAACACAGATGGATTTTAATGTTGGAAGCAAATAAATCATTCCCTGTAATTTGCTGAGAGCAAATGTCAAATTCATATTCTGACAACCAAAATGAATGAGAGGCAAGGCACATTTGGATTGTATAGATGAATGTCCGAAATTGTTTTCTGCAAAGGGTTACTGGTCCCAGAGGTATGAAGATATAAAACATAAATAACAGCAGGTGACTCACATCAGGCTGGCACCGGTTTGCTCTGCGTCCATAACTGTTCATTTTAGATGGCGGCACAGACTGTCGCAATGGGATGGAGTGAGGCTTGTACTCCTTATCCACATCTTCGCCGTCATAATGCTTTGGCTTGCAATGCTTGAAATTGAATAAATAAATAAGTTTAGTTAAAAGAACTTAAAGGTGTTCAAAATGGAGATACGTCTTATTAACACAATAATCACCCTCTTTACATTTTGATTTGTACACCATCAATCAAAGAGTAATACCGTAAGTCTGGCGCCAGACTGGAACATTTCAAATGGATAAACGATCCTCTCATAATGTGAGCGCAGCAAAGACCCAAGGTTCTTCCCTGGAGGGTAGCCGAGCCTTTGAGCAATACGAGCCCATCGTCGTTCCTTACAGATCAGCTCAAAGCCTCCTTCATCTGCCACAATCTAAAAAAATGGAAGAACAAAAACTGTTTATATAAATCTTGACAAATCAAAGAAACAAACAGCTGATATTCCGGAACGAATGCTGGTTAAAAACTATTTGACCTTTACTCACCTTTGACAAGCTGTACAGATCAAGAATGCGCCTTTCGATATGTGGGATTTTTAAAGAAGATCCTTGAATTTCCCAAAATCTGGCAATGCGGTCCAAATAATTGAGTTTCACTCTGGTCTCAGCCTAAAATGAGAACACAACAATCCCAAATCAAGTCACTTCAGACGGAACACCGGTTGAAGAAAAATTCCTACCAGACACCTGCATAATTGTACAGAAGAGATGCACCATGACTGCAGACCAGTCTGAAACCTTCAAGTTAATGCATGAGGTACCTTGCCATTCTAAGTTCTAACAAAATGAAGATTGTTGAATACCAATTATTCAGAAAGTTCTTTAACTGAAAACCTGAACTGGTGCATGATATTACACAGAGACACACAACACACATAATTGACTGCTGCAAAATGAGTTTGTGAAATGTATCAATCTTTATTGGAGAATATAGTTTAGAGTGAGAACAACCCTTACCTCCAACTCATTTAACCTCTGGATGCGAGGAGTGAAGTGAAAGCTTTCCAACTCCACTGAAAACGGTGGCTGCCAGTCCTGATTGAGAGCAGAAACATTCATATTTCAACCTGTGACCTGTTTATTATCTTGCCTTGTTATTATGGATCTAATAAAAACTAAAAATGGGATGGAGCAACCAAAGTTGAGCTTAGATTGAGCTTCATTCTGGTTTAGATACAGATTTGAACCTTGTTAAATTGCTTAGAAAACGTGACATCTCATTATAGATTAAATCTGGCATGATCAGCTACAACATTTCATTTCATTTTAAGGAAATTGCAGAAAACTTTAGGTCACTTCTGTAAATATTCATAAGTTCACATAATTGTTTTAAATGTAACACAACTTTGCTTAATTTGATGTCAACAAACTGTTGAAATCAGAAGTTTACATACACCGAATAAAAACATTCACTTTTTTCCTCACTGTCTGAAGTTAAATTAGACCAAACTTCTCTCGTTTTAGGTCAATTAGAATTACAAAAATTTCTAATTGCTAAATGCCACAATAAAAAGACTGAATATGTCCAAGTTTTATTATTATTGTCTTCTAAATCAGAAGGTTACATACATTTCCTCCGTATTTGGTAGCATTGCCTCCTGCCTTTTCTTCCAAAACTGCCTTTTCTTCCAAAACCTTGGGCCAGAACTCCTTTGCTGGAGTTCTGGTCCATTCCTCCTTTAATTAAGTCGGGTTTGTAGGCTGCCTTGCTCGATTACACCCTGTCAGATCAGTCCACAAATTCTCTATAGGACTGAGATCAGGGTTTTGTGATGCCCAAACCAAAACATCGACTTTGTTGTCCTTATGCCACTTTGTAACCACTCTGAGTGTATGCTGAGGGTCGTCGTCTCTTGGAAGACCCATTTGCACCTGAGGTTTAACTTCCTCTCTGATGTCTTCAGATGTTGCTTCAATATTTCCTCATAATGTTCTTTCCTTATGATCCCATCTATTCTATGAAGTGCACCACTTCGTCCTACAGCAAAACAGCCCCACAACATGATGCTCCCACACTTCACAGTAGGGATGGTGCTCCCAGGCTTGTAACCACTCCTTTCCACCGGACGCGTAAGCGGCGCGTTACAGGAGGAGCACGTTTCATTTGTGTATTCTGCTGCTTGGCCCTTTCCACCGGGTACGTATAAGGCGCATAGCAGCAGGGAAGCAGCTGTCACCAAGAGAGCACGAAATCACGCTAGGTTAGCAAAACCACGCGTGGTTTCGTCAGTAAACACAACAAGAAGCAGGAAAAGACAACAACATGGCTCCAAAAGATCTGTGTTTTATGTTATGTAATGTCCGTTTTCACCAATAAGTTTATGTTATGTCAGGGAATATCCAAAATCGCTTGTAATTACTGGCTTCCTCCTCGCTTTCAGCCCATGTCGGTACAGGACACGTTTCCCTGTGGATAATGATTCCGTCTTACCAGCTTCAGTCTGCACAAGGGCTTTGACTTTTGTTCTGGGGTTGATTTGCACATTTTGAAGTAGAGCACGTTTATCTCAGGGACACAGAATCAGTCTCCTTCCTTAGCGGTACAATGGTTGGATAGTCCCATCATGTTTATACGGCACCTTATACAATCTGGAAATTGTTCCCAAGGATGAACCAGCCTTGTGCAGCTCCACAATTCTCTTCCTGATATCTTGGCAAACTTCTTTTGACTTTCCCATCGTGCCAAACCAGAAAGCAGTGTGTTCAAGGTGTGGCCTTAAAATACATCCACAGGTGTATTAAATAGTAAATACATACACAGGTGTGCCTCCAATCAACTCAAACGTGTCAGTTAAGCTATCAGACTCTAAAGCCATGACATCATCACCATCTGAAGACATTGATAAATGAATCTCTTGACATATTCTCTCATCATTGTGGCATTTAGCAAATAAAAATGATTTTGGTAATTCTAACTGACCTTTAACAAGAAAATTCTTGTCTAATTTGACTTCAGACAACGAAGAAAAAAAAGGTGTGTTTTTATATTCGGTGTATGTAAACTTCTGCTTTCAACTGTATATATCTAACGCATGGTTTTCTCCATTAACGGAAAATGCAGATTGCATTGTCTGTGTACATCAAGCTGGGGCGTGTTGAAGGGAACGCCAGCATTCTTTAAAGTTTTTTTTTAAGGTGGTAACTCCAAAACTATGTAAAACATCCAGTTTCTCCAACATAACAGAAGTAAGCAGGTACTCACTGGTGGAGGTCGAATTTTGCAAATTCCAGACTTCTCCGCAATTGGACGTATCTTGGCAATGTAACCCAGGGGATCCTGGAACTCCTCCCATGACGGCTCGAAAACGGGACACTCCGGAGGAGGGATAAACTCGTCCACTTCCATTTCCCTGACAACAGGAAAAGCACAAAAAGAAGCAAGTTCAACAATGTTACTTGCAAACAAATGGGCACAATATGATCAATACATCCGTTTGTTGAAAACGTGCATCTATTTATAGGCTCCAGGACTTTAAAATACTAACAGACCAAAATATGTATCCATACCCTCTGTCAGGTCTGTCAACAACTGTTTCCCAAAAGGACAATAAGGAGATATTTTCAAAATAACAAAAATTTCAAAATCAATTTAAAAAGCAAATCAGATTTGCATATGTAAAACTTGAAAGTACAGTCCCTTAGTTCCTAAAAACAATACCTAATTTGTTTAGTCTTGCAAAATCATTACTTCCTCATTTTTACCACCAGCTCTACTTTAAAGACAGACAGTTCCTTAAAATATTTTATATGTTATAATTCAATAATTTCCCACAGGACAGTAGTTTCTGTAATCTATTGATGGAAAAAACCCAGGATGCAATTTATTGTCCAGGAAATCCCCTCCCCCAACATCTGACACAACAAAACAAACCCCAGCACATGAAGGGCCCATAAGGGCTCATGTTACACCTTTTTAGGCCAATTTCAAACATTACCTAACAGCATAATAACAGTTACCTGAGCTCACAGCAATAATTTGCATAACAGTGTCGTTCCCTATCTAGATCATGGAAACTTCTACCAGCCATGTTCCATGTTCATACATTTACATACTTCACGTCTAATTCTGGCTATGTTTATGTTTTAACGAGCCATCTTTGATTAAATATCTTAGACTGAATGGTAAAGCTTAACAAAAGCACCCTTTAGGGCCAATTTAGCAAATCCAAGCAGAAGACAACTCGGTACTAACAATTACATATGTGTCCAATATGAAGAAAAACCTTAAACTTTATCCATTTTACTCCATAACAACGAGCAAAAAAAGGCAAATGTTTGACAGATGGCAGGCTTTGTGGATCTATGTGAGCAAACAGCAACAATCATATTGAGTTTGGGAGAATGTTTATATCCATTGCAGCAATATTCATAAAAAGCAATCCCAAAATATATAAACATTTTACGCTAGTACTTTAATGACAATCAATTAGATCTTTCACGGGCCTTCAGCCAAACAATGGCGTTGAATCAATGAACCTTGATGTATTAAAAGGCCAGAAAGGCATCACCACTCCAGAGTGGGTAAGGCTTGGTTTACAAATCTAACATAAAACGCCAATATTAAGCCAGACATGACATACAGCCCCCATTTTAATATCGATATAAACCAGCTTCTTTATATCATCCCATTAGCTGACAGTGTTAGCCAGTAAACTTATGAGAACTGACGTAAAACACTAAGCTTACCTTTAGCGACAGCCTTTAACACGGTTAGTATTACAACAACAACAAAAATGCCTCCTAACTTAATTATCTGTCATCTATCTGCTCCTACTGAAAACAATAACCCGTGTTGACGTCCATTATCCAGCAACGAGAGGCCATAACACCAGTAAAAGCTTAGGTTAGCATCAAGGCCTCCAAATTTTCCTAGCAGCACCGTCCTACTGCCTCCCACTGGTGGAGATAACTAGCATCCGTTTGCTAACTGGGTGGCTTGAAGGAATCAACAACGTAACCGCAGACTTGCTAACATATGACTACACAACGCTGATCATGTCGATTATAACGTATTTTTTATAAACAAAAATCCAGCTATGTGTCCAGACCGATATAGTGTAGTGTCTAGCTGCATTCCTGTGACTGACCCGAAGACACCTCGATGTCCCGGGGTATGATAAGGACTGTGGCCGCACTCCTTCCTCTGTTGGTGGTTAGCTAACCAGCTGTGTTCGGTCCTGTTCTGTTGGCTAGCAAAGTTGACCGTTTTCAGCCTCGGTTCTCCATACACACCGCTCTGCCAACCGCACGGGCTTAATATATCAGTGGCTGATGTTCGTTTAATACTAAACGAGAACCTCAAACTTTCTCAATTACTGTCGTGATAAATCATTTTTGCCGATCAACATCATCACTCTCTTCAGGCCATCCTGTGCATCTTAACGAGACGCCATCTTAGCTTTTTCTCACGACCGAAGTACAACCTCAAATGTACACACGCCGCCTCCCACGCTTTCTTCCTGAAAGTAGTGCGCACATACGCAAACATCATGTCACGTAATTACATTGGGACACAGTTGAGGGAGGAAGTAGGTCAAAATGATTTGATGTCCTTTTGCGAAAGTTAGAGTATTGACATAACAGCATACATACGTTTCAAAAAACAACATTAGAAATATTTTAGGCTGTGTGAGTTGTATAACAAAAAGGAATTGAACTCAGCTCAAGTTTGGTATGAATGCCTTGCAGAATTGTGAAGCAGGCCTTAAGTATAAGCCCGTCTTCATAACATTTCAAAGATAAGAAAATGTTATAATAGAACATATAATTAATAACAACACTATTTATAATTATTAGGAAAATATTATGTTAACCAATTATAATTTTACACACACACACACACCTCCACACACACACACACACACACACACATATATATATATATATATATATATATATATATATATATATATATATATATATATATTAGGGATGTGTATTGGCAAAAATCTGGTGATACGATACATATCGCGATACAGGGGAGGCGATAAGATAAATCGCCATACTATTAGTAAGACGATATGTTGTGATTTTTAAAACTCAATTTAACAGTAGGAAAACTGTCACAGCATTCTAAACGCTCCAACCTGTTTCATACTTTAACACATTCAGTTTTATTAGTAGATCTAGTTGACCCACTGGAACGAAGAAGGTGACAACAGCCACAAACTACCAGTCATGCTTTTAATTTTACTACAAAAATTACTGTCATCATTAAAGGTTCCATTCAAATCCCTAAAAAATATATTTATTCATATATATATTTATATTTATATATAAATATTTTTGTTTTGAATATCGATACAATATCGGGAAATAAAATATTGCAATATATCGGTGTATCGATATTTTCTTACATCCCTTATATATATATATATATGAGAAAAAGTTACGTGCAAAATGCAATTATTTCTTAACATTGTTTCTTCATGTATTGATACTACTACTCTTCTGCTAATACTTTTACTACTAGTAATAATAATTTTAATGGTTAACTGGTCAACAGTCCATCTCAGGGCAACACTAAGACACGCAGGATGAACAATCATGCATACGCTCACTCATACCTATGGGCAATTTAGACAGACCAAATAACCTAACAGTTGTGTTTTTGGAAGGTGGGATGGGAGATTGAGCACCTGGAGAGAACCCACACATGCACAGGAAGAATATGCAAATGCCATACAGAAAGAAACCCAGGACTTCCTCGCTGTAAGGCACAGTTTGACCCACTTCTCCACCGTACACCCCTAATAATAATAAAAATAAAACTTATCTCTGTGTTTTTGTGCATCTGTGCTGTCCTCTCAACAACCAATTGGGTGTCTAGCCACTCATCCTTTCCCTTTTTCAGCAGGAAGGTTCTTACTGTTTAACGGGAGTTGTTTCTTTCCACTATCACACACTGTCCACATGCATGGAGGCATTGCTGCAAAGTCAATGGCTAGATACAGTCAGCTGGGGTTCCTTTGATAGATAACATATACCATTGATGTTATGCACTGAATTTGACAAGACTCCATTATAACACATTGGACCATATTCTCACCATTCCTTTTCACTCTGTACACTTCAGACTTTCAGTACAAGTCAGAGACCTTTCATTTACAGAAATGCATAGATGACTCTGCAGTCGTTGCGTGTATCAGAGATGGACAAGATGTTCTGTACAGAGAGTTGGTGGGCCGCTTTGTGGAATGGTGTGGGAACAATCATCTTACTTTGAATGTGAACAAAACAAAGGAGATGATTGTAGATTTAAAAAGAAACAGGGTTAGATCAAACACCTTTTACATCATGGGAGAAGAAGTGGAGGGGGTTAAGAAGTATAAATAACTCAGTGTTCACCTACACAGCAGACTGGACTGGAGACACAACAGCGAAGGGACAGAACAAACTGTACTTCTTGAAGAAGCTTAGATCCTTCAAGGTTTCCTGCATGTCTTCTACAAGTCTGTTGTGGAGAGGGCAATGTTTTCTGCCATCATCTGTTGGGGTAGCAGTATCAGAGCCAGGGACTTAGAAGGCTCAACAACCTGATAAAGAAGGCTGGTTCTGTTCTGGGGACCACTGTGGACCCTCTGGAGATGATGGTGCAAAGAAGGATTCTTCATAAAATCTACAAAATCATGGACAACCCTGAGCATCCTCTTCATGAGACTATCATACAACAGAGTGTCTTCAGTTTTCCTGTTACACAGACCGCTACAGGAGATCCTTCCTGCCAACTTGCTAGCTTTCTGCTCTGAGGCACCAATGTGTTTCTTCAGCCATCGGCGTTTACAACAACTCTATTGAAACTTGAATAGTATGAGTTTATGACATCTAATTTCCTCCTGGGATCAATAAAGATTTTTTAATCGAATTATTATTGAATTAGAATGCATTTACTTGAATTGAAATCTGTCTATATAACTGTTTTGTAGTGATTTTGATTTATATTTCTACATGTGAATAAGGGGTGCATGGTGTAGTAATTTTTACGGCTGTTGGAGTTCCCCTGTGAGCTTGCAAGGGCAAGCAGGTTTAGACAGTGGATGAATGGATATGTATTAAACCTATTCGTGTTGTAAAGTGCATTGAGAGGACATTTGTTGTTCATTAGTGCTGTTGAAATCATCTGAAAAGAACTTATTTTTTATTTCACAACACTGTTTTGATGTTTAGCTTTGACACATGCCTATTGTTGGCATTCTACTAACTTTGCCTTTGACCCATTATTATATGGAACTGATAGGATTGCAGCATTATAAGAACACAGTTACAGTTCACTGTTACCTGGTATAAAAGTTGGTCTGCACACAGATTACTCTGAGACCCTGACATGGTTGGTGAATCAGTATGATGGGGCATAAGGTATACAATGCAATGCATAAATTGCCTGAAAACAATGCATGTGGTATGTATCTAAATACTATTGAGTATGAAAGATACTAGGTTAAGGTATTCTAGATCTCAGTTTGTGTTCTTCTGATCCATGGCATACAATCAGATACAAAATTATCCTCTTTACTTGCTGCAGTTATTGGAGACTAAGCTACAAAGGTTAGTTGCCTAGGTAACTATAGGTACATAGCACCACCATCTCATCAAATGCCATTGAAAGAATACTGTTAGACAGAGCAGGTGTGTATATTTTCCTCTTATAATCAGTTTGGTTTAAAATCAAAGCAGGAATCTTACATGTGTATATAGTCACTCAAGTACATATCCTATTTATTTAGGGCCTCATATTTGTCCATCCCTACATGTCCATTATTGATGCGGCTAAAGCTTTTGATCCTTAATCACAAAAAAGTTCTCATAAAGAAAGACTTCCTTATTTATTTGCTGATTGAATTATGGCATTTACAGAAATGGAGGGTCATTCAGTTGATGGGTTTAGCAATGCTATAATTGGTGATTGGTTAAAAATTCAAGTAAAATGCAGTTTAGCCAATCTGTCTTTTGTATTGATGGGACACAGTGATAATTTTGAAAATCAGATGCACTGCAACACAGGAACTATGAAATAACTGAATACAAAAAAAAATCCATATGATTTTAACAATATTATAATATAGACATTTATTTAATCAAGTATTGGCACATTAAAAAAGATATAGAACTCATTTTAATATGATTTAATACATTTTCCCAGTTTATTGAAATTATTATACACATATTATATATAGTATTTTAAAATAGCTTATGTATTCATTGGATTGTGTCACATAATGTGCAGGATGTGCTTAGTTTTGACTGGCACTTTACATTTAGTTTACTTAATTTCCCTCTGGGATCAATAAAGTATTTTTGAATTTGATCAATATTGTCAAACAACTAAATAAAGAATGCATAGCTGTACAGATTTGTATTAAATTACTCAGAACAACAAAATAACATTAGTGTTAAAATACATCATATCACCCCTCACAAAAACACGAAAAAAATCCATCCATCCATTATCTGTACCCGTCCATCCTATGCAGGGTTGCAGGGGAGCTGGTGCCTATCTCCAGCAGTCAAGGGGCGAGAGGAGGAGTACACCCTGGACAGGTCGCCAGTCCATCACAGCAGAAAAAAAATCTAATTTAATAGTCATTTTTTCTGAACCATAAAGTTCTGAAAGAGACCTTAAATATCAAATAAATCACACCCACACACACCGGTTACTTCACTGCAAGGACACTTTAATTTATCAGAAGCAATAAATATTCACATCTTAGTTCTCTATTCTTCCGGTACATGTAATACATACAGAAGAAAAACGAAATCATGTTCAAAATAATATCAATAAGTGCACTGACATATTAACATTTCTCAGGCCTTGAATTTATAATCACTGTAACTCCTTCTCGCTGTGGCAGTATGAAACAATAAGAAAAGAAGACAAGAGGTCAAAAATCCCTTTGGACAACATTTCCAGTCCCTGTCTTTGATTTAAATGTGCATACCTAGTGGCACTCACATGCACGCACCTGAATAAAGAATGGGAGCAGTTCATCCCATAATTATAAGAAGCCTATGTATAGTTTGATATGTACATTCATGTTTATACAGTACAATCTATTTAATAAGTGCTGATATATTCATGCAAGAATAGTTAAAAAGGACACAATAAAAATAATAGCCAACAAATACTTTAAGAACTTTTACGCTAACATTCTTTACTCTCTTCAAACCTTCTTGAAATTCCTTTTTTAAAATTAAAATGTTCTTGAATGTTGACATCTTTTTCAGTATCTTATTAAATAGACATTTTTTATTTTGTTCTCTATGATTAAACTCCTCTGAATCAAAAAATATGAAGCTTTCTCTTTTAATAAATGACACTGAAGAGAACCTACATCAGTGCTCAATTTTATCTTCAAAAATGCAGTAGCAAAAAGGGGTAACACTTACATATAGCCCACAAGAAAATTAATAAATAATAAAACAAACAGGAAAAAACATGAAATACAGTATGTACCTGCAGGCTATTTTACATTCTTAACTATTTTAGTGACTTCACACAAGAAGCCCTCAGCGACATGCTGAGGCATCAGGAAATATATTATATTTTTTCCAAAGTGACAAAAGAGGAGGATTAGCAGAAGGCCATTTCTGACTTAAAACCTTACATGTGCAAAACCACCATGCTTCATGTAAAAGCGTGCTTCCTTCAACACAGAAAAAGACACAATACCCAAAATCTTCTGACTGCAAGGAAATACTCAGTTTTAGTCAGAGGTTTACCAAGAGCACACATATTATATTAATGTTGAGCTTCTGATGATTTATTTGAGTCATTCTATTTGCTGGGTAAAATGATTATGCAGTATATATCCTGAATTATTTTTAAAGGCATAATAATAGATTACATTTTAATTAATAGTGGCATTTCTTTAATCTACAAGGTAAGGATGATTAAAAAAGGCAAAATTCTAAACATACATCTTTATTAATATTTGATCCACTCTCCCTTATCAAGTTTCAGGTTGATTGCAAACTTTTTGTAGTCATCAGCAAGCTTCTATAATGATTCTGGCTGGATGTCTGACCATATACTTTTGGACCGTCAGAGGAAGCCATTTCTAGTTTTCTACAGCTTGACCTAAACTGTCACCCTCAGGTAAAAGGAAATTGGTTAGGAATTTAAGGAACAACCCAGGAACCACACAGACTCAAGGCTGTCTTAAACTGTAAACTACTGGAACACCAGTGTCAGTGTCTACATTAAAGCAAGTTTTATTTCCCCATGGATTTAAAAAAAAGATCCTCCAATACTGACTCCCTAAAGCTTGAATTAAATCTGTAGCTGCACACATGGACAAGCCAAATGTCTTCTGGATAAATGTCTATGGTCTGACAAAACAAAGACTGTGCTGTTTGGCCAAAATAACATGAAGAATGGTTAGAGGAATGAAGGAGAGCTTTCAGCACTTAACAAACTGCATTACCTGCCAAGCATGGTAGTGGTAGTATCATGGTGCTGGAATGTTTTGCTTCCAGCAGTTGTGTTTGATTGCACAAAGTAGTAGGAGTAGTAAAGGAGGACTACCTCTAAATTCTTAGCTGTACTGTTGAAACTCAAAAACAATAGGGTGTTCAAACAGGACAAGGAACCTAAAATCTTCATGGATGCAGGTTTAGGAAAACATGATGCAGGCTAACTTTAGGTGTCAATCCTAATGAAATTAAGCTAAGTCCGTGCCAGGAAACCACCCAATTTAGATAGGCTCTACCAGTTCTACTCTACCAAGAAAGTGGTCTCATACCTTGCCAGGATTATTTGAGAAAATTGTTGATAGCCACAAAAAGCATCTGTTTAAATTGAAACGTGGTAAGGGACAAGCAAATATTAGAAGGGGTGTATGTAAATATTTTTAACTGTAAGCTTAATTTTGACTCTGTGTGGATCAGATAAAATCCACAATGCATTCAGGCTTTCGCATAATCATTTCACCCTGGAATAAAACAGGTACAGTAAATCAGTAAAAGCCCCAAATTAATTTGACATTTAAGCAGACAATAAGGGTTTGCAAAACTCTGACCTGAACTGCCCCACTTGATTATCCGTTCCGCCATCAAATTTAGGCATCACTTCCATGTAGAGAAACTCATTAAATAAATTAAACTTAAATATAATCTCTAGATTTCGTTGGTCATGTCATCTAAAAGGTTGCGTCTGTTTGGAGAAAAAAAACAACATAATTCATTATTTTAACACTAAATATTACTAAACATTGAAAACTTAAAGGAAAATATGATAACGTCAAAATAAACTACACCTCACATTTTAGAATACCATCCAGTGGTTATGGTGGAATGAGAGAATCTGTATGTGCACATACTTTCTATAACCATGTACAAATATTTGCTTATATAATTAATCACTGATCAAAACAATGATTGGACAATATTGATTATACTCAGGTAGAGCAGGTATATCATAATATCAATAAAACAGCAAGAAGGTTCAGAAACACTCAAAATATTGTATTGTTTGTATCACTGATTCGATTCCCAAGCCCCACACAGAAAGTGTTAACAAGCCATGTGACTCCTGCTGATTTGTGAAAGACCAGAAAGGAAGGACACCATTAAAAACTTGTGATTGTTTTAGAAGTTTAAGAGAGAGCAATATATCTGAGGTCTTCTTTAGAATAAAGAAAATGCCTAAATGGCAAAGTGTAACCAGCAACAAGGGATGGATACATAATGAAGCTAAGTAAATTATTGCAAAGTCAAGGGAGATTTTTTTTCCAACTTTCTTCTCTTTTCAATGCAAAACTACAACTGGAATGCATTCTGTGGTTCAGTCTCTATATACAAACCCACTGTCAGCCAGTGGATACATGAACCCTCTGTTTTTCCAGTGTCACATTATAACATCTTGGTACTGTACATGAAAATATTATCATACATACTCATGACTTCAAAACAAGTAAAACTTAAGCATTATACTCAGATATAGATTTAGTTTCATCTTAAATTATATGGCTATAGACTTTTTTTTTGATTGTGTATGGCAAAAGTAGTAACATCTGCTCATGTGGTGTGTGTGTGTTTTTTTAGGTATGTGGGCAAAAGCCGTTTCCTTTAGTACTGCTCGCCAGCTCCACCTACATGTGTGGGAAGCGAAGGTGAAAGTAACAGAGACGGAGCAGCCTGCGTTTCCTCTTGTCGCCAGTGCTGCTGCTGTTGCTTTCTGTGCGGGCGGACTTGCTTCGAGTCCGTGATCTGCCCGTCTCCTCATGCCTGTCCTCAAAACGGTGACCTCTTGAGCTCCAAGTCCTGTTCACACCACGGTACTTATCCGGTTGATAGGCTTGGATTTGGAGCTGCCCACCGTACCTGTCGATCCAGCCCCTGTCACCTGCGGCCCCTGCTGAGGCTGCCCTGGGTGCTGGGGGGGGTGAGGGGAGAGAGGTGTAAGAGGGGTAAGGGGGGACGAAGGGGGGGGTAAAGGGGAGTGTGGTGGGGGAGGGGGGATGGAGGAGAGAGGAGGGTACTGGGGCAGATACGGGGCGGCGGAGGCTGCGTGATGCGCACTGACGGAGGCGGATGGAAGGTTGTGGGGCAGTGTGCCGAATATAAAGTGTGTTTGATGGGTGGAATGGCTGGTTGGGTGTGGTGTTTGAGCGTGCCTGGGGTGGGTTTGGGAGTGTGCGTGGGGGTGGGGGTGGGAAAGAGACAACGTTAATGGGGGTTTGGAACCAGGGCCGCCGACCCCTCTGGCAGATTGTGTGGGCTGCACGTGGTAGAGGGCGAACTGCTGGCTCTGGGAATGTTGGGAGAGAGGAGAAAGAGGGGGGGGACATCCTACCACCATGTTGGTGTAGCGACCCTGAAGCCCATGCTGGGAGAGCTGGGAGAGATGGGCCAGCTGCGGGTGCTGGACGTGTGGTGGCCCAACCGGAGGACGACAGGGTAGTGGGCCTCTCTGTACAGTAAGAGGGGGCACACCTTGCAAAGGAGGGGGCACGGGCTGTACGTGGAAGCGATGGTGATGGTAGTAAGGTGGTGGAGGCTGTATTGTACCCATGTGACAGAACTGTGCGTGTAGTGCCTGAAGCTTGGAAGCCCCCCCCTCCAGCTGGCATAGGGATGAAGGGGAGTGAGGAGGGGGTCCTCCAGTAGTCAGTGGGGGTACAGGTGCGGGGTATGGTGGCCCCGGTGGAATAAGGGGGCCTGGTGGTTTGGCGCGTTTGCTGCCGAAGAGTGAACCCAGGAAGGAGCTGCTGCTGTTGTTGCTGCTGTTGCTCCCACCAGGGCCGCCCCCCGCTCCTGCTCTCTCTACACTGCTGGAGACTCCCCCAACTCCTGTCCCAGCAGTGGTAATTTTCTGCCCCGGCCCACCCCCCACCCCTGTTCCGGGGCTCAGGATGGGGCGGTGAGGCCGGAATTCTTCTGTTCCGTAACAGCCAGGGATCACACCTGGCATTGGATAGCGCTGGTGAGGCTGCGGGCTGCTAATGATGGAGCCCTGGGAACATAAAAACTCATCAGGTTTTAAAAAACACAATGGAGAATCGCAATCCCTGGTTCTCCTTACATCAGCACACAGAACATGCTGGGACAGATATAACTGCAAAAGGCCATGCACAGGGGAGTCAGTTTGAAAAATCACACATGCTGGTTTGCTCTACATGAACATGCACTCAGAAAGACAGTGCAGCAGTTAGGGGGAAATGTAAGCCCTTTAGCTAATCTCAACTAATCTTTTATAGACTTACTTCCATTGTACTGTCCAGAGAACCAACACTGTTCCTGCGACCACGTTTCCCTGCACCCCACCAGGAAGAATCAGGTTAGTAAAGCGTGAGAGATTGACTTTTTTTCTTTTTACAGGAGTCCAGTGCCTTGCAAAAGTATTTTTATTCCGCTCATTTTTTCACATTTTGTCACTTTAAAACAATAAACCTCAATGTATTTTACTGAGATTTTATAAGATAGACCAACATAAAATATTACAACAATTAGTATTTTGTGGTATGTCAGCTTTCCACATTTAGAAGCTGAAAGTTTTGCCAATTCTTCTTCACAAAATACCTGAAGGTTATTGAGATGGCTGGAAAATGTTTTAGAACAGCTTTTCTTAATTATCTCTTTTGATTTTCAGTTAGATTTAGGCCTCTCCTTTGACTGGACAATTCTAACACATTAATATGGTTTGATCTAAACCATCCAAATGCTGCCCTGGCTGTATGTTTGGAATATAGTTTAAAGTTGAACCTCTGCTATGGTCTCAAGTTTTTTGTAGCCTCTAACAGGTTTTCTTCCAGGATTACCCTGGATTACCTCTGTCTATTTTCCCACAGAGTCTGACTAGTTTCCCTCTCCCTGCTGAAGAAAAGCATCCAAAATACAGCATATTGCTGGCACCACCATGTTACACTCTGGGGATGGTGTGTGCAGGATGATATGTAGTCTTGGTTTTCATTGTGTTTTATATGTAGACCAAAAAGTTATGTTTCAGTTTCCCACCATCAGTGGCAAACTGCAAATATGACTCTTTATCTCTTTCTTTCAACAATACCTTCTTTTTGTGACTCTGCCATGTAAATTAGCTTTGTGGAGCACATAACCAATAGTTGTAATGTCAACAGATTCTCCCAACTGAGCAGTGAATCTAAGCTGTTCATCCAGAGTTACTACAACCATGGGCCTGTTGTATTACTTCCCTGATTAATGCCATATTCTTTCCATTTTGGGTATTGGATTGAACAGCACTCTATGAGGTGTTCAAAGTTTGCTTGTGGTTGTGGTGTGATGAAATTTGGAAAGGTCAAGGGGTAAAATATTTTGCAAGGTACTGAATGAGCTGTAACCATACTTCAGCAAGACAGAGGAACAAGATTTAGCACTAGAAAGAAAGAAGGCAAGATCAGCCAACCCTAATCAGAAGAGCTGATAGTAAAGAATTGGTACTGTCGTCTCAGTGGTGATGTTGTCTCACCTGTGTCTGAGAGGTCCCTGAGAGATGAACTGAGCGCTGTGCGCTTGAGACCCTCACCCACTGAGCAGTTGTCATCAAAACTCGTCCTTCCCAAGGTGCCATTCACAACATCGCTTTTCACACCTACGCCCCCTCCAACCACAGTGCCGGTCAGCAAGCTGGGCCGCATCACACCTTTCTGTTTCTCCAGTTCCGCTGCAAATTTACATAGAAACACAGGGAATATTAAATGAAAGAGAGACAGAAACAGAATCATGAGCTGCATAGCAACAACAGAAAACATGTTGATAAGTTTCCTTTTTCTCATTCTCAGAAACATCTAGAACAATGACTCTGATAATCAACAACTACAGTTTAAGTAATAGAAATGACCAGCAGATGGGGCACTTACACTCTACTCTGTATTTCTCCATCTCTTGGACTTCAGCAATACTTTCCCTGAGGTCATTAACAAAGCGGGTGCGGTCTTGCTGACTGGGTGCCATAAAGACGATAAGAACCTTCCTCTCTCCGCCTAGGCTGGATGAGGTCAGGCGGATGCCATGAGGGTAATCTAGATGGAAACAGGGACATTAAAGTTACAGTCAAACTGGAAAGAATGGTTCAACTGAAAGGTGCAAAAGAAAAAAAAAAACTTTCTTACATGAGTTCTGAAACATGTGAACTTGCATGTCAACCAAAGGGAAAGATTGTCTGAAACTATAAGTTACTGAGGTTTTCTTCTTTTGGAAGATTTTGGTTACCTGGTGCACAATGGAAAATTAATATATTTACCATGCAGGATGAATTATTTATACTTTAATATCATAGCAGTCTAAAAGTCAGCCTTACCACCAGCAGGTCATTAAAGAGGAAGACCTCTCGTTGGTGAACCCCTGTCCTCTGAGGTCTGTTGGGGTCAGGCACCTCGTAGAGCTGGCAGCAACACACCAACCGGCGATGGGGAAGGGACAGCACCTATGTGAGCAAACAGGTAGAGACCAATTAGATTTTAGAGTAAACAAACACAATAAAATTCCCCTTGTGATGCCTTAAATAGTTGTACAAACTCACAGGCTTCTTGCCAACAATGACCCTTTCCACAGCCTGCACCTGTGACACGTGGTCATCATTGGTCCGTAACTCCCATTTCTGTATTCGCTGATAGATCCCTACCAACAGGTCCCGGGGTATATCCTGACCATTGTCCACACCTTGGGTTGGATAAGGACATGAAAGGTTTGAGGAAATATCGGCAGCAAACAAATCTCTACCGAAATCCCTCTCACACAAACTTTCATTTAATGAAAGAAAACTTCTTACCAGTACAACATAGTCTAATACCTTGAGTCTTAACAGTGTAAGATTCCAACAGTAAGTAGTACGTGTGTGTGGAAACACTTGTGTTTAATGCAGTGTTGCTTTTAGCATATGGGTCAGCACCTCTCAAGTTCTTGATGAAATCTTCTAGTTTCATCTTCCTCTCCGCTTTGATGTTGGGGCTGTACATATCCGTGTTGAGGAGGATTATGGCAAACGCCAAAATGAAGATGGTGTCAGGATTCTGGAATTGCCGAACCAGGGTTGGATTGCACACACAGTACCTCTGACTGAAAATTAAAGGAAATAGTTGAAAGCTTATATCTTTGATCTAGTAAACGCCCAGTCAAAATGTACATATGGGGCCCCGTATGAGTACAAAATCGGCTCAAAAGTGAGCCCCACAAGGGATCGTTGATGGACACATATTGGTTCATATTAAATGCCTACATAGGTCAAACTAAACTTTTCTCAATACCTATTTGAGACACAGTTAAGACTTACACAGGGCATCCAACTTGCCTCACCAGAAAGGGTTTTAATCAGTCTACCGAAGTGGATCTAATTTAAGAACCTCACTTAGTACGACCTATTGAGCCTGAACAAAGCTCTCATGTGGTCCACATTTTTGTTGGGCAAACCAATTGAAAAAAAGTTCTCATTAGGTATTTGTCATACATACAAACCTGAACGCCTCTATAAGTCTCTCCACCTTTTGGGCTTCCCCTTGAACTTTAATTTGTGCCTGGAATTTCCTCAATGCATCATCGATGTCCATACCTGAGAAATCCATCTCATCCACCACACAGCTGCAAAAACACACACACACAACCAAACAAACACAACTCAGAGATTGTAGCTGAATTTCCTTCACACCAAACATGCTTGAGCTTTAGTAGCAGCATTACATAATTCTTATCACATCTTCTGTGTATGGGTGTGGGTTGAGTAAAGATCATAAATGGAGTTGTAAAGCGCTTTGAGAGTCTTGAAAAGCGCTATATAAATGCAAGCCATTATTATTATTATTATTAAAAAATCCCATTGCTTCAAAAGCTTCCTCTGTATCTAGCATATGGGCATGTAGGCAGATTTCCTCTGCTTTTACTTTTTATCAAACCTAAAGGTTTCAAATAAACAAAATTTAAAAAAATTACAATAAGCAGAATTAAAATGACACCTTAATTATATTAAATGAAAAGAAGCTATCCAATGAGAATCAAAGTCCTTAACATTTGTCCCTCTGCAAAAGGTTATGAGAGCCATTTGACTTCAGTGAAACACAATGAGAGACGATATCCGCAAATGGTGAAAATATGGAAAAGCATAAACAGTGGTGAACTTTCTCATGAATGGCCAGCAAAACAAATAATACTCAAATAGACTCAGTTAAAGTCAGTGTCCACAATTTAACAGTGAGAATGGGTCTAAGCAAAAATAGCCTACATGGCCTCCATGTTCTAAGACAAAAAACACTCCTGCCCCCCCAAAAAAAGAAAAAAAAGAAAAAAGCAAGGGCCCATTTACATTTACCAAAAAGAAATCTTTATGATCCTTAACACTTTTTGGAAAATATTCTCTGGACTGATGAGAAATCCATTCAGAAGGTCATAAATTGAATAAGATACTGCAGCATGAACTTAAATGGGACATTCATGCCTGAGAACTCTCCAGCTCCTCTGAACTGAAACATTTTCAGAAAAGTGTGCCAAACTGTTCCACAGTGACGTAAAACACTCACTGCCAGTTAACAAAAAAAATTTGATGTGGGACAACTAGCTATTTGGTTTAGCTGGCATCGTTTTCACAAAGCTCCAGGTTGGTCTGGATATATTTAACCCTAACAATAATCTTTTGAAAACTGATTTTTGCATGAACTCAGATTTACTTTGTCTAACATAAAATTTAGTTTGAGAATCTGAAACATTTACTCAAAAGTAGAAATATGTAAGAAAGCAAATACTTTTACACAGCACTTTACATACGTTACTTTTAAATACTTACTCCAAGACGTCTTTGTTGAACTGTTTCTGTCGGTTTCCAAGAAACTCTCCTATCATCTGCCGGCTAAGGCCCTTTCTTTCTAAGAGGAAACGAGCAATCCCAACAGGAGTGTCCGATACAAAGCCTCTCTCTATCAGGTACTGGATACCTTTTTCTGGTTTTCTATAGTTGAAGCAAAAATAGCATGAACCTTAACACTGTACATGTACGGACAAGTATTGTGCTTAATGGAACTGCAGCTTACTTGTTGAAGAGATTGAGACCGATGCGGTACTGACGTCTCTGCACAACGTCGCTGTTGAAGGGTGGAGAGTCCCAGCTATGGCGGCTCTCCCTCTGATATGTCTGCTTGCCAAGAGGAGGAAGAGGCTCCTGCAGGCTGTCCTGAGATGAGGAGCCTGAACTGCAGTTGACTGTCTCGTTGGAATTGGTGGTGGAATTGAGGGAGTCATTATCTCCATCGGAGCAGCACGGCTGCTCCAGAGCACCGGGCGGTAGGGCTGTCGAGGAGGAAGATGACAGAGGGGTGGTGGGGGGTTGCTGGGGGGAGGAAGAGGATGAGGGCGTGTCAGGGTACTGATGGTGATGGATCGGATGGTGGTGATGATGGTGGTGGGGTGCCACCTGGTGTGGGATATGTGTTGGTATAGATCTGCCAGGTGGCCTGGTCTGTCCCTGGGCAGCTGCCGCAGAGGAGGGGTGGGTGCCTGAGTTGGGGGTGTGTTTGAGGGTTCCCTGTGGGGAGCCTGAACCTACCCCAGGTTCCTGCTCATAGACCAACTGTCTGCTCAGGGAGCCTCGGTCTGAACGGTCACTCATGTCTACTGAGCTGTCACTGGGCGGCTCGATTGTGAGAAGAGGCAAGTGGGCCCCCCTTAGTCGGTAATCTCTGCACTCTGTGCATGGGGTGCTGCGGCGACTGTTGCTGCTACCTCCTCCTTCAGTGTCCCTGCTGTCCTCACGGCCACCAACACCTCCGCTAGGCCCCCAGTACTCTGTATCTGTGCTGCTGGGTGCCCGGTCGAGGGACAGCGGAGAAGATGGCATCCCATCATCCATGTAAAGAGTGACATCACTGTAAGACGTGGCAGTACTGTCACCATGCATACTGAGCCCTCCTCCAGCTCCTCTGCCTCTTTCTCCCAAACCTCTTTGGGAGGATGGGTTGCTGATGCTGCTCCACATGCACTCCCCAAAGTCTTCACTGATCGGTCCACCCTCCCTGCTGCCCTCCTGGGAGTCATCGCGACCTGCGCGGCAGGTTAGGGCATCATCTATAGAGTCGGCTAAGGACTTGACCTAGGGGAAACATGAGAAATTAAATAATCAAGGTCAGATTCTTTAATTATTAGAGTTTGAGATTTAATTAAACTTTATTTCTGTAGCACCATCATTACCCATTATCATTATTTCATTACCCCTTTATATACTGTAGGTCCAATTTGAATTCTAATCTATCTAATTAATTCCAGTACAATTCAATAGTGAATTCAGATAAAGATTCAAGTTCATACATTCAAAATCGGTCCAAATATAGTACAGTACAATGACAGTCGGTTGATCACATTATTCCAAAAGGTGGAAAGTTATCCATATGTAAATTCAACTGTAGTGTCCACAAATGC
This sequence comes from Valencia hispanica, assembly GCA_963556495.2. NCBI lineage: Eukaryota > Metazoa > Chordata > Actinopteri > Cyprinodontiformes > Valenciidae > Valencia > Valencia hispanica. The sequence goes on from OY747709.1 coordinate 43,524,080, forward strand.
TTAAATCGGACCTTTGACACACATTTAACTCTTCCCCCCAACAGTCTAAAGAAACTCTCTCCCTGGACTTTTAGATTTCTCCATGATGTTGGATCTGGTCAAAAGGAATTTTAATTTCACACAGATTGCATCTGCTAATCTACAAGATATGAAGGTTTTAATGATCTTGCCTTGATGTTATGATCAAAAGCTGATAGTCAATTCAGAATGATCCAAAGTTAAGAACCAAGACATACCGCAAACTGAATCATAAACCAGAGCATTCCCCTCTCCAGGCTGAACAACTCCTCATGTTCTGCTATTCATTGACCAGATGAGCTGTGAAAGCCATAATAGTTCTGTAAAAAAAATCCCAATAGCCTGATTCTGGACCTTTGAGGTCGAGTTTCTCTGTTCTGCTTCTTCTGCAAAGGCACTGTTTTGGTGTTGAACGCTGACATGGGCAGGTAGTTAATCAATTTAAAGATTTATTTCTAATCCCAACAAATATTTCCTCTAAGGTTTTCAGTAGTAAGTAAAAACAGTGTAAGAATTTTTAACTTCATGAATTCCTCAACAGTTTTACCTGTTTGGAAAAGGAATCCTCCAGATGGGTGTAGTCTGTAGTGCGATCAGGATCAGGGGAATGAGGAGGCCCTATGGCCACACTGTGGGTGAAGCTGGTCTGCGTCTGTGCCTGTTGCTGGGGCTGTCGCTCGTCAAAAGAGTACTGCAGTCTCATGTTGGACAGGATAATGCGGCGCGTCATGCGACTCTCTGAGGCAGAGCTTCGGAGGCGCTCAAAGTTCTTATTCATGCGATACTGTCTGAAGGCCGTCTGAATGGTCCTGGCTGCTCTGCGACTTACAAAGGAGCCTCCATATTTTCTCTCCAACATCTCCACCTGCAGAAGGTGAGAAAGATAATGTGTTGTTAGAGCTGGACACTCATTACGACATCATTTACACAATGCTTAGTGCTCTATACACAGCCCTCCTGCAAAATTATTCAGACTCCATTAACTTTTTTACATCATGTCACCAAGCAACCCTAAGCTTCAATGTATTTTATAGAGATTTTATGTTATTGACCAACAATAAGTAGTGGATAATTATGAACTGAGAGGAAAAGAAGACATACAGTACAGGCCAAAAGTTTTGACACAGCCTTCAAATTCAATTGAATGAGAAGGTGTGTCCAAACTTTTGGCCTGTACTGTAGATGTGTCCCCTACATGGCTTACAGTGGTCTCCAACCCTGATCCTCGAGATCTACTGTCCTGCAGGTTTTAGATGCATCCCTGCTCCAACACAGCTGAATCAAATAATTGAATTACCTCTTCAGCATGCCATCAAGTATGGCAAAGACCTCGTAATGAGCAATTCATTTGATTCCGATGTGTTGGAGCAGGGATGCATCTAAAACCTGCAGGACAGTAGATCTCGAGGATCAGGGTTGGAGACCACTGGCACATGGCAAACTACAAATAGGACTTCATCTGGCTTTTAAGAATTACTTTAAAAGGCTTCCTTTCAACAGTGGCTTTCTTTTATATCACTTATCCATAAAGACCAGATTTATGGAGTATATATATGTATATATATATAAGAAATAGGCTACTCCTACCCGAGCTTTGCATTTTTTGCAACTCCTTCTGAGTTACTATAGGTCTCTTGGCAGCTTTCCTGATAAATGCCATCTTTGCCTGGCCTTTAGATATACAGCACTGTCTTGGTTAGTTTGCAGTTGTGCAATTTACTAATAAGGGGTTAAGCAGTACTCCATCAGATGCTCAAAGCTTTGGATATTGTTTTCTAATCTAAGCTTTCTTAAATTTGTGTAAGTTCTGAGGGGGGTCAAAGAAAACCTGGATTTACTGAGAAGAAATTAGATGCTGATGTACTCACTTTACTAAATGAGTGCCAATTGGCTGCGTTGGAATTTATTCAGGGGTATTTTAGAAAATGGGACTGAACATAAATGCATGCAACTCTTTTCTTTTCTTTTTTTGTTGTACAGGAACTTGGAAAACTCTGAATCATTTTTAAGCCACTTCGAAAATATGTCTCACTGGTGTTGTTCTGGTTGTAATATGACACAACATGAGAAGGTTAAAAGGTATGAATGTTGTGATAAACAGTTCTGCAAAACTCCTTACAACTCTTTACTCATATTAATTATACAATGAGTATCATTACCTTCTTATCCTGTAAATCTGTTGAGAGCTCATAGCTATCAGAGAGGGCCTTGCACCTCTTGTTTTCTTCCTCTTCTTGTTTGCGGAGGGCTAGGCTTGCCGGCTGGTGGCGAGTTCGTAGCGCCCAGGCCAAGCTGGCCGAGCTGGAGGTGACCACACTGGCGGGGCCCCTTGAAGAAGAGGGAATGCCGCTGCTGATGTCACTGTAGCGCTCTGAGCCGTGAAGATAAGGCGACTGGCTGAAGGAGCTGTCTTTGTGTGTGACTGTCTCCGGACATTGGGAGTCCCCCTCCACACTGATGTAGAAAAAAAGAAGCAGAAGTCAGAAAAATGAGTCATTGACAGCTTGAGAAACAAACATTTTGATGTCCAAAAACCCAATTGACTGAACCAGATATCAGTAGTATCTACAATAATATGCAAAATAGTAACTCAGAACAACTAAAAATGGACTTACTTGTACATTTTAGAGCGCCGTGAACCCAGCCACCTTCTACTAGAGCTCATTGTGAACTTATATCAGGGTTTATTTCATTCAATGTGAGCTCCTGGCAAAGTTCCCTGTTTACACAGTGATTTGGAAATTCAACCAACATAGAGGTTTCTATTTTCCATCCACTTCTGTTGAAGAGTTCAGGGTTTGGTTAATATTTTGCCAAGTCAACGTATCTTTCCTCACTGTTATGCTGTCCTTGCTAGACGAGCATAGCAGCAGTAAAAATTTCTGAAAAGTCAGCTGCTACATAAACAAATGTCTGCAGTGCCAAATACCAGTAACTCTATCCTAACAGGAAAAACCAGCTTGTCATGTCAGCAGCAGCTGTAAAGCCAGCACCACGGGCTTACTGAGGAATCTGACAAAATGCATTCATTGAAATGCCTTTCAAGCTTTCGATTATAAAAAAAAATCCTAGGTTATTAAAGACTAAATCCTTATTTGGAGCCAGAAAATTTTATGATCGTTGAACTTATCAGCAATCAAGAAAGTCCAAAAATCCTTCAGTCCTGCTACTTTCTGACCAGAAAAGTCCACCCGAGTCAGTCCCTCTGTGTGTGTGTGTCTGTGTGTGTGTGTGTGTGTGTTTGGGAAAACAGCTACAGTCACATGTTCCTGCCTACATTTCCTCCTTGTGCTGGCCACGCCCCCTTTTGTCAGCAGTGCCCTGTTCCACAGTGAGTGCAGCCAGGGTCTGGGGTGTGTGTGGACATTACATTCAGCTTAAGAAAAATGCCAAGTATAATGGCCAAGCATTTTTTAATGTTTTGAGGTCATTAGTTGAATATTACAAAGAAAAACCAAAATGAATTGTTTGTCCAGCGTTTTCCCTCCCTGACCTGCCACTTTTACGCTGGACTGCAAAGACTTCCTGTGTAACAGTTGAGTTAGTAGGGGGAAAAAAGCAATCCTCAGGAAACCCACATTCGTTTTAATTTATTAAAATCATCATGTTACAATGGGTTCCGTGCAGTTTCAAACATTCCAGCTGCTGCTTTACATCAAGACCTGGAATTGTTGGAGTGGGCAGAAGGGAAAACATTGTACAATGCAGCGTCCTTTAGCAGGACATCCTGTGCCTTTAAGCAACACATGACTTAGCTCAATGATTGTTGAGTCTAATAACAGAGTGAGAGCAGTGAAGCAAAGTTGCATAATACAAGCTTTGTAATAAAAAGACAACCCCAACCTTTATAAGGAGGTTATTATCAGAATCTACTTTTTACAGCAAGCCTAACTACTTATGCCTTTTGCAGTATTATAAAGATGTTTTTTTCTCCGCTTAGAGCAAATCAAGCTGGTGTGTATAACTCTATCTCTTCTTGCTGAGTTTATTCTGTGCAGCATCATTTTTCAACCCTCCTCCTCTGCTCCTTAAATAGCGAAACAGAGAACAGGGAGGGGGTTGCTTGGTGATGGTTGCTGTTGGACTTTGTGGGCGGCTAGGCAGTTGTTAGGATGAAAAGCGTTGTTCCCATGGCAGTGCATTGATTGTTATCATCATTAAGGTGGGTGTTGAAGATGTAGCACAGGTTGTGAATGACAGTCAAAAGAATACTCTTCTTCTCATGTGAACAGTTAAAATGAAATTTCCCGAAGAGAGCAAGACCAATAGCAATCAGAAATACAGAGGACATCTTCCAGAATCAAGATAAAAAGTCTAGCGGCCTTCTTTCTAAGCACTCACAGAAGTGTTTCTTTTTGATGGCGGTAGTTGCTGGAAAGGGCGCTCTCACTGTCACTTGTTGCACATTAGGAATGGATGGCATTTAATTTGACTGAGTCATCGATGTCAAACATGAATTCATCTCAGCCTGCCTTCACACTGTACTACTTAAAAAATAGCCAGAATGTGGATGGTTCCAGAGAGTTGAACCTCCTCCTTGGAACCAACTTTAGTCACTTGGGGAGGCCTGGGAGTGCAGTGGGATATCATTACCTGTTATAGAGTACTGGTGAAAAACAAGCTATTGTGAAGCTCATGATTCCCATGAGCAGCCATGTTGAGCCAACACCTCCAAATCACGCAAAGGATCAGATGTTTGGTTAGGAGGACGCTGAGAGTTTTTTTAGACTGCAGCTCAAACCTCAACGTGTTCAAGTAAAGTTGTTAAAGAAAAACCCGTTATCATATTAACAAATCAGGTGGAAAAGCATGTGCAGTATCCCAAAGGGTTTATGACTTGATTTTACAATGGTCGCTCTTTATAGAATACACACACACCTCCAAAATGTGCATATGGTTGGTGGGAGACAGAGTAAAGTTCTTTAAATACAAAATGTGCACTCAGGTTGTTTAAGAGAGCCCCAGCAAAGTATTTAGCTAGAGGAGGAAGTAGAAAGAGAAAAAAGACAGTGCAGTAGGTTACAGGGTTTATAATAGTTCACAGCACATTCAAAGGCCATAAAGCAGAACGGTTTCTATCCAACAGTATTTAATCATCCATTATCTTCCACCAATCTGAGTTTGGGTCATATGAGTGAAAAGTCCAAAAGGGAAACCTAGACAACCCTCTCCCAAGCAACACTCTCCAGTTCCTATTGCAATGTTTTCCAATTGCCAGAGTGGATATGTAGTCTCTCCAACGGGTTCTGGGCCCATTGGAGATTCTCCTCCCAGCATGATGTGCCTGAAAAAGCTCCAAAATCAGGTGACTAGGAGGTACCTTGCTAAGAACCACATCAGCTGACTCCTGTCAATACAGAAAAGCAACAGTTCTACTTCCCTCCACTAGTCTTGAAGTCTAGATCCAGCAGCCCCAAATTTGATAAAAGCTGCTTTTATCCAAGAGCTTAGTATTTCAATTAGGGTTGATGTTTAATTAACTTAGATTAGATGCACTGTTTAATTCAGAGCTTTGATTTTTGCCTCAGCTTTTAGTTAACTAAAAATGACAGGAATAGTGCCAGTGTTGCATCAGACAAGGCCCCAATCATTCCATCAATTTGTCGGTACATCCTGCAATCACTCACAACAAGACACCAAGATATTAGAACTCCTCCATTTGAGGAACAGACTAACCCCGGAGAAAATGTGGAGACAGAATTCCACATTTTCCCAGTTGAGAATGATGGTCTTAGGAGAATGGACTCTAATACTGGTTCCCTCACACTCTGCTGCAAATTGTCATGGCTTGAATACACCAACTGAATTCACCTTGTCATCTGCAAAAACCAAAGAGGGGACCTTGAGTTTCCTGAACCAAAAGGCCTCCTTTCTACAATTATCTCTTGAAATCTTGTGCAGGAACAGGGACAAAGGGCAGTGCTCACATATTCCAACCTGCACTGGAAATAAACTTGTCTTTGTGCTAAGGATGCATACACAGTCATTATTTTAAATATAAATGGACTGGGAATCTTTTAAAAGCACCCCCCAAAATACCATCGTAGGCCTTCTCCAGATCAACAAATAGACATCTGGCCCAGACAACCAAAACACCCATGACCCCCTCGACAATTCTTCAAGGGTAAAGATGTTGGCTTATCAAACCATCAAAAAATAATTTGGAGGTCAGTATTTTTTTTGTTCGGGAACTGACTGTTATGGTTGAAGCGAGTAAGCAAGCAGGTTCAGGGTTTTCTACACCTTCATCTCTCAATGGAGTGGTATTATGGCATCATGAAACTTTATTTTTTTTAAAGAGTTCCAGGTTATTTCCTTAAAATTGGGACAAAAATACCCTGCTTAACTGGATAATCGTGTGGCAGGATTTAAAATCTTTGTACAACCAATGGACTTGTCCAAAAGTTTAAAAACACTTTAACTGCTTTTTAAATGGTTTAAAACATGGTAACTTGAATCTAATGTTACTAACACTTACAGTTACTATGATTATTACCTCCGCCAAGGAAGTTATGTTTTCGCTAGGGTTTGTTTGTTCTTTGTCTGTCTTTGTTAGCAACATAACTCAAAAAGTTGTAGAAGAATTTTGCAGCCTTCTGCACTTTTCGACTGCTTTTTCTAGTTAACTAAAGTGATATGGTAACATCTAACTGCCAAGCTGCTAAATGCAAATAATTGAATATCCATTTTATTATTTTCCCCTCCCTCCTATTTTGTTTGTAGGAAAACTGTAAACTTTATGCAAGAGTATCTGTGCCATCTATAAATAGTATTAGGCCTGTTGTAATGTAGTAGAACACAACTATTTGTATTTGTTCTAGTGCCATTCAGCAGCTTAGGGTTTTTTTTCTGCCTCTTTGTACCAACTCATGACATTTTAGGTATTACTTCTCACAGTTGGATCACTACCCGACCCACCTCCAGATTCTATTCACCCATTCCCATTCAGCCAGCCAGCTCTGCAGGATTTCCCCAACAGCACACGACCCAGCTGTCGGATCTGTTTGTCCAGTGTGCTTTGTACTTTGCCAGTGGTCAAATACAGATTGATTTTGTTTACTCTTGCCATGCATTGCAAAATGTTTGTTTATATACCTAATTTACACAACTTTGTTTGCAACAGTTTCCTTTGGGTACTTACTATCGCTTAAGAAATTATTAATTTTTATATTAAAACTAATCTTTGTTAAAAATCATTGCTTGTTTTGTCTAATCTGGGATTAATCCATTGTACTAAATAAACATAGGTGTTCTGTTAGTTGGAGAAACCGATTTTTTTATTTGGGGGGGATTAAATTGGACTTTGCGTTGAATTAAATTTAACTGACTGGATATAATTGGATTTGATTCATCATGTCTGTTTTTAATATAAATTACCATGAGATACGTTTTTGCTGTTAACAATGAAGAATTAATACAACTACATCTGAAACTACAACTTGAAACTGACCAAAATGTTGTGTCATTCCTCACAATTTTACATATTTAACACAAATCCAATTTTATTTTTGATTACTTGTGACATGGAAGTAAAGATATGATACTCTTTAATTTAATGTTTTTCTGGCAGCAAATCACAACTAGCGATCTTTACAGGAGACGTCTCTATTTGCCAAATGATGGTTTGGACCACTCTTCCATAGAAAACTGGTTGGAGAGCCATTAAAGAACAGCCCAATGTTGCTTTGACAACTTTCAGCTGGATGTTTTGGGTCATTGGCTTGCAACTGAGGCTGAATTTTCTGACACTGTGCAGGTGTTTTGCTCCAGGATGCCTAGATAGTTGTGGTTCTTCTTTGTGCTTTGCACAGAATTAAGGTTCCCCATATCCGCCCTGAAGCAAAACTGGGTCACTTTACATGTTTCAGTTAGTATAGTTACTGCATTTTTTCTTCTGTAAACATTTAACTAAAGTAATCCCCCCCAAAAAACCTTTAACTTTATCTCATTACTCCAAAGGATAAAACCTTGAGGTTTACCAATTTGCATCTATTTACTCTCTGGCTGTTTCTGTGTTTTTCTTTTAATAGCAGGGCCTTACCAGATCTTCCTCAGTGTCACCCTTTAAGGTTCAAAATAGGATGAATGGTGGCATCAGAAAATGACCCTAAAGCTCAGCCTGAATGATTTCCTTGGCTTTTACTTTTTCACTATCCTACTATCCGTCTGATCAATCTGGGGTTGCATTCCTTTTAATGTCCACATCCTGGAAAGTCTGCTACAGTCCACAAACTTAAACTTTTAATAATATTGGCAGCTGTGGTCACAGGAATATAAAGCTGCTTGGAGATGGTATCATAACCTTTATCTTTTAACATAATGTGTGTAATCTTATGTTGGATCTCCACATAGAGCTCTTGTCTCTGCTTTCTCTGTTCCATATTTAGTGTGATGGACATTGTACATGTTTTTTCCTCTTTAATTGTTATTGTCTGAATGGGTGCTGTAAACCTTGAGGGCACCAGTGATACAACCAGAGGTGGGTAGCAAATAGGTACATTTACTCAATAACCCTTATTTGATCAGGTTTTTTGAAAAAAGTGCTTCTAGGAATAGTTTTACTGCTTAATACATTTTACTTATATCTTTGAACTAAAAATGCACTAGACACAGATGCATGCTTAGAGTTTATGTTAAAGCAAGACTTCTTATTTGTACACAAGCGTCATTGTGATAATGTTATTTTCTATCTGCTGAGCCAGTTAAGCCGGCCCAGTTATTTGAAGGTCAAGTGAATATACAGTAAACAGTATTAGGCACGTTTCCACTAGACGAGACATTTCTGAGAGGGAAAAGCTGGCGGGGTAAATTAGCTGGCCCGGTTCTTTCAGCTGTTGTTTCTCCATACAAAATTGGCCCTTTAGGGAATTTTTGAAGAAATCAGCATATTGCAACCATTTTGACAGTGAGTGACATCACTGATCAGCGCTATAAGGTGGACACAGCAGCAGAGAATAACAAGAGATTGACAACGGAAGAAGCAGGGATAGTTGCTGTGTTTCTGCTTGCTATGTTGTTATACACTGCTTTGCCAGCACAATTTCCCACAACCAATCAGTATGAGCTAACCACAAGTCCTGCCCAGCGTCTGTACTGGGCCTTTTCTGAGTCCATACCCCAAGGCCATCCGTCCGTCCATCCATCCATCCATCCATCCATCCATCCATCCATCCATCCATCCATCCATCCATCCATCCATCCATCCCTCCATCATTTTCCGCTTAATCTGGGGTAATCCGTTAGCAGACTAAGCAGAGAGGTCCTGACTTCCCTTTCTCCAGCTCCTCAAGGGGAATCCCAAGGATGTCTCTGGCCAGCTGAGACACATGGTCCCTCCAGCATGTCCTAGGTCATCCTCTGGATCTCCTGCTTGGAACACCTCACAAAGGAGATGTCCAAGAGGCATCCTAACTAGGAGCTGGAGCCACCTCATCTGGCTCCTCCTGATGTGGAGGAGCAGCGGCTCTACTCTGAGCCCCTCCCTGCTGATTTTCATCCCGCCTGCTTCACACTCGGCTGTGAACTGCAAGTGAAAGCTGGTGATCACAGTCTGATGAGGCCAACAGAACCACATCGTCTAAAAAAAAACGGAGGGCCACCAAAATGGATTCCCTCAACAATTTGACTGTGCCTAGAGACTTTGTCCATGAATGTTATAAATAGTTTTTTTTTCTTCCTGAAACTTATCAAATACTAAAGGCATGAACGTACACATTAGACAGCTGACTTTAAATGATCAATTGGAGATGTGATGTGTTTGGCTTAAATGAGCGTTAAGGGTACCAACAAATGTGTTTTCTTTCTGAAAATCAAGGAAATTAAAATAAATGTAAAATTTTTTGCTGACATTTACTGTAGAAAAGACAAGTGAAATTGAGTTACTAAATTAGGAAAGAGCTCTAAAAAACAACGAACATTGTTCCAGATTTATTTTGGCAACATCAATTTACTCGCCTTTAAAAAGCACCTGGGAAGAAAAATCTGAAACCAAATAAACCCCCAAGGTTTTGGTGTAAGAGGTACAGTATGAATGAAAATTTTAAAATCTAGTCTCCTGGTTTAGTTGCCAATCAACACCAGGGAGAGCGAGACCTGAAAATCCTGAAACACATGTACATTTGAGAACTTACTCTACAAATATAGAAAATGCCGCAACACCATATATTTAAAAAAAATATTTAGCAGGGGCCTAAAGTTTTGAAAAAACATGATACAGTTATAGAGAAAAAGATGTGGATGAAAATTAGAAAAACAGGTTTATTGCATGAAGCATAAATGTGGCCATATCACAGCTGGCAGCTCATCATTTATGTAAGAAAGCCTGTTTCCCAGTTACAGAGCCAGAGAGAAACCGACTCTCTTGAGGTTTCCTCCAGAGAAACAGACAGCCCTTTCACAACCTCTCACCATTTAATTGGAACTGAAACAGATGGCTGGACTGTAATAAACTTGAGAGCGATCACAGGCAGAGTTTAAAGAATAAAAGAAGTGGGCAGAAATTGAAAAGTGAATGGGGGCCGCTGAAAAAGCTCAATGTCAGCTTCTCTGGCTCCAGTTCCTCTGATCATATAATATTGATGTGACGGTGTGTGAGTGTGTATCTTCATCATTTTGACAGATTAGTATTGACCACTTGGTGCAAATGCGCAGATATTTTCAACTTTTCACACAGAGGACAGGTAACTAAATTATTGTAAAAAAAGATTATGATCAGATTTTTGGACCCTGTTGGTCAAAATGACGGACAGAAAAACATGTCTAGTATGACCTCTGCCCTGGACATACCATCCCCATTGTGAAACATGACGCTGGTGGCATGCTGCTGTGGGGATGTTTTTTTTCCAGCAGGGAAATGGAAGCTGCTCCAAAACTGGTTGAAGAATGGAATGAGTTAAATATACAACAAACCTGGAAGAAAGAGTATTAGGGGCTGTATAAGATTTGAAGCTTGGGTCACTGACACAAAATAGAGCAAGAGGTACAGCATAAAGGCTTGGATCAATGTGTGTTCGAAAGGTCCAATAATCCAGACATAAATCTAATGGAGAATGTATGCCAAGACATAAAAACTGAGGATCTCCATCCAATATGACAAAGCCTGAGCTATTATACGAAGAAGAATGGGTTGAAATTTCCGTCTGTCATGTGTCTGTGTCTATGTATGTCTTTTGCAGACTTACCTCAAAAAACTTTGAGATTATTACTGAAGTAAAAGGTGGTTCTTCAAAGTATTAACTCAAGGGGGCTGAGTTCAAATACACATCACACTTTTCAGATTTTTATTTGTAAAAAATTTATTTTTTATTTATTTATTTATTTTCCAAATGTAATGCATTGAAATTTGTAGATATAACTTGACAAAATCTGAAGAATTTTGCAAGACACTGCATATGAAGAGCGAATTATCAAGCACTCAGTGGCTATCTTCTGCTGGATTCCAGTAAAAACCTTTGTTGATACCTGTGTGTGATGATTCTTTTCAATCATTTCAAGGTTTAAAAGCATAAGAAACAGAAATAACTGTTGGTGGAGCAATTTGGGTAAATCCAATCTCCTTTCAGATCATCAAACTGAAAGAAAACAATCAAATCATTCAGGAGTCAGATCCAAGCATTCCTGAGGCAGGTTTTAAAGAATAAAAGAAGTGGGCAGAAATTGAAAAGTGAATGGGGGCCGCTGAAAAAGCTCAATGTCAGCTTCTCTGGCTCCAGTTCCTCTGATCATATAATATTGATGTGACGGTGTGTGAGTGTGTATCTTCATCATTTTGACAGATTCGTATTGACCACTTGGTCAAGAAAACAATCAAATCATTCAGGAGTCAGATCCAAGCATTCCTGAGCCGCCAACACTATCCAGCAGCTTCGCTGCTTCACATTTTCTTGTGACCATCACGTTCAAAACTGAAACACAGTCAGAGGGGGCATCAAAATTCTTGCAGTGCCAGATTGTTGGCAGGGCCACAAAATGAGGCAGGTGGCAGAAATTTTTAAGCAAAATCTCTTTGCATAATCCAAGGATCTCAGGCAAGAAAGACTAAGAGATATGGATTGTGTAAACAGATGTTGACACACTGAAAAATGTAAACCTTCTCTTGTGCTTATCTTTACTTGCCAGTGAATCACTTTCAACTTCTAAAGAAGTTATAGCTGTGAAAGTTGCTTGTTCACTGAAGTGCATCTGATGTACTGCATAGTGTGTACTGTACTTCAATCTCTGCAAACATGAATTTAAACCAGAACTTTGAAAAAAGCTTTGAAACAGTAGTATTTATTCATTTCTGATCATTTCTAAATTGGACTTCCTCAAGAGTATTTTTAGGCATGGTATTCGTCATCTCAATGGCATGTATTCTGTCAAACAGGTAGGCAAGTCAAAACATTACTTTTATTTAGCTTTTGTCAGTTTTCCAAATCAAACCCTTTCTTTCAGAATATGAGAAAAGCTTCAAAAAGGAACTACTTTATCATCGGTGTCCCTTTTTTGGAATCTGTCTTTGAAGAAGGGCAACAAAACTTCAAGTGAGGCACATCTCATTAACACAATGTCACTACGGTGACACAAACCACCCAAACACAGAAAAGCCAAACAAAGTTCACCTCTGTGACAACTAAGGAGGTGAAACAAATGTGAAAAACTTCTTACCATCCTGGCGATGTCAGAGGAAAATCCAACACTGGCTGCAGGAGCTTGATAACAACACTCCCTCTCTTTTGCCTGGCTCTTCAACTTTTTTCACACTAACATTTCATTGGCTCCAGTTCGCCCTGCTGAGCCAAACAGGCTGCATTCTCCACAGTCTTCTGACAGCTGTGAACTTCACTCAGCCTGCCTATTTACTCCCCTCCGCCCTCTCAGAGTCTCACATCTGGCTCAGTCACTTATATTACCTGTCAAACCTGGGAAATCACATTGACGTACATGCTGAAAAGTGCTGTCATTTATCGATTAGTCAGAACTTGATGCTGATATAGATGTAGACACAATCTGTTGATTTTTTTACAAAGTTTGCTTCTTTAGTGTTTGTAGATCTTTTTGCCAGTTGTTTCTGTGATTTATTGAAGTACAAATACAATCTCTTCGTAAGTTTCCATGGCTTCTATTGACAATTAGATCAAGTTTATGCAAAGAGTCAGTACTTGCAGTATTGGCTCTTCTTTTTCAAGACCTCTGCGTTTGCTGTGGCATGCTATCAATCAATCTGGACCAAATACTGACTCATAGCAACCTATTCTTTCATAAGCAATGCTTTGAGTTTGTCACAATTAGTAAGTTTTTGTTTGTTCACCAGCCTCTTGAGGGTTGACCACAAGTTCTCAATTGGATTAAGGTCTGAGGAGTTTCCTGGCTACAGAACCAACATTTCAATGTTTTGTTCTTTGAGCCACTTAGTTATCACTTTGGCCTTATGGCACGGTGCTCCATCATGCTGGAAAAGGCATTGTTCTTCACCAAACTGTTCTTGGATGGTTGGAAGAAACTGCTGTCGGAGGATGTTTTGGTACCCTGTATTCATGGTTGTGTTTTTTGGCAAAATTGTGAGTGAGCCCACTCACTTAAATAAAAAGCAGCTTTACACATGCATGGTCTCAGGGTGCTTTACTTTTGGAATGAGACAGAACTGATGGTTGTGTTCACCTTTTCTTCTCCAGACAATCCTGTTTCCAGATGCCCCAAACAATTGGAAAGGGGGTTCATCAGAGAAAATGACTTAACCCGAGTCCTCATCTGTCCACTCGCTGTACTTTTTGCAAAAATATCAATCTGTCCCTGATGTTTTTTGGAGATAACTTTGCTGCCTTTCTTGACACCAGGTCATCCTTCTAAAGTCTTTGCCTCACTGTGTGTGCAAATGCACTCACATCTGCCTGCTGCCATTCCTGAGCAAGCTCTGCACTGGTGGCACCTTGATCCTGCAGCTGAATCATCTTTAGGAGACGTTCTGGCGCTTGCTGGACTTTCTTGGGCACCATGAAGCCTTCTTCACACCAATTGAACCTCTTTCTGATAAATGTTTAAATAAATGATTTAGGTGCAATCTTAGTACCAACAATATCCTTGCCTTTAAAGTACTTTTTATGCAACACAATGAAGGCTGCACGTGTTTCCTTGCAGAAAACCATGGTTAACATGAAGAACAATGATTTCAAGCATCACTCTCCTTTTAACTCATCCATTCTGCTATTTTAACTCAACCAAGATGACATAATGATCTCCAGCCTTGTGTTCGTCAACATTCTCACCTGTGTTAACGAGAAGTTTAGTGAAATGATCTCAGCAGGTCCTTTTGTGGCAGCGATGAAATGCAGTGGAAATTGTTTTTTGGTTTTTTAAGAATAACTTAATTTTAATGGCAAAGAGGAATGACTTTGCAATTCATCTGATCACTCTTCATAACATTCTGGAGTATATGCAATTGGCCATCATAAAAACTTAAGCAGGAAACTTTGTAAAACACCAATATTTGCGTAATTCCTAAAACTTTTGGTCATGACTGTAAGTGAATCCAATTAATTTTGTTGTTGTTGTAAAGTGCATTGAGATAACATTTGTTGTAAATTGGTTGAATTGCATTATTTCACTTTTCTGAGATTTTTTAACATTGTCTAATACTTGAAAAAGTAAAAATACCTGAACAATGTCTGGATAATGCACTTTTTGTATTTAATTAGCAAATATGTAATTGTTTGAGAGTGAAATAGTCTGTTTTTCTTCATTCCATACAAAGTACTCAAGCTCCAGTGCTTCTGTGTTTAGCTGTGTCTAATGGCGTGGCAGATGTTCATACTGGGCCTGGTTCTACTGGAAGATAATCAGTTTCATGTCTGCAAGCTATTCAGAACACAGCAGCCCATGTTCTCCTGGCTGCTCCTCGTGCAAGTCTGAAAATTAAGGGGGAAAGGCCCTTCGGTGGCTCCTAAACTTTCCCCATGCAGCTTTGCTTTGCAGACTCTGTGCAGGTTTTTAAAAAATAGTGCAGGTTGCTCAGGATGAGGAGCTGTCTAAACCTTAGCAACTCAATTTGTTGCAGTTGGCTGACTTCCTTAAACAGGAAACATTTTAATGATATCAATTGTTTATTTCAATTCAGTTTGAAAATGTTATATTTGTCCCAATGCAAAGTTAAATGTTGACTAACTAATATCATCCAAGTATTTTTAGTGATTCATTGTGGATGGTGATGGTGTGGACAGGAAGACATCTCCGGGAACAGTTAGTCTTTCAATGAATCTGAAGCGGCCTCTGACTGAAGACAGTTGCTGTATGGCAGTCTCATGACTGTCATGGCATACTAACAGCTCAATATCCAAGCAGCAGAGATGAATAGTTACATGTTCTGAAGGACATCATCAATCGTTGGCCAGCACTGCAAATCCAACTCATTTGCTTTTGCTGCTCCTCTTTAAATCTCTGTCTCCCCATAGGTTAGAAAGCTGAGCAGTGTTTGAGCATAAAGCATCCTTGCTCATTATGATTGATTGAAGAGATTGTTTAAAGTTCCTCCTTCTCTCTCTGCTCTTTGGTCCTGCTATGCATCCATGAAGCCTCCTTTTCAACTTGGGGGACTAGGGGCTGAAGTTCAGGTATTATTTATATTTTTAAGATGCTAATCAGCTGCTTCCAGATGTAAAAATATACCTTGTTGCCACAGTTATACATTATAACAACTGTGTGCAAATAAAGAAGTAATAGCAAAAAAAAAACTCAGCTACACAGCATCGAAACTAGAGGGGATAATTGTCCAAACATGCAAAAAAGTATGAAGAAAAGCCTACAAACAACAAATTTAGAACTAACATAACAGAGCTGCATAATTCTAGAAATTTCACTCTGACTGCCTATTTTTATTTGGATTGAATTAGATCGGATTCTGAATCTCTATATTTGTATTTTTCTAGCATGAACTGGATTTGATCAAACTCAGTATACACTCAATATAATTTATAATGAGATATCTTATTAATAGGCACACAACATTGATTAAACTGAATTTCTGGGAGCGCACACATACCTAGAAAACACTGCCAACACATTTTTTATAAACTATGCACTGGACTCTATAACTAGGGCTTGCTAGGATAAAATACTACATTTTGCAGCAAAATCAATTTAAAAGTTCTTCTTTCAGATGCAATTTCTGCAACATTTCAGCTCCAACTCTGGACTTTACCTTTTCAATAAAACTCTCATTTATAAACCATGTGCAAATAGAAAAAGGTTGCACCAAGTCTTGCACATTTCATGATGCATAAAAAAAGAACACGATGTAAAAATGCGAAGCTGGAGCGTTATGTCAAGCAGTCCTAACTGTGCTGCACTCTCATCTGTATTCAGCCAGTTGACAGCCCCCCATTAAAAATCAGTGCATCTGCACAGAAACCTTAAAATAATCCATGCAACCAAACCAGTTATTTTGCTATCAGTAAAAACATTATTATGAGGGTCCCTACCAAGTTGGTTTGATTGTTTATAATAATTATTTTTTATATAAGGTAAACTAAACCTGCAGTGTACAGTTCCCCAAATGAGACATTTATTTTGTAACTAATTTTGCCAGTTATATTCTAGGCAACTGGAGTGATGAACTCAATTTGTATAGTGATGCATTGAAGCAAACAAACGGGTTATACACTGGAGCTAAATTTTAAACTCAGTGAGATTGAAAAAAAGAAGTGCACAGATTTACAGATGAAAATATTGCATATAAATATTAGAATTTTCTTTTTCAAATTTCACGCTCTTTATAGTTAATTCTGTCATTTACAAGCCACTATTATTATGCTATTTATATTACACTGCAGTTGTACCATTAAGTCAGCTTTAAGGTTTCCCTGATAAACTCCATGCATCTAAAACAAAAATGTGTCATAAGATGTGAAAAATGCATGCATCTCAACACCAACAACTGCAACTGTTCTATGCAAGCTGTCATTCTGTATTGTTAATGTTTAACATGTTTTAGCACTACAAGATTCTATTTTGGGGATAGATGTTTGCCAATCATGAATAAATAAAGTTAGTATGTCACAATCCACAGGCGTTTCATCTGTTTCCCTTGTAATTTTCCACCCCTGCCTCAGTATTCAAGCTCCTGGTTTTTCATTGCTCATTGCTGGATACTTCCATCACTCTTCCCATGCTTCATGCTCTGCTCTTTCTGTGATTCCCCTGTAAGTTATTCTGTTATTTATGATTTAAAACGTTCTTGCCACAGTCAGTCTCTGTGCTTGGGTCCTTTACTATCCTGCAAACATGATGCAGCAGTGCCTTCAGAAAACCTCCACCACATCAACCTGATTTGATTCAGTATATATAGCACAATTTAAAATTCTAATTTAAAGTCCTGTTTATAATAAAATGAACCCCGCACCTGAATAGCCACACATCCAAATTCTGTTTTCAGAGCAGTAAATGAAAAAGCTTCTTTTTCCATTTTTATCTCCCTCCACTGTTATTGGTGCCCCTGGTGAGTAAGGGTAAAAACATTTAAATTCTAGAAAATCTAACTGATGTTGAGCGCATTTAATCCAGAGGGGGGAAAAAATCCCAATAAGTAATATTTATTTCAAATTCCACACTGCCACAACTATTGCTATCCCTGCTCCATTTCACAAGCTCCACTCACATTTGTAATGGTAGTGCAGAAAAGGCTTTTTACAGGCATGCCTCCTAAATAACAGTTTTCCATGTAGATCATTTCTAATGCCTTGGTTGCCCCCTAAATGCTACTTTTTCCTACAGTTCTTTGACTTACCCAACTATCCTCCTCACTATGTGTGGTACCAAGGTAAACTTGACTTGCCTTTTTTTACAGCTACGATTTTTATGTTTAGAAGTGACCCAGTCTGAGTCACGACTGAGATCTAATAAAGAGGGTGATGGCAAGGAGGCCTTCCAACCCCTGTCTTTGGTAGCTACCAAAGACAAATTATGTCAATTAAGTGAAAATATTTAAAAACCTGGTCAACAAAAAGAAGAAGTTAATACTTTTCTATTGTTTTTTTAGGAAGGGTTTTGACATTTTTAAAAATTTCAGAAGGAAGGTTTTCTGCTGCAATAAAACATGAATTTATTTTAAATCTTAACTAGGGATGTTCAATATTGGCTTTTCTCTAACCAATATCTGATATAGTCTAAATCTTAATTTCCAGTATCGATATAAACCGTTATTGCTGACAGACGTATACTTAAATGTTCAAGGTTGGCTCAGAAATGCAAAAGCCACAGGATATATAGCAAGTTTTGACAAAACAAACTAAAATATCTCTAAAACTATACATTGAATCTGTCGTTTTTGGACATTTTGAGTAAGAACAGAAGTAGCTGAAGAGTTTGATATGGATGGTAATATCGGACAACCCTACTTTTAACACATTTTTACCTGGCATGCCCACCAATTTGCAGAAGCTTTATGTCGATCTATATAATATTTATAACCAAAAAACCAAAAGCTGCTTCTGTCTTTCATTCTGATCGTTTCTCCCTGTAATACAGATAATGTCTTCAACCTAGCACCAGGCATTACCAGTCCATAAATGTGAACTATTATACTAATGGATACATGAAATAAGAGAAACCAGGCTCCAAACATAATCATTGCTTTATGTTTTGTAGAGAAATACATTAAGGTTTGAGGAGTCTGTGCACCACACAACAGACTTAAGGACTAGATCATTTCTTTTATTGCTTTTGTGTGTAAGAGGGCACAATGTTCTTAAGGTAGAGAAGAGTGATGTAATGCATGTGTAGCAATCCAGTGTGATGGGAAAAACACAGTGGAGCGTATAAAAATACCTCAGGAAGGGAATGAAGTGTCATCAGGAGCAAAAAACCTTTATTAAATCAACAGGAATGGACTTCGATGTGATGAATAAACTCAATGGATAAGAGAATATTTAATAGAAGGAATCATCAACATGATTAAAAAAACTGAATACAATTAATATTTTTTTACATTGCATAATTCTTGGGGACAACTTTATAGAAATCAGCACATAAATCAAATGACATGACTCAACTAGTGGATCCAAGAAAAGCATGGATGCAATAGTAATGAGCAGATGATGCTGATGTGTTCTGACAGCAAGACATGGCTTCAAGAGAGGAAATAAATAGCAAGGAATACAGAGAACACATTACTCCCTAAAGTAATGATTAACACACAAAGCATGTGATACAAGAATAAATCAACGACACAAATACCACAGGTTGCATGCGTTTTAATTTTCTCCCAGCAGGAATGCAGCATGAATGTCTTTTTTGGCGCACAGTGATGTCTCAGTTTTTATTCGCAGGTAAGCGTGCGAGTCGTCGAGAGGTCAGCCACACCTCTGCTCAGCGGGAGGAGGGGCTGCTGCAGCCTGAGGCAGAGCAACAGAACTGATGGGCACCCTCATCCTCACCCTCCTCACTGGGGAGGAGTCCCAGCACAGAGAGAAACACAGGACAGCAGGTGGAAAGGAAAAGGCAGAGAGGAAAAAAGAAACAGGAGGACAGAGAGTAAAAAATGAAGCAGTATGAGACAGAAGCATAAAGCAAGCAGGTTGGATCTAGGCCCTTCTAGTGTGGGTGGCATTAAAGAGATAAAGCAAGAACATAAAAGACATCTTTGTCATAAATGATGCTTTCTGTAGTCTGGGCAAGTGTACTCTGCAGCCGTCTAATGCCATTAGGTGGCAGTGTTGCAACATAGTGTGCAGATGTGTTAGAGCGCAGCATCAGCTGGGGGATAAGTGGAGGAGATAAAAGAGGGAGAGAATTCACCAGGTTCACTTGTGACTCAGTCAACCTCAGTCCCACAGCTTACTGAAGATCACCGCTTCCTCTCGCTCTGCTTGAGGAGCGGTGTGTTTTTCTTAACTTGCAGAACAGCAATCTATTAGTCACACCTGGGAACGATAGGAGACTGAAGCACAGGTTTCGAGCAGGAGTGGAGGAGGTAGACAAGGATTAACAGTAAAAAAAAAAAAAAAACACTGTAAAAGTGACAAATGGGGCAGTTTTACTAGGCTTGGAATTGCTGGTTATATCCTCGACTTAAAGTTCCTTGCAAATAATTTTTAAGTCACAACCACAAACTTAAATATATTAGGATTTTATATGAAATATCAAAACAAGAGATACATGATTTTCAAAATTTCTGTTTCCCGTTTCTCTGATACCTCTAAATAAAATCCAATGCAAACAACAGAGTTTACCTGTGTGTAGTTGAATCTCTATATAAATCCAATTGCTCTGTGAAGATTAGTAAACAAACAACATAATGAATACCAAAGAACCCAGCAGACAGGTCACAGATAACGTTGTAGAGAAGTCCAAGGAAGGGTTAGGTTGTAAAACTAAACCCCCAGCTTTGAACAACTCACAGAGCTCTGTTCAACCCATCATGAAAAGTATGGCACAACTGCAAACCGAACAAGATTTGGCTGTTCACATAAACTGACAGGGTGTGCAGCATTGATCACAGAAGTAGCCAAGAGGTCCTTAATAACCCTGGAGGAGCTACAAAGATCCACAGTTAAGGAAGAATATGTCACCAGGAAATAATACGTCAAGCCCTTCTTTAACAAGAATGGGGAAGGTGGCCGGAGTTCATGGGAAGATGGTTGGAGTTAATTACAGGAAAACCCTGGAATAAAACTGCTAGAGGCTAAAAAGGACTTGAAACTGGGGTGAAGGCTATCCTTCTAGCAATCCAATTAAGAGTCAGTGCTTGAAAATTGTGGTTTTTTTGTAAATGCTTCTGATCCAATATGATTGAATTTGAGATATTTTACAGGAGAATGAGCGAAAATTAGTCTCTAGATGAACTTGCAGCACAAAGTATTGACACAGGGGGGCTGAATAACAATCCCCAGAACTCCAGCAATCCCCAAGATATTTATTTGAAGAAACAAAAAGAAAACCATGTATCCTTCACCTTCCATTTTACATTTCTGCACTACGTTGTGTAGGTCTCATTAATAAATGTTTGTGGTTGTAACCTGAAAAGGTTCTAGGGCAGTGGAAGCCTGGAGTTGGGCACCCCTGTTCTCGGGTAAATAACACTTTTGCAAGGTTACCAGATCAGTGTTTCTTAATTCTGGTTCTAATGTCCCACTGTCCTTCATGTTTTAGATGTGTCCTCATGTTTTAGATGTGTGCTCCAGCACACCTGATCCAAGTGATTGCAGTAACTCCTCAGCATGCTCCAAGTGCTGCAGAGACCTGTTAATCACCCATTTAAGTTGTGTGGCACCAGGGAAACACCTAAATCAGGAAGGACAGTGGGGCTTGGGGACTGGAGAAGAGAAGAACTACTCTACAAGACGCCTTATGAGTGGGAGAAGGGGTAAGTCTTGCTTCCTATACACCCACTGTAATCAGGCACACTCTGGCCCTTACCTGTTGTCCTGCTGTAAACTTTGGTCAGTAGACGGACAGCAGTACTGGTGGAGGCTGCCAAAGCTGTGAACGGTCAGACTGGTTGGAAACAGAGTGGGAAAGGCAGCACCGCTCATTGCAGTGGGTGTGCTGGGAGCCGAGGTGGGCTGCCCTGACACGGAGGGAGGCCGGACACTGACAGGGAGGTTTCAGAGATGGACGACACATACAGAGAGAGAGACACGGAGGCATGGAGAAGCAGAGGGACACAGAGACACAAATGATCAGCACAGAAGCAGAAACAGAAAGCACTCTGAAGCTGCACACTAATGCCAGAATGATCATACAAAGAATGGCAGTTCTGAAAACAAACAAAAGATGCAGATGTGTGACAGTTTGCACAGACATCGACAAGAGTAAGGAGATCTCATCTCACCCACACAAACAAAACAAGTGTGCTGAGAACTCTCTTCTGGAAGATGCACAACTTTTAAGTGGTTTAAAACTGAACATTAAGATTGCCTCGTTTCTTTTTCTTTTTCTTGCAATTTTAAAATTTGAGTTCCTTAAAAGGGGAATTTTGTTACACTGTCCTGCTGGATTACATTAAAAGCTCTTTCCTGTTCTGCAGTGGAGTTCTTTTCTGGATAATCTTTTATGGAAATGGGAAGCACTTTCTGTAATGCATGCAGAAGTGCACCTAAAAACACAAAAGCCTCTCTGCTGCGCCTCTGCTCTTGTAGGAATTAGAGATGTTCCATCTGCAGCTGAAGAGTGAGCAGTGGTTAGATTAGCATGTAAATGGCTGGTTCCTCACTGTGGCCAGCTGCTTTCAAGGACAGACAGTCCCTGCCACTTTAGCATGTTAATACTCACTGAGAGGGGGAAAAAGGATGCAAGATGCAGCACTAAATAGTTCGCTGAAGTTTTCCAGCTGTGCACAGTGAGCCACCCTAACAGAGTTTTAGAGTAAATGTGCTCTTGATTGAAGTTGTATTCTCTAAGATGGTGAAAACAAGCTAAAGATGCTAAAATCACCAAGTTTTATGAAACCCAGAACAAATTTTACCCAGTATTGTTGCATCATGTGAAACAAAAAGGAAAACACATCCTGCACTGAGTGACAACCGCCTTCATTGGTATGAATTGTAGTTTATTTTGAGTTAAGCCTACACACTCCCTCCTGCTGCCGTACATGCTCACTAGCGCACCAAGTCAACAGCTAAAAATAGTCCCCATCGCAAATGTAGTATTTACTCCTGCTAATGTTAAAAACTAGACTCGGGCTTTTTTAGTAGAACCGCTAATCCTTTTACTTCCCACATTAATTACAGCCCACTGACCTCTGCATTGCTTATATGAATAAATGAATTTACAAAGAGTGAAACAAGAAAACACTACACCTCTACCTAAGGAGCTCTTACAGTTCCTGTTGGAGTGGTTTCTTCATGAACAAGCAGATAGCTAAACCTAAGGGTGAATAAAGGTCTAACAAGCATTTTCATGAAGAAAAAATGAAAGGCAGAAGTGGGCAAGAAATGCAGTTGAAAAGGGTAAAGTTGTATGCATTATACCTTAATGTCTAGGTTTCATTTGAGGTATATACACATAGAGTTACAACCAGATGTTTTCATACACAGCATAAAACCTTCTTTTTCCCCATTGACTAACATTAAACCAGAATAAATGCTTATTATTTTAAGTTAGAATAAACAAAAAAAAATTATTACCTTTTTATACTAAGAAGTGTTCATTCACAAATTTGCCTTTTTACAATTTGAGAATGCCCTAATGACAATTTATTGACTCTTTCTGAGTAAAAACTAATTGATTCTGGTTAATTCCCAACATCAGTTGATTGGGGGTATATATATATATACTCCTGGCTTATTACTGATTCAGACAAAACAATAAACCAGCTAACATCAGGATTTATGGCTCCACAAATTACTTTACAAAGAGGAGCAGAGCAGAAATAGCAATTTTTTGATGTTATAAGCATGATGAATTCCCAACTACAACTAAATTTAGCTTGTTTTTATGCTGTGTTATTTCGTCTACATCTTGCCCCCAGTATAAATCTTCAAACTGCTTAGGCTCAGCAAGTCCCCATTTTCCACACTAAAGGCTCCAAGTGACATCTCCTTTACATTCAATGTCACTACTTGAGATTGAATTAGGATTTTCAGTCTGATCTTTAAAATATCGAAAGATGAAACTAAATTAAAAATATATCTCATGGGCACATGAAGCAGCTGACTTTAAAAAGAGTGATAATCAACAGACAAATGTGTTCACTCATGCTTATTGTGTGTGTTTTGTGTAAAAAACATACTAGCAGTAACAAAAATGATAAAGCAGTTAAAATATGTTACACGATCACAGAAATTTTTTAAATTTCATGTTTATTACTGTGAGGAAAAGATTGCTCAAACTTATCAAACCAACAGTCTCTCAGATGCTAATGTGCTTCAAAAAAAAAATACATTCCCTTATGCCAGCTCCTTATTGGAAGTAGGTGTTGGCTGAATTGTTTGAAGTGGCTAAATAATTGCCTACTTTGCATGAGCAGAAATATGCATGTAGTTGTAATAGACACCGAAGGAAAGAGAAGTAATGTCATGGAAGAGAGCAACAATGAATAAAACCACTCCAAATGAATTTAGAACTACCAATAAACTTGTGTTGATCCACTTCAATAGAGGCAGGTTAAAGGGACAAACTTTTTATTCCATTACTTCAGTATTTTTTATATATTGTTGCCAGTCAGCAAACAGAAACGCAGACATATTACTGTTTAACTTATCTGCCATGCTATCCAAGCACGTAACAGTTAAAACACGTTTGTTTCCTTATTATATGCACTTATTGCACCAAACACCCTAGAAAAAACCCCATTGACTTTAACTCAAACTATAGCGTCAACTTTCCTCCAAACTTACTCTATGCTTCTTACAGCCAGAGAAATGGCTGTGTGTGTATCATAATTATTCTGGTACTTTCTCTGGTAGCTTAGGAAAAGGATGTAAAATCAAGGAAACGGTAAGTGGGATAATTTTAGCAATTTTGAAACTGTAACCTTTTAAATCTGAATAAACCTTGATACTGGTAACAACAGATCCTTTGTGGTCATTAAATTAGGCTAACAGATCTCAGAAAATGTTAATGGGAGGAAAATTACCTCAAACTGAAAGAGGTCTAACAACGGATTTTATCAAGAAGAAAGAAATAGTGCAGGTGAAAAGCTCAGATAATAGTGGGACTGAACAAGTCTGAATATTTTTACCAAATATCCACTCCAAAGCAGATCTTTGTCCACTGTGAGTTCTTTCTTTTTAAAGCACAGTAAAGCTATCAAAAGATAAGAGTAAATCTTTAATCTTGATCAACTAGGACCAAAGCAGTGAGCAGGCATGTTAATCCGCACTTCAAGAGGAGGAAACGGACTTAAAGTCAGTGTTTAGGCATGTAATCATGTAGGTGGAGATTGTAAAACAGCAAACTGTCAGTGACTGTTTCAACCCTACAGTATCTACCACGTAGATTGTGTGCATCTTGTTAATTTCTATATTGCAGATTTGCATCAGCGCCTTGGTAAGTTTGAGCCAACTGGAAGACAATACTATATTGGTACATGTCCAAGCAAAACACACAGTGTGTCTTGTTAATTATTATTTTTTTTACCTTTTAGGTCTCTGTAATGCAAATGTGAAGTGAAATCCTCCTAACAAATAAACTTGTTGACCTGTTCAGCTTGGGATATGGATATGCAGAGAACCAAGGGCGTTGTTATGTAAGGCTGAGCAATGCTGCCCAGATATGTGTTCCAGCAGCAGTAGCTAATGCCTCCTGTTGATACATCCCCACTGCCTCATAAGAAGCTGTATCTGTATCTCTGAGCTCCATTCACACAGACACACCCACACCTCTTTCTTCAAATTCTCCAGAGAAAAACAGGACTTGTTCATCTAATTAAATTAGAATACCTTTAATAAGTTCATTTATT
This sequence comes from Valencia hispanica, assembly GCA_963556495.2. Taxonomy (NCBI): domain Eukaryota; kingdom Metazoa; phylum Chordata; class Actinopteri; order Cyprinodontiformes; family Valenciidae; genus Valencia; species Valencia hispanica. Next base: position 43,549,467 of record OY747709.1, read on the forward strand.
TTAGTTATTCAATTAGATAAGCGAAACTCATGGATTATATAGATTAATAAAACAGAGACTGATATAGGTGATATTTTTTCAGCTTTTATTTCTTACAATTTTCATGATTTTGGCTCAAATAATTTGAATATTTCTTAAGAACTCATTGAAACACTCCACGAAGAGGGTAAGTCACAAAATAGTCTAACTAAGCTGGTTGTTCCGGAACAATGCACATTACCGGAAAGGTAAGTGGAAGAAAAAAATCTAATAGAAAACGCTGCAAATTCAACAGCTTAAGAAATCTCCCCCATACTCCTGAATGGGCTTTGCTTCACAGCCCAATCAAGCCTGTTGTCATGTTTGATCATTGTGCACCTGTTTTTACCACACTCTCTTTCCACTCAATCTTCCATTAATATGCTTGCATGTTTACCATTGTGAACAGTCTCTTTAGCAGTTATCTTTTTGTATATTGGACAACTGTCAAGTCAAGTCAGCTATAATTGTGGGGACTGTCACTTGACATTTCTAATCTAAACAAAGGTCTTTACTGGTCTTATGAAACTATTCTAATTTCCAGATAAAACATATTTTAGGTTTCATTAGCTGTATACCATAATCATCCAAATGAACAGAAATAAATATACAGGTACATCTAAAAAATTTGTATATTGTGAAAAAGTGAGAAAAAAAATGACTGTCACACATTTCAGAAAGGAAAACTCAAATATTGAATAGATTCATTACACAGAGTGAAATAATTTATGCCTGTATTTCTTGTGATTTTGATGATAATGGCTTAGAAATAATAAAAACCACCAATTCAGTCTCTCTGAAAATTAGAATATTGAAAAAGTCAAACACTGGAATCTCATTTTTTTCACACCCTAATCAACTAACTAATTTAAAAACACCTGCAAATGTTTTCTGAGTCTCTAAATGGTCTCCCAGTCTGGGTCAGTAGACTAAACAATCATGCGGAAGACTGCTGACTGGACAGAAGTCCAGAAGACAGTCAGTGACATCCTTCACAAGGAGAGTAAACCACTTTAGATCATTGCTTAACAGTGCTGTAACAAAGTGTATTCATAGAAAGTTGAGTAAAAGAAAAAAGTTTGGTAGCAAAAACTTCACCAGCAGAGATTAACGCAAGCGTAAGAGGACTGTCAAGCAAAACCATTAAACTGAGGCTGAGTAAACATATCAAGATGCACTACTATGCAAATACTACATATGGGCTACAATTGTCCCATTCCTCCCGTCAAGCCACTCCTGAACCAGAGACATCAAAAGCGTCCTATCTGGACTAAGTAGAAAAAGGGCACTGTTGCTCAGTGGTCCATAGTCCTCTAATCAGATTAAAGTAAATTTGTATTTCATTAGGAAATCAAGATCCCAAGTCTGGAGGAAGAGGTCCAGTGTAAATTTTCCACAGTCAGTGATGATTTGGGGTGCCATGTCATCTGCTGGTGTTGGTCCACTTTTTTACCAGGTCTACAGTCAACACAGCCATCTACCAAGAGGTTTTGGAGCACTTCTGCAGACAGGCTTTATAGAAATGCTGATTTTATTTTCCAGCAGGACTTAGCACCTGCCCACACTGCCAAATGTACCAAAAAGCCGGTTTAGTAAACTGGTGTTATTGTGCTTAAATGGCTACCAAACTCACCTGACCTAAATCCCAAAGAGAATCAATTAGCTTATTGCCAAGAGGACGATAAAAGACACCAGAACCAACAATGCAGATGACCTAATGGAGGCTATCTAAGCAACCTGGGCTTCCATTACACCCCAGCAGAAAAAGAAGCCAGTCACTTTCATGCTACGTCACATTGAAGCAGTAATTCATACAAACGGAGCCTCAACCAAGTATTGAGTGCCTTGAAATCAATATACTTTTTAGAAGCCAGATATTTCAGATTAAAATATTCTTTATTTATTGGTCTTATGTAATATTTTAATCATCAGAGACATTGACATTTTGGTTTACATTTTCTGTAAGCCATAAACATCAAAATAAAAAAAGAAGGGCTTGAAATATTTACTTTATGTGTAATGAATCTATACGAGTTTCACTTTCTGAAATGAGATGTACCTGTAGACAACATTTAATTTCCGTTTCCGAATTAAAACACTTAAATAAATGACTTTTTAAATGACATTCTAATTTATTTAGATGCACCTGTACATCTCACGCCTCTCAATATGTAAATGATCTACCACTAACAAAATGTTCAAGATAATGACTCAGTGCAGCACAGTTCAAAGGGAGGTGGCCACAACAAAAAAAGAGGAAAGTGGGATAATGTGTTAAGTTGCTCACATTCAAAGCAATGAACTAAAAGAAGCTGCTGGCAGGATGAATGGTGGGAGGAGGGAGAGAGCCACGAGAGTGGGAGTGGAGGGCAGGGGTGAAAATAATCAAAATGAATGGACGTAAGTAAGACATGAGGGGAGATTTAAGTGGAAATACATTGTGAAGTGATGCCTGCTGCCGGATCCAGAGTCCCTCCGAACCCACCCATGCAGGAACGTGCAGGCGTCACTGCGTGGGTGAGTGTCTATGTATAGACAAGCGAGGAGAGTGGGAGGCTCACATTCACAGGAAGACGTTCAACCGTGCTTTTGTGGCAGTTTCTTTACATACAGCAGCGCACGTTTCATCGAGCAGCATCCCACGGCCACTGCAGAGCACAACCATTTCCAGCCATGTGTGCTTCCGGGCGGTGGAGTCTGAGAACTGGTCCGCTTTCACAATTTCGTTTTCACTATTGTCTGTGAAAGAAGCGTGTGGGAGTGCACTGCGTCATCCCACCTCCAGTATGTGACCCACCTGACTCCGGCAAACAAACTGAAGACGCTTGACAATCGCACATGCTGCAGCGTAGCATGAAGTTAACTCAGTTTCCAATACTCCCTCCTGAACCACTTGCACCAGCTCTTCTACAGCCAGCCTCACTGGTTTTCCACCACTACATCGAGTCTCCTGCTGCTTGGCAACAGTGCGGGCTGCCTGCGTGGGCGGCTGGTGTTCAGTGCCAGCAGAAAGGCACAGGAAAGCACAAGGAGGGGCACATTTACAGTTCTGGTTGGACTAGGCACACGGGGCTCCTGCTGTGCCTTGTGGGTTTGAGTGCACGTGTGTGTGCGTGCAGCACAGGTGCATGAATCCAAAGGGATGATTCACCCGAATGAAAAACAATCAGACTTCATTTAAATGTAGAGTGGGCGTCTTAGAAGGAGCGGTATCCCAGCAGATCACCAGTGGGATTTTCGGCAAATACTGAAATAGTAATCCGGGTTATAAAGTACTGAACTTTTTAGACTAGAACCTGTACCTTCAGTAGGTAAAACGACTCCTCCTCCGCCCCTCAAACAAGCAGCATTCAATCCTGCTTCCGTCTTTCACCCCACTCCTGCTCTCACTCCTACCCTCTCTCCACTTCTCTCTATCTCCCTCGCCCACAGAGTTCTTCACAGAAGAGCTCACAGCGTTCCCACGGTAACCAGTATCCCTATTCTAATCCACAGAACGTGCGCACGGTTGTTTGACAAACATCCCGCCTTAAAAGTGCCACTTATCCACATTGGAACCGAGAAGAAAGATAAAAAAGGGCGACTCTAAACCAAGTCCATGAGTCCGCTCTGAAGAGACAGAGAGAGAATGAGGAAAACCCCCGTGGAGGGAGTTCATGATCACATGGCCCAGTTGTGTGTAACCTACAGATCACTGAATTGGACAATAGCTTCTGTCCTCCTCACTAATCTGTGGTTTTTGGTACAGACCTACCACTTAAAAATAAGAAATAGAGACCGCCATTAACAGAGTGTGAAGGAACAGGAAGGAGGGCTCTACAGTATCTTGCAAAAGTATTCAAATCCCTTGAACTTTTTCATATTTTATCAAATTAAACTATTAATTTCAACCTAAGTTTTAGGGATTTTATGTGATTGACCAACATAATGTAAAGGAGTGGACTGGAAATTAGTTTTGGGTAGTGTATGTCTCTACCAGCATTGTACCTCTAGTTTCCCTTAGGCATTCCCACACCATAATGCCGCCACCACAATGTGTCACCACGGGGGTGGTGAGTTCAAGTTGTGCTGGGCTAGTTTTCCACCACACACAGCTTTTCCATGTAGTATATATTCCTTTTTTGGACTGCACAACTAGTAGTTCTCCAGTGGACCAATTCTCCAACCTGAGCTGTGGGTGTATGCAGCACCTTCAGTATTACCTTGGGCCTCTTGGCTGCTTCCCTTTCAGTTTAGGTGGATGAAATATCTTGTAAAGTTTACAGCACTATGCTTTTCTGTTTTCAGATTAAGAATTGACCGGTGCTCTGTAAGATCTTTAAAAATCGTTTTACAACTTAACCCTACTGCACTTTAAAACCTTGTTCCCTGAAAAACGGTGTAATACTTGTTCTTTTTAAAATACGATTGGTCACTCTGAGTTGCATATGTATGCTTTACGTAAAAAAAAAAAAAACAGCCACAGAAAGAAAATAGACGGCAAAAACATCAGAAAAAGCCAGTCTCTAATACGTCACAAAATTAGTATTCATGGTCTTGCCCACCTTGGCTTGCGACTGCCCACAGGAATGAGAGAGCAAAGTGCATCTCTGCTAGAAGAAGCTAGCCATTAGCAACTCCACAGCATGGTGGAAAACATTTGGGCTTTTGTTATTTGGAATATGTCTTTGTAACACCACCAGCAAAGTAAATTAAGTTAGTTATTTGTTCAAAGGCAGCATATTCCGGAATTGCGCCGCTCAAGGTGGCAGCATGTTGGAGTAGCTCTGTTACTTTGGTTCATATTTTGTTTCTTTTTTTTTTTTTTTTTTTTACTTTAATTCTTCCATTTCTGGTAGAAACATTGTTTTTGTGGACAACTGTTCTCTCTGGTTTTGAATGCTGTGCAGCTGGAAGGATTTTTGCTGATACTTTATATTTTTGGACATTTGTTATGATGCATAACCATGGCAACAAGGTGGTTTACAACTGGCAGCAGCTGATTAACATCACAAAAGCTCAAATAATACCTCAACTAAAGCCACAAAACCCTGATGAGTTGAAAAGGAGACGCCATGGATCCAGATCATCCTCTTCATCAGACTGTCATACAACTACAGAGCGTCTTCAGTCAGAGGCTTCTTCAGATCTGCAGAGCGCTACAGGAGATCATCCCTACCCACAGCCATCAGCATCTACAACAAATCTTTGAAGGAACTTGCATAATGAGTTACAACAACATTTAATTTCCCTTTGGGATTAATAAAGTAATTTTGAATTGAATTGAATTGAATAAGAGTCGCATTGCTGTTAGCCAATCAAAGGCGAGATGTTTGCATAACATGAATATTAATGAGCATGACTCGTATTAATCCTGTCGAATGTAATTTTTTTTCTCCAAAACATCCAATAAAAAAAAAAAAAAACTGTTTTCAGTAAAAACTGTGTGCAAAACCTGTGCTTAGACATGACAAAATAAAATAACCCATAGTACAGAAAAGTGCAACCTCAAAAGACCAAGGAAAGATGGCAGAAACAATGAGAAGAAGAAATAATTGGTAGGCGGCTTTATAACATTCAAAGGAAAGTTGGTATAATGAGGAAAACAGAACTAAACAGAAAGGAAATTATTACATCTAGATTAGGATTTGGTCATACAGGGTTAAACAATAAGCTATTTAAAAAAGGGAAGCTACAGGGAAATGTGGCTTTTGTCTTCAAGAAGAGACTGTGGAACATGTTTCATTATTTTGCCTGAAGTATGCTGGTAAGAGAACTGGTACAACATTTCCAAGATATCAATTGCAGCTGGACATCCAAGATCTTTTAAACAAAGTTTTTAGTTCTGAAAAAAGAATTGCTAAGAGATCTCAAGAAGATGAAATTAATAGAGAGACTATAGTTTTTCTTTGTTACTTTATAGTACTTTGTAAAAATAAGTAGGGCATATACATATAGTATGCATTGAACGTTGCTTGCCAACCGTCAAACAGAAGTTTATGGCTTATGGTATTATTTTCAGTGTTTTTATCGAAAGTTTTAAATATTTCTGCGTTATGGAACTCACCATGCATTTAGAACGTCCTTGAATGCACAACAGGTATGCGATGCAGCGCAGTACAGACAAGCTTCTGCCTTATGTTCGTGTGTGGCTTATAAAAGAAAGATCGGCCTTATATACTTCAAAATTACTTTTTAATTTTGAATTAATTTTAGACAAAGAACAACTTCTTTTGTAAGAGGGTGAAATGAACCGAGAAAGGCTTATGATTGGTCAGATGTACTGTGATAATACTGCGTGCACATGCACAGATCATTCCCATTCTGGGTGTTTGGAAACAGTCTGGTTGCAGAACAAGCTAGGTGTTTAATCTTTAGAGAGTATGGGCGACAAAGTTTCACAGAAAGTAGCTAAGGGTGGTCAGAAATGTCGTTAGATTTGTCACTAGGCGTTTTTTGGAAAATAAGTCGCTAAGGGGGTCTGAAAAGTCGTTAGAAATAGCAACAAAGTCGCTAAGTTGACAACACTGAACTCAACTCCCTACCAGAGTCTAACTCCTCCCACATTTAAAGAAGATGTTGCCTGGCGGACCGAGGCAGGGTGGGGGGAGAGGGCTGGGCAGCATCAACACTTCCTTGCTATTCCAACTCGTGTGGCCAACACTCAGCTGCTTTTATACAGCCCACAGCGGGCAGTGCAGCTGACATCATAGTTCATAGCTCACCGCAAAGCCAATGCGGATGGTTGATTCAAATTCAAGTGCAGTGTAGCGTTTAAACCTGAAGAGGGTACCACGCTCATGGTTTCTGGTGGAAAATTTATATTTTTTCTAAAATGTACTAAAATACCAAAAATAATGATCAGACATGTAGACAGGACTATTGGACACTCATTTAGACAGTTTATCTGCAAAAAAAGGGGACTTAGGGTTGAGTTGCACTTTCAAGTTTGCGGTGGTAAGGTGACTGCAGCGTAAGGGGAGCAGCAGAAAGGGAGCTAGGAAGTACAGAAATGTAATACTACAACTGTCTTGAGGCCTGCTGTACAGTTTCCACAGCAACTATACGGTGTCTCTCACAGCGTTACTGCTGCTAGAACATTGCACTTACAGTGGAAAGATTTACATCACAGCTATTCACGTGTTTTCTCACCATTTATGGCTAATGGTATACGCAAGCAGATGGGAAATAAAAGTATATACAGGCAAACACATTACCTACAGTAATTTACTGACTGAGATTGGAGTTAAACATACTGGATTGGTGAAAGTGAGCAAATTCCCAAAGGATCTTTATTCAAGTCTGTCTGCGTAAATTAAATCTTCTATTTCTGATGCTCTCTCATCTTTTCTGCTGTATTTTCGCAGCCAGAACTGCCAGGAAACTATTAGAAATGGATTAAATCTACCTGGTTTTGACAGCTCTAAAACATGACACCATTCTGACAAACCATATCAATCTATGAACTATGATAATCCAGCGGACCCATCTGTATTTACACTCAGCATGCATACCGATGCAGAATTAAAACTACATTTGTGCATCAAGCATAAAGCCCAGCGTGCCTCAGTGTGCTGAACACAACCATCTGCACAAAGCGGGAAGGTCGTCGGTCACTCTGAGCAGAAGAAAAAGAAGTGTCAGAGCAGTATGAGGCTAAATATAAATAAACACGAAGATGATTTTTTTATTTCTTTTCCACACGCAGCATGAATTCACGAACACTCATTTCACTAGAAGGCAAAAAGCACCACCCACATGCAGTTGCCTCCTACACACACACACACACACATAAATGACATATCATTTAAATCTATGTCAAAATAAACAGCGCTTCTATAATGTTCAGCATTGCTGCAGAATTAAAAAGAAAAGCTGGGAACTACAAACATATTTTTGTTCTTGCGAGTTAAACAGCTCAAACCCGGCCGGGTTTTCTTCTGCAAAACTCAGCAGATTTAGAAAAAGCAGATTCCCTCCCATCACATCCCTTGCTGTGTTTGGATGAGGTCGGAAAAAGCTCCGCTGAACTTGCCCACACATTTCCCTGAGGCCAGTTCATTCCACTAAGTTGTATATGTGCTATGGAAATTTGTAAAATAAAAGTCAGTAAATTGCTGCATGAATTGTGCCAGGAATGAATGTCCAACAAGTGAGAATAGTTGGGCTTCAGTGAAATGCTGGGCAAATAAAGAAGGGACAGAGCTCAGAGGTGAAAAGAAAGAGAATAGCACAAAAGTAATTTTTGCAGCTTCTCTGAGTCATATCTGCAGCAGTGGGAAACAGAACCAGAGAGGGGGAGAGAGAGTGAGTGTACTTACGTGGGTATGTGAGAGAAAGAGTGTGAGAGAGACAGGATGGAGTGGGGTGGGGGTGCAAAGGGGACGGGGGTTATATGTTGTGGAGCTACTGAGCTGCTTCTGAGAAACAAAACCCATTACGGTTCTCCAAGTTCCTGAAACGAAATTAACGCCTATTTTAGTGAGAGAGGAGCCTTGAATGGGGAGGGGTAATAGATGGAGACACAAACACCTTCACTGTGCTCTATGGAGCACTCCCACTGTGGTAGCCAAGGATGAAAAAAAAAGGCATGTCCTTTTTATACTTTTTTTTTTTCTGGATTACGTAATAACATTTCCCTGAGTAATGACTCTTCCGAGGCTGCTGTCAAGACCTCCAGCAGTCCCTGTCTCTCATCCATTACGCTGCGTGACAAGCTACATACATGTAGCAAAGAATGAAGCATGCAGTCCATCCTCCCTTTACAACCGTCACCCACTTCACACTGCACTGCAGGGTCATTTTAGCTAAAAAACAACAGCCAGGCCCAGGCGAAATATTCTGCAACCCATCAAAAGAGATTTACAGCAGTGAGTGTTATCACTACACTAATAAAGCTCTTGTGCCTTCCTACCAACACACGGACAGATTTGCTGGCAAACTCTGGTAAAGATGTGTAAACATCGTTGAAATAGATTCATCTTTTACTGCAGACAAATTCTCACATCGAAAATACAACTTTAAATTTATGTGGATTTATTCTGTAGGGAAAGAGTCTTAAGAAATGTTTGTTTTTTTAAAGTCTCCAGTGGCACAATTGTCTTTTTAAAGATACAACAGCACTTAGTCTTCTTCAGCAATCTTTAACAATAGTGTGATCATTGACCATATATGACTCAAATGCCACCATATGCATGTATTCAGGCTCTACAGGGTCTTGAAAATGACCCAGTTCTTCGATTCAGGTGGGATGAAGCAGAGACATGTCAAATTTGCAGGATACCGGCCCCCTAGGACAAGAGTTTAAAACCCCTGATCTAGATCATCCAGAGTGCTGGGTCTTCTCTTCTGCTTCGTGCTCCTCACCTCAGCCCACAGGTGTTTCATAAGATTTAGGTCTGGGAACTGAGATGGCCAAAAAAACAATGTTTGGCATCATTATCCTTTTGGAAAGGCTAGTGATGACCCATTTTCTGTTTTCTATATGAATCCGTCAGATTTCTATTGATAATGTCTTTGTATCAGGCTCCACAAGTTGAGAAAATCATGCAATGGTTAGATCATCTGTCATAAATTCCCATTTCCTTTACTGCTTTGTTTTTATCTGACATTTCCAACTTTTAGCATCTGGAGCATTATCTGTGTCAGGTTTGGGAATTTGCTGCACTTAAAGCTCATCCAGACTGATTATTGGCATGCCAAGTATGATTTGACACCTTGTATACATTATTCTAAGTATGCTGCCTTTCATATAGTCATTTGTGAAAATATTGCACACATTGATATGGCAGAGATTATAGATCTGTGATATATTGTCCAGTCCTTTTTCAAGAATCCAGGTACCCTAACAATCTTCCAAAACATTGAAGAAAAAAAAAAAAGAAAAAAAAAGATTAAAACCACAGCATTACAAATCCTACACCATACATACTGATAGAATGTATCAATCTTTTGTTTCATTTTAAACCAATAGTTATTTTTAGTTTATTCTTGTACATTTGTATTAATTTCTTAGATTAGTGGTCCCCAGACCTGATCCTCAGGGTCACCTTTCCTACATGTTTTAGGACTCTCCCTGCGGCCACACACCAGACGTAAATGACTGGGTGATTTACAGGCTTCTGCACTCAGCTGATGGCATGCAGGCAGACATAATGCAACCATTTCAATCAAGTTTGTTAGAGGAGGGTCACATCCAAAATATGCAGAAAATTGGGCCCTGAGGACCACTTTTAGATTTGTCAGGCTTTTTTCTCTTTTGTTTTCAGATCCTTAGCTCCTGTTCTGCATCTTCTGTGTCACTTTTTAGCTTTTCTCAGTCTACCCGTTTGCCTTCTCTCCCAGCTGCACCCCGTTTGTTATCAACCACCTGCATCTTGTCAGCAATCATACTCCTCAGAAGTCTCTTTGGCGCCCCCCACAACAGAAATATGGTCCCAGGTAAAGTGTCAGCAAACTCTATGCTTTTACATTTATGATGCTAGAACAGAAGCAAATGTCAATTAGTTGTGGAAAACTGACTCAAATGCAGGTAGGCAGCAACCAGGAGGCAGGTTGAATATTAAGTGTTTTTTTTAATGACTGCAGAAACAAAATCCAAACAGAATGATGGAACACATGCCAAGAAATAAAGTTGTTAACAGAATTTATTACGACATGAAGAAAGTGAACCAGGGAGGAATCCACACTGGACAGAGTGACTATTGGGATCAGAAACAGGTTGGATTAAATAAATGGAAACAGCTGGACTTAGACAACTGGGAAAATCTTAAGTGATAAAGGCTATACTGAAACTAAATCACTAATCAGAACATGATAATGGCTCAACATACACAGACTGTAACAACAACAAACGAGGCACAAGCAGAACAAAAGGTCAATTAAAGAAAAAAACAGCACCCAAAAAGGAACAACACTACCAAAATAAAACAGCAACTAGGATTTACAAAGAGAAACACTAAAGAGTAAAACTGTTATGGAACCTCAAAAAAAAAAATACATAAAACCTAATGTACAAAACTGTCATGTTTGGTGAGAGTGAGGCCCCAAATGCAGCAAAGTAAAATATGAAGGATTTAATTAGAACAAAAAGACAAGGAACATAAACTTACAAAACTCAGGAGGATCAAAATTGCAGCGACAGGGAAACCAGGAACCAGACGGGAAAGATTGACGACAGACCAACGAGTAGTGACAGAAAGAGAGCAGTTTAAATACTGAGGAGGGAGAGAGGAAATGACCTTAGTACCAATTAGTGGGAAGCAGTTGCAGGTGAGGGCAATTAGTGAAACTGGGTCAGGAGCAGAGTGACAGGGAGACAACAGGAAAGGGTAGAATGGCAAGGGAAACAAAAATTATGTTAAATAAGAAAATAGAAACAAACTACAGATAATGAGTAGCTAGGTTGAACTCCTGGCAGGGCAGTTTAGAGGTGGGAACGACTTTTTTGGTCGCTGGTGGTAGGTCGGAGGAGAAGCAGCAGCGGAACTTGGGATCGTAAAGAAAACTTGACGGCGGGTAACAGAAGCTTACAGAGGTCGATTTTGGCGAATGGTTAAAGGTTATTCATCGGGAAATAAGCAGAAAACAAATGGAAAAGATAAAAGTCTTGGGAATTTTCTGATGGTCAGAAGAAAAAGATTATCTTTGGAAGAAATGGCAAGAAGGAAAGAGGGACAAACAACGGCGGGTAGGCACAGCTGTGTGGTGAATGAGAAGGAGTGGGGAGAAGTGGGGGATTATGAGAGTGAGGATAGCAGTATGGAAATGAGTTTTGGACAGGAGTCGATGAAAGGAAAGAGGGGAAACAATTCAGATGAAGATACAACTAGAAAACAGAGAAGGGTTGCATTAATTGAAAGCACAGATGAAGAGGAAAGAGAGTTTAAAATCATTTTGAGATTCAGTGAGGGAAATGGAGTGAATACAGTGAATCCGGTGAAGCTAACTTCTATCTTAAAAAATCAGGTTGGTGACATAAAGTTAGCTAAAGTCCTAAGAGATGGAAATCTGTTAATAGTGTGTAAGACTGAGGAACAGAGAGAGAAGGCTTGTAAATTAAGAGATGTGGGAAAACATAAAGTAATCAGTATGAGTAAGGTGGGAATGAGTGGACAGGGACCGAAAGGAGTGATTTGGGGAATACCTGTTGAAGTAACAATTGAGGAATTAAAAAGTAATTTAAAAGGTGCAAAAGTAAAAGACGCAAAAAGATTTACAGAATTCCGAAATGGAATAAAAAAAGAAACTGAATCAGTGTTGATAGAATTTGAAGGAAATATTCTACCATATAGAATATTTTTGGGATGCATGTCATACATTGTAAGGGAGTACATTCCAAAACCAGTCCGATGCTTTAAATGTCAGAGATTTGGTCATACAGCTAATTTTTGTAAAGGAAAAATTAGATGCCCAAGGTGTGGAGAACAACATAGTTTTGAAGAATGCAAAAATAGGACAAAACCAAAGTGTTGTAATTGTGGGGGGGATCACAGTGCAGCTTATGCAGGCTGTCAAGTGATGAGGAGAGAAATGGAAATACAACAAACTAAAGTCCAAAATAAAGTCTCATATGCTGATGCAGCTAAAATGGTGGGGAAGATTCCAGAGAAACGAACTGAAACTAGAACGCAAGTGTCTCCTCAAGGGATGGGGAGAGAAGGAAAAATGTGGATAGATATGAAAAAACTAGTTACATTCATAGCAGGAGTAATAAATGCGACAATGGAAACAAAGTCAAAAACGGAAAGGATTCAAATCATAGTAAAAGCAGCTGTAAATCATTTGGACATTAATGAGTTGTCTTGGGAGGAGATCAGGAATAATCTAAGTGCTCATACAAGCCAAGAGGGGGGTGTGGGTTAGTGAATGGTACTAATTTTACAATGGAATGCTAGGAGTTTGATAGCTAATGGTCAAGAGTTTAAAAGATATATAGATGAATTAGTAGATAAACCAGATATTATATGTATTCAAGAAACATGGTTAAATAAGAAATTAGAATTTAAATTATTTCCATATACAATAATTAGATGTGATAGAGGAAATGGTATTGGAGGAGGATGTGCTACTTTTATTAATAATAATCTGAATTATAGAATAATTAAAATAGGAAAAGAAGAAGAATATATAGGAATAGAAGTTTATATAAATAAGATGAAGTTATATATAGTTAATTATTATAATCCATGCAAGAAATTAGATATTAATAATCTTAAATTAATTTTAGAAGGTAATTATAAGCATGTGGTATTATGTGGAGATTTCAATTCCCATAACACATTGTGGGGGGGAAATAAAATAGATAAGAATGGTGAGATCATTGAGGAATTCATAGATACTATGAATTTAGTATGTTTAAATGATGGTAGAGGGACAAGGATTAATGTACATACAGGTAAAAGTTCTGCTTTAGATCTCACTCTGGTATCAAATCAAATATCAGGAAAATGTAATTGGGACATTCAGGAAAATAATTTAGGGAGTGATCATTATATAATTTTCACAAAAATTTATGAGGATAAAGTATTACTTGTGGAAAAAAGAGAAGGAAGATGGGTATTTAAAAAAGCTAATTGGTATAAATTTAGAAATATATGTGAAAAAGAACAGGGTAAGATAAATTTGGAGGAAGATATAGAAACAGTGGAACAAACATTTAGGAAAGTAATAATAGAAGCAGCAGAATTAACTATTCCTAAAAGTAAAGGAACCATGAAAAAGAAGAATGTTCCTTGGTGGAATGAGCATTGTGAAAAAGCAATTAAAGAAATAAATAAAAGCATGAAAGAATTAAAAAAGAGACATAATTTTGATAGTTTATTAAAATATAAAAGGTTACAAGCTGAAGCAAGGAGAGTTATTAAATGGGCTAAACGGGAAAATTGGAGGGGTTTTTGTGGTAAAATAGGAAGATCAACATCAATAAGTGAGGTTTGGGGAATGATTAGAAAAATGAAAGGAGTGTATAGAGAGTTTAAATATCCAGTAATTAAAATAGGAGAAGATGAAGCTATTAAAAATGAAGAGAAAGCAGAAATGTTAGCTCAAACATTTATTAAAATAAATAGTAATGCTAATTTATCAGAAGATAGATGGAGAAGGAGAGAAGAGTCTAAAAAGAAAAATTATGAGGAATTAGATGGAGGAAAAAGACTAACAACAATAGAAATTCCATTTACTTTATTTGAATTAGAGCGTGCAATGGGGAGAACTAAAATAACATCACCAGGCAAAGATAATATTAATTATGAGATGCTTAAGCATTTAGGGGATAAAATGAAGGCAAAATTATTAGGAATATATAATAACGTTTGGGAAAGAGGTCATTTACCAAAAAATTGGAAAGAGGCAATAATAATTCCAATAATTAAACCCGGGAAAGATCCAAGTAATCCAGAGTACTATAGGCCAATAGCACTGACATCTCATTTAGGGAAATTAATGGAAAGAATGATTACAGATAGATTGAATTATTATTTAGAAAGTAAAAAAATGATAATAAAGTACCAAAATGGATTTAGGAAAGGCAGAGGAACTATGGATTCAATAGTAAGTTTGGAAAATGAAATCAGGAAAGCACAAAACAATAAAGAAAGTTTAGTTATAGTTTATTTTGATATAGAGAAAGCATATGACATGGTGTGGAAGGAGGGTTTATTGATTAAATTAAAAAGATTAGGGTTTGAAGGAAAAATATATAATTGGATAAAGGATTTTTTGCTTAATAGATATATTCAAGTAAAAATAGGAGATAAAACATCAAAGAGATATAAGGTTGATAACGGGACTCCACAAGGAAGTGTGATCAGTCCAGTTCTTTTCTCTATCATGATCAATGATGTTTTTAATGATATAGGACATGATATTGGGAAAGCATTGTTTGCAGATGATGGAATAATATGGAAAAGGGGAAGAAACATAAAATATTTGCAGAAAAAAATTCAAGAAACAATAATAAAAGTAGAAAATTGGTCATATGAATGGGGGTTTAAATTTTCAGTGGAAAAAACAAAAAGTATGGTGTTTACTAGGAAAAAGAATGTAAAAATTGAACTTAATTTATATAGGGAGAAACTGGAGCAAGTGCATAGTTTTAGATATCTGGGGGTTATATTTGATGAAAAATTAATTTGGAAGGAAAATATTAACAAAATAGAAGAAAGATGTAAAAAGGTAATAAATATAATGAGATGTTTAAGGGGAAATGAATGGGGAGCTAGCACTAAAGCTTTAAAACAAATTTATATAGCAATGATCAGGTCTGTTATTGATTATGGGAGTATAGTATATAGTTCAGCATGTAATACATTATTAAAAAAGATAGAAGTAATACAAAGTCAGGCTTTAAGAATATGTTGTGGAGCAATGAAATCCACTCCAATAGTTTCTTTGCAAGTAGAAATGGGAGAGATGCCTTTGAATCTAAGATACAAATTAAATACACTAAATTATTGGGCTAATGTACAGGGAAGTGAAGAGGATGAACATGTGGTTAAGGAAGGGATGAAAATGGGAGGGGAATATAATAATAGGAAATATGAGAGTATGATCTGGAAATCATGTAAACTAGCAGAAGAACTTAATTTAAAAGATAAAATATTTGTTAAAAAATTTATATATTCACCTACCCCAATTTGGTTATTGCCAAAAATATATATAGATTTTTATATTCAAAATGAAATGGGGAGGAGGAAAGGAAATGGAAAATGGGATTATATTGTTGAAAAAAGGTTAAGTGAAACTCATAAAACATTTATGCCTATTTATACGGATGGATCAAAAGAATTGGGTAAAGAGACAACAGGATTTGCTTTTTGGATTCCAAAATTAGGTAAATATAATAAAAGTAGAGCATCTAATAACCTATCTATATACACAGTGGAAATGTTGGCTATTTCATTTAGCTTACAGTGGATAGAACAAAATGGAATTAAAAAAAGTATCATATGTTCAGATTCAATGTCAGCATTATTATCAATAAAAACAATATCATCAGATAAAAGACCAGATATACTATTTGAAATATATGAATGCTTATTTAGAATAATTATGAGAGAGTTAGAAATTAGATTTATGTGGGTTCCAGCACATAGAGGAGTAGAGGGTAATGAAGTAGCTGATTATTATGCTAAGCAGGCAACAAAATTAAGAACTACTATAGAGGTACCTTATAGTGTAGCAGAAATTAAAGCAGTTATTAAGAAAAAGATAATGGAAGAATGGCAAGAACAATGGGTAAGGGAAGAGAAAGGAAGGCATTTATATAACATAAAGGGAAAGGTGGGTAGAATGGAAAATATTCAAATGAATAACAGAAATCAAGTTATAATTTCAAGGATGAGATTGGGACATACAGCTTTAAATAACACACTTTATATAATAGGTAAGCATAGTACAGGATTGTGTGATTGTGGGAATAATAGAGAAACAATAGAACATGTATTAATTTATTGTAGAAAATATATATGTAATAGGAAAACATTAGAAGAAAAATTAAAAGCCAAAAAATATGGAGAAATTAGTCTAAAGAATTTGTTAAAGGGAGAGACAGATATATATAGATTAGTAATTGAATTCTTAAAGAATAGTGGATTATTAAATAGAATTTAGTGAAAATATTGATACTCCCCTCTACGACTCACACTCCCATACAGTAGGTGGCGGTAATGCTCCTAAAAGTCGGTTGCCACCCGCCAATAAAACAAAAAAGAAGAAGAAGAAGAACTACAGATAATATGTCTAAGGAATCTAAGGGGAAAACTAAGGGAACCCTGGGGAACAAAAGGAAATAAAAACTGGAAGAAGAAATAAATTAGGAAACTACCCAATTAGAAATAAACCTACAAGAAAAGGGATTCTTAAAAAGGGACTAATAAGAGAAATTAAGCATAACAGAACTAACCGGGACAAGTGGTAAAAAGAAAAACAAATAACCACACAAAAGCAGGTAAAACATCTAAAGGTGCGAAATGAAAAAATGGAAGGGAGGAAGTGCCAAAACAACACCAAGGAATAAACTAAAATGATAAGGTTAACTGAATAAGGAAATGAAATAACTGAAACTCCCAAGGAACCTAACCCAAAACCCAAATATTTAACATCAGTTTTGCACAACGACAATAAAACATGATGGTTTTTTTCTGGCATCACTCCCAAAAAGCTGGTTGGGAAGATAACATCTAATGGTTATGGAGAGTTGGTGACCCAAACACTTTCATTAGTGATCACTGTGTATGGTAGCAAGATACAGTAAGTCCGGTTACTTATTCAGGCTAGTGGCCAAAAGAAATTGACTTCTGTGTTCATTCATTCATCCCCAAAGGAAACCCAAGGTCATGGATTACTAATTAGGGGTTCCTAGAAACTTTGATAATTTATTCATTTAAAAAGTGCTTCAGTTCACTTATTTTAAGGAGATTGTTAAGGGTACAAAGAATTGAGCCACCTTGGAAAAGTTTACCTTTTTTTTGTAAATTGCAGTAAAAAAAGTAAAAATGTTGCTACAGTCAAAGATGAATATTTTTACACGTTTACCAGGGGAGACAATAAATGCAGCTTGCACTCTAAAAATAACAACAAGAAAACATCATATGGCATTTCCCTCAACCCTGCTGCTTCCTGGGGGCTGGACTTGACATCGAATATCATTTCCCCCCACGGCCACAGACTCCTATTGTCCACGCTGCCGTTAAGAGCCAAAGAGGGACGTAATGGGGCAGAGTTTGGGACAGCTGCTTATGGTGCACCGCTGGGAGAAAGAAGAGGAGGCGACTTTGTTTTGATGCAGCTTCTACATGCATGACTAACAAAACGGAGACGGGTTACTCAGCCTGAAATGAAAAATTGAGGGTTATGTGCAAGCCGTGGAGGCGAAGGCTCCTACCTGTAGAGCTAAAGCTAATTGGAGAAACAAAACAAAACCGGGATCTCGGAGCTTTGCTCTCTCCCTCCCTTACTTACAGCCTGTTGACAGATGGCAAATCAGTGTGTGTGTTCCACCTGTTCTCTTTTAGACCGACACATGCTGTGTGAGGTCACCCAGTCACTTGCCTCCTCTGTGTCATCTTTTCCCCACTTCTACTTCATCCCTCTGTCTCTTCCCAAAGTTTTAGTCACAATTAGACAGTCGCAGGCAGCGGACAACAAAGTGTGTGTTTCTCTCAGATCCATTATTAGAGGAGAGTGAATTGTCACTGACCAGAGCCAGCAGGCTCGTTTGGGTGAGGCTGAGTCACAGCCAGACAGGGACAATATGGCTCGAAAGGCGCGACTCTTTATTAAATGTGACACGCCATATGATGCGCTTGTCTGAGCCTGGATCTAAAGTCAGCCACAACTGCTACAAGCAATTAAACAGTGGAGGATCAGCAAGATCTACATTAGCTATTCATCACTGCATTCAACACCCACATAAATAACTAATATGTGCCTATGTCTAATGACTAAGTCCTCTCCAGGGAGACGGCAGGAGAGAAGACGGCTCTGATCGATGAGGGATTTGGTTAAATCTGAGTCAATCATTGGGAAGAGGATCGGGACCATAAGAAAACAGACAGAGAACACATTTCAGCTCCAACTGCTGAGATGGTTTTTTTTTTTTTTTTGGATGGAGTAGTGCATACTTAGGAGTGTATTTTACTGTGTACTTTTTCACATGAATTCCTGCCTACTCACTAAGCTGAATGCTTGCAGAACAAAAGCCGACTCTGAGTGCGTGGTTAAGTAAAAGTAAGGACAGATGCTCTCGCTGTTTGCCAAAGCTGTGTTTGCGGCAATCTGGCTTCAGGTCAGTTTTAAATTGGAAAACGAAAAACATGCAGTGCCGGCCTCATTTATTGGTACCCCTGGTAAAGATGTGCAAAAAGCCCCTAAAATTAATTCATCTCTTAATGTGGTGGCACACTTTGACACTGAAAAATTTACAAAAATCAAACCTTTACATTGTTGGGTGGGTGGGGATTATCAGCACATCTAACAATCCTGTCAAAAATAAATATAACTTAACCTTTTTTTATTTATACGTTGAGTTGGAACTTCTAATCTATTTTCTGTTTCTCTGTGTTTTAAATATGACATAAAACAGAAGCCGACTAGCCACATGGTTAGACCCATGTTTTGCTAGTATGCAGCAAGGTAAGGGAAGAAAAAAGCTTCAAGGCTCGCTGGTGGAAAACTGTAGCAATGGCTGGTAGTTTCCATAGCAACCATTAGAAGCCATCTATATGCCTTCTCTGTTCTACCATCACAAACGTAGATGTGTTGAGTGTGTTTTGTTGACGTGAGACAAAAAATTTGCTTTTTGGCAACAAACACTTCAGGTTGGAGGAAACTCCTCTCATGTCCATTGTTAAGTACGGTAGAGGATTTGTCATGCTGTGGGCCTAGTTTCTCTTCTAAAGGGCCTGGAAACCTTGTTAGAGTGCATCACATTAAGAACTCTTCAAAACACCAGGATCTTTAAAGTCAAAATCTTTGGCAGAAATCTTAAAATGGGTCATCATTGGATATTTCCACAGTTAAATTATCCAACCACTGCGATGGACTGGTGACCTGTCCAGGGTGTACCCCGCCTTTCGCCCCGTGACTGCTAAAGATAGGCACCAGCCCCCCCACAACCCTGCATAGGATGGACGGGTATAGAAAATAGATGGATGGAATTATCCAATCAATCAATCAGTCAAAACGATCCTGCAGAACCTCTGCATTGTGTCTTTTTTTTTTTTTTTTTACAGTAAGTGCTATCAATGGGCCCACTGGTTGTTTTTGGAGTAATGCCATACCAAACCTATTTCTTTGCGTCAGAAATGTAAGGCCATATTTCCACTGAGCGGAGCGGTGTGGCTCGGTGTGGTCCGGTCAGCCATTTTATGGTCAGGCATATTCAGGAGAGCGTTTCCACTGCCAGCTGGACTCTCACTTGTTGTACCGCGCCGTCATACTAATGCGGCGAGAATCGTGACACAATAAAACGTAATAAATAAGTCAAGGCAGCAGCTCATGCTTGGTTTTTGGTTCTTTCTTTACCCAAACCTTACTGCAGTGTTTATGAGTGAGCTCCGTGTGGAGAAGAGAAACATATTCCATGTACAATTAGGTGAGATGAAACAACAGCACTGGTGTTTATGTCTCATGCTTGTCGCAAGCAGTGATATTTTTCATTTCCCTAATCAAAGGACTGAGTTGTGTGACGCCAGTAGCTCCGCCCTAACCATACCACATGTCCATTTGGACCGACAACTGAAGGGGGGCCATTAATGAACCGGTATGGGCCTGTTGAATAGGCTGCTTTTACAATGGAAATAGACAAAAAGCGGACGGAACCGCACCGAGCCGCACCGGGCCCCGCTGTTCCGCTCAGTGGAAACAAGGCTTGAATGTAAATGTGTGAAATTTACTAAATACTATTGGGACTTTATCTAAAACTGTGTTCTTCGGTCTGATGAGAATTAGATTTTCAGCAACAAACACATAAAGTTGATCTGGTGTGAAACAAAATATGATTATGTTAAAATACCTAAATTACTTAAACTGAAGGTTAGGTTTTTGAGAGGTTATTTTTACTGGGTTCACTTAGCTAGCCCCAGATTGGACCCGACATTGCCTTCAGAACTCCTTTTATTGTTGGTGGCATAGATTCAACAAAGTGTCATAAACATTACTCTGATTTTGGTCCATTTTGCATGAATAGCATCAAGTAGTTGCTTCAGATTTGTCTGGTGCACATCCATGATGCATATCTCCATTTCTGTTACATTCCAAAGCTGCTCTGTTTGTTTGAAATTTGGTGGCTGTGGAGCGATCTCATTATCATGCTGTTATAAGCACCCATCAGAGAAAGGGTACACTGTGATCATAAAGGTATGAACATGATCAGCAGCAATAGTCAGGTAGGATGTGCCATTTAAACAATGCCTAGTTGGTACTATAAGGTCCAATGTCTGCCAAGAAAACATCCTGAACTGTTGATACAAGGCAGGCTGGTTCCATGCATTCTTGTTGTTTAAACTAGTGCTGTCAAGAGATTAAAAAAAACTTTAAGATTAATTAATTATGATCTGTAATTAATTTATCTAATTAATCTCTTTTTAATCAAAATTAATATTTGCTGAGAAAAGCCCTCATCTTGAGGTATTTTCATTAAAATTCATTAGATTAGTGTGGCAGAACAAATATATAACAGAAAAAGTGGTTTTATGAAGTCATTTACTGTTTTTTTTTTTTAAGACTTGTCTCAGCCATTTACATTTCTCTGTTTTTGAGACTAGTCCCAGTGCTGACTGCAACTTCGGCTTTGAGCATACGCGATTCGTTAGCATTCTGGACTCAGTGAGGTAAATATCTGCTCTGAGTTAGTTCAGCTGGACCTGGATGGGCGGGTGGCTGCTGCGCATGGACTTCCTGCCTGCTGTGAGCGCTCTGAGACGGAGAGCAGTCCATGACACCACCGCTGCTCAGTGAGAGTAACAAGGATACGTGCTTCACCCAAAAGTCTCCAATAACTACAGCAAGATTCGCTAGATTTTTTGCTAGTCGCTTTTTTGAAGAAGAATCACTAGAGTGGTCTAAAAACTCACTACATATAGTGACAAAGTCGCTAAGTTGGCAACCCTGTCTGCAGCTTACCACTTGCCCTTTCACTAAAACGGAAGCGTCAGCTCATGATAAACAGGACTAATGACAGCCAATCACTGTCCACTTCAGGGTGTGATTAACCCCCAACTCAAGCACAAGAAGCTCAAAGCATAAAACGGATTTTATTTAAAGGCAACTTGCATGCAGAAACAGTAAAATTAAAGATTAAAAATTAGATTTACTTGATTAAAAAACACAGCGCGTTAAATATGGCAAATAATCACAATTAGCGCGATAATTTGACACCCCTTATTGTAATGAGTGGTTATTTGGGATAATGCGTTTCTATCACCTCAAACCAGTCTGCTCTTTCTTTTCTGACATCAATAACTTATTTTTGTCCAAACAAGTGCTATTAATTGGATAATTGTTCCTTTTGTGAACCGAGAGAGATGTTTGTGTGTGAACATCCCAGTAGTTAAGCAGTCTCTGAAGTACTCAGACGACTCCGTCTGGCACCAGCAACAATGCCACTTTCAAACTCTCTTAAAGCCCCTTTCTTCCCCATTCTGATGCTCTGTTTGAACTTCAGTAAATTGTCTTTACCATGTCTAGCTGCCTAAATGCATTGAGTAGCTGTCATGAGATTGGTTGATTAGTTGTTTGTGTTTGAAAAAATAATAATTAACAGCTGTACCTAAAAAGTAGTCGGTAGATGTATGTCTTAGATCAACCAGCTCAATCTTGGGATAAAAAGGAGAACAAAGTTTTCAGCATGTTGTTTATAATTATGGAAAAAAAAGACCCAGAAGTTTCCTTGCGGAACTTCTCAACAAAATATTGTTCACACCTACACACACACACACACACACTTACACACGGTGATATTAGACAGCATTCTACCATTTAAGCATCCTTTACAGGGAAAAACACCCTGAGCTTTTAACACTTTACCCACAATCCTCCGGCACTGAGTACATTTTCTAAAGGTGCTGTTTTAAAATGTCCCCTCTGAGAGTCAGTCACTTCATGTGAGAATTATCACCACTGACAGCATAGGTTGCTGCTTTCCTCAGCCTGTCAGAATGAGAGCTTACCATGGAAATGTTCTGTCAGAGTGGAGATATTGTGGAAACTGTGGTCAGCCTTTAAGTTAGACCAACCTGACTACTATAACAGAGCTACAGAGGTGAGAAAATGAGAGCCGTGTGTTTGGCAGACTTACTTTCTGCGTGTGCTGGAGCTGGTGTTGGTGTCTGTGCTGTCAGTGCGTTCCAGTCGCTCCCGGTCCGTGTTGGAGGAGCCGCAAGAGAGGCCTCGCGTCAGTCTAGCGTGGCTCCTCCTCTCCCTGCTGGGCCCTGGAGTTGTGGCTGACCCAGATGTTACCTGAGGCGTTGAGGCGCCACCGCTCCCGCTGCTGCCACCGCCACTGCCTTGTTGGACAGGAAGGGAGAGGGGCTGGCTGTGGTTGTGGTTCTGCTCTGGGGTGTCTGACCCTCGCGGGCCACGCTCCAGCCTCAGGTCCTGGTTTTCCTGGCTAACCCGGTCCAGCTGGCCCTCTAGCTCCTCAATGCGCCTGCGCTGCGTCTCTAGGAGCTTGGCCTGGCTCTCAATGATGTTGTTGAGCTCCAGTAGGTACTCCACGGCCCGGTTGGGGCTCTCTGGGTTGGACTCCATGGTGAAAGCCCTTCCTTTTGGTGTATGAACACCAGCCGGAGTTTTGCCCCACCCCTGTGGGGCCAAGATCCACCCTCCCCACCAGCCCTGATGAGTTGGGGGGAGGGAGGGCCCAAGAAAGTCTCTGCTGAAGATTAACTATAGATCTTTGATGTTCAGAAATAGAAAGTCACAAAGGTGAAGGGATTGAGAGTTTCAAAATGACTACATATCCCTAAGGATGAGGGCAAAAATTAGCATTATAACATTTTACGCCATGAAGAAGGTTCAAAGCTCAAAGTGAAGCTCAGGACACTGGTGATTTTCTGGTTTCCTGAAGTCACAGTCATTTTGACATCATCAAGGAGAAGGTCAAGAGCTTGAGACATCATGATTCACAATTTACTGGGAGAAAATGAAAAACAAAGAGAGCTTGGCAGGTGGAGGGAGAAACAAGGTTAATAATGACTAATAAGGCTTTCTGGAAATCTCTGAAAGTTTTCTTGCCTTAACTAACAGATTTAAAGAGAGAACAGGGGAGTAGATCATCAAGTTACACTTTCACCGATGGCACGCCCCTATTAGCAGCTTTAAAATCGATAGCATCAGTTTTTACTAAATTATGATCATGAATAGGCGATAGTAAGCACACTTCTTGGACAGACAGGGAACGGGGGTTGGGAGGTGATGCCGCGTAATTGGTGTAATTTACCAATTTCTTATCAGGCGCTGTCAATCATTACATAACAGAGACAATTCAGCTCCCTCCCACGTAAAGGGTCCCCGCAGTACATCTTCTCAGCTTTCAACCCATGATTTAAAAATGTCTTTAAAGCTCAAGAAGTACGCAGAGTTAGATTGGGAAGTTCATCCTCGGAGTCCAGATTCTCTCCCCCAAGGTCCGAGAAAAAAAACAGCAAAGCAAACCTAAAAACACTACATCCTTGGTTTTTTAAATTCAAATCCCAAACTGCGCGTCTCTGGGCTTGTTCTGCACTTTCCCTCCAGATTAAGCATTAACTCAGAAGTTGTTGCTTAAAAAAAAAAAATACCAGGGCTATTTTCACGGTATAGTGTCCAAATCCTAAAACAGCACTTCTACGTTTGCAGCCTTCGAAGATGATATAAAATGGTTCTAAACAGTTCACCAAGCTGCTTTTCTTACTTATGTGATTTCCAGCTGCTTCAGGTCCTCAGTCTGTGCAGAAGTGAGGATGATGGTTTTCGTCTCAGCAGGCGAGGAAGCGGAGAGGTTTCGCTGCTTGCGCGTCTCATCAGCGGGGAAAAGGCGCTTGCTTGGCTTCTCCTCAGGAGCGCGTCTCCGTCAAGTTTTCACAGGAAGCACAAATAACCTCCGGAAAGGTCTTGCACAATAAAAGACTTACTGTTAAATTCATATGTTGCTTTTTAGGACCTAACCAATAATAATAATGATAATAATAATAATAATCGTTATTATCATTTTTATTTTTATTAGGCTACATCATCAGGATACACTGTGGGAAAAGGTAATTTAATGCTTTAATACAGCTAGAATCGTGGGGCCTGCTATCCATATGCAAGCTTCTTTGTTTTGGACTGTGTATGGAATTCATACGTGTACACGCTTTCATGCCACAAAGCAAAAATGGTTTGGAAATGGACCTCAAAGTTCCTCAGATGTTAGTTCAGGCTAGCAGGGGTGGGGTGTGCTGCACCACATGTGTGAAACTCAAGGCGTGTGGGCCAAATCGGGTCTTCAATTACTATTTATGTGGCCCTGTAGACTCTATTTTAGTTATTATTGTGTTGTCACCCATTATCTTTATAGAAAACAATGCTTTTCCTTTATGATTTTATCATTATTTCTGTCTCTAGACTCTAGAGGGCCCCATTAGTAGAACTTTCAAGATAACAGTTGTGTGCTTGAATAGTAAAAAAAAAAAAATCAGTTGTCAGTTTGCACTTGTAGTGCCAATTAACATCAATGTGAAAATATGTTCAACATTTTTTTATTCATTAAATGTAGAAATAACTATTAAATAATATATGAACAGTTTGTTAATCTGTAGTTTTATCCGTACATTTTTCCACAGCTGCCCTTTGTGAACATTCGAGATCTTGATGTGGCTCTAAATGAAAAGGAGTTTGACACCTCTGTGCTGAACAAACAAGTCCAATCCACTGGGGCTCCAGCTTGCAATTTACAGGATTTAAAGGTTCTACTGTCAACATATTGAAGCTATATATCTCAGCACTCCACCAGGAGTCTAGTGAAGTCCATGCCTTGATTGGTCACCTGTTCAGGTGATCGGTGTAGATTCTTTGGGGCTGGGATCCCCAGAATGATGAATAAATGGATGGATTGCTTTTCCCACACAATGTTGCACCATATTTTATCTTTATTAAGACGATTCGAGACTAAAATGTGTTTCCTACAAGAATGCCTAAGTCTGATGATCTGTGTAAATCATGACTTAAGGGATTTGCAGTTAAACACTTAGGATCAGCAGATATGAACGCGTGAATTTTATTTTGAAAGCCCAGTTTAAATCTCATGTGGTGTTTTTCTAGCTTTGTTCCGTTCAGTGAGTAAATCCAGTGGACAGGTCGGAGAGCATCACATCCAGTGCAGTGGCTGCTCTTTTTGCGCTGAATATTTGTCCATAATCAAAAGTCCAAGGCTTGTTTTCACAGTTTCCTTTTGATTATGTTGTCACTCATTATTCTCATAGAAAAAAAAAAAATTCTATCATTATTTCTCGCTTCAGCTGACTTGAACAGAAGGATGTGGCTTACAGGAGATAGCAGAGGAAAACATGCCTCAGAGCGCTGTTATTTTTAGAGCTCATATGTGAACTGAAACGCAGTTAATTCACCTGCTCTCTCTCGCTCTTTGGTTTCCACACAGTAAAACAAAGGCCAATCTAAGATTCCTGGTTTGAAAAAGCAGGTTTAATAACTGAAAGATGTTGAAATTTAACCCACAACCTTAAATATGTTTAACCTGCATCATATGACTTCCTTTTTATTTTCTAATCATGTCGCAGTGACAATAAACAATTCACACATTCCAGGCTAAATTTCATCTTCTCTCCAAACACACTGTAGTGCATTTTTGCTGCCATCTGGTGTCTATTATTGAGGTTCCAAAAACAGTAATGGCACACAGACATTCGAGCCAATGCATAACATTGCTTCAGCACTTTATTTGCACTTTACAGTTCAGCCAAACAAACAATCCCCCATTTCAAAATGAATGTTTTTTTTGTTTGTTTTGTTTTTACAAAGAATAATATTAGCAAACGTTATAAAATAGGCAAAGCTACACTGTGTGGTCATTGGTTTGAGAATAAGAACATGATTGTTTTGTCGTTTGCAGCATAGCAATGCAAACAAATGGACTGGAAACACTAAGTAAGTTTATTTGTGTCTTTGGGAGATGACTGGTAATAATAACAGTCTATGTCTCTTAATGCGGCTGCAAAGAATCAACATAAAATCGCTTTAATGCTTAAATAATGCAACTCCACATTGTGTTATGAAGATGGTCTGCTCTGTAGCTTCTCATCCTAATAGCTTTTCTAGAGCAAAGTGTCAAAAAACCTGAGTATATAAAAAAGTAAAATTTTTTAAATAGAAAAATAACATCTCACAGTATCCATTCAGGTTGATTACTTAAAGTTTATTCCTAATACATAATTTTAAAAAGAGAGCAACATAAAATGATGTGCTATTTCACCATCTTAGAGCTCAGATTCTGCAGATTTTCCTTTTTTGTATTTTTTTTAGCATGGCTGAAATTCCTCAACGGTCCACCCATCCATAGTATTAGACACCTCAGAGAAAAGATTTTCACAGTAAGAAAAATCAGTGGTTAGGATAAAGTGGTTTGTTACCAAGGCAACTGTACATGGCACAATGGGCACAGCACTGTCAGGAATCTAGATATTGTTTTTTGTTTTTTCTGACCCCAAATACAAACTAATAACAGTACTGGAAATATGCACGCTGGGTGCACATCTTCTGTCATCCTTCATTAACGGTTGAAGTGGGGGTGCAACACGTCTGAAACACTCAAGCAGCATTTTACAAAACATTCACTTAAGACTACGACAGGAGTTATATTTCTGTGTGTTTATGAAAGGTGGGATTTTCACATCATTGCACAATAGTAAATAGGAACATATACCTGTTATTTGTAATACATATTTACAGTGCCTTGCAAAAGTATTTACACTCCTTAACTTCTTCAGATTTTGTGACATAACAAGGACAGTGCCCAACTCCAGTCCTGGAGAGCTACTTTCCTGCAAACTTTAGATGCATCCTTTCTCCAACCTACCTCAACCCAATGAATTACTCATTACCAGGCTTCTGCAGAGCTGAATGACTGCTGATGAGGGAATTTGGCTATATGATTTGGGGAGCAGAGATGCATCTAAAAGTTGCAAGATGGTAGCTCAGAACAACTGCACTTGGGCATCCCTAGTTTACACCAATCTTCAGTCACTCTTATGTGACCAATCAACATGAAGTAGCACCCAACCAAGGAAAAAGATCAGCGGTGGTTTCTGCATGAATGGTGAGACTTGAGACTCACCCTGCGACAGACATCAGATACAGCCTGATCTTTCTTTTTTCAGCAGGAAGCAGGAGCATCCTTCTTCCAATTGACTTTTCATGCATGAAAGAGTTAGAAACCTGTTCACACTGGTATCCATTTTTAATGCCACCCTGATCAACAGCCCCTATCAAAAACCACAGCTGAAAGGGATGCACCTGTATTCAATGTTTTTCATAAGCGTAGTCTAACTTACTCTTAGTATAAATCCAGCCATTCTGTGAAGACCACAGAGGTTTGTCAGGGAACATTAGTGAACTAACGGCATCATGAAGACCAAAAGACACAGCAGACAGGTGTGTTTGAGGAAGAGTGGCTGGGTAGGTTATAAAACAATAGCACCACTGCAAAATAGGGCTGCACAATGTCACTATGTCATTGCATTATGACTTTGCGCAATTTTAATATAGCAAAGAACAACTTGGATTGCAATAAATATTTACATACAAGTCATGCTAATAAGTTTTTTAGGAGGGGATCTGTGTTTGCAGTAAAACCAACAGCTAGTTTTTTGACAATTATCTTTTACACAAGTCGTTTTATCATTCCAACATGCACTAATAATATTACACATCGCTTGCTTTTTCTGACATCATGCCGCCCAGTGGCAATCCAACCAAGATGTACACCCAAGCTGACGGGCCTGGCATGGAGAGCAACAATCAGATAAGCAGTTATGGTAACTTTAGAGGAGCTGCAGAGATCCACAACTAAGGTGGAAGAATTTGGCATTTTATGGAAAGGAAAATAGAGAGCTATAATGGAAACAAAGCCACAATAAATCTTGAGAACAGTTTACCATATGACGTGTTGGGGACACACCTAACATGTGAAAGAAGGTGCTTTCTAGCCTACGTGCAAAAATATATATGGCAGAAGACTAACATCACCACCATCCCCACTATGAAACATGGTGGTGACAATGCTTTTCTTCAGCGTCACAGAAGGTAAAAGGATGAAGCTAAACAGATGGGATTTTTGGAGGAAAAAAAACTGTTAAATACCGCAAAGGACTTGAAACTGGTTTTGATGTAACCTTCCGACAGGAAAACAACCCTTAATATATCGACAGATACAGAAATTATTTCAACTAAAGCATATTTATGCATCAGAATGACCCAGTCAAAGAACAGCCCTAAATTCATCTGAGAGTCACTGACCAGACTTCATAAATTGTTGTTCACACCTCTATTCAATCTGATTACACTTGAGCTGCTTGAAAAAGAAGAACTGGCAAACATTTCAGTCCCTCAGTAGTGGGTAGAAACATAACCTAAATACTTCCAGCTGTAACTGCAGCACAAAAAAAGGGTTTTAAAAGTACAAAGCCAGGGGGGATAAACACAAATGCACTCCACACTTTTGAGATCTTTATTTGGTCTGTCACATAAAATCCCAATAAAATACACTGCATTTTGTGGTTGTAACATTACAAAATTTGAAAAAGTTCAGTTGATGTGAATACTTTTGGAAGGCACTATATATTTATGTGGTCACAAAAATTGGGTACTGGTTTTCACTCCGTCGCACAACAATAAAAATGATCAGTTACCTGTTATTTGTAAGATATATATGTATATATGTGTGTAATTATTTGGTGCATATATTCAAATATATAGACTTACAAGTTTTTCAATAAAGGTATACAAACAGGGCTTCTCTAATTATGATATTTACAATAAACTCAACTTATTTCTTTACAGATATTTACAGAATACGGAAGCTTCAAAAAGGGGTTTCCACACACAATAAGACAGTTACTGTTACTGTACAGACGTGTCACACTGATGCAGTGGAGTGCATATGGACGGCTGATAGTTTCGGATAGTTGCAGCATTTTTATTGCTCAGTATCTTCATGAGGTAAAGGTCTTTGCCATAATCGAGAGTGGACACTCACAGGGAAGCTGATCGAGCGGGTGGGTGAGTGGCAAACTGAAGGCAGGTTGGAAATTGGTGTGGTTTTCAAATGAAATGTGCAACAGTTCTCTGAAAGGACATGTACAATGTTGGGGGAGGTTTAAACTGAAATTTGGTATAAGGTTATCCAGAGATCCGCTGCAGAAAGGCACAAAGAATATGAGCTCTACTGTAGGTATTAAAGTGACTCAGAGAAAAGGTCGGTGCTAGCTGCAGAAAACAAGTAGAGATCAAAAAGAATCTGATGCTCGGCCATTTAAATGCTTCATGCTTTAATCCCAGTGAACAGTCATGAGACAGCGCCTCTTCTTCCCCTCTGTCCCGTCCTCCTCTCGCCCCGCTTGTGTTGCTCATCTTCAAACTGAACCTGCCTCTGCTGACCTGGCACGAGCCAAGGGCCCGGCAGCGCCCCGGTGGCCACAGAAAAGCCTGAAATACTGGCCGCAGATTGACTGTCTCCAGACTCTGACTCTACGTCCCCCAGCTGATCTACAGACCGTGTGGATGTGAGGAAGGAGAAGGACTCTCTCTGCAACACCGGATCTACCACAGTGACCCCTGGTAAAGGCCTCTCAGAGTTAACCGACTCTGCCTCATAGTTTTCCTGATCATCGTTCAGCTCAGCTCCTGGAGCCTCATCCTGAAACTTCTCCTCCCCCTCATCCCTCTTTAGTTCCCTGTACTCTGCCGCCATCTCCCAGATTTCATCAGTTTTCACCTCCCAGTTTTCCTTGGGTCTGGGAAGTCTATGGATTGGGCTTGGAATAGGTAGGAAAACATCATCTTCTTCACTGTCTAATAAGTCCATTCTTCTCTCCAGTTCCTCCACTCTTTCCTTCCACCTCTCCTGAACAGCAGGTGCTTCCTGCTCCTCGTCCTGCTCAGACTCCGCCCCCTCTGTCATCCTCCGCCTCTCCCGACTCCTGCTTTTTTTCTCTCTGTGTCTGCCCCTCCCTCTTTCCTTGTCTCTTTTTCTTCCTCTTACTGTCTCATCATCATAATCATCTTCATATTTCCTGATAATACCTCTTGGTAAACTCTGAGATCTCCCTTTCCTCCTCTCCCTATCCTCACCAGACCTCTCCCGCCTCTCAGAGATGGGGCTCCGTAAGCGTTCTCCTCCTACTGAGCCCCGCCTTCTTCTTGTTCTTCCTCTGGCTGCTCCCATCCCATTCTCTCTCACGTCTCCGACTGATTTGCTTCTCCTATTCTGCTTGGAGCGGCGCCCCCTCCTTCCGGTGGCGTTTACTGCAGCCAAACCCGGCTCTTTGGGGTTGTACAGGAGGGAGGGGGAGGTGATTCTGTGCTCATGGGCTAGACAGGTGAGGAGGAAACAGGGAGAGAAAACAAAATGAGTCGAGAGATAAAAGACAAAAAATCTAAGATCTTTGGCTGAAAGATTTATGTAATCTGCAGTGCCTTGCAAAAGATTGCAAGAAATGTTGAAATTTTCCCCATTTTATCTTGTTCAGTATTTTTATTTACCGAATTTATTTGAAAGACCAAGACAAAGCAGTGCATAGCTGTGAGAGGGTGGAAACATTATACAGTACACGATTCACTATTTTTTTCACAAAATAATAGTCTGAGTGTGGCATTCATTTGAATTGAGTCCCATTTATTCTGATACCCCTAAAATAAAATTCAGTGAAACAAACTGCCTTTAAAAGTCTCCTAACTTGTGTGTAATCTGAGTTTTCTTAAAGAAAAATAGTGAACAAACAACATTATGAAGACCAAGTAACACATCTGACAGATCAGAAATATGGTGATGGAGATGTTTAAAGCAGGGTTAGGTTATAAAACAACATCTCAAACATCTCACTGAGCACTGTTAAAGCTATTATGTAAAAATGAAGTTCGTTTTGTACAACGATCAACTGTGCAGTCGACAAATCTGGCATTTATGGAAGAGTGGCACATAGAAAGGCAATAACAAGTCACAATAAAAAAATATTGTAGTTATTTTAAATCCTAATCTCACTAATTATTTTTCATTGTGATCAAACACATACAGCACGTGAAAAAAGGAGAATGGCAGGTTTATGCAATATATAAACATATTGCAAAGTCCACTGTTGCTAAGAAGTCCAGAATGATTTGTTATTCATTGAGCAGTCTGTTTAATATTGGCATGTGTACTCCATTTTGCATGTACAGGAGTAAAGCTACGGTCACAAAGGTTCTTACAAACAGCGTGTTCGTACAAACCTCCCAGTTCGTACCAACTCTGGAGTTCTCAGACATTCGTAGAGGGGGGCATAGTTTCCTACAGCCTTTTTACAAAATTGGTACGGCTGCCATTCAATTCACAACAGCAACTTGAGGCATTCTAGAGAAAATAAGCTGGTGGGGGGGGGGGGGGGTTGCCAATAACAAAGGGGCACAATAAACATGTGTTAGAATGTGCTCTGATCAGATGAAACCAAAATGTACTTTCTGGTTGATATCTAAAGTGATATATGTGGAAGAAAGCTAATACCCTGAAAACCCCATTTGCACTTCCTGCAGTGGGGAAACTTTTATTCTGCAGGGACAAGAAAGCTTGTGACCAGCTTAAAAAGGACCAGAGACTGGGGTGGAGGTTCACCTTTCAGCGAGACAATGACCCTAAACAGACAGCCAGAGTTACAATCCAGTAGTTTAGATCAGGGGTCTATAGCTCCAGGCCTGGAGTGCCCACTGTCTGCCAACTTTTGGATGCATCTCTGCTCCAACACACCTAAATCAAATGAAGAGGTGTTGATCAGGTCATTGCAAAAACCTACTGACATGCCAAGGAGGTAATTCAGCCTATTGAATCAGGTGTGTTGGAGCAGGGATGCACCTAAAAGTTGTGTAGTTGCTGGTGTAATTGCAACTAAACGTAGCTCTGCAAAGTATTGACCTATTAGGACTGAATACAAATGCACGCCACACTTTTAAGATTTTTATTCATGAAAATCTTTTAAACCATGTACCCTTTTCTTTCCTGCCTATATGCAGAAAAGCTCAGGCTTTATAAATACAATTGCAAGGCACTGTAGATTAAAGAGCTTCTACCTTAAGTGTTTTACTGCTCTTAATGTTATCTTGGGTAAGAACATCTGCTTCTTTATTGTACTGCAACATTAATTAATCATACAACGTGCATTTAATTATCTGAGCACCATGAAATTATGCAGTTATGCCAATAAATTTGCATTCTCACAAATAATGAAAGCAAGTCATTCTGCTTTGAGGCAAATTTGCAAGAAACATAATGTGCATACCTACATTACTAATTAATCTCATAATCTCACAATGAGGAAGTCCAACATGCTATCTTTCACTGAGTGCAGACAGCAGTGGTGAGTGGTTAAAGAAATGTAGAGAAGCAGAAAATGGGAGAACTAACAGGAACCATTACCAACCGCGTATTCTCTGTCCGTCCAATGACATAGAAGCAAGGCTCGCCTAGCTTGGAGTTGGTCATACATAGAGACAAACTGGAGAGCTCCACTGAGAGTCAAAGAGAAGAAAAGAGTGGACGCAAGGGAGTGTTTGAAGGAGGATCAAAAGGGACAACCAAGGCGGGACACATGCACAAGGTGAAGGTGGTGTGGAAATGTTACCAGAAGAAGTTTTTAATGAAGCAGGAGAGTGATGGATTAAAAAGTGAAAGGCATCAGAAAAATGGAAGAGAGAATGAAAAAAAGTGTTTTAGTTAATTATTTTTGAAAAAAGATAAGAATAAAGAAAATGACACCCGAAAGACACTTCTCAAGTATAAAAATATGACTTTCTCATCATTAAATATTTCTGTTCATTCATGCACCTAACATACTGCATTTTGGTGCTTTTATCTTGAAAAATCACAAAGTGTGTCTTACCATAATCAGGCACGTAGCCGTTCCCCCTCTTGAGGACCAGGTGGATTCGGTGGCCTCCTCGGCGGATCATCTCCACAGCTTGGCTGTGGGTCATCCCTGTCGTACTGTCTCCGTTGATCTCCACCAGCTGGTCGCTTACCTGCAAGTACAGCATAATTTTTTATTTCACTCACAGGAGGAAAGACGGTGCAAAAGGTGAGTAGTCATTTCGACCCAAGACTTACTCATGGTGGCACTAGATCACCAGATTAATCAAAAATCATCCTGTTATGATTCTTATGTTATCTAATGTTACCACAGGTATGCTCTCTATATTCTCCAGATTTTCAGCTATTTTATTTTACAAAACAAACATGCAGTCTAGAAAGTTCCTTGGAGGAAAAAAAGTAGGGGTGCACCGATCCCACATTTTCAGTCCCGATACCGATGCCTGGGCTTTGTGTATCTGTCGATACCCGATACAGATCCGGTACTATTGTTGAACTAATAATAAACTGTACACCCTCCACCTTATACCTTACTTGAAGAGACTAAAGGTAACAGACTTTACAAACTAAACATAACTAAGACTTCTTTTTTCCTTTTTGACCCTGCTGCTTTTGTTTTGCTGAGGTGCAGGAATTCAGCGTGCTCCTTAGCATAGTGTTTCTGGATGAACTTGATTAAAGTGGTAGTATTGTACTTTGCAGTAATACCACCTCCCCTCGAAACATTTACTTTGCTGACATTGCAAACAGCTGACGAACTAGTTGGAGTGGCAAGCGTGAAATATCTCCACACAGGCGACCCTCTGGCTCGCTCCATGTTGCTTCTAGCATGCAACACACGTGAAGCTGACGCATGAAATACATTCTGCTGCAACAAATAAAAACCCAAAAACAAAAACCTGGATCGGCCAGTGGATCTGTTCATTTTTCCTATCCCCGATCCAGCTATTTTGTCAGTATCGCGGCCGATATCCGCTCCTAATATCGGATCGGTGCACCCCTAAATAAAAGCAGGCCCTCAGCGTCACTCATCCTCCATCATACTTAACAGTGGACACGAGTTCTTATGGTGTGTTCCATTTGCCTTGGAAGTCGGAACTCAGAGCTGGGTTTGATGTCATACTCGAGTAAACCCGATAAGTCGGGATTCCAATATGGCGACGCCCAGGTAGCCATTGTTGGTAGTACCTCTTCTAAAGATTATTTTAATATGTACTTTCCACATGCAAACACCACTTTTATTTTGTTAAGTTTACAGTTGCATGCTCTACGTGTTAGAATAATGTTAGACGCACTCTTTCAAGTGTGTCTTGTAAAATAAACATATTTACACCACAGCTTCTACTGTTGACGCATGGAGCGGCCATATTGAAAGTCAAAGTCGGAGCAAAAAAAATCTCAGACTTTCTAAGTGGGAAGTTCGGCTTCGGGGGGCATTCCAGTTGATTTTTCCCACTTTGAAGTCGGAATTTCTGATTTCAAATGGAACACACCCTTAGTCTCATCTAACTAAAAAGCTCAGCATTCGAACTAAAGCCTCAGGAGAGGGCATGCCTCCCAAACAAAGAGCTGGCATGTAGAAAGTGTCTAATGGTCACTATGGTAACTTTGGTGTCCAAAGAGATGCCACGCTTTTCTGTAGTCCTCGAACAGTGAGTATTTGTCAGAGGTTTATTTTTTTTTTTTTACATGTTAACTATTGTTCTTACTGTAGATATGGACAAACCAGCTGTTTTCTATTAAGTCATTTCCTGACACGAAAAACAACACGTTTCTGCCTCACTTGAAAATCACGTTCTTTTGACTTCTCCATTTTAAAGAATGTCAAACAGAAATGGGCCTCTATTATATCAATCTTTACCACCAAGAAAAAAAGTTATTGCTTACTCATTAAAAGTTTTACATATAAGAATACATAAGTAAGCCATAAGTAAAAAATACTTTAGTTATATTTATTAATGAAAACTGTTAGGGTTGCAAACAATTGCGGAAACGATCATTTTATTTTATGGATCCATTTTACTACATAAATTTACTGAAATTAAAGATCAAACATTTTCAGTGTGAAATTAAGCTGCTACAAAAAAGCTTACTCCATTTGAAGGCTTTTTACACACCTTTAGCAGGGGCCTTAGTAAGCGCAAAGGAACCTATGAATAGAACTAATGTACCTGTATTTTTTGGCTTCGTGACGCAGGACCCCCCTCCATCAGTCCAAGGACATAGAGGCCCATGTTGTACTCACTTCCCCCTCGGAGGCTGAAGCCAAAGCCCGAAGGCCCCCGATCTAGATCAACACTGTAATACCTGGAGTCACGCTGGGTGACAAAGGTAGAGTGATTATTAACATTGCTGGAAGAACATAAGTCATAAGGAAATTATGTGGCAACAAGATGTGTCCTCACCTTTGGGCGTGACCTCTGACCTTTTCTGCTTCTGTGACCATGATCATGGTCGGCAGTTTCTGTGTGATTTGAGGAGTCTGAGATGGATGAAAATTTTGATTAGATCCTTAGCTAAGAGCCAGGCTTTGTTTTGTTTGTTGCATGGATGGGTCTGTATTTTTTTTTTTGTGCATTTACAGGTGCTGGGCCGTGGGACGATGGTTAGGCGTAGAGTGTTCCCTGCTCTGCGAAGAATCTGAGCGAGCTCTCGATGAGGCAGAGTCACCACCGAGCGGCCCTCAACGGCCTCCAGACGATCTCCGGGCCGGATCTGGCCGCTCTTCGCTGCTGGACTGCCACGCCGGACGGTGACGAAACGATGAGGAAGAAGGGACGCAGCTGAAACAAGAACAGATCGAATCAGTAAAACCGTTCTAAATGTACATGTTATTTACTACTTCAAGTAACATAACCTTTACTAGCATAAAAGTGTTTATTTTAATTACAGATTGAATTTAAGAGCAGTAAGATTCATCCCAACAATGCACATGCTTGATTTGCTAAATGAAGCTGCAATTGGATTGTGTTTTGGCTAGGTTTAACCTATAAATTTCTTCCAATAGCAGCGCATCCCCCCCCCGTTTCCTATTCTATCTTTCATCCTTCCTCACCTTTTCCTGGCATGCCAGCAACATTTTTCCCCTTTATTAATTTGTCTTTCACCTCAAGAACAAAGATTCATGACCAGAAGCCTTCAAGCAATATTGCTCTGTCCTGAATCTGTCATGCAATGACAGATTTGGGATTTTTACATCTAAACTTATACACCGTCAGTAACTTTCAGACTCTGCTGTTCTACAATCTGCAAATTTGCAGGCTGTCTACATCATTATGCCACCCATGTATGTGCAGACATTTAAGGGGATAGTCCAGGTTTTTTTTGGAGCGAGGTTTTGTTAACAGATCTGAACTGCAGTAAGTTACTCTCTTGGCAACTTTATTTTGTACAGCAGATGATTCAGGAAGGTGCAGCTACGCTTGCTGGAGAGGCGTCAAGACTAAAGTGCGCTTCTAACACCAGAAACCAACTCCAGTATACATTTTTATATGATTTATATGGCTATTTTATTAGCCTTAACCCATCACTATATTTGACTTAACGTGCTATTTCTATGGAAGCTGATGATCATTTACATGGATAATGAAGGTAGAAGATGGTATTCCACCTATTTGTTTCTGAAGTGAAACAGTGGAACATGTAAAGCTCTTTCGGTCAGAGTAACTGTCATAAAACTAAAGCATCTAAAGAGCAAAATTATTATAGGTTTATTTGTACACTGCCTTATTCATGCTCTGTTTTCAGTGCATGTTTCACACAAGCAGATCACTGATGGCGCACTACCTCCTATCTCTATTTCCTGTGTAAATGATGACTGACTTCTTTGTAAATCCCTGCCCAACTTCAATCTAACGACAGCTTAAAAATTATTCACATGGACCAGTATGACACTTGAAAGACTAGAATGGAATAGAAATATAATTTATTGTGCCACAGTGGGAGAAATTCAGTAGTTGTTGGAGACTGAAGTTGTTTTAAGAGTGCAAAAGTGCAAAAATCTGTTATCATTCGTAATCATCAAATCAACTTTTATTTATATAAAATAAAGATACCAAAAGAAAACTATTCTGCAGGTAAGATATTAACTGTACTAAATGTTTAAATAATCCATACTTTAAATGGTTGACACCTAAATGTTTTCCTTAAAGGTAAATGTAGCTATGTAGCCAAATGTAGCTAAAGCCAAAAAAGTGAGTTGTTAAAGCAGAAACATTAGCGAGCTGCATTTTGCGCAGTACATTTTTTAACAATGAATATTTTGTGTGGACTGCTAGCATAACTGTATTATAGTTCATCTATATTAGTTTTTTTAATAAATCTGTGTTTTTTTTAGTGTTTTTTTTTTTTTACATCTAATCTAATTCCTACATGACTCCTATCAATATTGGGGAACGAAAGAAAGCTTGAAATGCACTTCTTTATAAAACCACGCTTCATAAATTTTAACTATCTATTTAAATACATTTTCCTTCACTGTATGTGGGAAGCAATCTCGGCAATCATCCATTCCCAGCCTCTGCAATGCTCATACTCATGAGTTGCAATAAATAAAGTCCAGTAAGTGCGATAAATAAAACATGTGTGAGAAAGAGGTTGGGGATAATATGCAACTGAGTGGGTTGTTGTGATGCACCAGTTTTGAAGTAAAAAACAGAAGTGGCCTCCGTTAGCTTATCATGTACCCAATTCGTCTTACCCTCTGTATGATGACATCGCTCAGATTTAGGCTCAACGCTGATCAGTGCATGAGGTTGATGAGGAAAAATACTGAGCAGCTGAGAATTAAATGTTCCTACAATAATCTCCTTCAGCAGCTTAAAAGCTCCTTACAGTTTTTAGCTGGACAGCGCTCCTCTGCTCAGATGTGAATCTTCTGGTCTCTTATAATGGTTAACTTCTCGGTAGTAACACCCCCCCACCCCCCGTCACTGCATTGAAAACAAGCTGCGTTTTGGTGACACCTGGCCCCTCCAGAGTCCTGCCACCGGCCTTACGTAACCTAGAATAAACATTTTTAAGGCTCTCATTTAAGCCGAAATACAAAACACTGATCGCTCTCAGGATAAAAATAGCATGTTTGAATTGAAGTTAAACTGCTTGTTAACAGATTAAACCTGTAATGAGGGGGCGAAGAATATGCCAAAGTAGACGAAGTGCATGTCAGACAAGGATGATAATTCAGTTTAAAGGCAACTCGGAGCCCAGAAACATCTCCAATCTGGGTGTAATCTGGGTGACCCAGGCAGAAACGGCAATCAGGTCAAATCAAAGCCAAGGCCGCTTTGGACATAGTCTTCTTATCATGCATAATACATCAGCAAACAGATGAATAAATACGCACACGGCATCATTGTGCAGACACACATGCCCGGTGACTCACGCTGGGGGAGTGGGACGACAAACACAATTGGTCACAGATGTAGAAAAGCAGGCACACTCGGATATACACAGCTGCATGCAAATGCACTGATTTATTTTATTCTTCATTATCCTGTGGGGTTTTTCCCCTTGGCTCTCTGAGTTCTCCTGTCCACAGTAATCCCTCTGCGGTATGTCCTGCAGCCAGCCTCTGACATGATGCACCGATCACCATTCATGAAAGGTAGCAGCCCCCCTTCTCTGCCATCATGAAGTCCCCCCTCTGCAGCCCAGATGAAGCTGCAGACAGACCATTAAGCGTAGAAAGGTTCTTCAATGCAAACATGACTCCTGAAAGTACTGGTAATTTCTCTGCAAGTGTCTTGCTGACAGCTCTAATGCACAGATCATTACCACATCAGCACATTGTAACATGCAAAAGTCCCATCAATAAATTTGTGCCTCGGTCATAGCTAAAAAGAGCAACAATATCAACAGCATCTAAAACATGTGTCCAACTTTCATACAGCTGACACACAAGACCAAGCAAACTTCAGAACATGCGTACATGAAAGTGAGAAGCAAAACTAATTAACAATAATTACGTTTAGACTCCTTCACAGTTTTCAAAGCAGACTGTAGTCTCTCCAGCATGGCTCTTTGATTAGCTAATGCAACAAAAAGGAAAAGAAAGAAAACAACAAAAATGTCCTTTATTCCAAGTCCAGCAGCTTGATGGCTCAGAGGTTCACTTGCAACAGGAGCTAAAACACAGGCTGGCCGTCCCCCCTCTGTTGCTCCGCAGCGAGGGAAATGTTCAGCGTAGCATTTCCCTTAAGCATTCGGAGGGTGGTGGAGAGAGCAGGGAGGTAAGAGGGAGGGGGAGAGAGGGAGAGTTTTAATCTTCTGAAAAACCAGACTGGATGCTTTTACTGCAGAGCGAAAAGGGGGTGAGAGACGGAGAGAGGGCGGGAGCTAAATGAGACAAGCAGTGGAGAGGGAGAGAAAGATGGGACGTAAGGAAAAAGAGAGAGAAGGGGACAGAGGGGACTTCTCAGCACGATAAGACGAGATGGAGGTTTATCGGTGCAAAAAGATGCACGTTTATGTTAGGTCATAAAATAGTTTTATCTGCATCCCAGTGGCAGCCTCTACAAGAGAGGAGGAGAGGTAGAGAAGGCTTATGCATCATTGGGGATGGTGGGTTTTACCTGCTGTAGATGCAATTAACACAGCACTGAAAGGCAATAAGAGCAGTACTCTTCCAAGAGAGGACATCAATAAGCCTTGATGCTCTGTTTTAACAAATAAAATGGGTTCTGGAGGACTCAGCTTAAGTGAAATCAAAAGTTCATGGAAAGTGTCCTGAATTCTGGGTGCCTCTCATTCTGTTAAAACAAAGAGTGCCATTTGAAGTATTCGTTTCCTTTCAACCTATCCACATTTGTTTTACTTTGCAATCATATCCACATTTTTTCTTTACTTTGCTATTCTAAACTTATATTTATTTTATAAGGATGATTCTATTTTAGCTACAAGGTAGCGCTACCAGCTTTTGCATATATACAGACAGAAAGTTTCCCACTGTTATTCTTTGTCTCATCTGACCAGAGTGCTGATCCTGCTTTTTAACCCCTGCTTTATTTTGTAGCAACCTGCAAATGTAACTTAAAGCATAGTTATCATGAGACTCTTGGCTGCTTCTCTGCTTGGTTTCTCCAGTTTAGGTGGACAGCCATGTCTTAGTAGGTTTGCAGTTTGCCCTAATCTTGTGGATCAAACAATCGTCAATGAGGTGTCGAAAAAATGGGATATTGTTTTATACCATCAGAGTAAAGGGGCCTGAACGCAAATGGATACCAGATATCTCAGATAGTCATTTGTAAATGCTTTGAAAAACATGTATATTTTTTACTCCACTTCAACCATTTTTGTTGATCTATAGTATAAAATTCCTCAAAAATACACTGACGTGTGTAGCCATGACATGTCAAAAGGCAACAAAGTTCAAGGGGTATGAATGATTTTGGAAGGGACTGTACATGACAGCTAAGGGTATGGATGGATATAAGGCACTTTTTCATTGTTCTGGCAGATCCAAAATGAGCCCTATAAATCACTTTGTAGTTGTGACACTCAGGTTCTCATCTGCAAGCCTTTAGGATAATTCGCTCTGGACAAATGTCAAAAATTAAATTTAAAGCAAGCAAATAAATACCAAAATTAGCAGTGCATAGTGATTTTAAAGGACATGTTTGTATGTTCTACATTTGTGCTATTCCTGAATCTAACTTTTTTGTTTGTTTTATCTTACTGTGGGAATAAAAAATGACCTTACTTAGAATACTGTTGCTTAGCTTGAAGCTGACCAAAGACCCAATGCCTAAATGTAAGGCTTCCCACAACCAATAGAAACAATACGATCAATTTACTGGTTAAAGACCATGGATAATGTTTACCCTATTTCCGTTGGCTGTGAAAGATGCTAGCAGACATATCAAGGAATCAGAGGAAGCAGGAGATAGCCTCCTAAAAGCTAACTTTAGCCTATCTGCAGAAGCCCTTGATTTCTGAAACTGGTGTCATCATAAAAACAACTTGTGGCCATGCAGACCGCTTTTAATGTGCAATTACCTAATGGTGCTTCTTTCCACAAGGGCATCCAAATAAAACCCATTCTTTTGGGCAGGTAACCAACTGCTTATGAAGGGCTCTAT
This sequence comes from Valencia hispanica, assembly GCA_963556495.2. Lineage (NCBI taxonomy): Eukaryota > Metazoa > Chordata > Actinopteri > Cyprinodontiformes > Valenciidae > Valencia > Valencia hispanica. The sequence continues at coordinate 43,591,131 of OY747709.1, forward strand.
TAATAAAATTCAAACATCCTCCAGTTCTGTTTTCAGTTCACTGGTATTTAAAAGCACTCAAATGAATTATGCAAATTCTCACCTCTTCCATTCTCCAAGTCCTGAGAGGCAATCACAAACCCAAATCCCTCTCCTGGCTTTCTCTTCAGTTCCACATCAAACCCTTTGAAGCGCCGGGTTCGTTCGGTCTTTCGCTTCTCCAGAGTCACTTCAGGCACAGATACACCACCGCCAGCTTCGTCTTCTAGCCCAATGTCGATCCAGTCTTTGGGCTCCATGGTCAGGGTCACGGGAATTGACTCCAAAAAACTGGTGCTTTGGATCAGAGAGGAACTTGTGTGAAGAGGGGAGGGAGGGTTGCTTGTGGAGGTGCGGGGCACAGGCAGCGCTTCTTGAAGCAAAGAAGTATTGTCCGAGTCAACAGGAGGAGGAGGAGGGCGTAGCAGAGGTGGAGGGAGTCTCCGAACAGAGCTTGGTGAAACAGAGGAGTGATAGGTGCCTAGAAAGGAAGAGAGAAAATAAGTTGGATATTTTCACTGAGTATTAAATATTAAGAAGTCACTGATTTCAAGAAAGTTGTGAGTATTTTACCCCCTCTGTAAACCAGCAGAATAACTTCTCCTTGTTTTGTGTGCTCCTGTAGGATTGTTTGAATCTATAAAAAAGGAAAAGTTTGTGTTGTTTTTTTGGAGTCATTTTAATTAAGTTATGAACTGTCTTAGACAAAGAAATTTAAAACCAAAACAGGAACTCATTGTTAAAGCACAGTTTTAAGAGTTGAAATCATCTTGGTTAATTGTTTTATTTATTACCTGGATGAGGCTGAGACTCTGGACATCAGCTCCATTGATCTTGACAACAGCATCGCCTGGCTGTAAGGAGTTGCACTGCTTTCTGTCAAAGACTCTCTCCACTACAGTCAACCTGCCTCCAGAACCACCAGCCATCAGGCTGAACCCAAGGCCCCTGTTTCCCTCAGTTTGTGCCAAAGCCACTGGAACAAGTTCCCCTCCGGTGAATCCCCCAAACCCACTGCCCACACTCATAGCACCAGGAGAGGAAATGCTGCTGGGGCTTGCAGTGGGGCTGGTGTTGCCAAGAAAACCATTGACAGCGTGGTGGTGAGGGCTTTCTCGGGTGGGAGGGGGTCTGAGGTGGGTGGTTTGTGGTCTAAAAAGGTGGGAATGAGCACTGCGGGGACCACCGGGGGAAGAGGAAGGTCTCTGTGGTGACTCGGGGAGTGGCAGCCTGGTCCCTGGCATTGTGCAGGTGGACAGGTCACTTTCAGAGGACTTTGATGTTCCATAACGTAAATGATGCTGCGGTGTTGTAAGAGAGTTATTGTTGTGATTTCGGATCATTGACGCCCTGTTGAGAAAGAGAAGCAGGTAAAATCAACACTTAAGTAATCTCTTCACCTGAAAAAGTGAAGTTTGGGTTTTTACCTGTGTGAACCAACAGCAGAAACAACCTCACTGTCACTCTGGCTGGCTAGCGTCGGGTCCAGCGACTGTAGCCTTGCTAAACTCCTGTGTGACCGAGGTGGCCAAACTGGGGAGAATGGTGCAGCATTGCTCACACTGGAGCGTCTATATGGTGGAGGCAACCTGGATGCGTAAGATGTGGCATTTCCATTGGCATCTAGAGTCACACCATGTTCCACGTAGCCTCTGTTGCTGTGGAACCCATTAAAGTGCTGGCTCTGTGGAGATGGTGTTGAAAGGCGGGGTAGCTGGTGAAGAGGTTGTGGCTGGGTAGTGGTAGGTACTACATGGTGGTCCTCACTGTCCAGTAATCTTGGTGAGAGATGCTTGGGACGACCATCTGGGTTGTAGAGCATCGGATACCCCCTTCTCACCTCTATGTCTAAGCTATGGCCCACAGGCAATGATTTGAGTATCTCCACAGCCTCTTTGTGAGACATTCCTAACACACAAGCATCGTTGATGTACACGAGTATGTCCGCTGAAAAAAGCAAAACAAAACAGGGACATAGATATTAATATATATTAGACACTGTCATGCTTTTATTTTTATCTACAATTTTTGGGAAATTTTGCTTGGAAGTTTTATTGCCATTAGTACCATTACAACTCATTAAAACTCTAATGTCTAATTTGTACCAGCACGTCTTTTATATGTAAAAGAGAAAACAAATAAAATTTGAGGCAGAAAATCTTTTGGGATTTTATGTTAGAAATGTATTTAAAAATAGCATGAACTTATTTATGGTATCCCTAAAGAGCCAGCTATACTAGGGACATTTTCAATAGTTTTACTTTGACTAATATCACTGGTTTCTTCAAGCTTTTCATTAGCCATTCAACCTATTTCAATGGAACTAACATGCTGCTAGGTAATCTGGCATCTTGTACAACATACTGAAAATGTATCAGAGAAGCCAACGGTGAGTGTAAGGTAAAGTGTATAAGAATGTCTCCAAGCAGCTTCATGTTTCATGACCATCATCGCTACTATTATTAAAACATTTCAGGTTCATGGGACAGTTGGCAACCTACTAGGACATGAATACAAGAGTAAATCCAATGCCAATTGGTCTAAGAGCTAGTGTGGATGGTATAACTAGAACCAAGGAAGCCATCTAGAACCATTTAAGATGAACTCCTGGATCAAGGTACCTTGTGATTGAAGGATTTATCACATTTTGAGCCATAGCAAAACAGCTAACTGATGGAAGATGCAGACTTCTCACTGTTAAGTGGCTAATATGGCTACATTAACGATGTCATATGTTTGTCCATACCATTGCCAATCAATAATCAATACCAAAGTCTGTTTTGTGTTGAATACTGATCGTCCAAAGTGCAAAGACATTTGCCCGCCTTTCTGTTTGCTTATAAAATTCAGTCTGTGCTTCTGTGCGCTTGCGGACTAATCCGAAAAAGTAATCTGCCTAAACCAGCCTATTTAACAGATATGAACTAGATCAGCCCGTGCAGAGACAGCCTGTGCTCTGGCCTCCTGGAGTGGTAATAGCTGTCTCTGTGAGAATTTGTGTGACTGCCATTAAACAGGATGTGCACCACTGTATTTGCAAGTGTTACGATGGCAAGATTATGGAGTGCTAGCCACTAGGATTAAAGGGTTTTATCTACACTTTCTCTTGTATATCAAAAAGATGGGGAGCGACAGGTGTGCAAGAATTGTACAAGCACACTGTTGATTTAAATATAGTAAAACATTTGCATGACTTAAGTCTTAATAGGTACAATCTGCAGATATGCCAATTCAATAGCTTTCACAAAACAAATAATATGTTTCTCAAATATTGTAAGTTAATGCTGACAGCACACTTTAGTGTGGATGATGGTACTAAGTAAAGAAAACTCAAAGTTAGCTATGTTCAGTTTTGCTGAGGTGTTTTAGAAGACGTCAGAGAAAGCAAAGAGATGTGAGAGGCAAATTAAAGTAAACTGTATTTTCTATGACTTACTGAGATATGTCTGTAGTGCTTGCAGACTGTAAAAGAGTGAGAGAGAGCTAGACTTTTAGCAGATACCAGGAAGACTGAGCCATGAATTGTATCCCCTTTTTTTAGCTTTCTACCTCTTTCTGTAATTGAACATGCTGGAATTCAAATTGCTGGCAGCATTTTTTAAATCTCAGTGCTAAGTAGGCTACACATCTACATTTGCTAGAAGCTAATATACAATGCTAAAGATGCTTTAAAATATCAACATCTTAATAATTTTCTCTGTGTTTTCAAATAATAGTAAAATGCTCTTACAGTGACTGCAAAAACCTGACCAAAATCAAGAACAGCATTTACATTTCTAATGTACTTACCTGTCTTAAGAGTGGAGGGACCGCTTGCTGTCACACTGTAGACCTGAAGAAACTCTCCTGGCCTGCTGCCCCCGACTATGTTGAAACCAAATCCTCTGGACCCCTTGATCAAATGTGCATGGACGGGGAAACCCCTGAGGTCCTCAGGCTGGTCCGTGAACCCTGGTGATTGCCAATGTAAAGAGAGAAAAACACAAAAAGAGGTTGAAGAGTGATTGATGAGAGACACATCAGGATAAGAACATGTCACCGGACAGGAGAAATAAAGTGCAAAAAGTCCAAGGTTTTTATACACAACTAAATGCTTGGAAGTGGCAGGTTTTAAAAGGCAGGAAAAAATAAGTTTAACAGCGTGAACCAATCGGCAGATGGCTTTTAACAAAATGCTACACAACCCAAAGCATATGGTGGAGAGATTGCTTTAAAAGCAGAATCCATTACTGACTGTCTGGTAAGTTAAATTTGGCAACATAATCCATTTGCTTGACCGAGCTCTGCAGTCATGTAGGTCATTTTTTATATAGTTTTATATATTTCATTGCATCAGAAAATCTGTAAAATGTGGTTTAGATTGTGCATAATACACAGGTTAACCTCTTATAATGTAAGCATATGTGTTGTCTGCATTTGGACATGCTTGAAATTACAGCCGCAGACAACATAATTCACCAAAATCCCTTTAACATGCAAGTGGCAGAGATCAAAACGAATACAATATTGCCTTCTGCTGGTAAAGAGAGGGCACTACACCTGAATAAGAAGGTGGAAGCAAAGCAATGCAATTGAAGCTGCTCATATTTATGTTGCTGTAATTACAGATAGACATCATGAACAATATTTGTCTCACTTTTATTTGAAACATCAGATTATGATGGCAGTCACATGTTCTCCCCATGTTGACCCTGCCAGCCTGTGCAGCAGGTCTGGCCCTTCTCCAGCAGCTCAGAGCTTTAGGCGTTAATCACTTACATGCCTCTGTTCGGCCAAAAGCTCATTCTATCTTATTCCATTTCATTTGACTCTAACAAGCCTGCTGTGTGTGGCTTCCATGCATGACAAATTTGTAGCTTCATTTAGCATGTTCAACTGTTAAATATCTTGCTCATTTGCTGATAATTGCATAGTGGGAGAGGGAGAGGAAGAGAGGAAGAAATAGAGCGAGAGGCAGGAAAGAAAAACAAAGAAGAAACAAAGAAGCTCACATTCATTTTTGTAGTTGGTCTCTCTGCTTGAGGGACGAGGACTCAGCCAGCTGGTCCTTCTTGGGCTGCGCCTTGGGTAGATAACGAGGCAGAAGAAAAGCCACCCATTTTAGTCAAATAATTACAATGATTACAAAATGACAAAAATTGTATTTACCTGGCAAAAACATCTAAGACAAAGACGAGCGCTTTGTAGTGAAAGGGTTTTTATTTAAACAACCATCCATTGTCGTGCATAGATGCAGAGGGTGAGGGTGGTTGGGCATCTCCAGCAGTTGTTTGGCAAGAGGGCAACTCTGCGACCACTCTTCCAACTGAGCCACCGTCTTCCCGCAGCACTTTGAAGTAGACTTTACCGAAGATGAGGTGGACTGTGAACCTCCATTAGTAGGAGTACGCTGTCTAGTTCTCCTTTCTAAAGTGAAATACTGTACAGCACTATTCTATTCTACAGCTGATGTTCAGGTCTACATGCATTAATGAAGAAGCATGTAGACATTTATAGTCATACAATGTCCTGAGAATTTATACTCTACTTTAAATACATTGTATACATCTGGAATACCAGCGAATTTGGCATTTCCAAAGCAATCAATCTTTGAGATCATTGATAAAAATGGTATTATATTAGATGGATTGGATCTTCCTTGAGACCGACTGAAACTGTCCCAGAATTTCTCCCAGATGAAGTTTTGTGTTCTGCAACGAGGTTGTAGTCCGTTTTTCCACTTGGTACCAATCATCTCTGTCACAAGAACCCCAGAATAGCCAAACCCTGTACGCCTCTTTTGGGCTGATGTTGCCCTCATCACCCGATTCCACAAACAAGTCCTTCAGTATGCACCACAACTAGCCCGCACACCCCTTCAACAACACTCATAGTGATGAATGTAGCCTTCAGAGCTATCAAATGGCAGAATTACAATATATTTATAAATTTTTCATCCCTTCTTTCATCTTTCCTTTCTGTGGATATAGTTATTTACTTATCAGCCAGTGGAACAACAGTGAAAAATGTCTTCCTTCCTACATTATGTTAAACAATGTTTAAACTTTTTTTTTTGCATTCCAAACACATGAGTTTTGGGAGGCAAAACACATAATAGACAACATCGCTACATCTATCTAACAGCTGGTTAGTACGCTACTGGAACAAACACATCTAAGTACGAACCACTTGAACTTACTTGGTTTTAAGAATTTCAGAGAGATAAAAAGACATTAATATGCAGCCACTTCCTTTTCCTTCGTGATTCACCCAAGGCTCCATTGGATCTGCCAAATGGTCCATGGTTATCAACCGGCCTGCATGCACAGAGCACCAGAAGAGAGGAAGGATGCTGTGTCTCTAATGACCAGCATGACAATAGCATGTATGCAAGTGTGTGTTTGAGCAGGGCTTTTTTCTCCTGGTAGGAACAAACTTACAAAGGACTTGCTGGAAATTATATCCTTGATAGGCTTATGCGTTCAGTCTTGATATAATAATTGAATTGAGGTGTAGTATGATAAGAAAGCAGCTTCATGGGATTTTTAAAACAAACAACTGAGCATTCATGTGTACATAATGTATTTAAAAAAACAAGACTCATTTAAAAAAATTGTGATGTAGAATTCCTGCATAACATGCTAAATACCGTCCGTGGCCTACTGCCTACATGTCAACGTGATTAACACGGTAGGGTATGTTAATTCAGTTTTTTTTTACATATTTCCATTATTAACAATGCTAACATTGCATTACCATATCCTCTGTGTTCAGAGAATGAGCTAAGGGAGAGTTTTTTATAGTTCAACATTTTCAGTTCTTTACTTTTGAAATCTTCTGTCCTTTTTGACCTCTGTTGGTATTATTTTATAACTGTGATTCATTCATTAATCCTACTTTTGGGTATATACCCCAGTTTTACTTGTTCTGTACAAACCATGTTATCTGTTTTTTCTGTGAATCTGACTTGTTGTCCACCAGCATTGTTTAATTAGCTGACAGCAGTTGCTCCACACTTTTTGGAACCCCTGGTAAAGATGTAAAAAAAAGCCAAAAAATTAATGAATAGTTTATTGCAGCAACATAATTTCACAATTGTGTTTTTGAAAGATCCATCATTTAATTTGAATAATTCCCTTAGTAGAAGGTAAGAAGAGCAATGTTAAGTAGTAATTGTTTCAACAAAATCACCAATTATTAATTCCTTTAAAATTATTAATACAGAAACTTTTTAATATATTCCATCCATCCATCCATCTTCTTCCTCTTATCCGGGGTCGGGTCGCGGGGGCAGCAGGACAAGGACACCCAGACTTCCCTCTCCCCAGCCACTTGTTCCAGCTCCTCGGGAGGAATCCCAAGGCGCTCCCAGGCCAACCGAGAAACATAGTCCCTCCAGCGTGTCCTGGGCCTTCCCCTGGGCCTCCTCCTGGTAGGACGTGCCTGAAACACCTCACCAGGGAGGCGTCCAGGAGGCATCCTGACCAGATGCCCGAGCCACCTCAAAGACTCTCGATGTGGAGGAGCAGCGGCTCTACTCTGAGCCCCCTCCTTATGCTTCTCACCCTATCTCTAAGGGAGAGCCCAGACACCCTACGGCGGAAACTCATTTCGGCCGCTTGTATCCGTGATCTTGTTCTTTCGGTCACCACCCAGAGTTCGTGACCATAGATGAGGGTAGGAACGTAGATCAACCGGTAAATCGAGAGCTTCACCTTTCGGCTCAGCTCTCTCTTCACCACGACAGACCGGTACAGCGCCCGCATAACTGCAGACGCCCTACCAATCCGTCTATTGATCTCCCGCTCCATTTTTCCCTCATTCGTGAACAAGACCCCCAGATACTTAAACTCCTCCACTTGGGGAAGGACTTCATCCCCGACCTGGAGAAGGCACCCCACCCTTTTCCGACTCAAGAACATGGCCTCGGATTTGGAGGTGCTGATTCTCATCCCAGCCGCTTCACACTCGGCTGCGAACCGCTCCAGCGAAAGCTGTAGATCACGTTCCAATGAAGCCAGCAGGACCACGTCATCTGCAAAAAGCAGAGACCCAATCCTGAGGCCACCGAAATGGATCCCCTCAACACCTTGGCTGCGCCTACAAATCCTGTCCATGAAAGTTATGAACAGGATTGGTGACAAAGGGCAACCTTGGCGGAGTCCAACTCTCACCGGAAACAAGCCCGACTTTCTGCCGGCAATGCGAACCAAACTCTGGCACCGGTCGTACAGGGACCTAACAGCCCGTATCAAGGAGCCCGGTACCCCATACTCCCGGAGCACCCCCCACAGGGCCCCCCAAGGGACACAGTCAAACGCCTTCTCCAAGTCCACAAAACACATGTAGACCGGTTGGGCGAACTCCCACGCATCCTCCAGGACCCTGCCGAGGGTGTAGAGCTGGTCCAGTGTTCCACGGCCAGGACGAAAACCGCATTGTTCCTCCTGGATCCGAGGTTCGACTATCCGTCGGACCCTCCTCTCCAGGACCCCTGAATAGACCTTACCAGGGAGGCTCAGAAGTGTGATCCCCCTGTAGTTGGAACACACTCTGTGGTCCCCCTTTTTAAACAGGGGGACCACCACCCCTGTCTGCCAATCCAAGGGAACTGCCCCCGATGTCCTCGCAATATTGCAGAGCCGCGTTAACCAACACAGCCCTACAACATCCAGGGCCTTGCTACCGAGGAGCTTTTCAACGACCTCAGTGACCTCAGCACCAGAGATTGGAGAGCCCGACCCAAAGTCCCCAAACCCTGCTTCCAGATTGGAAGGCGTGCTGGTGGGATTGAGGAGGTCTTCGAAGTATTCCATCCACCGACCCAAAACTTTCCGCGTCGAGGTCTGCAGCACATCATCCCCACTGTAAACAGTGTTGGTGGCAGACCGCTTCCCCCCCCCCGAGACACCGGATGGTGGACAAGAATCGCTTCGAAGCCGTACGGAAGTCGTTCTCCATGGGCTCTCCAAACTCCTCCCACGCCCGAGTTTTTGCCTCCGCGACCATCCGAGCCGCACTCCGCTTGGCCTGCCAGTACCTATCAGCTGCTTCAGGGGTCCCACAAGCCAAAAAGGCCCGATAGGACTCCTTCTTCAGCCTGACAGCATCCCTTACCACTGGTGTCCACCAGCGGGTTCGGGGGTTGCCACAGTGACAGGCACCGACCACCTTGCGGCCACAGCTCCGGTCAGGCGCCTCGACAATGGAGGCGCGGAACATGGCCCACTCGGACTCAATGTCCCCCGCCTCCCACGGGATGTGTTCAAAGTTCTGCCGGAGGTGTGAGTTGAAGCTCCTCTGACAGGAGACTCTGCCAGACGTTCCCAGCAGACCCTAACAACACGTTTGGGCCTTCCAGGTCTGTCCGGCGTCCTCCCCCACCATCGAAGCCAACTCATCACCGGGTAGTGGTCAGTGGACAGCTCAGCCCCTCTCTTCACCCAAGTGTCCAGAACATGCGGGCGCAGATCAGATGAGACGACAACCAAGTCAATCATTGAGCTGCGGCCTAGGGTGTCCTGGTGCCAAGTGCACATATGGACACCCTTATGCCTGAACATGGTGTTCGTTATGGACAATCCATAACGAGCACAGAAGTCCAATAACAAGACACCACTCGGGTTCAGATCGGGGGGGCCATTCCGTCCAACCACACCCCTACAGGTCTCACTGTCATTGCCCACGTGAGCATTGAAGTCCCCCAGCAGAACAAGGGAGTTCCCGGGAGGAGCACTCTCCAGCACCCCCTCCAAAGACTCCAAAAAGGGTGGGTAATCTGATCTGCCGTTTGGTGCGTAAGCGCAAACAACAGTCAGGACCCGTCCCCCCACCCGTAGGCGGAGGGAGGCTACCCTCTCGTTCACCAGGGTAAACCCCAACGTACAGGCGCCGAGAGGGGGGCAACAAGTAAGCCCACCCCAGCTCGGCGCCTCTCAGCGGGGGCAACTCCAGAGTGGAAGAGAGTCCAACCCCTCTCGAGGAGACGGGTTCCGGAGCCAGAGCCGTGCGTCGAGGTGAGTCCGACGATGTCCAGTTGAAACCTCTCAACCTTGCACACCAGCTCCGGCTCTTTCCCCACCAGAGAGGTGACGTTCCACGTCCCGAGAGCCAGCTTCTGCAGCCGAGGATCGGACCGCCAAGGTCCCCGCCTTCGGCCGCCGCCCATCCTACACAGCACCCAACCCCTAAGGCCCCTCCCACAGGTGGTGAGCTCATGGGAAGGGGGACCCATGTAACCTCTTCGGGCTAAGCCCGACCGGGCCCCATGGGTAGAGGCCCGGTCACCAGGCGCTCGCCAACGTGCCCCACCTCCAGGCTCCAGAGGGGGGCCCTGAATCCAATTTTCTTTTCCGTCATAGGGGTCTTTTGAATATATGAATAATAAATAACTAAATTTTAATCTATTTAGTTATTTAAATGCTCTGTAGAATTTAGAAGAAAAAAAGTTAAACTGGAGAGTAAATATGACATGAGGCCCATTTCTCCAAATGGAAAAGACAGAGAACAAGCAGTACAAGTAAGGCAGATGTGTGTCAATTCTCTCAATTCAGGAAATGGCAAAGAGTAAATAGCTATTTCCCAAAATGTGCCCATATTTATCAGCGTAATAACTGGAAAGTTTAAAATAACTAGAGCTATGATAAACAAACATGCAGGATGACCTATGTTTGGATGGAAGGAAATGTTCACTGTCGGAAATACTTTCCTCTTATGGTTATTATGAACACCAAGTGACCATGACAACTATTAAAAGCTAATTACATGCCAGCTGGTTATTTTTTTGAAGCATACTAGCAGTGTTAATGTTGTTTGTCGTCAACATAAATTTTTTTCTGGACAGGAACTAGATGAAACCTAGATAAAAAATGTATGCAGTATGACTGGATGTACAACCAAACAATAAAAAAATATATTAGACATAAGATATTGGAGGGAGATGAACTCAGTCAGGTCTAATTTTAGTTGTATTAAAGGTGGGACGTGTATAATAGCCAATAAGGCCTAATCTAATTCCACGGTAGGAAGCTGGTGATGGCATAACGTGGAGATCATGTCTCTCTGGTGGAGGTTTTATAATATCTTGCAGGTTGAACTCTTAGAAAATTGCAACATAAAAACAAAAAATAGATTCCTCTGTGAGTTTATAATTAAGTTGGCATTGTTTACAACATATTTTAGACTACTAAATGAAACTTATAATTTGTTGACTAAAACTAGATTAAAACTAAATTAGGTTCTCGTAAACAAAAAGGCATCACTGCCAAATTTCACACTTCATGGTAGAAAAAAGCCTGTTTGGTGATGTTCTACCATCACAAACATAAACTTTGTCAAACTCTACTGAGACTTTTTAACGGGAACTGTGTAATTTGTTCAGATATGACTAAAATTAAGCTGTTTTGCAGCAAACATCGTATGTGATTCAGACCTAAAGCAAAGGATGAATATGCTCTCATTCCTACTTATATAGAGGAGGATGTGGGGCTGTTTCTTTTCCAAAATCTGCAGGGACCTTGTCTGAGAGCAAGGCATCATAAAATCTTTGAAATGCAAGTACATCTTAAATAAAATCCGGATGGAATCCCCTAATTAATTACAAATGTGTCTTTCAGCAGGAGGAAAAGGTTAACAAATGTATGTCACCAGACACAAAATCAACCTTCTTCAGTGGCAATCTATGTCCCCCAGACCAAAATCCAATAAAAATATCTGTAGACTATGCTGAAGAGAAGAGAGCAGGAGGAAGGACCAAGCACTCTGGACAAGAGAGATTCTGAGAATTAAAGATCTCTCTGTTTGCTGTTTTGTTTTAAAAGCAACTTGTGACAACAGAATTACTATTTTAAATCAATTATCACTTCTCAAACAAGTCTTTAGGCCAAACTAAGTCTCTTTTTAGTCTCATTCATTACGTAGAAAAAGTATGATTATAAAAATAATAAGAGAGAGACAGATTTGTTTAGTGAACACTTACTCTATGTAAAATGGTTCTCCAGGGTCACTGAAAGCCTGCTCCCAGTGATCGGGCATCATGCCTCTGATTCTGGCACCTCTTCGGCTGCCGATGATCCCATTCTCTATGCCATGACCCTCACCTCCGCTGCTGGATGCCCGGGGCCGACCAGGGGGCTGATGGCCAATAGGAATGCTTACTCCTGCAGAGCCTCCTGTAATGATAATGATGAAAGTTTAAACACTACCAATGACATATCCAACATATACAGAGAGTGAAAAGTTTCTCTGCAAGCAAAATGTATTGATGTTTGTTCTGACAAGTCATGGAGAGTCAGCATCTCTGCCATTTCTGTCCACCCACCAAGGAGTAAGAATGTGTGGCCATGCATGTCACACAACAAGCAGAATGAAAATCAGCATATTTTCTTTCCTTAACTGTCCTTGTATCTGTCCTTCAGCTTTCAGCTCCAACATGGATTGGAGAGATCTCGGACACTGGGGGCACCCGGAGTCCTGCTGCACATGACAAGTACTGCCGAGCAATCCACCCACAAAGTTACACTTCAAAAGATGACTCAGCAGAGGTCAGAGTGTTAGATGACTCTTCAGACTCCATTTTGCCTCCATCCTGCATTCACCCCCACTGGTCCCGACTGCCTGCCTGCCGAACCTACCTGACTGTTTGAAACACTGTCTTTCTTTATAATTATCTGGATGTCTGCCTCCCAGCATTTTTCTCCTCCCACTCCAGGTCCCTCTCTCCTTCTCCTTCTGCAGCAATCTGGCTTCATGCCTCAGACCTCCCCTCCCTCCCTCCTTGCTAAAACCCCCTCCCTATGATGCTTCTTCTTATGTTTACTTGACCATATATGCTCTTCCTCACCTGTTGTTTCACTCTTCTTGACTAATGAGAAGACTAGACTACAATGGCATGCATTTTGTCTCCTAATATTTCTAATATTCAAGCATTTAATGGAATGCAAAATCAAACAGAGAGGCTTAAGTGGCTTCTAGTGGCGCAATGTGGAAATTGCAACTAACTAAATATCTCCTCTTGCATATTCTTCAACTATGGAGGCAAACTGTCTCAGTTCTCATTCATAAACACAAAAAAAGATGGATAGACCATAGAAGAAGCAAGACTGAAGAAGTATCCCAACTTCTTCTAACCTTTAAGGCCCTACTAGTGTGATATTCGGACTACAGTTTATAAGCCAATTTAAGAAGTGAAGATGCCTTTTGTATGAGGGTTTAAACAAGAGAAGAGGTCCATCTTACTTCTGTTTGAGCAATTAGGATTGTAATTTCTCAGATGACTGAGAATCTACACCTATGCATTTAACTCTAGCTCTGGGTGTATGTTTAGTGTTATTTTCCTGTTGGAAGGTGAACCTCTGTCCCAGTCTAAAATCTTTTACTGTTTCTGTGAGGTTTTCTTCAAGGATTGTCCACTATTTAGCCCCATCCATCTTTAATTGAACCCTAACAGGCTTCTCTGTCTATACTGAAGAGAAGTATCCCCATCGCAGGATGGGTTGGTCTCATCTGAACTGAGCATCTACTTGGGCATGTTAGCAGTGTGTCCTTCATGGCTTGTATAGGAAACTGCAAACAAGACTTTACAGATTTGCAGAGTGTATAGCTAATGTATCTGCTGTCAACAGACTCTCCCACCTGAGCTTCGGATAACTGCAGGTTTTCTAGAGTTACATTCACAAAGTAGGTGTAGCTATACTATTAAATAAAACACGAATGAACTGCATACAGTCATCAGGTGATGTCTTAAGGCAGTTGGTTGTACTAGATCTTATACAGAAGTATTAGAGTAAATGGGGCTGAATACAAACACATGCTACACTTTTTAGATTTTTATTTATAAAACAATAAGTAAAAAAACCCAACAACCTGTATCCTACCTTGCATTGGTCCATCACATAAAACCGCAAAGCAGTGAATAGCATCTGCCTCTTCACCGTACCGTATTTGCAGATTTACATGTTCACAGGGTTTTTCAGTGGAATGTAACTTCAAACATCTAAACGTGGATTTGTTTTTTGTAGAGTATTTCTAAAGTATTAGAAAGAAAATGCAGTTAGGGAAGCTCAAATACTGATTTCCAAAAACTTTACACTCTATTGGCTGGTGCTTCCAAAGCAGCCAATCCAGGAGCACCATTATTTGTTTTATCTGCTGATGGGCTCTGAGCGGTGATAAGGTAGATTGTAGACATTAGCAACTGCAGTATTGCCAAGATGGTTTCCACTGGTAAATGATTTCCATTTTAAGGAATACTTGGCATCTATTGTTAGAGTAGGCAGTTATAAATTTTTTTAGAGGGAGTCTTAAATATCTGTGGATTTTAGCTATGTGGTCCCTCACCCCTGATACCAGGGGTCCATTGCAAAGTGTATTGAAGTTTGTAGTAAGTTGATAAACCGTGAAAAACTTTGAGTGGTGTGAATACTTTTGCAAGACAGTGTAAGTCAGTAGTTCATAAACTTTTCAGGTTGTAACCCCAAAAATACCAGTTGAGACTTGACCATTTGACTATAGACTGAATCATTTATCAGTAAGTATATTAAAGTTTGTGAAAGTTTGTGTTATGTTTATGAAAACAGAAAGATGATTGATTGATTGAAAGTTTACCTTTCTTAAGCCAAGTTTTTCTTTTTTAATCACAAAATAATTATAGTATAACTGTTTCAAAATGAATTTTGCATTTGCTCATTTGCAGATGTGCCCTTGCATTAAATTGCATCCCCCAGTGAGTTCCCAACCCATCTAACAAACTACTAGACTGCATTATGTTAGAGCCAGTAGTAGCTCACTGTGAACTTTTTTAAACCATGTTTTCTCTAAAGAATTTCACATCCAGTGAAACTTTTCTGTATTGATGGTTTATTCCTAAGTTGGGAAACTGAATATGTTTCAACACTTATGATTAAATGGCCTTTGATTCTGTCACAAAAGAAAAATAACTACAAGTTGACTGGATGACCAAAAAAATCAATATATTTAAATGTATTTCTTAACAAGGTAAATTTAATTAATTTATTCCATTAAATCCGGCTTCTCACTCTGACTTCACAGTTTTTTCTTCCTTTTGCTCACAGTTTTTATGCTTGCCTATCTGCTTAGTCCTTGCTTGTTTTGGGGCCCCGAAGACAAAACGACCTTCCTTTGGAACAATCAATGAGGCCACAGCTCCCCTGGGAGTTTATAGCATACTAATTGTGCTAATGATTGATTAATTTGGGGATCAGAGACTCAAGCTATAGATAGAGGGACACTGGATACTATGTAGAGCTTAACAATAAACAATATCTTCTGTGCTATTATATTTTTATACCTTAAACTCTGAACATTGAAATACAACTTATTCATTTTTGCAAAGTGAAGAACTGATTAGCACCTATGTTCTTTACACTTGCATTTATGGCATAATTTAGCTTTACAATACTTGCCTAAGTCGTCCTCACTGTTTATGCCTTCGTCTGCAGCCTTTTCCAGGTTGCTGAGAGATTTGCTGCGTGTGCGGAAGTTTCTGAGCAGGTTACGGTGTTCCTGGTAGGTGATGGGGGGACTCTCTGGACCTATGTGAACAGGCCGAGGTGTGCCGTAGTAATTCCCTGAAATAAATTAGGGCAGAACAAAGAAACCTCACTTTAAAAAAAGCAACAAGCACATGAAATTGTTGTAAAAATATATATATTTGGAGGCTGATATACATTCATTTGGAACAGAAGTTCACAAATTAGAGCGATTATTGTAAATCAAACCTATTTAAGAAATGAGGAACTGGCATGACATATGTGGTAAAATAATGTCCTATTCTTCCAGCATGGTTTGGATCTATGAGGCACTGTAATCCTATGCAATTACGCACACTTACAGAATAGGTTACCCATGCCTGTTTGTACATTAAGTATCCCCCAGGATCAGGATGCTGTTTTTGTCATAGCCATCTGCTCCCGCTTCTAAAAACAAAATGGCATTATCCGTACCACCCCCACCTTCCTCCCATTTGGCTCATAGGGATACAAATGGGTTGAGGGGAAATATTAGATTAGAGAGCTAAACAGCAAGTTCACCAGCCGTCACCATTTACTGCAGCTTCTGCTGGCTACTGCAGGCTACAGCATGCACAGCGCTGCTGATACTGCTGACACTGATAGCAATGTGCATGTCAATGTCAGATGTGAGGCAGGTGAGTATGACATTTATTGGTCCCATTAAACTCATAAATTATGGATGGTAATGTATGGAGGTTTTTTAATCAGAGGCAGGATTCTGACCCTTACAGAAGAATGGAAATGTGAGCTGAGCAGCACCAGATGTCAGAACTATACATCAAGGAATGGATTTTGACTTGCTGGCAATTCCTGACTTTGTGAATCCTATTTGTCACTGGGTTCATTTGGTTATAAATATGCAAAAAAAAATATTCGTTTTATAATCTAATCGTAGCCCCAGAGTCGCAATCGAATCGAAATCGGGAGGCACCCAAGATGGGACACCACTAATGAATAATCAGTCAAGTTATTAGTACTTATTGGTATAGATAGGCATAGGGTTAGAGGAGAAGAGTCTGGGGTAGTTCAGATATTTAAAGGTTATGATTCTGATGTTTATTAAATGCCAGCTGCCAAATTTATCTTAATTTACGCATTTTACATCATTATTAAATTTTCTTGCAGTGTCCACTTACACATGCATCATATTTCTATAAACCAAATCACAATTTAAATGCAAAAACAAAAAAACAAAAAACTTACTGATAATTTTTCTTGGAGTTGAACCTACCAATGTTGTATCCTTTTAGTTCATTTAAGTTTTTATCACACTAATTGCAGTCCTAAAAATGAATGATTTGTGCGAGCAGCTGCTCACAAGCAATGCAAAACTATATAATCAATGACTAAAACCTCTTGTTTTTATAAGGTGTGGTATCTTGTTACTTTGACATTACAACTAAACTGCTTCAACTTTCAATATTGCATCAAATAGGGTGAGGAACCGGTAAGAATGCTGTATACTTTGTTGTTGTAAAGAATCCAGGTGTGAAGAACTTTTGGACTTTAGTTTTGTGCTTTGCTTTTTTAAACTACTTAGATAGCAATTGCTCTGCTTCTGACAAGAACATTTCGGATAGTTTACCCTCACCTTTGAATTTTCCACTCTCAAGCAGCACTCCGGACTCTTCCAAGGAGAAAAACTCCTCAATAGAGACAAAGTTGTAGTCTACCCCTGAGATTTCCCCATCTCTGTGTTGCCTGGTTGTACCTGTGATGAAGGAGACAATGTCAAACATCAGAGTGATGAGGCTACATATAAAGTCAGCTGTGACATGGATGATGTATCGGTTAATCAAACCCCTCTCCTCCAATCAAGGGTCATCAATCTGAGCTCAGTGTTTAGACAAACTGCAGATCAGCAAACTATAAATAATTATGCTTTGACAAATGACGCAAAATGTAAAAATTGCAGTCACTTAAAAAATTTAATTATTTAGACTCAGGAGTTTCTTTCTTTTTAACGGAGCATCTAATAAACCGAATTTTGCCCTTTTGTATAATAGCAGGCATTTACCAAGGCTTTTTTATTATGAAAAGATCAATAAGATGTGGATCAAATATTAATGAGACACTGGGAATGTCTTAAAGTGTTTCTATCACCATTGCAATGGAGCACTTAGATGATCAACGATCTGTCATCATAATTAATTCACATTGACCTTGGCCTGGAAGAAAGCGGCGAGGGTGAAGCATCATGCACAATATAGGATCACTTTGTAGCCTTATTTCAGCACTGCAGATCTCCTCACAGTTGTATGCAAGCACAGGTATGCAGTGAGAAATATATCTCATTTTTATGTTTCCCATTAAGCTACTGGAGTTCAATTTGCAAATTGGAGTGGAGAGCACCCATCCTGACCTTGAAACATGTCCTGCCTGTTCTTCAGACATAATCACTCCAAAGTAAAGACAAATCTCTGTCCTTCCTCAGGAGCACCAAATGTGACATATGTGTGTGTGTGTGGGGCCAGCGGGATGAAGTCACACCCAGCTACCCTATAAAACCTGTGATTAATGCACTGCTGTCCTGGGAGCAGCTCTCGCAGCCACAATGTCACATGCAGAACTGCACTGAGCATGCATCCACACACAAAACCAAGCTCAAGACAGGAAACATTCAAAATGAGGAAGTTTACACACTGCAGCTAACTCTTAAAGGTAAGCCACACAGAAGGAGAGACCAAACACTGGGCAGCTCCTCCATCACCCTGTCCTGTTCCCTCTGCAGCACAAAGTGTGTTTACTTTGCAATCAGCTCTGGCTGTTTGCCCTCTGGTCTTCTGCCAGTGGTTAGCCCTGTACTTGTAGCCTGTTTCTCTTAGCAAAATCTCCACAAGCCTGAGTTAAGTTGTCCAACACTTTGACATTAGGATGTTTTCTGCCTTGTAAAACAATTCATACCCCTTTAACAGTTCCACAATCTATTACTTTTAATGGATTTTAGATGGATTTTAGATTATATACCTATGTAAAGTAGCCAATAACTGGTAGGAAGAGAAATTTTATTTGTACAATTCTAGAAGGTTGTTTTCAACCTCATAGACTTTAGCATTCCTAAATAAAATCCAGTGAAACCCACTACATTTATAAGTCATTTTATCAGTAAAAACACTACCTGTGTGGAATTTATTCTCTGTGAAAATACAGCTGTTCTGTAAGTAGTATGGCACGAGGGGCAGCAAAGCTACCAAAACATGGCCGTCTACCCAAAATGACAGTTGAATAAGCTTAGCTTTGACTACAGAAGTAGATAAAAGGCTTATGGTGACTCTGGAGGAGTTGCAGAGAACAACATCTCAGGCAGGAGAATTTGAGCAACTCCACAAATCTGACCTTAATGGAAGAGCGCAAGGAGCTGCAGTTGATGAATGGCATGAGAAGTCATGTCTGTTGTAACTTTTTGACCTTCATGCAAAATTGTGTGTAATAGAAATAGATATAGATAGAAATAACACTTGACCCTTGAGACTGGGATGGAGATTCGCCTTCCTTCAGAACAACAACCCTAAACACACAGCCACAGCAACAGGTCCTATAATGGCTTAGTCAAAGTGGAGGCCTAAAATTCAAACAGGAATCTTGTGGAAATCTCAGTGATGTTCCCAGATGTTCTCCATGCAATCTAACTAAGGTAGAGATTTTTTTGCCTGGAGGAATTCATAAAAACTTCAGTCTCTAGGAATGCAAAGCAGGCAGAAACATTCCCTAAAAGACTTGCAATTATAACTGCGCTAAAAGGTGGTTCTACGATCTGCTGACTGAGGGAGATAATACAAATGCTCGTCACACTTTGCAGCTTTTATTAAATAAAAAAATGTTGAAAGCTATGCATCCCTTTCCTTCAACTTCACAAGTATGAGGTGCTCTGTGTTGTTCACTCCCCCAAATTCAATTCAGTTCAATTTAATTTAGTTAGTTTACACCAATTAATAAATACAGTATCAAGGCCCTTCAGAGTAAAAAGGTATTTAAGCCCAATCAGCCTGAGCATGCAAAATACATAAACATGCTGAAAATAAAGGGGCATCAATAAAATTCCAAGGCACTGTAGTGCACTGAAACCTCGTTTATTTTTGCTTTATTGTAGCTGAGATAGTAAGGTCCATGCCTATCTGTTTTTGTGAAATTATTGCACCTCTTGTTTCTATAAAAAAAAGTTATTCCCACTACATGTGTGCAATTCAAATTTGAGCCCCCTTCCTCCAAAAATTAAATAAATAAATAAAAGTCTTAATGTCTAATTAAAGATCTGATAACAAACTGTCTCATGACATCTGACTTGTGTGTAATTCTTCTCCTTCCCTCAGGACACACAGTATCTCTCCAGCTGATATGGTGCGAGGCAGGGAATCATTATCTGTACACCCTCCTTGGAGTTATATATATATAACATGTCAGTGGGGAGACAGAATGGATTATTGACATCTTCTTCTTCCCCGCCTGTCCCTGTAGGTGCCATACACAATGATCCCTTGCAACATGGGTGAGAGAGAGATTGAAGATGTAATTATAGAGAACTCTCTATCAGCACCCAAAGAGCGCTGTCTGACAGGATCAACCACGCACAAATAGCTAAAACAACTAACACTATGCTCACTAATAGCCACAGAAAGCCTGGTGGACATGCTGGAGGGAGCATATTAGAATAGTTGAATGATGATGTTCCTTATCGCTGAGTCAGACAATTAGAAAAGTCTTTCATGGAGGAGATGGAAGACGCAGCCAGCCTTGAGATCACGACTTTGGCTCTGAATCATCCAAGGGCACATCTGCAAATGTGCAAATGCAAATTGTGATTATAAAAGAATGGATGGGAAAGTGTAACAAAAGGGTAACATGAGATTTGCAAAGCGGAAACCTGAGACAAAACAGTATGAATGAAGAGATGAAGAGTTCTAATTTACTCTGAATTTTTGCTCAGTACACACGTGTCAAACATGATCCAAGATTATCCCAGTG
Source organism: Valencia hispanica (assembly GCA_963556495.2). Taxonomy (NCBI): domain Eukaryota; kingdom Metazoa; phylum Chordata; class Actinopteri; order Cyprinodontiformes; family Valenciidae; genus Valencia; species Valencia hispanica. The sequence continues at coordinate 43,611,620 of OY747709.1, forward strand.
TGATTCCTTACTATAAAAATTCAACATTTTGTGGTAATTAAATGTAAAAGTATTTTGCGTCATTTAAACATAAACACATCAATGATTTCAACTGCTGCTGAAACTAGAAAAGAACATCGCAGTACCCCCTAATCTAATCAAATCTCAAATCAACATATTTTATAGAAATATTGTGGATATTTTCTATATTTACCAAAAATCTATCAAATTTAAAAAAGCATGTACTCCATGAGTATATTTTACTGTCAATTACACTTTGGTATATTTCCTATGGATCTAATCAAGCTAAAAAAGGAAGGAAACCACCTGGTCTAGTTTCTTGGAGCAGAATACCACGTCGACACGCCTTAACAGAACAAGCAGTACAGAAAGTGCTGATCCAGAAGAAATACCACAGACCAGGGTTCAAACCCAAGACCTACTTCCTCGAGGGCAACAGTGCAACCAACTGCACCACCGTGCAGTCATTTAGCTTTTCCTCTATGTGATTACCATTCTTCATCCCGATTATTGCTGTGATTTCCAGAACAGGTCATAATAATGGATTTGTGCAAAGTGAGCCTCTATGTTATTGTTATTGTTTTTATTTTTATTTTAAAGTGTCATGTTGGAAATCCTTTTTAGAAATATGAGTTTTTCTCACAAAAAAAATCATCTTTGCACATGAATGGGTGCAGAAAATATCAGTTTTCCAAAAGTATTTCTGTTAATCCTGACAGGGCCTAAACGTCTAGAAAGGAAAAAGTTCTTGGAGGAGACCATTACAAATGTTGATGTGTGTGTTGTCTCTAAAATAGCAAGCAGTCAACTAGCCAGACTAATGGCTCAGTTGCCTAGCCTGCAGCTGGATGCTTATAGCTTACCAACAACAGTTTTAAAACTATGTTACCTTAACAAGGGTAATGTGTATTGTATTGCTTCTTTAATTTCCATGGAATGACTGCTTGCGCCTCTCGAGCCATTAAATAAAATCATAAAACCTAATTTATCTTCCAGAAATTGTTGCAATAAACAATGATATTGTCGTTTTGAGACCATTTTGAACTAATGCAATAATAATGGATGTACACCCTCTAAACGATCAATAAAATTCAATTTCTAAAGAACATTTACCACTGCATCTGGAAGACATTTTAAATATCCAATGTAAATTTACAGAACAACCAAAACAATAAAAAATGAGCAAACCATGTAAACAAAATTGCGCTTCAAAACATATTCACTCAGCTCAGATATAAAAAACAGGCAAAACTACCAGTGAGGAGTTTTGTAAACAAAATCTGCAAACTAACAACAAAAACACTCAGTTTGAATATAACAAGATATCCCATTTTGCTCTGCCAGTATGGATATTTGGGCCATATATGTCTTTTTTCATGCAGTCTCTTTAATAGAAAGAGGGAGACATGGCAGGAAAACAAACACGCATGCAAATGGAAATTATTGTCCTAATTACCAACACTAAAGTATACCTAAATATTGGTAACCAGTCCCAGCTTCTCAGTATCACACAGTCTGCGTCAGCATTAGCACACAAGTCCATTAGACCGGCGTCATCCCCTCTTCACTTTGGCTCTGATAGACGTTAGCTTTTAATTTAATTCCTCTCTGTAGATTATTGATACTCCAGCATGCTTTTACTTAATTCTGTCGTTCATTTCCATTTTTATGAGCTGCTCTCCCGAATGAGCTTTTGTAATGTTATTTCTTGAATCAGTGCCAACTTCAATATCAGAGAATATTGTCTCATCAAAAGAGTTCAATGCCTGATTGCTCTAAAACAGCATGGCAACATGAAGCCACATTTACACAGAGAGGAAAAAGCACCTAACTAAAAAACTTTTCAATACTAATATATACAGTCTAATGACCTAAACACTTTTCTTACTTAGTATGAAAACTATTTTAATGCCTAGAATTGTACCAAATATCAAAACCTAGACTGGCAAGTCAAGAAAAAAAGCAGGAAAAAAGTACTTATGGTCCTGAAGGGGGCCACAATGAGCCACCGATGAGAACTCCTCAGCTCTTCGCTCCTGTTAAACACAGCTGCCTCATTCAGGGGGAAAAAGAAAACAATATGGGGGGGGGGGAGCTTCTATAATTTGAAATAAAAAGTGATGCTGTCATAGCCGTATGAGGATCAGGCTTGCACGGGTGTGCCAGTGTCAGCATGAGAACAACAGCATCTTACTGTGTCATCTTCAGGAGATCAGAGGATTACACACCCAGGAGGCTGAGCCGGCCTTGTTGTCACTCTTTCTAAATTAAAACGCCCAGAGATGGGGAGAAGTTCGCAAAGTTTGGCAACAATAAACCAAGACGGATTAAACAAGTTATGTGGGATCTGGATTTTATTTTTTATCAATAATTAAAATCAGAGCACTGTTTCCTTAAATCCTTCTCTGGCTCGCCTTCATCTGATTCACTCATATCCATCCCATTTTAATTATAAAAAAAAGCTGAGCGCGCCAGAGTTAATTTGCAGAGAGCCGTCCCTGAGCAGCTACTTGTAGATGCAAAGCATGGTAATAAGATAAAAAACAGTTAAAATTGCAATTGAACTTCAATTTTATGTCCAGAGAGAGATAAAACGAAGTTCTCTTACACCATCTTGTGAGTTCTGAACTGTTCTTTGTTCTGTCAGCGGGTGAGTGGTGTGGCGTGGCGGCAGACTGTGCCATTTGACCTACTTCCTGGACTAAAGGAGAGATTAACAGCAACTCCACACTCCTACGACAAGGTTAAGACCACACACACACTCACACGCACAGAAAAGTGATGGCTGGTGTCCTCTGCATCACCTCTTGTACAACAAAATTAAAAACACAAAACAAGGGAGAGAATTACATTAGAAAAAGGAAATTACAGGGCTTGACTCTGAATAGTCAGCTGTTATACCCCTCAGCCGTTTGCAGTGACGTCACTATGGAGGGGATTAAGATAGCAACAGATGTACAACTACTAGCTGCCTTTGGCTGCCAGTGTGCATGCTTTTATTCATTATAATCAAAATGAAATCGCTTGTAAAGGATAGAAAAAAAAACAAGAGGAACCTGTTCCACACAACTACCCTTAGATTTAGCACCACCTGGACAGACTGCATGGAGTACTGAGGCGATGGATTCTATGTAGAACACAAAATGAACAGTGTTTTGACAACACTGACAGTCCAGTCTGGTTGCATTGTTTGCCTTTTACTTAAATTGAGGACATTTTAGTGATATACTTGACCCTTTTATGTGCAATGAATTATTAAGTAAATCAAACCACCTAGTGGGAGCATGCTTTGACATGACGAAGTGAGGAAAACAGTTCTGCATGCTTAAGTACTAATTAACACCAGGATATTCACGTGACTGCAACAGGAGATACGTTGTCACAGAATTAATGAGGCCGGCAATGAACAGAAGAGACACGCTTGGCTAAATTATGAATATAAGCAAGGTTTCAGTACATTTTTATTATAGCCTTAAACTGATATGATCTGACAGATAACATCACGGGAGAGGTGTAAATGTATGCAGAGGAGACATAAAGGACATAAACCAGCAGTAGGCAAAGACTGGAAATATATGGAGAAATAATAACATCATGAGAGAGAGAGAGACTTACAGGGTACGGCTCGGAGGTAGAGGTTCTCTCTGATGACCTGCTGAAGCTGGCTGTCCACTGAGGCGGGTGTGAAGCACTTACTCAGATATAACCTGAGATCTTTGCACAATGTGAAGCCTGAGGGGAGGGCAAACAAAACAAGAACGGCATGAAGGGGAGGAACCAGAAGGAAAGAAGCAGAGTGAGCAATTAGAAATTAGATGCTTAAATTAGGAAGGAGGTTTGAGATACTCACGGGGTTATACCTGTGATCATAAAATTCACAAAAATGTAAAGCTTATCTTCCACACTTATTTTCTGCTATCCTGATTTTGATAAATAGACCTAATAGACCCAAAAATATAGAACAAACACCAAATTATTATTACATTAATTGTTTCTAAAATAACTCAAGATTAACAACCTGATGTTTGCTAGTCAGACTGTTTGGTAGAGGCTCATGTCTTGCAGACTGTACTTTCAAAACAGCGTTAACTAAAGAAGAGTTCCTTTAGTTTCTAACTCATAATTTTCCAAACATCAGTTTGTGTGTTTTGTACGCAGGCAAAACCATTGAACTTCTTTTTTCAGCTGGCTGACCAGCAGTGCACAACAGCAGGTAGGGGAGGGCGCAGCTCTGCCCATAAAAACTGGGCCATTCCAATACATAGATATGCCTCCCCACAGCATAATACTGCCAATGCCTTATTTAAAAGTAGGGGTTTTGTGTTTTTATACTGTGATGGTGAATTTGCCCATGAAAAAACTTGAATTTGTCTAGATTTTTTCTCCTGCTATTGAATTAAAAACAATGTTTTATAACCTAAACCCTGACACTGTCACCTCCTTATCCCTTCAAATCACTTTAGGTATAACCTGACTGTGAACTGAGTCTCGCCATGTCCCTCATGTATAAAAATAGAGGATACAGAGGTTAATGGAGACATACGAATGAGTCGGAGTGGATCAGCAGGACTCTGTTTCCTTTCTGTGATCTCTTAATCACATCTCGAGAGCTTTATGGCGTTTGATGACAGGCTGCTTCCTGTTATTGATGGGCTGAACACATCTTCACTTGTCACCCTCTCAGACGACAACTCTGTTGGCGCTACCCCTGCAGGCACCCGCCTGCCTGTCTACACCCCTGACACCTCTGTCCAGCCCTCCTTCCCTGTCTGTTACAGTGGCTCTACCCAGTAACAGCACGGGGAAAAAATATCAAAGGATTCAACTTTATGTCTGGCGGTTAGCGGCATGTAAGTATGAATGGTCACATATGGCGGCTGCCTGTAAAGAAAAGATGTATCTCGTCTGTTGCCTTTAGGGAGAAATTATGGGCTTTTGTTCAACGTGTTATAAAACAGATATCTTTTCTAGTCTGTTCAGGCCTGAAAATTTGCTCTTTGACTCAATGAGCCAACTGTGCCATGCAAACACATCTACACCTCCTGCAATTTTCCCTATTTTGTCACATTATGTCTATAAACTTCAATGTACTTCATAGGGATTTTAGGAGATCAAGCGGCATGAAATTGTTAAGTTATTAAGTAATGATAGAGGATTAAGCCTGTCACAATAAACAACAAATCAATTTATCGCTTTATAATTTTTTCCAGCCACAATACTTTCCATTTGTATGCTTTTTTTTTCCCTCGCATTTCTCCCTCTTTCTACCAAAGAGACTGGATGAAAAAAGACGTATATGGTTCATCTATCTGTAGTGGCAGAGTAACATGGGATGTTTTATTTTATTCAAACTGAGTGGTTTTACCTGTTTTTCTGGTCTGAACCTAGTGACTAATATTTTTTAGAGTTCATCCTTTTTTTATTCTTTCAGTTGTTTTGCTAATTTGTATTGGATATTAAAAATGTTTTCCAGTTGCAGTGGTAAATGTTCTTTAGTAACTGAACTTTACTGATCATTCAGAGGGTGCACATGCATTATTATCCCATTAGTTAAAAATGGTCTCAAAATGACAATATTATTGTTTATCGCAATAATTTCTGGGGCAATTTATTGTCCAGCAAAATCTTTTATTGTGACTGGCCAATGGATAATTTTTTTTTCATTTTTTATAATTATAAATCTACAAAGTGTGGAATGCATATGGATTTAACATTCTTTACTCGGGTACCCCTTAAAACTGAGAGATCAGCAGCTCAGGTTAGAGATCATTAATTGAGCACTCCATCAAATCTGGCCTTTATGGAAAGCCTCAAGAAGAAAGTTGCTGTTGAAAGAAAGTTAGATGAAGACCTGCTTGCTGTTCACCATGAGCCATATAAGGGACACTGTGTTGAAGAAGGTTCTCTGGTCAGAGAAGACCAAAAAGGATTTCTTGAGAGGGAAAACTAAGACTACACATCACCTGAGCACACCATTGGCATGAGAAAACAAGCTGGTCAGAATTTATGCGATTTCATGACAAGTTAACCCAAACACAGGGATGAGGAAGACAATCTCATACTAAAGAATATCTTTGTTGGTGACGTAGGAAACCAGGCTTAGCAGGTTTATCATCAGACAACACAGGGTCACTGGGAAATGGAAAGAACTGTAAAGGAGGGAAGAAACTGACTGGCTTATCATAGTTGGGGTGGTGATCAGTGACGTGGGAACTAGGTGACACATCAACACAATGTAGTGCAACTAAACCAAGGAACTGAGGGAAACAAAAAAGGAACAAACAATCAAAACAGAATAGTGCACAATGTATGGAAAGTAAAGCGACGAACATAAAGACTCATGGACGCAGGAAGGTAGATGCAAATAAGGAAAGGGTGACCCTGGAGGAAAACATATTAGAGGCTGCAAAAAATTGGGTGGCTCTCTATATTAAGCATATTTAATTAAAAACCACAACTAAATTCAGGGGACATCGAATGTTGTATTAGTGTTCCGCCACTATGTACATCTCTGGACTGGATTGAGACCTGTTAAAGGCTCCAAAAGGATGACAATGACCCTAAACATACAGCCAGAGATACAACAGAATGGTTGATATCAAAGCATATTTATGTGGTAGAAAGCATAGTCAAAGTTTAGACCTAAATCCTATCGTAGTTCTCAGTTCACATTGTTTGGTTGGTTTTATCATCGTTTTTTTCCCTCTCTGCCGTCATGCAGGTGTGGAGGCGGACCGGATGTTTTCTTGTGTTTTCTTTGTTCCCCTTCCTCTCTTGTATCTTCAACTCACCCTCTCCCTCTTAACTTTTTTTCTGCTTCTCTTCATCTTCTTTGTTTTTTCCCCTTTATTTGTGTGTCTATGATATCACGAGAAAAAAAAATACAATTTTTGATAAAGATTTCTTACACATATATTAAGTGGAGTTCTACAGCAAAATCGGTAATGCTCCCCTTGTGAAGTAAATCTGTTGAGCTTCTACTTGGTACTCAGACACCAATTCTGAGTGCCACTCTGCCAGACAGGACATACATAAAAAATACATAAATAAAAATACACAAATTCAATTAAGAATCTGTGGCAAGACTCATAAATTTAAATTCAGATATGGTCTCTCCAATCTGAATAAGCTTAAACTATTGTGTAAAGAACAGTGGACAAAAACTTCCATTTCTAGATGTGTAAAGCTGGTAGAATCCAGGGTGATGCACGAGTAACTCTTTCCCCTCCATGCTCTGGCCAGACATGTTTGTATTAAATACTTAAACGCCTTCTGGGACTCAAGTCTTCTTTATTATGGAAACCCTGAGATACTTTTTTACCATATCACCACCACCACTTTAAACATTTGCAGCTTTAGATGTAAAGTCTTCTGGAAAGTATGGACTCAGGGTCGCTGAATATAAATGCACACTACACACTTGTCAGAGTCTGCTTGTAAAATAGATGGGAAATTATGTACAATTTTCCTACCAGTTAACAAATATAAAATGCTTTGTGTTGGCCTAGCTTAAAAAAATCACAGTAAAGTTTGTGATTGTTATGTGAGAAAATATAAAAAGGTTAAAGGAGAATATGTTTGCAACACAACTTGGTGTCCTGTATTTGAAAGCTGGGGCAAAGGGAGTTGTAGTAGTAGTAATAGTTCTAGAGAGAGTGGGAGGAGGAGGTGTGCCACACCGACCCAGAGCAGCAACACATCCATCACTGTCCACGTTGCATGCAGTCAAGCTGCCCGGGGATGGCCAGGAAGACTTCACAGCTGATAATGGATCTCTACCAGCAGCAGAGGTACCAGGAGCAAAGGTCCCTGTTTATACCCTTATGTCCAAATCAGCTATCAATCAAGCAAGCCAAGGCCATCGGGAGCCACGGTCAGATGACACCTCAGTGACATATTACCCTGTTCAGAGCCAACAAAGACATCCGTGTCTCAAGTCCCGAATTCACAAAATCAAGGCTTCTTGTGGTTGACAGAAAACCGTATTGCAAACCCCTTGGTCATGTGTCATCAGTAATTGTCAAGACAACCCAAATATTGACCAACTTATTTGACATGCACACTGAAACTCAGACTTATTGACAAATCACTGCTAAAATACTGCAAGCTGCAGATTTGGCTGGTGAGAGTCCAAAAGGATAACTGAGCTACATGTAAATAGATGACAGCCTCAGTGCAACAGATTATTTTGGTGTTAAATGACACATTCTTTGTTGTTTGAAAGATAGACAGCACCAGTTAAACTGTCTACAAATGCATAAAAGTTATTTTTTTTATCAATGATAAATGTGTCTTTTTCACATTAATAGAGGCAGATGTTTAGCATTTCATTCACCAGTCATTGACAGTAGCTTTGATGTTTAAGAGCCCAGAATCTGCAAATTCAATGACTCCTACAGATAGGCATCTTCTTAGTAATTGGCATTGAAAGACTAACTGGTTTTGATTGCACTGAATAACTAATAACGAAGGGTTAAACTGCAATTAATGTAATTGGATCTGGATGTGAAGATATGATTTGACCAGATTGTGCTGTTATGAATTAAATTGATCTAAAATAACTTTTGGCTGAAATTGATGTTTGTGAAATAGTGCTGTGATGCAAATTACAAACTTGTGATATTGTGGTATATTTCATAAATTAATATAATATATAGAATAACTTGGTATAAATGATTAAATAGGATTTTTTTTGCACAAAACTTTTTGGTTAACTATTGAGCCACTATTATATACATATATGTATTGGTAGCATTTTTAAAAAAATAAGCTTTCTAAGAACACATCTTCTATATTAACCTGTATCTGAAAGTTATTTATCCAAACAATGACTTATAGACAAGTAAGCTTTTGTAATAGTTTGGTTGATTAAAATATTAAATAATTTTAGAAAGATGTAAAAATGTTGAAATCACTAACTTAGTGTTGAAAATAATTTGCATCTTTGATTACATGAACACAGTTTTGTGAAACTTTTTCAGAACATCAAATAGAAATCTCAAAAATAATGAAAAAACCTTTCAGATCTGACTTACCTATTAAACCTATTGAAACCTATTAAAAATAATTTAATAACTTAGTTTGTATTCACTAGAATCTTCCAAAATTTTCAGATTAAAGCCAATGCTCACATTGTGTTGCATATTTTATTTTATTCTAAATAAATCCCCATTTTAGTGATTTGATTACACTGGGAGAAAAATGTTGCCTGAAGTCATGAAGTACTCAAAACAAAAGTCATACCTGGTGAAACAGTTTTGATACGGATAGGATGGGGACATGAGTTTAGGACTCCTCGAACATCTCCTAAAGTCATCCCCAGTACAGGTGTTCCCCCGATCTCTAGGATGATATCTCCCACTGTGAGGCCGCCGCCTGGAGCCGACGTGACAAAAGGAAACTCGCCATAATCTGCTCCACCACCAATCGCAACCCCCAGCTCTCCTGATGCACCAAGCAAGGGGATGAAGGTGTCCTGCACATTGGACCGCCAGTGCAGCTTCTTCACAGCTGTTTTAGACATGGCAAATGAGCTGGAGAGGAAAAAAAGAAAAACACGAAGGCGGCGTTAGCAGAATGTGTTAGGCTGTCAATTATATAACAAGCAAGGGAAATAACCTGTGATTTTCAGTAACCTTTGCTAGTTGTCAGCGTCTTCAGTCTGGAAAGTTGCACCATTTCACATCAGAAGGTGCAAAAGTCATGAATACTTCCATTGTCTTATGCCAAGATAGTTTAGCTAAGAGGGTGGTGACTTGAAATTCAGGAATAACGTCACATGGAAACTGCACCTTTGTTTTATCCAAACAGATCACAGTCTCGAGAACATGTTCTGCAGGCACCAGAATCAGAGACTTTCCCTCCAGTTCACACCGCTGGCTGTCGGTTGGCGTTATGTTTACATGTAAACAGGCATGGTAGGAGCTAGTGCACAGTCCAGCGTATTTACAGTCACCTGGGAAAACTCTTATTAATATTTCAGGAATCTACGCACACACATTTCTAAGGGCACGCCAAGACTTTTCACTCTCAGAGACCATCAACCAAATTAGTGGGGAATTTATTACAAAAATGTAGAAACAACAAATAAATAATTCACAGGAATTAATAATTTATAAAATGGTTAAAAAACATAATGATTATCTTTTAGAGACACACTGAGAAATCACCTGGTGCCAAGATCTGTCCACATTTCAGCTCGACTGGTCCTGTATGGTGGTTTGGAAAGTACAAATTCTGATTACGCATCATACTTATGCTCTAACAGGTCACACTCTTCAGTGTGGACGTTTATCTTGCAGAAATATTGTGACTTTCAGTATCATAAGATGGCAGGTATGTCTCTTGGGAAAAAAACAGTTCTTAAGCTTGCTCTTTATGATCTGAAAGCTGTTTAAACCAAACAAGTGGTCACTACACATGCAGTCTATGATTGCACCTGTGTGTAAACACAGAGCAAGAAGGGTTACGGTAACAGAAAACACACATAAAGCAGCCACTACAGAGGGAACATAGTCAATTCAGACCAATTTGAATTACATTGATAATCCAAAGGCAGAATGTAAAGTTTGGTAGATTAAAACCTCATTCTGAAGAGGCTCTACAAATGTTTTACAGAGGTATAAATAATAAACATTTGATATAATGTATGTTTTGAACATGAGCAATTTCTTGAATGGATAGTTTGATAGTATTTTGATAATAGTTCATATTCAGCAGCAAAAAATCTAAGAAGCTACTTTTCCGTGACCCATGGTCTCTTTTCAAAAGTGTCAAACTTTCCCATCTCTGGAGATTTCTACATTTCATCAAACTAACACCTTTAAACGGAGTCTGAATTCAAGAGCTAACCGGAAGGCTGAATGTATTGCAACAAAGATTTGAGCTTTCAACCTCAGTCTGTCATTAAACCTGTTGGCTTTGGAAACTTTTTTCACATTTAAGAGAGTTAAGGTAAATAACAGTACACTTAGACTGCTATATACAGTCAGAAATGGCAAATTGTGGATGCTAAAGACAACTAAGAATGTCAACGTCATAATCACATTGATTTATTGTTTTAAAAAACCAGTAAAACCATGCAAAAGGCAGACAGAAACAATTTGTGAGAATTTGCGCTTCATATATAACTACAGACACCTGCTGAAACCCAGATCACACCCCTGTACATTATAAAGAGCCTTTCTATTGTTCACATTAACTCAGCCTATGAGGCAGCATTGGGGAGGCAGACCATGAGGCAAACACAGCAGACAAATGGTTTCCCAAAATCAAGACAGTGAGGAAAAGTCCCATACTAGCAATAATTCAAAACATCATGAGGATTTATAAGGAGATTTGATAGGAAGCAATGAGTAGTGCAGTCATGCATGATTGAGACACAGATACAGCAAGACGACCCTGTGCTAGCAATGGATGCAGCAGGACCCCTCTTTATTCATTCATTCATTCATTCATTCATTCATTCATTCAATCGCTTTATTTTTGAAGATACATTCCACTGCTAACAAAAATCATTTTACTTTAATAGAATACTTCAAATTAATGTATCAAGCTAAGCAGATTAAATAAACTAAAACAAGATAATATTATATCAGGTGCCCTAAGTGTAAGGAAATCCAGAACAATGTTCCCTTCAGATTAGTTTTAATGAGAAACACAGGATTTAAGTTCTTAGAGCTATTTGTAGACTACTTAATCAATGTGCCTGTTGCATGCCATTTGTTGCCTTCTTGTGAGATGATAGAGATAATAATTTCTAGCAAAATAAGATAAGTAAAATGTATTCTGTATGGTGGCTTCTTGTTTTGACAGATTTTAGTATACAATCGATTATCTATGGCACTTACATTGTGGTCATAAATTAATATGCCAGGTGTTTAGCCTACAAAAGACATCTATCTGCCTTTTAACTGTGCAGTAAACCCTTTTGTGTAAGGGCAATTTGTTAGTTTAGTAATTCGTGTTTAAGGAAGGCTGACAGTTTGCTGCAGCTATGCTTACTTTTTGATCCCATGCACCACAACAAGTTACAAACGGACACTAGAATAAACATGTATGGATGATTAAATGTTTCATTTTATTGAGGAAGACCCACATACCCAACAGCTAAATAGGGAGCGAGCAGATTGTGCATGCAATAAAGGATGTAATGCTGTGCAACAGTGCTGCTAGCCAGGCTTAGACCATTAAATAACTATTCTGCCACCTTTTCCCTGCTTCCATCCCTGCTGTCCATCCTTTTGAGAAATGGATTATTTACATATGCACATACAGCCAAGTATAAGACACAACTGTGTTTTTGTTTTTGACTGACTCCATGGAAACATCTGGTTCTGTAATCCAGCTGGATGTACGTCCAGAACTGACAGCTCTAATATACTTTTGAGAAAACAATGAAACATTGGCTCTGCTGCAGACATGTCTTGACAGATGACCAGAAAAATATTCTAAACACCACAACATCCTATATTTGTACAGCCAAACAGTTTGGTGATTTTGATTAATAGGTCCATGACATTAAAACAATTTTATTTTTAGTAGCGGTGACTGTTTTCAACTTTTATTTCTTATTATTTACATTTGAAAAAATGCTGTAGGACCTCACTTTTGAGATGATAAGTTAGAAGGTAAAGTGGCTTAGTTAAAAGTCTATGGCTCCGGAAGAGCAGCTGCGAGCTTGAGAGGCTGTAGACGTGGCTGACACGGTGAAGATCTATTTGAGTTGGTCATGATGTGACAGCTCTGATGCAAAACAACAGACGATGTTCCTCTGACGTGATCAGAGCAGCCTTGTCACCTAACACAGAGGAACAAAGATGGTCTAAGATCAAAAAGGCTAACACGGCATACTGTATCAAAGAAAAGGTAGACAAAGGAAAACTGTGAAATGTGGGGGAAAAAACATAAAACTTTCCTCCACTGTAATACTCAACTGTACTCAACATAAAACTAAAGAGAGAGATATTCTTTATTCTAAATTAACATTAAAGAGAGGCTATGTCCGAGAATGGCCGCGCAAAAGTCTATTTTTTCCTGCTTTTCCTTTTCAGTTGTGTTCAAGCTTGTAGCTCACAGTACCTATATTAATTCCCATGTATAAAATTGTAAAAAAAATAAAAAATAAAAAAAAGCAAAAGAAGCAAATGCTGATCCTGGGCATTAATGTATAACAATGGGTATGCAAGACAAAGTAGAGAAGGTAAAGTGTGCAGCTTAATTGTGAGTTCAAAACGAGAAGACTTTCTTGTGTGTCTTGGTGTGCAGGTGAGAGTGTATGTGTGTAAGAGGGAGGGAACGTATGACTGTCTGTGTGTTCCTGTGTATCCCATCAGGTTGGGTCTTGGGCTGGCTTTTCGCCTGGCACATCTCAGGATGTTGGATGTGGGGATTGGCCTGGGGTGGGGGCAGCGCATGTCGGCCATCGGCTAGCCCTGGCCCCCGTGGCCTGGCGGCCCTCGGGCCTTCGGGCCCATGGCTGGATCCGCCCTGGCATAGCCGGTTGCTGGAGGGCCCCTGCATTGTAGCTGCTGGATGTTCCCCCAGGGCTCTCAAACCTTGATGTTGTTTTCCCTCTACTTGCTGTCCTGCAGGTGTGTAGGTGGACTGGGATGTGCATTCTTGTTTTGTTTGTTCCCTTCCCCTCTTGTATCTTCAACATAGCCTCTCCCTCTTAACTTTCTTTCCTACCTCTCTTCATCTTTCTTTCTTTCCCTTTATTTTCCATCTCCGTGTCCATGATATCAGAAAACAAAAAACACACAGCAATTTCTAATAAAGATTTCTTACACATATAGTGGAGTTCTACATCAAAAGCAGTAATGCGCCACTTGTAAAAGTAAATCTGTTGGGCTTCTACTTGGTACTCAGACACCAATTCTAAGCGCCACGCTGCCAGACAGGAAACGTAAAAAAATTAAAATGAAAAGATTTTTTATGCAGTATTTTCCTGAAACAGTGAAAATAAACTATTATATGTGAGCAATAGTTTGGAGACCTAAAAAAATGACATCCTACCAAGAGATTTAAAAGTGCAATGTGGTGAGGCAAGTACCAACGCAGTGGTAATTAAAGTCTTGTAAAAAAAACTGCAATAAAAAAACTAACATCCCGGCAGTAATTAAAAAGTCTTCTGGTTGCATTCAGAGAGATTTATAAATGTCTGCCCCATTTCTGGCCAGCCCCAAAACGTTGTTACAGCACTGGGAATGACCAGCACTCCCATTTCTGCAAACAACTGTGTCATCCTGAATGTTGTTGTTTTTGTCCTTTCCGCACTTCCCTCTAGGGGGTTGCTGAAGGTGCAATATAGAATCTCTTGCGGGTTTTTTAAACAGGGACTTAATTATCATCAGTAACATTGAAGGAGCTCTTTGGATGGAGCATCTTTTTTGGGTTGTTTTATTTGTATTTTATAAGGCAGCCTATGGACATCAATAAACATGGGATATAACTGTAAAAAATTGTAAAATAACACATTTTGTAGCCAAGAAACTTTATGCTCACAAACAATCCTTATTGTGTGCTCAGTGGTGTGGCTGCTTATTCTCCTAACTATTTGTTGTTGTGACCCTGTCCCTCAAATTTTAGATCCTCCTGTTCTTAAAGACTAAAGTTTTACACAGAAACAAGCCCTCACTCTTCACCAATTTATTTTCATGAATTTCATCCATTTTCCATTACAAGGATCTTTAAGGAACATAAGAGTGCTCACTCCTCTGTTTTTCTGTGAGCCAATAAACAGCCATACATACATTTATAATGTTCGTGCTAAAATATTAATTTTTTTCTTTCTTGTGTTTACAATAGGGAGTCACACTGTTGTTTCAGAACATATAACACAATGCACATCAAGTAGTTAATATCTGATTTAGTTGGGCATGGTGTGAAAAAAATAGAAAAGTGTATTTTAAAATTACTTATCTGCTTTTAAAAACTTTTTTTTTCTTTCACCTATAAAATGCAATTTAGTGTATTAAAGTATGAAATAAATATTACTTTTATTCTAATCCTTTAGGTGGGAATAATGTAAGCAATAGTGCAACACTAAACCAAACACAACCACAGCCCTTTCTTTGAGTGTCCTAGTAGAGTGGGCCTAATAAGTCAATGTGGGGAGTGTGAGAAGGACAGAATGTATCTAATCCTTTCCACTTGACTGGCCTTTCAACAGGCAGATCTGACAGAGATCCTACTCCATCCCCTTTCCTACCCCTCTGCTATACACATTAGGTCCCAGTTGATTTGACGGGCAAACCAGGAAGAGGAATAATTTTAAATGATTTTAAAAAATAGACATATATGAAGCGCCCGTGCTAAGAGAGTAGTGATGGAGAAGAGAAAAAAGGGAAGCGCAAAGGTCATAGAGAGATGGAGAGGCACCGCACAGCCTGAGGTTGGCATTCGACTCATTTTATTGACCTTGCAAAAGAGCAGCTCTGAAATAAAACACAAAAAACTACAGACAAAGGTTGTGCTATATTAGGAATCCCTCCAGAAAAAAGTTTAAATTAAAAAACATGCAGTTCTGTCTCATGTCACACTTTGGTTATTGTTAAGGCATAGTGGAATAAAACACTATTAAATACGTTTTTTTACAGCATAAAAGTATTCTTATCACATTCTTCATGTCACATCGTGCCTCTATTCTTCCTCTGTCTACCCCACTGTGAAGCCTTCTGCAGCAACATTGTCATCCTGTTTCTCCAAAGCCAATCTGCCATCTGCACTAAAACAGAGCAGAGTAACCCTGCAGGTGCACTGTTTGCTAGGAGGGGAAAATAAAAGCAAAAACAAATTAAATCATGCTTTAATTTACCATGCAATGTCAGGCATGTTCTGAAAAACATGTTCCCCTGAGCAACAATCTTAACAACATAATTCTCTTTGTGCTCCGTTTGAAGATTTCTCAGAACTGGTCAGCGGTACAGATTAAAATGCTGAATATAAATCATCTGATTGGTTTCGAGTATTATCCTCTCCTGCCTCTATGCATATTTTGCAGATGCAATATGCATACATGCAGAGCACTTCACCTCAGATTTAGCTGTCGTCTTGACCTCCTGTGTCTGACGCGGGTTTAATGAGCCACAGCCTGTCAGGTCCACAGACGGACCTGGGCTCATCCCCACTTCATCGATGGATGCCACAAACTGGCTGTGCATGCTCATTTCAACGATGTCCCTTTTAATTCGTGACAATAAGGCATGTTACAGCAATATTTCAAGGTTATGTCAATTAATTGATCAATTACATATTAGTAAAGCCATCTAGGAAATGTGACAGAGATCATTAGAGTCAGTTATGAGGTGTTTCACCTAGTCTGATCTAACTACAGTGAAGAGTGTTTTGGTTAACCTTGCAATGAAGACATAACATTGGGAGACTGAATGCAGAAGCTGCTTACAGAGATGGCAGACATAATGTGGGGTGCGAGAGAGTTCGAGCGTTTGCCCAGACGGGCTCATGTATAAGACTAGCTGTAATAAAATATACGATCCAGACTTCAGCCTCATCTTTATGGAAGGAAGAAGATTTTTTTTTCATGACAGTTGTCATCTCAAATATAACTCCGACTGTTGGGTTATCAGTGAACTCCAAACAATCTTCCTTGTGCATTGCCGTAACAAGGAAACATGTGACATTTAAAAGATGACAAAGTAAAATTATGACCTTCTATTCGCTGATTCATGCTCCTTTAAATTAAAAGCTAAGGATCTACAGCTGTGCTTGGAGTCCTGTGAGCCACAGCAGTGATTGGCTCTAAATGAGCTACAGATCAACGTAAGACTTAAAGTGAAATGCAAACAATGATGTATGTTGGATTTTTATCAAGAAAGAGATTTTGCCGGTTGATGTTCTTGTCAAAATTCAAGCATTTAATCGCATTCATTAAGTATACTTTTTTACTTTGTTTATTAATTTATATGCTATTTTGAGAACAGGGAGACAGCAGAGGGGAAAAAAAGATATCTAACAATAGGACTGGATGAAATCAAAACAATAAGAACATAAGGATGAGGAATGAGAAGGATGGATGAAAGAGATGTGGGCAAAGACTTGTCAAAGGATGAAAGACATAAGAGGATTTGTATGAAAAGAATTATGTATGAGAGTAATGATAGATGTAAGTGATGTGGCATAAGACTAAACAGGAATACAGGGATGAGAGGAATGGGGAACAGGGAGGATGAAGTAATAAGGATAGGAGCGCTGAGATAGATCAACGAATGAAATGGATGAGGAATGGGAGGGATGGTGGACCAGAGGGAAATATGGTAGTGGGGGGTAAAAGAATGGAAAGGATGAGGAATGAAAATGAATGAGGGAATGTGGACAAGAGGGATAAGGGATGAGAGGGATAATAGATGAGACTGAATGAGGGATGAGAAAGATGAAGAGATAAATTTTTCGTTCTAGAAACAATAACGAATGTGCTTTTTTTTCTGAGTCAGTTGGGTGTCAGCCTTCAAAGATCTAGTTAGAAAAACATTGCAACGGTCTACCACGTGTGAAAAAGATAGATTTTCTCATTCACAATGAGAAATATCACAAATTTAGCAGATTTGCAGCAACATCAACACCTGCTGGTTTGTATCTATTGCACTAGCTTTGATATGTTAAATTAAACTACTAGTGTTTTGAAGCGACATTTCTTAAAAAATTTTGAAACCACTGTACTAAGCTAAACTGATTTAAACTTTAAAACCCTAGACAAGACTACTGTATATTGGTCTTAAAGTAGCAACACTTAATGCATCAGAAAACTAGTGGGGATGTAATTAGGCAAGGCATGGCAACTTTATTTGAATTGCCCATTTTCAACTACAAGGCAATTCAGGGTGCTTTGGATGATTAGGGGATAAAATAAAAGCAGAAATAAACCAACAGCAAAAGCTTAAAACACAACAGTATAGACACATAACATATGGCAAATTAAAACATATGACATTCCAGCAATTATTAATCACTTACTCAAAGGCTGCTCTAAACAAATGAGTTTTTAGCTTTGATTTAAAGAAGCTCGATGTTTCAGCAGCTCTGCAGTGGTCTGCAAGTTTGTTTCAGATTTGAGGAGCACAGAAACTGAAAGCTGCTTCTCCATGTTTGGTTCTAATTCTAGGGATGTTGAGTAGACTCGCATTAGAGGACCTGAGTGTTCTGGGGGGTTGGTATAGTGGTAACAGGTCTTCAACATACTTTGATGCTAAGCCATTCAATGATTTATAAACTAGTAAAAGTATTTTGAAGTCTATTCTCTGAGCTACAGGGAGCCAGTGTAAGGACTTTAGAACTGGGGTGATGTGCTCTACATTCCTGGTTCTAGTGAGGAACACGAGCAGCAGCGTTCTGTATCAGCTGCAGTTGTCTGATTGACTTTTCAGGCAGACCTGTGAAGACGCTGTTGCAGTAATAAACCTGACTAAAGATAAATGCATGGATGAGTTTTTCGAGGTCCTGTTGCGACATCAGCCCTTTAAGCCTAGAAATGTTCTTCAGGTGATAGAAGGCTGACCTTGTTATTGCCTTTATTTGACCCTGGAGGTTCAGGTCTGAGTTCATAACTACACCTAGATTTCTTGCCTGATCTGTAGTTTCTAGCTGTATTAACTGAAGCTGTGTGCTGACACTTGATCGTTCCTCTTTAGGTCCAAAAATAATTACTTTAGATTTGTTTCTATTCAGCTGGAGATTTGCAGATTTTTGGACAGAAAAAATTAAGAACCAATTAATGCAATCATAACTTTAGGCAAACAGATTTTGGAGGACTCTCTCTAAAGAAACATATGTTGCAATGAGAAGCCTGTTAATCAGGATTTCAGGATAACATCGGATTAAACCCAATTCAAAAATTATTAAATACTCCTAAAACTATCTTAGCATGTGGACATGTACCAAGAGTTGCACACAAACATGGACTTGACTCCCCAAAATTTGCTTCAGCATAGGAGTAGTGAAGAGTCTTAAGAGAGAAGAAATGTTTGAAGACGAATCTCCTCTAATCAAACATTAATCTTCTAGAAATATTATGAAATTATGAAATACACGCTAAAAGATTCAGACAGGCCGAGTTAATTTTTCTCTGTATTTCATACAGCCTGATTCTGCTTTACACACCCTACCGACTGTAGATGCCTGTCACCTAGTCGTGCTTTGTTCACAGTAAGAGAGAGAGCGCACCGGGCTGTTAATTGTTGCTGAGTGGTTGCTCGGGTGTGTCACAGATGTTACAAGGTTTTTCAGGGAGAAGCAGCTGCAGGTGAGATTGAATGAGGAGAGGCTGTATCTCTTTTCCCTGAGGCAGCAAAGTTTATTCTGCCTCATCTATAATATCATAGGTTAATGAAGGGAAAGAAGCTTTAGGAAGAACTAAGGTTCAAAACCATTTTTGTAAGGTAATCTGGTTTTAAAAGATTAATTATGTACACCAGCCTCCAAATGTATTGGTGTCTGTGGTAAAGATGTGTAAAAATGCATCTTTTCTTGCAGTAGCATAATTTCACCTTAAAAGTTTTTGAAAAACTATAATTAAACAGTATATTTATTGAAAGGTGGGAAAGTCAAATTTAGTCCTGGCCTTTGACTGATTGAGTATGAGATGCCAAACGGTTATTTTCATCACAGTATTATTCTGATTACTACTTTATTATTGTTGGTGTAATTGTGAAGCCCTTTTTAAGCTTTTATTTTTAAATGTGATCATTGTAATTGTTTTTGACGAAATCCACAGTGTCACAATTATTATATCATCAAAGCTATTTTTATTTAAAATTTTAGTATCATTTTCTTTTTTTAATATTGATCAGTGTCTTTAAGCTTCCAGTTTCTCTGGGTTACCAATATAACTTTACACATAAGCCCATTTGTCTCAGCCACTTTTCAAAATAGGCACGGTAGGAAAAACATGCCACTCAAGTAGGGCAGATGTGTCAGGAAAGCACTAATAATAAGAAAATCACTAATTACCAAAATTTGCCTATGTTTTCAATCAGCAATAATGAAAACATTCAAAACAAGTGGAACTTTGACAAACAAGGATGGACAACGTGAATGCAAGATAAGCATATTCGACTTTATTGATCCGAATAGAGACACACCAGAGTAAACAAACAACGACACTACACAATCAAGGCCACTGAAACAGGTTTAAATGCCATTCCACACTACTGCCACTTTGACATGATTAGGAACCATAAAATATGTTTAAATGGTGCACTATAAAAATTACAGAATCTATAATCCTGTTGGGGTTTTAAAATGATGATCACACATAATAAGAAAAATAGAAAATGCAGAACTAAATACAATAAAAATGTACTTAAGTCTAGATTTCATTTGAGCGACTGGTATTAAATTCTATGAGAGCAACAACACAGTTATTTCAAATTTACATGAAGCCAAATTATAAGTGCAACAAAGGTACAGACTACCCTAAAATAAAATTTATTTATTCATCCATTGTCTATACCTGCTTATCCGGGGGAGCTAGTGCCTATTTCCAGTGGTTATTGGATGAAGACAATAACAGTCATATATTTCTGGAATGTGGGAGAATGCCATAGGACCTGAACAGAACCCAAACACACAAGGGGAGAACAGGAAAACTCCATTCCAAAAGACCCCGGGCGGGGATTTGAACTCAGGACCTTCATGCTGCAAGGCAACAGTGCTACCAACTTTGCCCCCATGTAGCCAAGCAATTTATTCATGAATGACCTCCGATTAGCAAAGTTAACTGAAAGCCAAAGCAAAATTATACATTTTAAGTTTCCATTAAAACAAAGGACATTAAAGTATTGTCTGTTGCAGGCACAAATAACCATCTCATTTGTCTATAGGAGAACCAGAGAACCACAAATTGTTTGCTAAATAATTTGACTTAGCTCAAAAGGATATCTTGGCAAAAATAATGCTGTAAGGGCCACCATCCACAGGCTGCGAAAACTGGATTATTTTAAGGCTCCCAAGAAGCTGTGGGACATAAAGCCACCTTACAGCAACAATAGTTTTTGTAAATTGACGCACCCTTCCAAAGAACATTAGAACTCTATGGTCAGCATATATTTGCTGAAGCACGCCTCAAGTTGCTCTTACGAATTGAACAGCAGCACCAACTTTGTAAAAAGGCTGTAGGAATATGCCCCCTCCTGTACATGAATCTCTGCAGACTCCAGAGTTCATACAGACTTGGAGATTCGTACAAACCTATGTGACCATATAGCTTAAGGCTGCCTTAAGGAAGTAATAAGAAATGGTCCAAAAACCGTTCATAGGATGTTTGCAACCCTTCGTACGTATCTTTGTGACCGAGCTTTTAGGCAATCCTGATGTGATCCTGTACATCTAATCTACAGTATATGATCAATGCTCCTGGGAACGATCTGAAAATTATTCTGTCTTAATTATTGAATTGAAAGATTGCATCTTTGTTTATTTCTGCCTTTTAGTCCTTTTGGACAAACATGGTAATCTACAAATGCCCAAGACTTCAAAACAAATTTTCCCAAACCAGCAGCTGAAATCACATTTTTATCTGCACTTCTTATAAATGGTGTATGTTATTTACAGACTGGCTTTAAAAACCAAACCTAAAGAGGACAGCCACCCCTGTAAAACCTAGGTCTGCTCTGATTGGTCGGCGCCACTGGCTTGTACAGACAAAGACCACCACTGTATGTCAGCTCAACTGAAAATTAAAAAATTGAGAAGGTGATTCAGTGGATGAGTCATCTTCATTTTTAATTGCATTCCAAGAAATGACAAAGCCCATTAGGACTAATATCTATAAAAAGACCCTTTTTTTTTCTATGTTGGACCAAATAATGGTGTATAGGTAAGCATGGTATGATGAATGAATATTTCTGCATAGACAGTTTTATAGTCTACAGTAGCGAACAAAAAGTAACTGCGACTTGATAAAATGTCATTATCAAGCCAGACTGTAAGCATGGCTAAAAATAGCAAACTGTGTATGAATTACAGTCATAAACATCCGGTTAAGGGAGAACAATATGGGATTTCAAGATTTCCAAACCTATAAAAAGAATGCTGCATTGAGATTTTCGACCTTTAGGTCAGAAAAGAGCTGATAAACACGTATTGCGTTTCACCGGCTTCTTTACTGGCTTCTTCACAAGCAGCGACATGCTCAGGATCTCTACAGATCCCAACCCCGGCCCTCCACTGTAACTTCAAACCAAAGCAATCAATCGGTGAGAAACATACACACATTTTACTTGAAGGCTCCTCTTGGATGTATGTCGTTTTATTTTCACGGCGTAACTCTTTACGCATGGAGCATAAAACTTAACCCGGAGGCAATTATTATTCTGACTGCATGGTATAAACAGCTGTGCAAACACAGTTTTCTGTTTGAAAATAACTCTCCAATGAACTCTCATGCTTATATATTAAAAATAAAATTATATAAGTTAATAAAAGAAGGTCAAACATTAATTTAAGTTTGCTTTTAACAAACTGTACATTTTAAATGCTGCACTGTAATTATACTATAGTGTGCAACAATCTTCTGATGTAGTGTAATTCTTCACTATTTACACCCCTTAAACATTTCCACAAACAAAACAATACAGTTTCAATAGTTTTTGCGAAAAAAATGAATGAAGAAAAATATTAATGTAGGAAAGCCACAAGAAATCACACTCATGATTTGTCACAAGCCAAGGACACAGCAAATGTGTGGAAGAATGTACTCTGGTCAGGTGAGACCAGAGTCTATGAGCAAAATACAATGTTTGGTATAAAACATTAATTGTAAAACATGGTGGTGGCAGGATCATGCTGTAACTATTCCTTCAAAAGCTGTAATTTCAGCTAAAAATGAATCTACAAAGACTCAGAGGGGATGAATGTAAATTGTTGCCAAACTTTATTCACATTCTCATTCAAATAAAACATTGAAAATTATATAAAATCATATGTACACATTTTTGTCAATCTATCACATAAAATTCCAATTGAATACATTCAGCTTGTAACGTGACAAAAAGTGAAAATGTTCCAGCTGTATGAATACTTTTGCTCAGCACTGTAAGCAGTCATAATCTAACATCTATAATTATAATCTCTGTAGTGCTTAGTCTAAAAAAGTTGGGGTCAGTTTAATACCAGCAGGTCATGAGTGGAATACCTTTATCAAACGACAAATTAACTAAGCCATAATTTCAGGTTGTATCTCGGGGTTGCTAATGTATTACAGTTACAGAGAATACCATTGCGAAAAAGCTCAATATTTTTATGTCAACTCAAATCAAGAAAGCTGAAGCAAGAGGGAATCGGTTTTGAGACTGGGCCACGTGATTGTCCTGAAAGACCTTCAAGCAAAAAAGGCTGCAAATAATGCACATTAATTAAGATAAATGAATAACTGAATTGCTTTGTTTAAATTGCCCCTAACAAGGCTATAAAAACAACATTTTGCTCTGAAAGACTTATTTCAAGTTAAAGTCCAAAGTGCAAAATTTTTCACTGAAAGGGTTTTCTTAGCAATAAATGGAAATTAACCCATTTTATGACATTTTTGCTCCCAGATATTGTAAGAAGAAGGAAAAGCAATTATTGAGATGCACAATTACTCTCTCAGACTGTTATAAATCCAGGGTACTCACGGATCCACTCCCTGCCAGCGAGTAGCATGTTTAGCTGGGGTTGAGCCAATACGATAAAAAAGATTATTTTTATTTAAGTACTCTCACAGAAAAGAGGGATGAATAGAAATACAAATTTTTTATTCTTTTCAAAAGCTGTTTTCAAAGACTGTTTTCCTTGTGAGTTTAGCTTTGCGTGACATACATTCCACCTTTTTCCCATTTATCAATAGAATGTGTCTTACTGGAAGAAGAAAGCTCCGACTGTCAGCTCTCGTGACTCTCCACATGTTCCCGATGTCTATCTTGATGCCGGGCCTCATCCTCATCAAAGCCAACTCTCAGCTTGTAGATCACTCGCTGACATAATTGGCTTTGACCGCAGCTGAGTTTGTCCAAGTTTGGCAAAGGTGAGAAAACTTTTAACACAATCAGCTTTTGTGATGTGTACCCCTAATCAAACCGTGTTTTACTCAGTCTGTGTGTGTAATTATTTTTTTGTATGTACAAAAAACCAACCAGTTTGTATGTATGGCAAGGTGAATTTGTATAACAATTCATAGTTCAAAGTACTTTACAGGAAAATAAATGGAGGTAATAAAACTGCATTGGAAGCAAATATGTTTAGAGAATGGGGATAAAATGGGAAAGCTTGCAGGTATTTAAGGACTTGCGTGATCTAACCAATTTTCCAGTTGCTGGGCAGGACTCTGGCAGAAGCATTTTGGAGTCTCAGCTACCTGATTGATTTTTTTTTTTTACAGAGACCAGTAAAGACACCATTATAATAATCTAACCTGCTAAAAATATAAGTATTCAATACTTTTGGGTTCTCTCTTGATAGGTAACCCTTTACTCTGACAATGTTTTTACCTTAGCAGTAGGCAGTGGATGTTAAATGTGGGTCTGACTCCAAAATCATTGATTCCAGTTGAGTACTGACCTCCAACCTTGTATTTTTGTTCGGGACCAAAAACAAAGGCTGTCACTTTTGCAAGTTGGAGGACATTCTGACCCATCCTCATAGTGATACCAAGAGCAGATTAGGCACTTTCCCAGTCTGTCAGCCAATATCTCAAAATCAAATGTGTCAAGCAAAGCATTGAGATCCAGTAAAGCAAAGAAAAAGTATTATAAGTAAAAAATTGAGACATTTGTCTTTTAAAACCTTTACCAATGCCATCTTAATCTCTGAATATTGGAACTGTGGCCTTTCTCTGTTGTTGATATACTGCTCTAAAATGTTTTTGCACCCTTACAGAGTTCTGGTTTTGCTTTTCAGTCACATTTCTGTCATACTTTTTCAGATCATCAAACAAGTTGTATTATCAGTTAGTGATAACCTAAAAATACAAAATGCATTTTTCAAATGAAGATTTTATTTATTAATAGACTATGCTATCCAAAACAACCTGGCCCTATGTAAAACAATAAACAATCCCCCTCTAATTCTACTAACTGGTTGTACCACCCTTGGCAGCAACAACTTCCATAATGCACTTCCAATAACTAGCAATGAGACTTTTATGTAGCAGTGGAGGGATTTTGGCTACTTTTCTCAGCAGAATTGTTTTAACTCGACTATATTTGTAACATTCCTCATGCCAGGTCTCACCTATCAGTCTGATTTTATGCACCTGTGCCATGCCTGATTGCTTTCTCCACTCCACCTGTCTCTCTCACTATTTAAACAGCCCCTTGCCTCTGCTTCCCTGCCAGATTTTCGAACGCTCACGCCAGTAGATATCAAGCCTTTCGTTACTGATCTCCACCACCGACCTGTTTCATGTTCTCTGAGTTTCTGCCTTTGCCTAGCCCTCGTCTGACCTCGATTGCCTTTCTGACCTCCCAACGCCGAACCCAGCTTAAGACCCTGACCACCGATCTCTGCCTCCCCTGGATAAACTGATCTCCCGCCTGCCCGTGTATGACCTGCGCCTGTTTTCCGGTTTTTGATTCTGATCAGCCCAAGTGACAAGGTGGATATTTCAAGCTGTTGTTTAAGTATCCCCACTCAGGAGGAGAAGCACGTGGTGCACCTTTCCTGTCGCTCTTGTGAGCTTTCTAAGCCCCGCAGCAGCCTCCGCTCCTGACGTCACCGCCCCAGAGAATTCCCAGTCATCCTCCCCGCCGCAGAGCCAGAGTTCCAGCCTGCAGAGTCTTTTGCACATTTATAATCTATTGTTTAATAAAACCTCCTCCTGAGTTATTGCTCACTCCTGTGTTGTGGCTGAATTTTGGGTCTTCCTTGTGGTCCGTGACAATATTGGAGGGTTCCTTACAATAATGTGCCTTTTTAAAGCTATGCCATATTATTACAGCTGTATTTGAGTTGAGACTTTGACTAGACCACTTCAGACTGTTCAGTTGTTCAGTTTTGAATCATTCAGAGATGGACTTGCTTATGTATTTCCGATCTGATATGTCAAAGCTTAAGGTCACAAACAGATGGTCGAAGACTCTCCAACAGGATTGTCTGGTAGAGAGCAGAGTTAATGGTGTCATGAATTACAAATAGTTTTCCAGGTCCTGAAGGAGGAAAGCAGCCACAGACCATCACACTACCACCACCATGTTTGACTGTCCATATGATGTTTTTCTAAAACGCTGTTAGTTTTATGTCAGGTGTAACAGGATGCACCTCAAATGAGGTCCACAGTTCTTTACATGTTGTTTTCTTTTGCAAACTAATTGTGGTTTGCTTGAGCCACAAATCTTTTGAAATTGCTCGGTATCCAGACTGATAGATGTCAATGACTTTATTTCTAATTTGTTCTTGAATTTCTTTGTATGACGTGCTGCTTTTTGAGATACTTTTGGATCACTTCATGGAGTCATATAGATGCTATTTTAAATTTCTTGATTCTTCAGGACTGGCAATGATTACGCTGGGGTTTACCTATTGACATTGAACAAAAAATATGTATGAAATATTCAACAAGGGGGCAATTACAGTTTTCCACAGGGCGAGGATGGTTTGCATAGCTTGTTTCTCTTAATATTAATGAAATCCTCATTTGAAAACTGCCTTTTATATTTAATCAGGTTGTCTTTGTTTTATATTGAAATTTGTTTGATAACTTGAAATGTTTAAATGTGACAACAAAATATAAAACACAAGCAATGCAAGGAGACAAATACTTTTTCAGGAAACTGTGTTATTCATGGTATGATGTCTACAGTGATAAAATAAACCAATTCAATTTGCTCAACTAGAGTGCTGTTTAATCTTCTGTAGGTCTTTTTTACATTTTATGCATGTGCACTGAAAGTTCAATGCAGTGAATAGCTGTCTTTCCTAAATGTGAATTTTGGTGGATATTGATAGACTGACTGTGTGTTCTGTCAGCTAAAATGTGACCAGAATGTCTGAGGCTTCATTTGTCCCTCAGCGAATACTGGCAGTGAATAAACAATCGAAACGGATTGGGATTCTTTTAAAGTCTGAATATACAGAACACTAATAAATCAAGTTGTTTTTTTATTTTTATTAAGGGGTTTTTCATACGGTTGCAAAAAGAAAGGGATTTATTTCTGGATTAATTGCCTAATCACTGTGACTTTAAATCAAGCACTCACATTTTATGGATGTCAATTATTTATATAAAAAGATGTGTTCACATTACCATTCACCAGCAGGGACCCCGCCACAATAGTGCGAGTTCAAAGATTTATGGAAGAGAATGTGGGGACATTTGCTGCTGGAGCCTTTGGAGATGGAGACTCCCTGGATGCTACTAATCATACAGAAGAGCAAATTGTGGCTGAGGGATGAATGTATGGAAGAAAGAATGAGCAAGATGAGACAGATTAGAGAGGGGTTGGGGGGATGAGAGTCATATAGGAGATATGATTGAGGGATGAGGTGTTTGGGATAGGAGAAAAGGGAGCAGAGATTGACGAAGGAGCAAAGGGATGAAGAAAAAAAGATGAGAGGGATGAGACTTGATGAGGAATGGAAGGATGAGGAAATAGAGATTAGACTGACAGGAATATTGGACTGAAAGGGATGAAATTGAAGAAGGGATGAGGGAAATAGATGGGAGGGACAAGGAAGGAGAGGGATGATAGATGACTGAGCTAAAGTAACATGGATAAGAGGATTAATAGTGAATGAAGGATGAGAGGGATGAGGTCATGGGGATAAGCGATATATTAATAAATGATGTGTAAGAGGGAATGAGGTAATGGGATATTTGGGATGAGACTGTATGAGGGATGAGCAATAAAAGCTGAATTATAGATGGGAGGGATGAATTTACATAGATAAAATTTATGAGATTGAAAGGATGAGTAATAAGGGTGTGATGATTTAGAGAATTGAGGTAGCAGGGAAAAGAGAGAGGTGACTGAATGATGGATGAGTGGGATGAGTAGTGAGGGACTGAATGAGAAATGAGAACAATGATGGAATATGTATGAGAGGAATACTGAATGAGATTGGCTGACAGGGATGATGTAACAAGGTTGAGAAGGTAGAGTATAAGTGAAAGATGAGGTGAATAAGAGGTATGAGAGGTATTAAGTAATACTGGTTTAAGGGATATATAAGGAGTCAAATGGTTACAGAAATAAGGATGAGGAATGAGATAGGGATGAGAGATTGTAAGATAGATGAGGCACGAAGTTGAGAGTGAGGGAGGGTGGGGTTTGAAAAAAACATGGTGAACAGTGCGGATCAGGTGAGTTGGGTATAAATAGACTGCTGTGTTGTTGGAGGTGTGATTAAGGTGAAACCCTGCTCCCAAGTTAAACTCTGTAAAATAATTTTTAGTTGCCATTTTTGTTAGTTACTCAATATACATTTTAACAGATACCTAACATGCACATTTCATTTCATTGCAAAGATTGATCAATTATGCTTGTTATAAACTACTAGCCTACTTGCAAATGAAGATATAAAGCAATGCATTTTGAAATTTACCAGTTTAACCAGTTTATGCATTGAATTAAATTAAATTGCGGTGAATTAATTTGGTGATAAGAAAGTGTCTTTGCTAATTTTGATAGGCTATTTTAAAATGTTTAAGAAATAGCGGAAATATGAAGATACAATATTTGATTAATTAAATCTCTCAGGGGTTATGCCTAATTTGCAGGGAAGACATTTTAGGACGGAGAATGAAATGGAGAAAAAAACATTTTCTCTAAACCCTCCTAACACTCTAAAGGAAGGTCCTCCCATCAATGAAACTTGCGATGAAGCAAACTGCTGCTAATCCTACATCTTCCTGTGTGAGCACACAGGGTCAGCCAAGTAAAGCATATTAAATAACCAGAGGCCCTAAATTCATTTGAAAATAAATGCTGTTTGAGAGGCAATCAGACGGGAGGGGGATATCCAGAGAACTTTCCCGGTTCGGTGACGTCTCCTTTTATATGCACGCTCTGACATCTCCCTCCCAACATTTACACTGGAGCACACAAGCAACGTGGGGTGTAGTAAACCTCACTGATGCTCGCTCACTTTCAAATCTAGGGCACGGGACTGCTCAACACAAAACAGATAGCGGTGACAGATTTAGAAATAAAAGATTAAACGCTTGTGAGCTGAGAAAAACACACAAAAATATCCCCTTTCTGTCCTTTACAGAGGCATTTTACTCGCTAACACACCTAATCAGAAGATAAAAAGCAGATAAGTCTCCAGGACATTAAATAAAAACTACATTCGTTGCACTCTATAAACCCAAAATCTACAGCAGTGTGGGATTTGAGCTGCTCTGCTTTTGACCACAAGAAGATTTAATCATTGATGAGCACAATTTTTCTCAGACACACCTGGAAGGATAACACCAGCCCTCTGATGCTCCCTCTGGGAAAACTGTACATTTAGAATCAGGGGATCAAGGTCAAGGCAGGGGGGAATGCAGCATAGTGTTGTGCATAGCGTTGAGAACACACTATTATTTCAATAGAAAACCACAATGACAACAGGTCTTCTTTTACAGTGCCTCACAAAAGTATTTTAACCCCTTGAACTTGTTCACATCTTGTCTTATCACAGCCTCCAACTTAAGTGTATTTGAATGGAATTTTATGTGACAGAACATTAAAAAAAAACGGTGCATAAATATGAAGTAAAAGGAAATTGACAAATTATTTTTTATTTTTTCAAATAAAAATCTGAAAAGTGTGGCATGCATTTGTATTAATTCCCATTTATGCAAATAATTGTTTTCAGGAATAATCTAATTAGTAAATAAAGTCTACTAATTTGTAGTAGACTGGTCAGGGTTAATGTTGTGGAGGGCTTTAAAACAGGGTTAGGTTACAAAACCATATGCCAGCATTTAACAATCCATTATTAAGGCAAACAGACTCCGGAACAACTGCAAACCGACCAAGACATGGCCGTCCAACTAAACCAACATGTCAACCAAGGAGGGCAGTATTAAGAGAACCAGCCAAGATATCCATGGAAACTTCGGAGAAGCTGGCGATGGTGATGGCTGTTAATATGGGACACATGGGCATTTGCCCAGGGGGGCATTAGAAAGAGAGGAGAATAGGCAGTAGATAAGAAACATAATTTAGCTTTCAGTTGTGCCTCTGCTTAGAACAGGCAGAGTATTTCAAGTACTTTGTGTGGGATAGCACTGTATGTTGCCCTAACTCCAGAATTTATTGGATTTATTGCGTGAAAGGTGCTCACCATATCCAGCCATAGCTACGAAGGAATGGCCCAGATGAAACCCCGTTCATGTGTTTGAGTGGCCCAATCAAAGTATAAACTCCGAGTCTTTAGATGTCCAAAACTGGTACACACACACACCACAAAAGACTTGCTTTTGCAAAGTACTGGCTCAGGAGGGCTGGATACAAATTAATGCCACTCCTTTCAAACCTGTTTGTTAAAGAGAAAATATTTTAACTTTATGTTTGTTCTACTTCATAATTAGTCATTATTTTATGTTTATAAATCAAATCAAATCCAAATAAAATACAATGTTTGTGGTTGTAATGTGACAAAATGTGAAAAAGTTCAAGGGGTGTGAGCACCTTTGTTGGGTAACTCAATACGTTCCGCTCCTGACTGAGATCCCAGATTAGCTCTCACCAGGACAAGGTAGCATTTTAATTAAACGAAGCAGATCAGCTCCTCGACTATCTGATGGATAAGGGAAGCAGAGAGGGGCGAACACAGCGGGAGAGAGATTATGAAAATTAAAGGTGGATAAAACAGAAAAAAGATCCAGCCCGGGAGGAAAGAAGGAAAAGAATAAACACAGAGAGGCATGCTGCAACCTCATAAAGAAACGGCTAAAATCATAATAACAAAATGAATAATTCAGAAGCGAATGGGGGAAAGGTTCAGTTCCCTATAATGAGTGTTTTTGTGAGGTCGTAGTTTCGTAACCTAAGCAGGCCTTTGAGCGTGCACATGTGGCTATGTCTGAGTAGGAGAGATACTGCTGATTCAGTGGGGATGGATGAAGGTGACCCTCTTCTGCTCCTGCTGCCTGTCTCTCCTCCTGATATTGATCCCAGTTGTCCAACTCAGATCTCACTCAAGGATACACTCATTGCCTCCTTGACATTTCGAAAACGACAGTGTGAAAGCTGTAACTGCACGCCTGGTCATTGAATAGTTGCCGATCTGAAGTTAGAGTAAACCACTTAATGTTTTTCAGTTGATCAAAACTTAATCTCTTAATATGCATGCACATGAGCTGCACTTCTGGCTTGGATGTGTTGTTGTTGTTTTCATACCAGGCTGCACACAAAGAGTTGAGAACTAAGAATAGAGCAGGCTACAACTGCAGCATTCAAATGCAGTGGCTGGGAGCAAAGGTTTGGACCACAGATGGGAGAATGTGCCTGCGTAAACCTGCACTGTCAAGGGTAAACTACCCTGCACACACCACACAGACACACACCCCAGCACGTTTTCACCTCACCTCAAAACAGCAGCATGAATATGCATGAGGCCGAAGGACGCAGGAGAAACATAATTAGACAATCAACAACTCCCAGATGACACGAATTACTACCACAGACGGGATGTGCCTCTCATTTCATCCTCCCCTCTTCTTAGCAGTAAAAAGTGGAGTTGTGCTTATACGTCAACATGAATTTCCACTTACTAGTGGCTCAAACTTGGGCTGAGAGCTGGAATGAGGCACAGGACAAACACAGAATAAAAGCCAGAGGTTCGGCTCAGCTAAAGTGCACGGCAGCTGCTGAGCGCCTATAACAAGAAGTGTGAGGAAGATGAGAAACAACCCAACTCAAACAACCCAACATCAAATATATCTCCTCCTCAAATGAATTATTTTTATTAGCCGCATTACCTTAAATGTGCTTCTAATTCGGAGCACTGGCCATGCATGCACAGGTCAGAGTCAGACATGCATCCCTTTGAAACAAGCTTCAGGTCTCAAACTGAGACACACCGTAAGCATACAGCGACACACACACACACTTTACTGTCACAGTAAAAGGGCTGCGAGGTGCTTTGGTGCACGTTCTTGTGCATGTGCATGCACACACACCTGGCTGTGAAGTACAGAGTATATATTTGAAGGTGTGAGTTATTGCTGGCAAAATGGGAGCAGGTGCACTGAACAAAGGCTTCTGTTTAGGTTTCATTAAGGTAATTTGTGGAGGAGATTGGAAATTTAAAACAAATATAGGAATGGGATTAGAAAAGTTGCACAGGCTATTTAAGCATTCAGATGCACTACCAGTGGCAGTTCTTGAATACATGGCAACCTGGGCATGCCCCTTCCTTTGCATCCCATAACACCCCCTTCATCATATGTGTAAAGATAGTTTTCTCCATACTTTTAGCAATTGGTTATCTTTAATTTTATATCAATCACTATTTAAATCAATTTTTTAAATTCATTTTACCTTTTTTCTGATTATACTTTTACTTGATTTTGTTTTATATTCATGGTGATCCAGCCATCTTTACCTCTTTCAGAAAAGGTTTATCTCAATGGGAGCTATTATAATAATAAGACTTTATTTTTATTATTACTGTTGTTGTTATACAACAGTTTATGTTTACCAATAAAGCATTAAAACACAATTTCCACATGGAAAAAGGATTTCCTTTTAAATGATTTTATTTATGTTTCTTTGCACTTCTGTTTTTATAAAATTAAAACACAGGCACACATGTCATATTTTAATCTCCTAAAAACAAATATAAAGATAACGTGTTTCAGTCATTAAATTGAGTTACAGAAACAACTGAAAACACAGCAACTTTTCTGTAATATACTAACGTATTTAGATGCACCTGTGTTGCACAAGACCAAGAAAAAAAATATTTTTGAAATAGACATAACAGCCTACTGAAAAGTATGTCCATGTGCTGTACTGTATAGTATATGTGCTTGCCATGCTTGTCTGGCGGTCCTTTTGCATGAATTATTGTATCAGTGCAGCATAGTATGGATTTGACCACTCCAGGTTGCTTTAATAGTGGCCTTTAACCTTTAACCTTTAACCTGGGCTTCAGGTCAGGCAAGTCTGCTGGCCAATCAAGCAAAGTGATACTTGTCACAGGTTACTCTTGTTGCTTGTGAACCTTCAACTTTCCATTACTTTGCCTAAATAGATAATATACCTACACATCAGATGACCAAATTGTATAAGCTTGGTCATGTTTATTCAGGCAACAACCAAACAAATTGACCTGGGAGAAAGACAGTGTTAGTTGGGATCCCAGGGCAAGAGGAGGGAAGTACTCCAAGAGGGACTTGCAAAGGAGGGCTTGGAAGCCTTTCAAGATACTACTATTACTACTACTACTACTACTACTACTACTACTTCTACTTATACTACTAACAATAATAATAATAATAAAATGTGCTGTGTGTTTTCACACATAGATAAAGAAACATATTTGGGCTTAAAAGAATCTCTGTTTAGCAAAGAATAATTGAGTTAAAGTTAAGGTGTTTACATTTTAACTAAAAGATGATCAAATGCAGTCCAGATTCCCATTAACAATACAAGGACGTTTTAAATCAGATACCAACTTCATCGATGACCCCCCACTTTCTGCAGCTATTTTGTCTTGCACTCCTTATACTAGGCTTCACATGGAGGGTACCCACTCCCTCACTGATTGGACATGCAAAAGAACAATAACAACTCATTTTAGCTGCTATTGACAATAACTTTCCCCCCCCATGGGCTGGTAACGCCCTGGAGATCTTCCAGCAATGGGTTGAGAGCCATTTCATTCATTTCAAATTCACTGAGCACAACCACTTACATATTCCTTGCATAACATAAACAAATACAGCAGCAAAAGAAAGTCTCCTCCCAAACATGGTTGACTTTTTTTTTTTAGATGCAAACTGACTAGACACCATGCTGTCAGTCACACACTCCCTCACTTGCAAACACACACACACACACACACACTTATAATTGGATTTCTCACAACATATTCTCAGATTTCTCATATTAAGGCAAAATTAAAATACTGATAAATACTGACCTGCCATGCCGCTGACACACACACATTCTCTTCAAGCAGTTCAGCCTTTCAAAGAGGATCCGTTTGAACGCGTCTATATACATTGACCCTGCTGAGGTTAAAGAACAAGCAAGCACTTTAATATTTTTTTGACGAATCGCTTGATTTGAAAGAGCAGCAGCAGCGGGAGCAACAACAACAACAGGAGTCCTGATAAATGATGAGGAGAGGCGATCACGGCTGCCAAACCCCAGAGAAAGAGAAAGTCAGACACGATGTGCGCGGCTGACGGGATGTTTGGACACTACTGATGCTCTGAGAGCTCCGTGGTGATCTTGTGGAGAGGGAGAGAGCGGAGAGAGAGAGAGAGGACAACACACACACACACACACACTCACACGTTTACACACGCATACACACTATCAGGCGGATCTGACAGCTCCGCTTATAATTTTACAGCGGCTGCTGCACAGTTGGGGGCAAGCAACGTGCGGCATGGATGAGCTTGCTCAGAAGGAGCTATTTTAACTTTATTTACAGAAAAATCCATTTCTTACCTCCATATTCGCCGTCCGCCACCTCAGATCCTTTCTCTCAGACCGCCCAGGTATTGAAGCATATATTTCGGTGCAATAAAAGTAGACGAAATAACAAAACAAAAAATAAAACCATAAATATAACAAGTAGCCTGCTTTAAGTTTCAGGGAAGTAAATGTGCCGCTGAACTTGTTCCCAGACGCATTGCTGCAGAAAAAGCCGAGCTTTAGGTAAATTGGATAAGATCAGAAAGTGCGGTTAGGTTGATGATCCTGGCATGTTCTTTAGGGCGCAGAGAAACAATGACACAACAAATGAGAAGGTTATCACAAGGAGTTCAAGAGTACAGAGGAGGGAGGAGAATAAAAGAGTTAAAACACCGCCCCCACCCACCCAGCCTATCTGAAACCAACCTGCATCAGCAGCATCGCTTTCTGCTTCGTTTTTGCTTCCGGGAGCAGGCGTGAGAACAAGGTGAAAACTTGAGTTTTTCCCAAAACATAAAGCATTGGGCCATGTGATCTAGTGGTGTTAAACCTGACTGACACAAAGCGATATTTATGTTATATAGCTGAAAAACAGAAGAGCTGTAGGCGCATCTAATAAATTAGAATATTATAAAAAGTAGCCTACATTAATTTATAATAGTGGGCATCATAAAAAAGCTTAATTATACACAGAGATAAATACATATTTTATTTATGGATGATTATGGCATACAGCGAACGCAAACTGAAAAAGGTCTCTGAGTTAATCTGAATTTAACATAAAACCGATAAAAAATGATTTGTAAGATTATACATAATGCAGCCCACACAAACATGGGGAAAAATTGCTGACTTGACAGTTGTTGTTCCGCAGACATTCGCTGACACTTTCTGAAAGAGAGGTAATCCACAAAGAAAAATTGGCAGAGGTTGGCTGTTCTTAGAGCTGTATCAACGATGGTTAACGGAAAATCTGGTGGAAGAAAAAGGTATAGGCTACAACTGATCCATATCATGTATTAAGCTTTCTTGAATCATTATACCCAGGCTAAAGAGAAAAAGGATCAGACTGGTGATCAGTAGTCCAAAGTTCTCTGTAATGTAATGTTTGTTGCTTAAATGAAATACGCTACATATACTGTAAGGTACATGGACATACATTTTAGTAGTCCAACATTTTTCTATTTTGGATAATTTTTCAAGGTTATATGTTCTATTCAGATTTTCATAATGTTAGCCATAATCATCAACATTAACCAAAATAAAATCTTGAAATGTACTACTTTGTCTGCGATGGACTGGCGACCTGTCCAGGGTGTACCCTGCCTCTCGCCCCTTGACTGCTGGAGATAAGCACCAGCCGCCCCGCAACCCTACATAGGATGGACGGGTATGGAAAATGGATGGATGGATGGGTACTACTTTGTGTGCAATGAATCTACATAATGTATGGTTTTTACTTTTTTAACTGAGTTACTGAAGTAAAGCGACTTTTTGACGATTGTCGTAAGTTACTGAGGTCATCCTTTATATGCATTCACATTAATTTAAATTATTCTATATTTTCTCTATATTCTGAGTGTGAATCATACAAACATGCTCAAATATAAACATACAACCTCTCACTAATATTTGGTTAAATGTTCCTTTGCAAATCAACAGCTACATGGTTAAATGTTGAACACAATTGGCTCGTCAAACACTACAATAAAATCCAGTGTATTGTTCATTTACTGGCTGTCGAGATTCTGGCACCAGACCAGATTCTTCAGTCATTTGTGTTCTTTCCAAAGTTGGGTGGGTATGTTTCCTCAACTATATGACATCTTGCAGTAAAATTCTATATTGCCTTATTCAGTATTTGCCAGGCATTTTCCCCAAGGGAAGACAAACATAGATGAATCTGTCCATTCTGACAAAAGCACAGTTTAGTTGTACCAAGGCAAGGCAAGGGAATTTGATTTTTATAGCACACTTTCAACAATGAAGTAATTTAAGGAGCTTTACTTGATTAAGGGGTAAAATAAAAATAGCAGGAAAACACAGACAAAGCATATAAAGTAAAAAAAGCAACAAAGCAATAAGCATACACAAAACATTACTCAAAGGCAGCTCTAAACAGATACGTTTTTAGTTGTGATTTAAAAGAACTCAGTATTTCAGCAGCTTTGCAGTTTTCTGGAATTTTTTTCCAGATTAGAGGAGCATAAAAACTGAAAACTGCTTCTCCATGTTTGGTTCTAATTCTAGGGATGTTGCGTTAGAGGACCTGAGTGGTCTGGGGGTGGGTTGGTATAGTAACAGTAGATCTTCAACATATTTTGGTGCTAAGCCATTCAATGATTTATAAACTAGTAAAAGTATTTTGAATTCTATTCTCTGAGCTACAGGGAGCCAGTATAATGACTTTAGAACTGGGGTGATGTGCTCTACTTTCCTGGTTCTAGTGAGGAACACGAGCAGCAGCGTTCTGGATCAGCTGCAGCTGTCTGGTTGACTTTTTAGGCAGACCTGTGAAGACGCAGTGATCAATCCGACTAAAGATAAATGCATGTATGAGTTTTTCGAGGTCCTGTTGCGTCCTTTCACTCCTTTAATCCTAGAAATGTTCTTCAGGTGATAGAAGGCGGACCTTGTTATTGCCTTCATGTGACCCTGGAGGTTCAGGTCTGAGTCCATTACTACACCTAGATTTCGGCCCGATCGATATTTTCTAGCTGTATTAAGTGAAGCTGTGTGCTGACTATTGATTGTTCCTCTTTAGGTCCAAAAGTTATTACTTCTGTTTTGTTTCTGTTCAGGTGGAGAAAGTTATGACACATCCATCCATTGATTTGCTCGATGCATTTACTTAAGGTTTGGATGGGTTCAAAGTCACCTGGTGACATCGTAATGTAGAGCTGATAGAGATAGGGGTGCCTATCTCCAGCAGTCACGGGGCGAGAGGCGGGGTACACCCTGGACAGATCGCCAGTCCATCACAGAATTTGAATTTCAATATGCTTTTTCAATATGGCTCTTTTGTCAGTTTAAACGCAACAACCTTTAAGAAGGTATTCAACATAATATTCATTCATTCTGTAATTATTATTTTTTATAATTATTGATCTGATACAAAATTCTGACCCTAAATTTTGTGTTCCCATTAGCTATAAGAAGAAAATCATCCTAATTAACAAGAATAAAAGCTTTTAAAGCACCAGGCTATATACAATTACTGTATATAATGTGAGTCACTTTAGCCTTTAGGAATTAAGTTAGTGAAATACAATAACTGTTGAAAAATATTCGAACTAATTTAATGAGTCTGAATGAACAGCCAAATGAAAAAGATATAAAATTCTCAAGACGATATTATTATTATTATTATTATTATTATTATTATTATTATTATTATTATTATTATTATTATTATTATTATTATTATTATTATTATTATTATTATTATTATTTAGCTAGGCTGAAATTATGCCAAAACTTCAACGTACAAGTGGAACACGTAAACAGACGTCTCTAGCTGTGATGCATGATGGGATATGTGGTGCGTTCAGGGAGGTAGAGTAATTTAAATTTCTGAAAATATACTCTAACTCCCAGAATGCACTGCTCTAGCTTATTTCCTCTACAAACAATAATGGCGTGGCACGGAGAAGATGCGGGTGCTAAAAAATCCGCTTTTAGAGACGAGCAGGCAGACAGAAAAACAGCGCCTGTGTCGTTTGGTTTCACCAAAACTGTTAGTAAATTTAAGCCGGCCACCGGAGGCATTCCGACTGCTAAAGTTGAAAAAGATTACTTGACGGGAATTGACAGGAACGAATTGCAGAGGTAAGCTCATTGAGCTAACGCTGCTATTAAACCGGTTACGTTAGAACTGTGTCGTTGCTTGGTTTTCCGAGGACGTCATTTAACTAAAAATAGCCACCGTTAACTCTGCCACGTCTCTTATTTATACTCTAATTTCCTCGCAGTTCAAAACCAACCGAGAAACCCAAGGAGCTCATCATCCCCCTGATCCAGAAGAACCGCTGGAGCAGAGCGGACCGTGCGGGCCAGAGCGGGGAAGGGGACGGGAAGCCGGAGGCAGCGGACCAGGACGGGGATTCGGTGGAGTCTCAGGCTGTGAAAGAATTGATCGAAGGTGTGTTGCATGAGAGGAAGACATCACGGTGGACAGTGAATGAGAGCATCCGTCCGTCTCCTTACGAGTCTCCTAACTTCTGCTTTTAGATTCACGGAGGCAGCTTGACCTGTGGCAGAATGGACCTCAATCAGACGGCAATCTCAACTTCTCCATCCCCCTGCTGATGCAAAACAAGGTGCCAGAGGGCTTTGAGGACGGAGACCATGTGAAGGTGGACCTGCGTCCTGAATCTGTAAGTATTCAGAGTAACGAGAAGTCTGGAAAATGAATATAATAATACATCCAGACGTTTTTCCCCTGTCCCATCTTTATTACATCCACCTATCTTCTATACCCGACAGCTCACCAGTCCTTCACAGGACAGACAACCATGCACACACACACACACACACACACACACACACACACACACACACACACACACACACACACACACACACACAATGCTACCATCTATCCATGCATCTGTTTGGTAATCTATCCATCCATGAATTGATCTGTTTTCCTTCCGCCTCGGTCCAGCTGCCCCATCCATCAATCCAATAAGGCTTTCACAAGTCCATACATCTGTTTTTCACTCATCCAACTATTATTTCATCATTTTGTTTTGTTTGTTTTTCAAGTTCAATTCCAAATTTTATTTATACTTCAGAAATTAGCCAAAAAGAGCGGACATTCCCCGGAAATTTGAGTCTTGAAAAGTGCGCATTTTGGACAATAAGCGATGTGTTGGAGCCTCACACATGAACATGAACTGTGACTCCAAAGCAAATTTAAAAGCTACATTCGACGTGCATTGATGCGATTTTATACATCAATACATGTTTTAATCAGTGTTGGCAAAACAAGTTATTCCAGACAGGTGTCTGAAAGCAGGTTGTTGCTTTTATGTATTTATTCTAATTTCTATAGTTATTTGCTTAAAAATTCCAACTTCACTGCCTTTTACCTTTTGGAAATGGAGAATAAAGAAACGCATCACTTTAGGCGTTCATCATCCGTTGATCTGTTGTCTCCTTCTGCTGGTCTAAGATTTAGTCGCTGGGGTAACATTCCCGGGAGGAGAACCCCAGCTGGATACACAACCCTCCAGCTTGTTCTTGGTGATCTCCCAGCTTACCGGAAAGGAAACGCAGTCCATTCAAAGAGTTGATCTGGAACAAGTTCTCCCCCCAGTGGGAAATAACTGCAAATCCTCCAACCCGATCCGACCTGATTGATTCCTTAGGATGCAGATGAGCAGTGCCTCTACTCTGATCTCCCCCTGAGCATCTCACCCTATCCGTGAGGCTACGTCCAGAAACATTAAGGAGGAAGCTTATTTCAGCCACTTATATTCAGGATCTTGTTCTTTCGCTCATGATCCATATTTTATGACCATATGGTGGGTTGAAACGCTAAATTGAGAGCTTCGGCTGTTTCTTCCCTGCGATGGGCTGGAGCAGGGTGGGCTTTTCTGCAGACAGCGCTTCAATCGGTTTGTCCTCTTCCAAATTCGCTCTATCTGAGGCTTATTATGATTTCCTCAAACAATATGAAAATGTGATATGAACATCATGAAGCAGGCTTTTTAGTGGGTGCCCAAAAATTCCTGACAGTACAGAATCTCTCATGGCAGCTGAAATTTGAGTGTGTGAAAGTGCTGAGTGGAGTAACATGGCTGTATGCATATACAGTTGCACAGATGACTGTCAGTACAGTAAGGCTTTGGTGGCTGACGGGCGTCAGCGCTCTCCCCAGAGACATGAGGGCAGCCAATCGCGTCTCTTTGTTTTATTTCATAAGAGGCCTCGCGTGTCTCCTCGGTATGTTCTGTCTGTGCTCAGTCACCTCAGATCTGAGTGGCAGGACACCAGAGTCAGGAGGCAAACTGGCTCACGGTGGCCCCAAGCTCATTTTAATATGGGCTCCTGTGTCAGAGGGTTGGGCTCCCGGCCACCCTCAGAGGAAAACCTTCAGTGGAGACGGGGGGGGGGTGTTCTGCTCAGATCAGCCTTTTGACTGAAGTCAGCCAGGGCTGAGTGTGACGGCCTGGGGCCAAAAGGCTGAGTAAGAGCCACATTACAAGCCGCTTCACTCTGTCAGTTTCTCCTAACACTTTAGTTGTTTCAGAACTCCCAAGTTTACATAACCTTCTGATCAAAGCCTTTTTTTCTCTAGTTGTGTTATTTATCTGTTTATTAAGTTTTGATAAATTTTTTTTTTTAGGCAACAGACGCAGACTATGAGAGCGTTCCTGTTGAGGCTTATGGACTCGCTATGCTGAAAGGGATGGGTTGGAAGAAAGAAGAGGGGATCGGACGGACATTTAAACAGTAAGTGACAGATTTATGTCCACTTGACTATTTTTGTCTCCTTCGTTAATACATAAAAAGTCAGCGCTTTTAAGTCTTTCAACCTTTATATGCAGTTAAAACTAAAGGGTTGTGAGTGCTTGATACGACTCCAGGTCCATTCACCCCCTCTCACTAATTCATACACACATTTGGTGCATACACACCATCATTTCTCCTGAGCCTAATTCTGTTTCATACCTGAAAACAAACTATTTTCTCTCCTGCCTATCATTCCGTATAAAATTTTTTTTGTAAAGTAAATTCAGAAATTGCATTAAAGATTTCTCACACCACACTTATATTTTTATGTAATTAAACATGATCTGTTTCTTTCTTTGCATCTTGGTTCAAATCATATGTCAGATTATGATGCCTGATCAAACCGAAAGTACTCTTAAGTCAGTATTTCCCAACCCTGGTCTTCAAGGCACACTGCCCTGCATGTTTTAGATGTTTCCCCAGTTTAACATGGCTGCTTCAGGTGATTGCAGTTCAACAAAAGCCTGTTAATCAACCATCAATTTAGATGAGGTGTGCCGAAGCCTGGAATATCTAAAACATGCAGGTTAAAATCTAATACATGCAGGGCATGATCTAAAACATGCAGGGTAATGTGCCTTGAGATGCCAGGTTGAAAAGCATTGCTCTAAAGTGACCTTCTAGTAGGTGATATTACTGTATTTTTTGGAGCCATTAAAGGCAACTTTCTTACAATAGGCTATAAGTGAAATATAGAAAATTATTTCATATCATCGATTGTCAAATTGGTTATAAAACATCTTCCTGGTCGGGACGAACTGGCACTTGGTTTGTACAAAAATCCCACAGTGGAGGGCTCAAAGTTGTCTGGTTATGAAATGGAGAAGAGGTTAAATAATAGGGATGTGTATTGGCAAGAATCTGGTGATACGATTTGTATCACAATACAGGGGGGATGATACAGTATATTGCGAGACTATATATTGTGATTTTTAAGACTCAATTTAACTGTAGAAAAACTGTCACAGCATTCTAAACACTCCATCTTGTTTCATACTTCGACACATCCAGTTTTATTACAAGGTCTAGTTGATCCACTGGAACGAAGAAGGTGAAAACAGCCACTGAATAGCGGTCTAACTTTTAATTTTACTCCAAATATTACTGTCATCGTTAATGGTTTAATTAAAAGTCTAAATAATAAAATATGTACATTTTTAAATTAAGGACACTTGTTGACATACAAATGTCATTTATTTTGTTCTCTGTTTTTCTCATGTATTTTTACACATTTTCTAAAAAAAAATAAAAATATATACAGTCTGTGGCTGAAACGCTGACTGAGGATGCATTCACACCAGCGCCACCACAGGCGAGGAAGTAAAGATGTTTCTCAAAAGCTTCGGTTTGTTTCCCAGAGAAAGGGCTTTAGTAATTAGCTTTTTTTCAGTTGCCCCTCCCTCATCTGTTGCTGCATACCTCTTATAAGCTAGCTGGAAGGCTTCTATGCTTTTCTCACTGATACAACCAAGAGAAAGTTAGCAGATTCAAAAATCACAGCTTTGGTGTGTTTACTTGCAAATCATGACTGAATTTAGTGTTTATTTTATATTTTAGGTTACATTATTATAACTATAGTGATCAGTATGTTTGATTATTCATTCAGTAATATAAATAATTTATGCTTTTCTGTTTATAAACAGCGTAAGATCATGTTGTTAATTTTTTTTTTCAATATTTGTCTAAATACAGTGATACAATAAAATAGATATTTTTTACTCAATGTTACCATGTCATAAAATCTTACACTGGCACATGCCAAGCTCTAACTGTAATAATCAATATGTTATATCTTTGCAGCAGGCGTTTTGTTGATTTTCTCTTTTTATATAAAGCAATTGGATCAATTTCTTTTTGCATTATTAGTTAAATATTTGGTTTTTAACCGTTATTTAACCAGGATAAAAAACTAATTGAGATTAAAACTCTCAAACACAAGATGCCTCGGGCTAGACATCAGAAGAACAAGATAAAAAAAGACATAGATACTAAAATATGGTTATTTTTACTCCAGGTGATCATATCTTGAGGATCTCAAAGCATTAGTTTGGTTTATTAGCACAATGGTGTTTATTTTAATGGGCCCAGAGCTAGAAAAACCTCCAAGTCAATCACACTTCTGTGAAATCAAACTGTCCACTTAGGAAGCAACGCTGATTGAAAATCAATTTCACATGCTGTTGTGCAAATGGAATAGACAACATGTGGAAATGATAGGCAATTAGGAAGACACCCCCAATAAAGGAGTGATTCTGCAGGTGGTGACCACAGACCACTTCTCAGTTTCTATGCTTTCTGGCTGATGTTTTGGTCACTTTTGAATGCTGGCGATGCTTTCACTCTAGTGGAATCATGAGACAGAGTCTACAACCCACACAAGTGGCTCAGGTAGTGCAGCTCATCCAGGGTGGCACATCAATGCGAGCTGTG
Organism: Valencia hispanica; assembly: GCA_963556495.2. NCBI lineage: Eukaryota > Metazoa > Chordata > Actinopteri > Cyprinodontiformes > Valenciidae > Valencia > Valencia hispanica. The sequence goes on from OY747709.1 coordinate 43,655,140, forward strand.
GCAAGAAGGTTTGCTGTGTCTGTCAGCGTAGTGTCCAGAGGAAGTTCTACCAGGAGACAGGCCAGTACATCAGGAGACGTGGAGGAGGTCGTAGGAGGGCAACAACCCAGCAGCAGGACCGCTACCTTTGTGCTACCTCTGCCTTTGTGCAAGGAGGAACAGGAGGAGCACTGCCAGATCCCTGCAAAATGACCTCCAGTCAGCAACTAATGTGCATGTGTCTGCTCAAACGGTCAGAAACAGACTCCATGATGGTGGTATGAGGTTCCGACGCCCACAGGTGGGGGTTGTGCTTACAGCCCAACGCCGTGCAGGGTGTTTGACATTTACCAGAGAACATCAAAATTAGCAAATTCTCCACTGCCGCCCTGTGCTCTTTACAGATGAAAGCAGCTTCACACTGAGCTCATTTGACAGATGTGACAGAGTCTGGAGACGCCGTGGAGAACGTTTTGCTGCCTGCAACAACCTCCAGCATGACATTTGGCAGTGGGTCAGTAATGGTGTGGGGGGGCATTTCTTTGGGGGCGCGCACAGCCCTCCATGTGCTCGCCAGAGGTAGCCTGAGTGCCATTAGGTACCGAGATGAGATCCTCAGACCCGCTGTGAGACCATATGCTGGTGCGGTTGGCCCTGGGTTCCTCCTAATGCAAGACAATGCTAGACCTCATTTGGCTGGAGTGAGTCAGCAGTTCCTGCAAGAGGAAGGCATTGGTGCTATGGACTGGCCCGGTCGTTCCCCAGACCTGAATCCAATTGAGCACATCTGGGACATCATGTCTCGCTCCATCCACCAAGGCCACGTTGCACCACAGACTGTCCAGGAGTTGGCGGATGCTTTAGTCCAGGTCTGAGAGGAGATCCCTCAGGAGACCATCCTCCACCTCATCAGGAGCATGCCCAGGTGTTGTATGGAGGTCATACAGGCACGTGGAGGCCTGTATGCAGTACTTAGCCTTATTTTGACTTGTTTTTAGGACAAAGTTGGATCAGCCTGTAGTGTGTTTTTCAACTTCAATTTTGAGTGTGACTCCAAATTCAGACCTCCATGGGTTGATAAATTTGATTTCAATTAAAAATTTTAGTGTGATTTTTGTGGTCAGAACATTAAACTATGTAAAGAACAAAGTATTTAATAAGAATATTTCATTCATTCAGATCTGGGATGTGTTATTTTAGTGTTACCTTTATTTTATCGAGCAGTGTATTTGTATTTGCAACACATTTGACATTCTGTGGACTAATGTTTTCCTCACACTGTATCACCTTTTGCAGATAGATGCCCCAATTTTCTAAAGCAAAACAAAATAGAAAGTGTTTTATTGTTTGTTTTTAAGTGAACAAGAGATCTGACTGCAGGCGGGACCATCCTGTCCTCTTTTGCTACAGATCCTTGCTCAGATACACGCAGACTGTAGATTTTGCCGTTTGTTTCTGGATGAGGTCTTCCGGATGGCAGCACACATTGGAGCAAAAACTGCATTTATTGTGCAACAGAAATTGTTTTTAATGACTAAATTATTCAAGCTCTGATCACTAATAAACCTTCATAGCAATATTAATGCTTATCTATCAGATGTGCAAAGATAAGAAGCAGCAATAATATACATGATTTAAATACCAAGCTGATTCATTTGTATAGTTCACTTTTTTTTAACGCTGTTATATATTTGTATTAATAGATGTAGCAACAAACAGTGTTCTCTCTTGATGCTGTTCTGGAGCGCTTGCAGAGATTTCCTCTACACTCATCTCTATTTTTATTGCAGCTGCCTCAGGGCTCGAAGATCACAGCCATTCAGTTGTTGTTTTTGTCTCCTTTCACATTTACAGATTTGTTTCTGGTTTCTCCGAATCTACTAATTCAGTGTGGATAATCGAACCTTTATTTTCTTTAACTAATTCTGTTCTTGATTTTACTTATTTATAATTAATTATTGCTTTACATGTAGCACAAGCGTTTTTGGGGGGGAAAAGCTTTTCCTGCTGCCATTAAAAACTGCCTTTCTCAAAAGGATTACTGTCGCTCTTGGTCACCATTCAATTAGATTTTCTTGCAACAGTTTAACCAACAGCAAATCATTGCTTTTTTTTTTTTTATTAAACTGCAGAACAGAGAGATTTGTAAATAATGGTGTAGAAATTGTGATAAGTGAAAAGGTTCACAATCTAACAAATTCAAAGTGTAATTCTGCTCTGAAAACTAATGCTGTTTCTTCCTGTTGCCTGTTTTAAATCCTGCACATGTCCTCGTCTTTGTTCATTGATTTAACTCTGTCGCCTACAGAGACGTGAAGCCAATCGAACACGAGCTCCGTCCAAAAGGGCTGGGCCTCGGAGCGGATCGTTCAGCAATAAAGGATCTTGAGCCGAGCAAGCGTCAGCGTCCCCCGAAGCCGGGCGAGGAGCAAGCCAAACAGGAGGAACTAGTGATGGCTCCTGGAGGCTTTGTTTTGGTGGAATCTGGGGCCCATAAAGACCTTTACGGCAAAGTAAAGCTCTTCATTTATTTGGTGTGCCCAACTTGGCTCTTTCTGAATCATTTTTTGAAAAAATGTCTCATATCTTTTTATTTCTGTGTGGCAGATTGAAGGTTTAGATACAGACAACGCGCGAGTTGTGGTGAAGCTTGCTATCGGCGGGAAGACGGCGACACTCAGCCAATACGGAGTTAAACTGGTCGCAAGGAAAGAATATGAAAAATATAGCAAAGACCTCAGTGAGTGTTTCACTGTTTACTAATAGGGGTTTTTAATTAAAAAAACAAATGAAAAAATTACCACAGGTGCACCATAATAAATACAAAAAAATTATCTTTTTATTTCAGGAAATCAAATTTAAAAACTAAAACTCATAAATACACAGAACAACATATTTCAAGTGTTATATTATTATCATGGTGGCTTACAGCTAATGAAAACAAACTATTTTTCTTAGACAATATATATTACATAATGCCACTAAAATAATTGTTTTAATACAGAAATGTTATGGCTTACACACTATCATGGAAAACACTGCTGACACCCTAAACAACGAGGGTAAGCCACTAAAGGTCATTGCTAACATAGCAGGCAGTTAAGAATGCTGTAACCAAGCAAACTAATAGAAAGTGAAATTGAAAGGCAAAACTATGACGGAGAAGAACATTGAAACTAGAGTGGAATGAAAAGGTATGATTGGAAAAAAGGTACACAAGCAGTAGAGCTACACAACATATTCTTTAATATAATGATAAACAATATATACATTTGTCGTTATTGTAGTATGGTGTAAAAGCAACTTGGAATGCATAAATGTTAGCTAATTAAATAATTACAATTGCAGAAATATATTTGGTAATGTATGTTTTTTAATGCTGTAGAATATGTTTCAGGGGAGCAATAAGATGGTCTGGTCATTAAAAAACATTAAAAAAAAGTTTTTATGCCAAAGCAGCAGAGGTAGATGGACTTTATCAGTTAAACCATGTCCTTGAAATGGAATTAAGATCTGGATCGTCATTCTGTGGAATGATCCCACTGTTTAGTAAGGCATTAGTTTACTTCTGGCAAATAATAGTGTTATTGCACCATTCACACGTCAAATATGGTTTGTCAATATCGTTCAGTCCTTATAAGCAAGCTTATTTAGCTTTTTATGGAAGAAAAAAATCTAAATTAAAACTAAAGCACATGAGTTTAACCCAAAACTTGTATTTACTGTTATCTCAAGTACCTTGTTCCTAGAATAAATCCGCCTCTCAGAAACACACACCCTTTTCCAGCAATGCAGAAACTGATGATGATGTTCTACCCAACTAACAGGCCGGCTCAGCAAGGCCCACAAAGACAAGGAGAAAGAGCGACAGAGGCTCGAGGAGAAAGAAAAGAGCGGCAGCAGTGACAAAGTTAAACACAAGTCATCTGAAAGGGATGAAGGCAAGGACGAGAAGAAGAGGAAACACAGAGAATCAAGTCATGACAGGTATGTTTTCTCTTTAAATTATCTCATTCAGTCCTATTTGCTTTTATTGGCTTTTAACTGGACGTTTCCTTAAATGTCTGGTTTGCTGTGTTTTCCTGCAGAGATAAGCCACCAGTGAAAGAAGCAAGGCAAACATCGGCTCCCCCCTCCTGGCTCCAGAGAGACCTGAAAGTCCGCTTCATAGACAAGGCTTTTAAAGGGGGCAGGTACTACAACTCAAAGGTACTGAACCCTCAGTTGCTTTTCTTTTTGTCAGCTTTGCAGTAGATCAATGCTTTAAATTTACCATGGCCAGGCAGGTGTAAAGTTTAACATGAGAACATGATTATTGACTCTTTCCCATTGCCATCCCTCTTAAGGTTGCTTTTGTCTTTTCCATAGATGCCATAACCCCATCATTTAGTGGAGGGAGGCATTAGTTAGTTATTGTTAGTTACTTACAGCTTTGCTAACAAATCTATCTGTGATCAGGCAACTTAACATTACTTCCAAACACTTTAAAAATAATCATTGTTTTTATACCATTAAAGGTTTAATCGTATTATAATATTAAATAAAAATACAAGTTGACAGTATTTACGCAAACATACAAATATATACAACATGATCCTAACGCTTTTATCCCTACTGCTGCTGCAAAAACAATATACCATTTTGATTATCATAGTTATAATAATTAGAGATGTACCAATCTAATGGCCAGAGATGGAAATCTCGATTGGCTCTCATAATTAATTTGCAGTTCAAATACAAACTTCATTAAATGCATGAAAACTAAGAACTTCCACCATTTTCAGTCTATAAATTCATCAACTCATAACATCTTTTTTTTGTTAATTTCTTTTTAAACAGAAATCTTAGCAACATATGCTTTGATTCATAAATGGGAATGATCTTGTAATAATTTCACTTTCTGATAGATTCCTAACCACTACCTCTATCATAGCATCTACAGCCCACCTTTGACCTTTATTTGATATAAATTCAGGTCAGACCTCAGAGAAAATATGGAACTCATATCTGTCAACAACAAAAAAACTGATCTGTGCACCTCTAATAATAATATTGTTAATCTGCAACATTTACTTTTTATTACTTGGATTTTATGTGAAGACCTAAGCAAAAATATAGCATTAACGCCCACCTTATTTAGCTTTTAAGGAGCATAATAATAAACATTCTGCATGTTGTCATTCTGCTCTTCATAGGGTTAGTAAGGCCGTCTGTTCAGGTAGCCAGCATGCAGTCTGCTGCTTGAGACATTAGCATCGTGGTTTAATATTTTTTTTTTAAAAAGAAGCGTAATGTTGATGATAAAGAAGAGTTTCTGCACTGTGGTTGTCTTGGAAATATTTTCCAACTGCTGATCTTGTCCTTTTTGTAATATGGGGTTAGTTATAAAAGTATAGTGGCTATTTTCAGCCAGCTGAGCAGCAGTGTGAAGCATCATGTGGAAAACTCAGCGCTACTCCATGCAGCTGGAGAAAAGTCCAGTCACTTCAACCCTTTCTCCATTCTCATTGAAACTCTAGGAATTGTAAATAATAAAATTTGGGTGGTTTTGATTCTATAACCTTTGAAAGTATTTTTATAACTCTATGGGGGTAAGGGGCTCATTTCTAGTTTTGTTGTTAAACTGAGGATTTCCATCACCGCATTTGAACTCAGTTTGATTTTGCTGCAGATGCGAGTGGAGGATGTCCTGACACCGTTTACCTGCGTGTGTCGAACTGAAGAGGGAAGGCTGCTAGACGGTGAGTCATCCGTGAAGTCTTTTGCTCACGCTGTGTAAGTTTGCACTCTGGCATTCCCTGTGGGCAGAATGTGTTTATCCGTTTATACAGTATTAGAGTAAAGTCTTATTTATTGCTCAGCTGTTTTACTTTAGGATGTCATGTGTTTAAAACAGCCTCAGTCTCTGGATAAACCTCTGTGTGAACCCCGTTTATGTATTATATTCTAAAACTACCAACAACTTCAGGTACTTTAAAGAAGTTAAAGTACCTGAAGTTGTTGGTAGTTTTAGAATATGTAAAAGCAATACATTTATTTGGTTTCCAAATGTAACATGACAAATTTAACATTTCTAGATCTAACACATCTTGTTAGATCTTTGTTTTTTTCCACCTATTTGATTTAAGTAAATTGTACTTTTATCGCTTCTTATTTTCTCTTAACATGAGCTAGCCTCAACGTCCTGTGCATTGCAAAGCTATTCATACTAGGGCTGGGCGATAAATCGATTTTATCGATTTAATCGAATTTTCTGTTTATGAAGATTTCATTTTTGGATAAATCGAGACAATCTGAAAAAAATTTCACTAATGCACTAAAAGCGTTTCAGTAGTTCAAAGTGATGTGGGCCCGCCCAGGTTCTACCTTCATGTTTTACAGTGTGCATTTATTTGGACTTTTAATTCAGGTGAACTCCCAGAAAGGATGATTAAAATAAAAGCAAGTTTAAAAAAAATATTGTCAATTTAAATTTCTTTTCAGCAATAGAAAGGGAGAAGAAAATAAAATCAATTAAAAATCGGATTTGGCATCACACAAAAAGTAGATTTTATTTTTAAGCCATATTGCCCAGCCCTAATTCATACCCTTTGAACTTATCCACATCCAAAATAAAAACCACAGTTTTCATATTTCTATTTGTTAAAAAAGCACAATTTTCCTTCCTTTATACAATTACGCAGTACTTTCTGTTGGCCTGTCACATAAAATCCAACAAAAACAAGATCTAAGGGTATGAATACTTTATGCAAGGCACTGATAACTGTTTCTAAATTTTAAATGAAACCTTATTCTCTGTTACATACAGCCACCTCTAAATAGTTTGTTGGTGTGAAGAAAAAGAACACGTTTAGGAAATAAACTCAGCAAAAAAAGAAAAGTCCTCTGACTATACACTGTTTTTACTTTCAGTAAACTTAATGTGTGTAAATATTTGTATGAACACTAAAAGAGTCAACACCATAAGACATAAAATAAAAATGTTTCACAGACATGTGACTAACAGAAATAGAATAATGTGTCCTTGAATCAAGGGAGGCTCAAAATCAAAAGTACCAGACAGTTTCTGGTGTGGCCACCAGCTGCTTGAAGTACTGCAGTGCATCTCCTCCTCATGGACCAGATTTGTCAGTTCTTGCTGTGAGATGTTACCCCACTCTTCCACCAAGGCACTTGCAAGTTCCTGGACATTTCTGGGGGGAATGGCCCTAGTCCTCACCCTGCGATCCAACAGGTCCCAGACGTGCTCAATGGGATTGAGATCCGGGCTCTTCGCTGGCCATGGCAGAACACTGACATTGCTGTCATGCAGAAACTCACGCACAGAGCGAGCAGTATGGCTGGTGGCATTATCCTGCTGGAGGATCATGTCCGGATGAGCATGCATAAAGGGTACCACATGAGGGAGGAGGATGTCTTCCCTGTACCGCAAGGCATTGAGATTGCCTGCAATGACAACAAGCTCAGTCCGATGGTGATGTGATATACCGCCCCAGACCATGACGGACCCCCCAGCTCCAAATCGATCCCGCTCCAGGGTACAGGCCTCGGTGTAACGCTCATTCCTTAGACGATAAACACGAATCCGTCCATCACCCCTGGTGAGACAAAACCGTGACTCATCAGTGAAGAGCACTTTTTGCCACTCCTGTCTGGTCCAGCGAAGGTTGGTTTGTGCCCATAAGCGGCGTTGTTGCTGGTGATGTCTGGTAAGGACCTGCCTTACAACAGGCCTACAAGCCCTCAGTCCAGCCTCTCTCAGCCTATTGCGGACAGTCTGAGCACTGATGGAGGGATTGTGTGTTCCTGGTGTGACTCAGATGTACCGATCCTGTGCAGGTGTTGTTACACGTGGTCTTCCACTGCGAGGATGATCAGCTGTCCTTCCTGTCTCCCTGTTGCGCTGTCTTAGGCGTCTCACAGTGCGGACAGGGCAATTTATTGCCCTAGCCACATCAGCAGTCCTCATGCCTCCCTGCAACATGCCTAATGCACGTTCACGCAGATGAGCAGGGACCCTGGGCATCTTTCTTTGGGTGTTTTTCACAGTCGGTAGACAAGTCTCTTTAGTGTCCTGTATTTTTAGAACTGTGACCTTAAATGCCTACTTTCTGTAAGCTGTTAAGGTCTTAACGACCATTCCACAGGTGCATGTTAATTAATTGATTATGGTTAATTGAACATGCATGGAAAACATTGTTTTAACCCTTTACAGTGAAGATCTGTAAAGTTATTTGGATTTTTACAACATTATTGTTGAAATACACAGTCCTGAAAAAGAGACGTTTCTTTTTTTGCTGAGTTTATTATTCTGGGCAGAAATAATCTGTAGCCTCCAGCCTATATGCAAAATAATGATTGGAGCAGGTAATCAATCCAGTCTTGACTGCTGCTATGGTAACGGCCGCTCTAAATTACGTTAGTGATTAACCAATCTTTTGTCTCGCTGTGGCAGATGTGAAGCAGGACATGTTGGAAACCATCATCCCAAAAGGAGAACATGACACTGTAATGGTTGTGCTGGGGGAGCACAGAGGACAGGTGAGCAGCCAGCCAGCCTGCCTGTCTTAATGCAGTTGGCTTGATCTGGTTTTGATGTGATTAACTGTTGCTAATCACCGGGTCTTCATTTGTCGGCTCAGGTCGGTCGTATTCTTCAGCGGGATAAGAACAAGTGCAGAGCGATGGTGCAGCTCGACAGATGCGAGGAAAAATTATTCACTCTGGATTATGACTGCATTTGTCACTACGTGGGAGCCTCAGACCACTGATCTCAGACCTGCGCTGTGGAAACTACCTTTTGAATCCTATATCATGCTTTTGTAATATTCAAAAAGAACTTTTAAAGCATTGTAACTTTTTTTAAAAATAAAAATTACATCACACTTATTTGTACAGATGTATTTGCACTTAGGAATAGACATGACGGTTATGTTTCACAGCAATGTTGAAATTTATTATGGCCAGAGATGTAATATAAAACATATTTACAACATGTTTGACATGAGCATGGAAGCACTGCAAGTAGCTAACATGCACACATCTTAAAATAAAAATAAAGATGTGCCCAAAATAACAACCAACAGCACACGTGTGTTTGCCGCATCTCTGTTCACTCCTTGGGTGGATGGTTCGCAGCGTTAGCTCGCAGCACGGCCCCAGGACTGGGGTACGGCCGCTGCTGGAACAGAGGACCCGCTGCTGTGGTGTCTGCGCCAGTCTTTGCTTCGTTGCGTTTGGGGAGGCCGCTTGACCAAGAGCCCCTGTGACGATGAGAAACATTCTCTTTAATTAGCTTGATTTCATGCGTTAGTCCCACAGCTGTATAAGGGATCATTGACTTCACACATCAAAGCCAAACTACAATTACTGACCACAACTGCACGGCTTAAAAGAAAAGCTGTTGGAAGTATCTGTAAAGGAGATTTCTCAGTTCAGTATCAGAAGTCAAGCAACGCTAGTCTCTGTCCAATCCAATCGATAGACAGGCAGACATCAGGAAATAACCCTGACTTGCTTCTCTGTAGCTTACTCTGGGGATCCCAAGACATTCTGCTGCCCACAAGAATATACAGATGCTTCACAAATTCATCCAATCCTGATTTAAAACGTTTTGTATTTCAGTAATTCAATTCAAAAATTGAAACGCATAATTCATTCAACACAGAATAATCAAAAAACTTGTTCTGTTTATAATTATGGCTTACAGTAAATGAACCCCTCCACAATGCACAATTCTCAGAGAATTGGATTATAAATTAATAAAATGAATGTTATTTTACAGCCTTGTTATGGCCCAAACTGTTAGAGTCCTGACTACAGATGCAGCAGATCGACACGAAGATCTTCCACAAGGAGGGTAAGTCTAAAAAATTATTGCAAGAGATACTACTCAAAGCGTATGAAAGAAAGCTGAGTGGAAGGAAAAACTTCCATAGAAAAAGATGCACCAACAAGATGGATAACTGCAGCCTTGAGAGGCTATTCTAGAATTCTGGGGGAGATTTGCAGCTCACTGGAGCTGGTCCTTTTAAGAGGCTAAAACACAGATGTATCCAGGACATGGACCACAACTCTTTCTTGTTTTAAACCACTCCTGAACTAGAGAGAACATCAAAAGCATTTCTATCTCAGGATATCATGACTTCAGGTGAGAGTTGCAACACAGACAAAACAGCAACTCAAGAGCTTTACTTTTTGGCTCAGCTTTTTCTTCACAATGACAAACTAGGGAAGCTTGACCTATGCAGATGAGACCTCAGTCTCCATCCTGCCATCATTCGTGAAAATTGTACATTTAATCATTTAAAACAAAATCTGAAAATATTACCCTTAAGTTGTATTTAGTAAATATCTATAGCCATCCTTTGTTCCTTTATGATTTGTCTCAAAGTCCCAGACTTTATTATAATCTTTGAAAGTGGGGATCAATAATTCTGAAAAGCTTACTGAAGTTCTTTGTTCGACATCGGCAGCAGTCGGACTCATTTTCAGTCCAGTTTTCTGGTTCTTTATTTTTCTACTTTCACTAGATTCTTGTGAACAAGAAACTGCAGAACACATATTTATATGGAATCATATTGATGGTGATAAAATACTGTTTTGAAGCCATCCAAACAAATGACATTTTCATGGAAAGTAATAACTAAAGAAAACACTTTCAGCTTAGACTATAGGTTTATTAAGCTAATATTTTATCAAAGCACAAACTATAAATTGCCTTCAAAAACATACTACACATAACAGAAAATGTATAAAACTATACTTATGAATGCCATGATGGTGAGACGAACAAAACTAAAACTGGACAACCAAACACCACAGATGAAAACAAAATACACCTTTTCTTTCTTTAAGAGATCAAATGGAAGCTTATAAACATATCAGCTGGGGTAACCTTTCAGCCGATAAGATCGATGTTATTACAAAGGTTGCGTCCAGCATGTGAAACCGGAGGAGAGAATCTGCAGTGCCTGACTCAGAAAACTGCAGTCACCTCACACCCAGAGGGGTTACCTTTCACGTGACTTGGCGTCTGCTCTGCAGTGCCAGCAGGACTCAAGCAAAGTTTGAAACCAGCATGCATCATGTTACACTGCAGCTGCAACCCTCTGCCTTTAAAGCTAGTGTTGCAATAAAAACGTACAGTTTTTTTTTATTTATTAGTAGTCATCAAAACTGGTCAAATTAATTCAGAAATAAATGTCAAATTCATTATTTCTTGTGATGATATTCTAGTATTGGATATGGAAAATGTGTCACCAATCAGGGAAAATCAAATGTTTTTTTTATTCCTTAAAGCTGGACCCATTGAGACGCCTAATGTCGGAATATTTGAGCTCATATTTATCTTGGCTCACCGTGCTTCCGAATATAAAGAACGGCTAAAGCAAACAGGTTCATCACCATACTTTATGTGCTGCTAATACTTTACCTTGGAGCATCAGAATAAGCACTTGGATCCATAGGGTCCATCTCATCATCTTTTCTTCCTGAAAAACAAACCACTAAACATTTATTTCTGTAAAAAAAAAAAAAAAAAAAAAAATTGGGAATATTTACCTCTTTTGCTTTTTCCGTATGGTGCAGCATCGTCTCTCCTCTGCTTCCTTCTGTCCCTGTCCCTTCCTTCATCCCGGTCTCTATCTCTCTCTCTGTCCCGCTCTCGGTCTCTGTCCCTTTCCCTGTCTCTTTCCCGATCTCGTTCGCGGTCTCTTTCCCGGTCTCGTTCTCGTTCCTTCTCTGGCTTCTCAAACGGTCTCTCTGCTCTTTCATCTACAATGTCAGCTAAAAAATAAATAATTCACAAATATTAATACTTTAAAAAAAAAATTCTGTTCGATTTAACAAACATATCTCCAGGTTTGTATTCATTTGTTTCAGTTTCAGTCCAAAGTTTTCATTCACTCACGGGCATGAATCATATTCATTTTGAGCTTTACATTGTTTGAATAAATCATCCTTCAAGTTGGAATGATGATTTTATTAATGATTTTCTCTAATCTGCATAGTGTTATGGTTATACAAACATGCTCAGACACAACACACACACACACACACTAATATTTGAGTAAATTTTCCTTAACAAGTTTCAAAGAAACATGCTTTTTGTAGCAGTCAACAAGCTGCTGGGATCTTTCTGAATGGATATTTAACACTCCTTTCAGGCAGAATCAGTAGAGTTCATTTTGTAAGCATAGTTCAGAATTTATTAATTTATTCATTGATATCATGGTTTTCATTAAGAAGCTTAATGTTGGGCTGCTTTATCGTTCAATACGACCAGTTTGGGTGTTTATTCAAGATAATTCTTCAGCTGAAACACTCAACTGTACTTAAGTTTCAACAAACTGTCACCCTTGAATCAAAGGAAATTGGTTAGGATGCTCAAGAACAACCCAGGAAGCATCAAGACAAAGGAGAGACTGAGATACAGTGAGGAACGTAAGTATTTGAACACTACGATTTTGAAAGTTCTCCCACTTGTGAATTATGGAGGGGTCTGAAATTCACAATGTAGGTGCATTTCCACTGTGAGAAACATTTTTTTTATTCAGGAAATCCCACTGTCTGATTGCCAATGAATCTATATGTATTTTATTGCTGCACATAAAGTATTTAAACACCTGAGAAAATCAGTGTTAATATTTGTTACAGAAGCCTTTGTTTGCAATTACGGAGGTCAAACGTTTCCTGTAGTTCTTGAGCAGGTTTGCACACAGTACAACACAGATCGTGGCCCACTCCTCAACACAGATCTTATCTAGATCCGTCATGTTTCGGAGCTGTCGCTGAGCAACACAGAGTTTCAGTTCCCTCCAAAGATTTTCTATTGGCTTTAGGTTTGGATACTGGCTAGGCCACTCTAGAACCTTAATATGCTTCTTACGGAGCCACTCCTTGGTTATCCTGGCTGTGTGCTTTGGGTCATTGTCATGTTGGAAGACCCAGCCACGACCCATCTACAATGCTCTGACTGAGGGAAGGAGGTTGTTGCTCAAAATCTCACAATACATTACCCCATTGATCCTCTCCTTAATACAGTGCAGTCGTCCTGTCCCCTTCACAGAAAAGCACCCCCAAAGCATGATGTTTCCACCCCCATGCTTCACAGTAGGGACGGTGTTCTTGTGATGCAAATCACCCTTTTTTTTTCTCCAAACAAGGCAAGTGAAGTTTAGAGAAAAAAAGTTCTATTTTGGTCTCATCTGACCACATGACTTTCTCCCATGCCTCCTCTGGATCACCCGGATGGTCATAGGCAAACTTCAGACGGGCTTGGACATGTGATGACTTGAGCAGGGGAACCTTCTGTGCAATGCATGATCTTCAACCATGACAGTGTAGTGTTCTACCGACATTAACCTGTGAAGCTGTGGTCCCAGCTCTCTTCATGTCATTAACCAGCTCCTCCTGTGTAGTTCTGGGCTGATTCCCCACCTTTCTTATCAGTGATACTCCACCAGGTGAGATCTTGCAAGGAGCCCCAGTCAGAGGGAGACTGACAATCATCTTTAGCCTCTTCCATTTTCTAACATTTGCTCCAACAGTTGATCTATTTTCACCAAGCTGCTTGACAATTGCCCCGTAGCCCTTCCCAGTCTTGTGGAGGCCTACAATGTTGTCTCTGGTGTCTTTTGACAGCTCTTTGTCCTTGCCCATGATAGTAGGTGTCTGATTGACTGTGGGGTGGACAGGTGTCTTTAACGAGCTCAAACAGGTGCTACTAAATTGGATTAAAACTGGAGTAGAGGTGAACTTTTTAAAGGCAGAGTAACAGGCATTTGAGTGGCTCTTTGGATAAAAAAAAAACAAAAGAGTTAAATATAGGTTTCATGAAAATAACATGCCAGTTTTGAATTTTCTAAAACATGCTATTTTAATTCTCAATAGCTTGGAAACTATGTGCTGTTTTTTTTTTACATTTTACATCATTTTCCAGAAACGTCAACATCCCATAGAAGAAAACGTATCCACCCTCATTTTGCAAACATTCTATGTTTTTTATTTATTTTAAAACCTAAAAATAGAAATTAAAACGTCGGTTCTTTAAGTCTGAAAAATTCCATACAGTAGATACTCATCAAGAATGATAAGTTGTCTTGTTTCAAAGGGTCTTAACATTTGTGGCTCTAAAAAAGTTTTAGTTAGCTGCGTTAAGGGTAAAAATAGCTATTATACATTAAAACTTAGTCAGTCCAACCAAACCAAATAAATTAAATGATCTGTACTATGTCAGAAAAGCGAAGTCCATTCCAGGACCTTGTTCATTGCCACAGTTTTTTATTATTTATTATATAAAGGATATTTATTTAAATATTAGTGGGGGTAAAGTTATTTATATTTAAAGTCTGTATGTATATGTTTGATACTGTGTAGATTTTAAAAAATTGACGTTTGTACCCAATTCTACTTTTTATAATTCATCGAAGTTGTATTTGTTGTTTTATCAGTAAACATAGGGAAAATATGTGTTAAAAAACAAATCATTAAAAGCCCACAATAGTATAAAATCCATGTCCCCAACAGGTGTATGTAAACCTCTGACCATAACAGTAAGGATAAACAACGAACAGATAACTTAGGAGTATTGGCTGCTTTATAAAATCCTCATACCTTTCACCTTCTTGGCAGATTTTGTTATCACTGCAGTGGGGTCAATTGGGGATAGCCAGGAAACCATATCTGTCTCTGCATTCCAGTAGTAAGGAAGACCGCTGTGGATTAAAAAAACAATTTCAATAAAAGCATTGAAAGCAAACTGATGATGATGATGATGATGATAATAATAATAATAATAATAATAATAATAATAATAATAATAATAATAATAATAATAATAATAATAATAATAATAATAATAATAATAATAATAATTTGATAAATTAAGTGAAAATTAAATACCCTAACAGAAATCTGGACGATAAAACTAATTTGGGATTACTATTAACTCCCAAAGAGTTAAGTTTAATTTAGAAGTACATACCAAGCCGGATCAAACACTTTGTACCAGTTTGGAGGTAGGCTCTCTAGTCTGGTGGCTTCATAATCCACATTGTTGTCATCGTAATCTTCAGCAATAATCTCCTCATCTGCTTCTGCTGTAATTTAGCAAAAATTTGTTGTTAGAAGAGACTAAATGTAAGGAAAAGGGGGAAAGAAATATTTAGTTTGATTGCCTGAAATGAAAAAACCAGGTGACTACCTTGCTCTGATGGTTTAACAATCCCTCTCTTGGCCAAGCGGGCCAGAAGTGCCGGAGGAAGAGGCATTCTGAAAACCAGGAGTTAAGATTATGTTTGAGCTGAATTAGTTGTTGAATATTCTAATGATTATATCAGCTGTGATTAACCTAGATTTTTGTATTTATTCTTTCCTAAAAAAAGAAATTATTACAGCCATCTAAACGGATCGGCCAAATAAACAAAGCATTAATGAGAGGAGCAGCCAAGAGACAATAACTAAAAGGAACTGCAGGGTTCCACAGTCCAAGTGGGAGAATCTGTCAATAAGACAACTATTGGTCATGCACTCCAAAAATCTGACCTTTATGGAAAAGTGGCAAGAAGAAAGCCACTGTTGGAAGAAACACGACAAACATGTTAAAAGAAGGTGATCTGGTCAAATGAGGCAGATATTGAACATTGTGGACTGTGTGCAAAACGAAATGTGTGACTAAAAAAATGCATTTAACCTAACCCTGTAGAAATTGTGGTTTTACACAGCAGGAACAGGCAAGCTGTGATTGGATGACGGATGGAGCTGAAAACAGGGCAATCCTGAGAGAAAACCTCAGAATTTCTGTTACTTTCCACTTCAGAATTATGTGTTATTTCTTCAGAACAGAAAGACCCATTTTAAGTTTGTATGTCTTTAACATGACAAAATACTACTTTTGCAATACACTGTAAATGTAAGAAATTACACTGAACCTGAATTCAAAGTCCAATAAATACAAGCTGCAACATATTGCATTGTCCCCCATTTATTGTGATACATATATCACTACATGTTTTTTTTCTTTTTACATAATCTAAACATACATAAAGATGGAAAGGAACAGTTTAAACTGGGGCAGTAATGGAAATGTTCCAAATTATAAAATATAAATGAGTCCTTTGTCATTTTTATGTTTGTTTTGCTTTCCTTATTTGAAAGATATAGTTTTATTTGGATAAAACACAATTTATTGATGAGATTCTTAGTTTGGCTTTGGTTTTTCTGTTTAAAAGTTATGTTCAGTATCCTACATCAGTATCCTACGTCCATTCTTTTAAAAAAAAGTTGTGTTTTTTATTGTTTTTTCTTTACAAAAAGAATAATTTCTAAAGTAGGATACTTTATGTTTGAATAAGTATACTTCTGCCAAACTCCTTTTAAAAAACGGTTATGTAAATATATATAATAGTGTATGAATGTGAATGTCTGAAATGTGACAGAATGTTTGAAATAAATGAAGAAACAAACCAAATGTTGATTCTGGAATGATGTAAAAAAACAACATGAGTGCAGGGTGAAACGCTGTTCTCAGGGTTTACAGGGATTACAGAGTGAACTGAAAAACTAATTGGTAAAAAAGTAATGAAACTGAGGATCCTTAGCAGATTACATTTATTGAAAGAAAAATAAGGAGCAGTGCTAGCTCACATCACTGACTCTATGCTGTTTCTGGGTTGAAACCGTGAATCAAAATACATCATTTTAAGCTGCTTTAGTGTTTCAAAGGGAAAGAAACCACTTATTTAAAACATTCTAACTTTCTGATTATGTAAAAAAAAAGACTAATACTTTAGATGTATTGTGTACAACAGTAAGAAAATCACTAGCAAGATGAAGAATAGTGCATAGCCTGGAGAGAGTAGCAACAGCTAAATACACCAAAGCAACAAGCACGCTGTCTTCTACCCAGGATGCACTGAGAAAACATAATAAACACAAGCAAAAGTATAAAGATGGATAATTAATAGTAATTTACTTCTTACCTGATTGGAAGAAAATTGCTTCTTACTCGTCGGGAGAACAGTAGACGATACGGCCACTAAAAAATAAATAAAAAAAAGAAAGCCGCCGGCGCACATTGACGACGTCACCGTGTCCTCTTGACGTCAACAAACATGGAGGAGTATGCCCGCGAGCCTTGGTGAGATCAGTTTTAAAATATTAGTATTTATTTTATTTTTAAACAAATGTAACATAGGTTCTATGGTTGTTGTTGTTTGCTTTATATTGCTTATGTTTGTGAGAGGGAACTGAAAAAGGCTTGTCTTTGTTATACGGAAGGTATTAATGTTGACTCCGGTAATAAATAACTAACTTCTCTACACACTAACTGCTTTTAGTCGTATCACTTAACAACATGTTTACTGGAATATCATGTTGCTCTCAAATTTGAGTTGTAGAGGATTTTTATCAATAAATCAGTACAGTGTGTTAAAATTTAATAAAGTCATTACAGGTTATTGTTAATTGTTCATATTCATTTGGTGCATTTCTCTGATCAGAATTAAATTATCTTTTCTATTAGATCAACCTCCACAACATTTCGTCATTTCTGCACGTCATAGTAGCTGTTTATAACTTCATTAATTGATTCCATACAATTCTGTGCTGTTTTATAATATTTAAATCATTTGCTCATGTCAGTCAAAATGAACTTCACTTAAGAATACTAAATAATCATTCCCTATAAAAGTACTAGCCATTGCTTGAGTCATTACAAACAAAAGTGTTGAACTAATTGCCAGAATTTACCCCAATGACTGCTGAAGATAAGCACCAGTCGTTATGCGACCCTACAAGGACAAGTGGTTAAATGATGGATGGAAAGCAAATATTATGCATTTGTTTATCATTATTTCCTGAAAATGTCTACCAAATTGTACAATTTCTCTCAAGTGAACCTCATATTTTACTGGTGATATTTTTCCAAGTTGTGCACAGCTTTACCCAAAAGGTTTTTCTTATGTTTGTTGTAAATACGTTTGTACTTTTCTTTTATAGAATCCTGTGAGTAAATTAGAACGGCAAAGAACATGTGCATTAAAATGTAAAACATACATATTCAGTTTCTGGCACTCTTTTACCTCACTTGTTGTAAATGTAGATTTCAAATGGTCTAGTTCTGTCTGTTATGTTCTGGTGTCTAGTTCTGTCTTGAGCATTTTCAGGTAGTGTCGCCCAGATCTGACCTTTATGCCTTGGAAAACACTGTCATAATGAAAACATGGCAGACATGGCAAAATAGGAGTTTTGGCAAGTTGATGTCATGACCATACAAGTGAAGGCTGATGCACTTGCCAAGATGGAAAGCTAAGCAATGACCTTGAAAAACCAGCTGCTGCTGCTGGAAGAGGTATAAAGACATTTCCAAACTATTTGAAGTTTTAAAATGTAAAATAATGTTTAACTGGAAAACTTTTAAAGACAGTTGCCATTCTTTTCAGGAGTTGACATCTAAGTAAATTCTAGGTCAGACTGTGCAAGGTTCTGAGAAACTGTAAAAAAAAAAAAAATGAAATAAACTAAAGCAAGGCAAGGCAAAGCAATTTTATTTGTATAGCACACTTTCAACAACTAGGTGATTCAAGGTGCTTTACATGATTAAGAGGTAAAATAAAAATAGCAGTAAAACACAGACAAAGCATATATTGTAAAAACAGCAAGAAGCATACACAAAACATGATACATCAAAACATTACTCAAAGCGCTATGTGAAATTACCAAAGCATTCATGACCATTTTTTTTATGTTATACCCATCCAGCTTCTGCAGGGTTGCGGGGGGGGTTGGTGCTAGTGCCTATCTCCAGCATTCATTGGTTGAGAGGCGGGGTATACCCTGGTCAGCTCACCAGTCCATCACAGCACAACATAGAAGCAAACAGGACAAATAACCATGCACACACGCACTCATACCTAAGGACAATTTAGAGAGACCAATTCACCTGACAGTCATGTTTTTGGACTGTGGGAGGAAGCCGGAGTACCCGGAGGGAATCCATTCATGACAGGGAGAACAAAAGACCTTCTTGCTGCAAGGCAACAGTGCTACCAACTGTGCCACTGTGCAGCCAAAATCGTCTTCTTCTTCTTCTGGAACAATGTCCATTAAACAAGATGACACCAAAAAGGAGATGTTTGGAGAAAACCTAACAACATATCACCACAAACATCTAATTTCAGCTATCAAGCACGGTGGTGGGGGACTGATGATTGGGGTTTGTTTCTCTGCCTCAGGACTAATACCCATTGCAGTAATTGAATCGACCTTTACCTTCTCTGTAAATCAAAGTACTCTGGAGTCAAACGTAAGACTGATTGTACAAGCAATTGTCCAAACTAGGTCAGTCCCAAAAATTCCTAATACATCAGCAGTTACAGCAGAATGGCTGGGAAAATACATTTTCAAGGTATAAATGGCTCAAAGTCCAGACAGAAATTGTGTGGCAGAGCTGTGGAAACATTAATGTCTGCAAACCTAAATGAACTGAAGATGAGCTGTGAAAAAGAGGGGGTCAGAATTCCTCCTCAACAGCAAGAGAGACAAATAAAGTAAACAACGAATCAATCTTGAGAGTTATTGTTTCTAAATTGGGCCTCCACAAGCTATTCAATTAATTTTCCCCATGGCCAGATTGACAGTAATGAAAACATAATTTGATGAAAACTGTCAAATCTTTGGCGAGCTAGAAAACTGTTTCCTAGCTGTGATTAAAAATCATTTGATTTGCAATGCTATCAATGTCAAAATGTGCTTAAGCTTCAGAATAACTCTGACTCTCTGCATAGTTCTGTCCTAAGGCCCCTTCAATCGTTTCTGTGGGGCTCTAGTGTGTTTGGTTATCACTGTCACACTGATCAGCATGAGTAAAGCTCGCATTTAATTTACGAAGCACGAGTAAAGTTGCTCAAATCTGAACTAAAAAAATTCATCCTGGACTGAAACTTAATATAAAACCATAGAAGATCTTTGGAAAAAATATCTTTAGATTTTTAAAATATGTGTGCTTTTATTTTAAATTGATGTTAGATCCATACTATATGTGTACAGTAGACTTTTAGTCTTCCAAGTGCTGATTGGATGGCATTTGGATGTTTAATATTTTCTCAAGCAGATTTGTCATGTTCCCATTATGACCAGTGTCTGTGCATGCATCTTCCTCTTCTTTCTACTGCTCTTCCTGCAGCCCCTGGAGGATAGTGGATGACTGTGGAGGAGCTTTCACCATGGGTGCAATCGGAGGTGGCGTGTTCCAAACAGTGAAGGGCTTTCGAAATGCCCCAGCCGTAAGTAAAAAACAAAACGACGTAATTGTTTGCATTCTGACTCCTCATTCTATGATAATCATCGACAGCTCTGTTATATTTCAGGGTGTTGGACACCGACTGAGAGGGAGCGCAAATGCAGTGAGAGTAAGAGCTCCTCAGATTGGAGGTAAGGGAGCTTTGTTTTGTTGATCCGTTCTTGAACCTTTTTGTGGTTATCCCTTTTGTTGGACTCATCATTTCAGACAGTATTTTGTAGTTCGAATTATAATAATGATACAGATTTGTGAGAGATAACGTCTATTTTTACTTCGACATGGTGTAAAAATTAGTTATTTTATTTCTCTTACCAAAACCTAGCCTTTTGCATTCACTAGCTTGTATTTGCAGGTAGCTTTGCTGTCTGGGGAGGCCTCTTCTCGACAATCGACTGTGGTTTAGTTCGTCTGAGAGGAAAGGAGGATCCTTGGAACTCCATAACAAGTGGCGCCCTGACTGGGGCCATCCTAGCAGCACGCAGTGAGAGAAAACTACAAAACTATTGTCTGTCCAAAACCGTAATAATACATATCACTCAGTGAATGCTATGTTTTTACTTAGGTGGCCCATTAACCATGGTGGGCTCTGCAATGATGGGGGGAATCCTGCTAGCTCTTATTGAGGGTTTTGGTATTCTCCTGACTAGATACACAGCACAACAGTTTCAGAACCGTGAGTAAAGCTCTGTTACTTTTGAAAATGACATTCATAGCCGCCATTTTATTTAGCTTACAAATCTTTGACCTTCTTTACAGCCCTGAAACTTTGGTGGCAAATAAAATCCTTGTGTTTTAAAATATTCGGTTTCTAATCTAAATTATTGTTCAATTAAGTAGATACCAAAATTTTACTAAACAGCAGGGAGGCTATGTTGTTTTGTCACAGTGTTTAAGATCTCTAGGATATTTTTGTTCACAGTTCCCAGTGAATCTGGAAAAGTCTAAAAAGCATGAAAAATCATCAGACTTCAGCCATTTTCTGTGGTGTAGTATTACTGAGCAGCAGCTTATCTACAGCTAAGAGAAAGCAGTTAAAATAAGCTCGTCAGGAAGGCCGGCTCTGTCCTAAGATTCCCCCTCGACGGGGCTGTGTGTTAACTTTTTATGCTTATAGCACTGGTGCTACAGAGGTTGCTGGTTTTGTAGCATAGGCAAAAAAGTTGTAGCATCAACAATAAATGTATTTTACAATCTCTAAAAACCTTGTCTTCAAGGAGAGACTGTGAAACATGTTATATATAGTTTGCCTGAAGTATACTGTTGAGAGAAGGGAACTGGTGCAAAATTTACAAAATATCAAATTGCAACTGGACATCCAAGACTTTTTAAACTAAATTTCTAGTTCTGAAAAAAAATGTGTTGAGATATGTTAAAACAAAATTAATAGAATATAGTTTTTATTTGTTTTATAGTACTTTGTAAAAAATAAGTTGGAAACGTTGCTTGCCAACCATCATTAAACAGAAGTTCATGGCTTATGTTATTATTTTCAGGTTTTTTTGTTATAAGTTTTAAAAGTCCCACGTTATTGAACTAACCATATATTTCGAACGTTCCTTGAATGCACCACAGGTGTGAGCTGCAGCTTAGTATAAGCTTCTGCCCAGTGTTGGCAACTTAGTGACTTTTCAGACCCCCATAACGACTTTTTTTTTTCCAAAAAGCGCCTAGCGACAAATCTAGCGACATTTCTGACCACCCCTAGCTACTTTTTGTGAAACTTTGTCGCCGATATTTCCTGCAGTTTAGAGACCCAGCTTGCTCCTTCGCAAAGGGAATGATCTGCGCACGTGTATGCTGCAAGATCAGACTATGTCGACTGACCAATCATAAACCTTTTTCGGTTCATTTCATTCACTAACAAACGAAGTTGTTTTGTACTTAATGTTAATTCAAAAGTAAAAAATAAATATGCATGTATATAAGACCGATCTTTCAACGGGAATTAAGGCAGAAGCTTGTCTGTACTGCATCGGCATCTCACACCTGTGGTGC
Source organism: Valencia hispanica (assembly GCA_963556495.2). Lineage (NCBI taxonomy): Eukaryota > Metazoa > Chordata > Actinopteri > Cyprinodontiformes > Valenciidae > Valencia > Valencia hispanica. Next base: position 43,677,416 of record OY747709.1, read on the forward strand.
ATTCAAGGAACGTTCGAAACGTATGGTGAGTTCAAAAACGTAAGACATTTAAAATTTATTAAGAACAAAAAACCCCACTGAAAATAATACCATAAGCAATAAACATTTGATGCATGGTAAATATGCCTTACTTATATTTACAAAATACTAAAAAAACAAGAAACTATATTCTCTCTATTAATTTAGTCTTCTTGAGATATCTCAGCAGACGTATTTTTTTTCTTCAGAACTTTAAATTTTGTTTAAAAGGTCTTTGATGTCCAGTTGCAATTTGATATCTTGTAAATTTTGTACCAGTTTTCTCACAGTTTACTTCAGGCAAAATAATAGAACTGACGCAATCTGCTGGCATTCCTTAAATAGGAAACTTTTTAACTGATTGTAATGTTTGTATAAATGTATTGAAATTACTTCTTGTTAAGTGCCTGTACAAGGTTGACGAGGCAGAGAGATAGAGATGGAAAGGACATCCAACAGGTTAGGATGATGAAGCATAAGGACGGAAATGTACTGACAAGTGCCAAGTGTGAGATGGGAAGAAGGAAACAGTACTTTGAAGATCTGATCAATGAGGAAAATGGGAGAGAATGTAGAGAAGAAGGGGTGAGTGTTGTTATTCAGGAAGTAGCTAAGATAAGTCAAGATGAGGTGAGGAAAGCTTTGAAGAGGGGAAAGGCACTTGGTCCTGATAATATTCCTGTAGAGGTATGGAAGTGTCAAGGAGAGGTGGCAGTAGAGTTTTTGACTAAGTTAAGCAAGATCTTAAGGAGGGAGAAGATACCTGAGGAATGGAGAAAAAGTGTTCTGGTGCAGATTTGTTTAAGAACAACAGAAACGCACGGAACTGTGGAAACTATTGAATGATAAAGCTGTGGAAAAGAGTAGTGGAGGCCAGGCTTAAGTCAGAAGTGAGCATGAGTAGGTATTGGAAAAGAGAGGAACAGAGGTTAGTCGCAACAAGACAGAACACATGTTTGTAAATGAGAAGGGCACAAGTGGAATGGTGACTTTACATAGAGTGGAAATAAAGAAGGTAGAAAACTTTAAGTACTTAGGATAGGGTGACCATATTTTGACTTACAAAAAAAGAGGACTCTTGGCCCAGTCCTGAAACTCTTTAATCGAGCTCCGTTTACTTAAAGAAGTATTTAAAGTCCTCTTTCCCGTTTCTTCTTCTTTGGTTCTCCAGCTATTCCCTTTGCAGACGACCCCAGTCAGCTCCCTCCAAAGGACGGAGACCAGCAGCAGCAGGGTCCAAAGGGACTGTTTCACTAGATAACTTCTGCCAACTGAAGATACAGTGAGTCCAACCAGAGCGTAATGGGAATGACACCACTATTGAGAGGATATTGTGGTCCCTACAGCATTCAGAAGTAGTTGCACTTTGTTATTGTTCCTCAGGGGTAAATTATTGTGATTTAGTGTTTGTGAATTAATTTAGACAATTCAGAGTCCATCAGATGAACCTTGTGTTGTCTTCATTGTGTATGAATGTCATGTATCATTTTGTTTTCATGTTTGTTTTGTGTCATTGCTGTTGTCTCTCTTCTTTATGGATCTATTTATTCTACATCTGTATGCTAGAAATATTTTTTGGAAGAGGGGAGTTCTTATTTGCTTTGTTGGAGAGAATGAGGTAAGGAGCATCTATGGGATGCATACTGTGATTTTGCAAGTTCTCCCACTTAGAAATTATGGAGGGGTCTGACATTCACATTGTAGGTGCATTTCCACTGTTAGAGACAGCATTTTTTTTAATTCAGGAAATCACATAGTCTGATTTTTAAAGAATTTATTTGTATTTTATTGCTGCACATAAGTATTTGATCACCTGGCAATCAGCAAGAATTCTGGCTCTCAAAGACCCGTTACTCTGCCTATAAAAAAATCCACCTCTACTCCACTTATTAATCTAAATTAGTAGCACCTGTCTGAGCTCGTTAAAGACACCTGTCCACAGTCAGTCAGACTTCTTCCACTACCATGGGCAAGACCAAAGAAGTGTCAAAAGACACCAGAGACAAAATTGTAGGCCTCCACAAGGCTGGGAAGGGCTACGGGGCAATTGCCAAGCAGCTTGGTGAAAATAGATCAACTGTTGGAGCAATTGTTTGAAAATGGAAGAGGCTAAAGATGATTGTCAGTCTCCCTCTGACTGGGGCTCCTTGCAAGATCTCACCTGGTGGAGTATCACTGATGATAAGAAAGGTGATGAATGAGCCCAGAACTACACAGGAGGAGCTGGTTAATGACATGAAGAGAGCTGTGACCACAGCTTCACAGGTTAATGTCGGTAGAATACTACACTGTCATGGTTGAAGATCATGCATTGCACAGAAGGTTCTCCTGCTTAAGTCATCACATGTCCAAGCCCGTCTGAAGTTTGCCAATGGCCATCTGGATGATCCAGAGGAGGCATGGGAGAAAGTCATGTGGTCAGATGAGACCAAAATAGAACTTAATGGTCTACACTCGCCGTGTTTGGAGGGAAAAAAAGGGGGATTTTCATCCCAAGAACATCATCCCTACTGTGAAGCACGGGGGTGGAAACATAATGCTTTGGGTGTGCTTTTCTGTGAAGGACGACTGCACTGTGTTAAGGAGAGGATGAATGGGGTAATGTATTGTGAGATTTTGAGCAACAACCTCCTTCCCTCAGTCATAGCATTGTAGATGGGTCGTGGCTGGGTCTTCCAACATGACAATGACCCAAAGCACACAGCCAGGATAACCAAGGAGTGGCTCCGTAAGAAGCATATTAAGGTTCTAGAGTGGCCTAGCCAGTATCCAGACCTAAATCCAATAGAAAATCTTTGGAGGGAGCTGAAACTCTGTGTTGCTCAGCGACAGCCCCGAAACATGACGGATCTAGATAAGATCTGTGTTGAGGAGTGGGCCACGATCTGTGTTGTACTGTGTGCAAACCTGCTCAAGAACTACAGGAAACGTTTGACCTCCGTAATTGCAAACAAAGGCTTCTGTAACAAATATTAACACTGATTTTCTCAGGTGTTCAAATACTTATGTGCAGCAATAAAATACAAATAAATTCTTTAAAAATCAGACAATTTGATTTCCTGAATTAGTTTTTAAAATGCTCTCACAGTGGAAAATGCACCTACAAAAGTGGGAAAACGTCCAAAATCGCAGGGTGTTCAAATACTTATGTTCCTCACTGTATGTGTTGCTGCTTTCACATATAAATCCTACAGATAACTTGATCCAGATTTTGTCAACTTGCTGTTCACTTTTACACAGGACAAGATTTTTTGCAGGAATTGTTCTTACATGGCTTATAAAATAGAGGGTTTGCTGGGGAGCTTCTAGGAGGTAGGACATGAATAGCATTACACAAGGGATATGATTGCTTTCGTGAATTTCTCTCAGCGATGAGTGTTGTCATGCTGATATTAACACTACGTGGTTTTTAGTACACACACGGCTCTGGCTCTGGAACCCGTCTCCTCGAGAGGGGTTGGACTCTCTTCCACTCTGGAGTTGCCCCTGCTGAGAGGCGCCGAGCTGGGGTGGGCATACTTGTTGCCCCCCATCTCGGCGCCTGTACGTTGGGGTTTGCCCCGGTGAACGAGAGGGTAGCCTCCCTCCGCCTTCGGGTGGGGGGACGGGTCCTGACTGTTGTTTGTGCTTACGCGCCAAACAGCAGATTAGATTACCCAACCTTCTTGGAGTCTTTGGAGGGGGTGCTGGAGAGTGCTCCTCCTGGGGACTCCCTTGTTCTGCTGGGGGACTTCAACGCTCACGTGGGCAATGACTATTGGACTGTGCTCGTCATGGATTGTCCATAACAAACACCATGTTCAAGCATAAAGGTGTCCATATGTGCACTTGGCACCAGGACACCCTAGGCCGCAGCTCAATGATCGACTCGGTTGTCGTCTCATCTGATCTGCGGCCGCATGTTTTGGACACTCGGGTGAAGGGAGGGGCTGAGCTGTCCAATGACCACTACCTGGTGGTGAGTCGGCTACTATGGTGGGGGAGGACGCCGGACAGACCTGGAAGGCCCAAACGTGTTGTGAGGGTCTGCTGGGAACGTCTGGCAGAGTCTCCTGTCAGAAGGAGCTTTAACTCACACCTCCGACAGAACTTTCAACACGTCCCGGGGGAGGGGGGGGACATTGAGTCCGAGTGGACCATGTTCCGCGCCTCCATTGCCGAGGCGGCTGACCGAAGCTGTGGCCGCAAGGTGGTCGGTGCCTGTCGCGGCGGCAACCCCCGAACCCGCTGGTGGACACCGGTGGTAAGGGATGCTGTCAGGCTGAAGAAGGAGTCCTACCGGGTCTTTTTGGCTTGTGGGACCCCTGAAGCAGCTGATAGGTACCGACTGGCCAAGCGGGATGCGGCTCGGATGGTAGCTGAGGCAAAAACTCGGGCGTGGGAGGAGTTTGGAGAGGCCATGGAAAACGACTTCTGTACTGCTTCGAAGCGATTCTGGTCCACCATCCGGCGTCTCAGGGGGGGAAAGCGGTCTGCCACCAACACCGTTTACAGTGGGGATGGTGTGCTGCTGACCTCGACGCGGGACGTTTTGGGTCGGTGGATGGAATACTTCGAAGACCTCCTCAATTCCACCAGCACGTCTTCCAATCTGGAAGCAGGGTTTGGGGACTTGGGGTCGGTCTCTCCAATCTCTGGTGCTGAGGTCACCGAGGTCGTTAAAAAGCTCCTCGGTGGCAGGGCTCTGGGGGTGGATGAGATTCGACCGGAGTTCCTCAAGGCTCTGGATGTTGTGGGGCTGTGTTGGTTAACGCGGCTCTGCAATATTGCGTGGACATCGGGGGCAGTTCCCTTGGATTGGCAGACCGGGGTGGTGGTCCCCCTGTTTAAAAAGGGGGACCACAGGGTGTGTTCCAACTACGTGTTTCCAACTACGTGTTTCAGGCACGTCTCACCGGGAGGAGGCCCAGGGGAAGGCCCAGGACACGCTGGAGGGACTATGTTTCTCGGCTGGCCTGGGAGCGCCTTGGGGTTCCTCCCGAGGAGCTGGAACAAGTGGCTGGGGAGAGGGAAGTCTGGGTCTCTTTGCTTAGGCTGCTGCCCCCGCGACCCGACTCCGGATAAGCGGAAGAAAAAGGATGGATGGATGGATGGATGGATGGATGGATGGTTTTTTGTACATGCACATAACAGACCCTGGAATGAAATGAAAGTTACAGATCTGGAATAATAATGTAGCAGTCTTTTTTAGGTAGGATGCTCAACTACTGGCTGAACAAATACTTCGAAAGATTCCCGTTTCCATTTCCAGCTTGTGCTGATCTTCCTCGCGTTTTACTTGGAAGCTTGTTCCATAATATCCACACATACACTACAGACAATTGGTTTTGAAAATGCCATCCCTTCAACACATTCTGTTGAACCTTTCATCTCTGCAGCTCATCTCTCCAAAGGTCTGTGCTAAATCTGTAGCTGAATCTAGCTGTCAGTGAGGTCGTCACAGAATCTGGAATTGGAGGGAAACTACTCGCACCTTTAAAGCCAATCTGTTAACATTTACATTAGCATGCTGCCTTTAATGGAATATAGGGCCTTGCAAAAGTATTAATACCCCATCACTTTTTTCCACATTTTCTCATGTTACAAACTTTATGCTCGTCTAAAAATTTTACATTTTGTCCATTCTTTTTACAAAGTAGGTCAAGTTCAGTCAGAATGTAAAAAAAAAAAAAAAACATTTTCATGTCTTGGCATAGACTATTGTCTGGATTTCAGTCTGGACTTTGACTAAAACATTCTGACACATGACTATGCTTTCATCTAAACTGTTTTATTGTAGCTCTGGCTGTATTTTCCGAGTAGTTATTCTGTTGAGAGATGAATCTCTGCCTCAGGCTCAAGTGTTTTGCAGCCTCTAACTGGTTTTCTTCCAGGATTGTCTTGGATTTTACTTGGAACTCTGCTGAAGAAAGGTATCCCCCTGCCGCCACCATGTTTCACCGTCCACATTGTGTGTCCATGGTGTGGTCTTGGTGAAATGGAGTGTTTCCACATATAGGATGTTGTCATTCAGCTTGTCTATGTGGCTTGTGACAAACCTTAATTATGGATAGGCATTGCTTTCTTTCAACAATGGCTTTCTTCCTGCCACACCTTCACAAATACCAGATTTGTGGAGTGCAGAACTAAGTGTTTCCCTTTGAATAGAGTCTTCCACCTGAACTGTGGATCTTTGCAGCTCTTCTAGAGTTTCCATGAGTTCCTTGGCTGCCTTCATGATTTTCTTCCCCAGCCTGTCAGTTTAGGTGGACAACAGTTTCTCTGTCCATTTTCAGATAATGGATAGTGCTCTGTGATATGTTAAAAGCATGGGATATTGTTTTATAACCTACCTCTTTTTAAAACTTCACAAACTTGTCCCTGACCTGTCTGCTGTGTTCGTTGTTCTTCAGGATCTTCTCTCATTTTCTCTAACAAAACTCTGAGACAGATCTTCACAGATCAGTAGGATTAATACTGAGAATAAATTACATGCAGGTGGACTGCATTTACTAATTAGGTGACTTCTAAACCCAGTTGGTTGCACTGGATTTTATTTAGGGGTATCTTAATACCACATCATGCCTCACGTCTTAGTTTTTTTAACTAACCACATCTTTTCCTTCTGCTTAACAATTATTCACTGCTATATGTTGGACTATCACTTAAAATCGTAATAAACTACTTTGACGTTTAGGGTTCTAATATAACAAAAATGTAAAAAAGTTGAAGGGGTAAAATACTCCATGTGAAGGATTAGAAACAAAGCAAGTAAGCGTCTCTCCGAACTGATTTACACTCTAAGCACCAAAGATTTATTAGCAGTGAGCGAAGTTTGGATTCAATGTTTTACTTGTTGACTGATTTGTGACATTGCACCCTGTTTGCACAGCAAGTTTTATTATAAAAAAATCTTTATCTGACTGTCTCTGGTTTTCTGTATTTAAATGTCAGCTGTGACAATCAGTGCTAATGAGCGCCTGCTTTTAAATTATGCATCAACAAGCATCATTTCATTCTTCGCCTGCGTTTTTTTTCTCTCCATCAGTCTTTGATGAGCAAAGATAACATCATGTCTGAAATATAGAAAAGTCAATATGGATGTTTCTTAAAGCAGGTCAGTTAGGTGGTCATTGTAACTACTGCAATCACCATCAATTAACCCAGTGTTTTTTTTTATCCAACTGGAAAAATCTTCTCATGGTCGCCACAGCAAAGACATGGCCCAACATTGTGTAATGCGTTACCTGTAAACTCTGTATAGAAAGATTGTTTATATTTATCATAATATATTTACTGTGTAAAAATGTATTAAAGCAATAAATATTTGAGATGATTTAAGGATTTAATTGCCGTTGTACTTTTTGGGGTCATCTTTAGGTTGGGCATAACAAAAAGGCTCTGACCTTTACCAAGTTCTACGCTGTTATCATCCATTAACTGAGATGAAGCCAAAATGAGAAATCTTTTAGAAAAAATAGTACTTAGCAAAGTACTTCTGTGCAACATCTATAGGATGTAAGAGGGAAGGTATCAGCCAATTGCTGCTTATTAAAAGATTGATCTTCATGTTTTTGTCTTCTATAAAAGCAGTAGTTTCAGCAGTTTTGTGTTGTGGAGCATGCAGGAACGTTTTAACAGAATCGCAGAGCGCAAATAACTTAGCTAAAACTAGAGGAGCAATTGTTGCTACTAATCAATCTGGAAAAGTGTTACAAGGCGACTTCCAAACTATTTAAAATCAGTCATTCTGGTTATTTACAAGTGGAAAATACTTAAGTTAGTTGGCTATTTTCACAGGAGTGCTCCAGAAAATTTAACCCAAAATCAGAGTGCAATGCTCAGAGAAATGACAAAATACCCAAGAACTCCCGTCTCACACGCTGCAGGCCTCAACATGTTCAGTTTTAAAGTTCACAACAGTACAATTAGGAAAAACACTGAACAACTGTGATTTGTTTGGAGGGGTTGGAAGGAGAAATCATCTCCTTTCCAAAAAAAGAATGTAGTAGCATTCAGGTTGTATCTGGATGAACCACAAAACTTGAAACTCACGAGAAAATGTCCTCTGGACAGATGGGATCAGAGTAGATATGTTTGGCCAAACTTTTTAAAGAAACCCAAACTCACCATTTTACAGTAACACTTCATGCCAAATGTGAAGTGGTGGGTTTGTTTCATAACCACAGGACTTGGGCAGCTTGCAGTCATCAGATCAGATGCGAGAACATTGGTCCAATAACTAAAACGTGGGACAAACTAGGTCATGCAAGCAATGAAGAATCGTTTTTTTGTTTGTTTGTTTTTATCTTAGGACAAAATCTTTTGGCAACGGTGTGAAAAACTGAGCAGTAGACTACTGCTTCAAGTTATTTCTACTTAAGGTGGTTTTATTAAATCATGGAATGTACTTAGTTTTTAGTTTCATACACGTTTGTTTTGGCTTCATTTGTGACAGATAAATGTATACCTTTTGGATTTTGGTCTATAAATCATCTCAGGTTTGATTTACAGTTGATACATACACTGGTTAAAAAAAATAAATCTCACTTTTTTAAAATTAAATCACACAAAACATTTTCTGGTTTAGGGCAGTTAGAATGATCCAAATTATTCATATTTTTTGCCAGAATATTGAAGCCAACTCTTTTTATCTCTGATTTCTACTGCAAATATATGTTCTTTTGTTAACTATATATTACAAATATTTTTTTTCAAGCTTATTCTTCAACACAAAAGACGCAGTACTCATTTATGACTAGAAGGAAAATTGTAGTTATCATTTTCCAGCAAGGTTCTCTGCTGCCTAAAACAAAGATATTCTGCAGACCTAAAGATAAAAGAAAGTTTTCTACTGATGCTGTTCACTTCAATGAGGTTGTGTAACATATAGACTGAAAAAAAACAAATACATATTTTAAAAGAGATGCTGAAAGCTTTAACGTAATTCTGTCACTATTTTCCAAGGTTGGAGATGAATAGTCCTGCATCCCTGTCCTTTCATCAGAAAAATCAATGTCCTGTCAGAACAGCTTCAGCTTTATCTAATACAATTAGAGAATTTATGAAAAAATACTTGTTCTTTAACCAGACAAGCTTTTGCTTTGCTTTTCTTTACTTAAGGTTTTATGTGCTTGTCTCTGGTAGTTCAAGCTGTCTGTGATCGAAATTCATGGAAGCCAGCTGTGTTGCAGCTACAGTGTTAAATTCACAGACATATGTGATCACTTTGGGCAATCCAAAAGAAAGACATTGTAGGATTTATTCTGCAAATCTCAGGGTATCAGCAGGTAAACTTTGGCCTCAGGCAATGCTGCACCGACATAACAAGATGATATTCCTCATTGGAGAACCAAAGCTGCCAGGAGATTGTTCATGGAAATCTTTTGAAGTATCTCCAATAGAGTTCAGAGCAAAATCCAACCAGGCTATGTGCAAGATAAAAATGAATTCCATGATTTATGTAAGGAAAACATTTCTAATGCAAAGACCTAAAATACGTGCAGCAGATTTAGAAAGACTCTTGAAGGGGACACGCAAACAGTTTTTTTTTCCAAAACAGAGACTTATAATTGTAAATTTGAACTTCGCTGTTCAACAAAATCTCAAATTTTTGCTTGACATTTCCATTGCAAATAATCTATCATCATTAATAATTTATTATTATAATTTAGATCTTATATTCTGCTAATAAAAAATGTAAATTTTGCATTGATCTCTAAAGGCATCTATATCCATCGTACTTGATTAGTTGTACTATTGACTGTGGAGGTACGCCCCCTGCTGCCGCTCCTTCTGTACTGCAGAGTTTAAGGTTTCTACTGGCCAAGGGCCTGAACAGTTTTCTGCAAGTTGCGTCAAACTTCTCAATTTTGACAGTATCCGTCCCTTTTATAATTGTGATTTTGCATCTGAAGCTTCAGCGTTTGTCCCTCTCCACCTCCGCCCAGAAAGATTTCCTCTGTCATCCTTTTAACCGGCTCAGCCTCTTTAATCCCAACCGACTGACTACCTCCTGCACATGGGTGCGCCAATTTCCTCCTGCAACTCTCACCGTTATGCGCCGGCGTCGATTAAAACAGTTTTGTGTCTCGTTTAGTTTGCGCAACAAGTTGCCAGCAGAGTGCATACATTTAATTTTTTATTTTTTTACTCGGGCTGCAAGCAGGCGCAGAACTGGACGGGGTTTTGCCGCTCTCAGCTTGTGCACAAAAATGTGCAGTTGCGGATTTTTTTTAACCTCTTGAAGGTTTTCTTTTTTTAAACAAACTAAAAATAATATTTAAACTCCGTTGGGGTCAGGATTTATATCTGTGATTCTTTACGCATCACAGATATCCTGAGGAGTTGATGGTGCGTTATTTTAGGTGACTGCGTGCTGTGAAGCTGCGGAAATGGACGGAGCAAAGAAAGGTAATGTTTGCACACAACATGCACTCACAGTGAAATGTGGGTAAACCCCACCTGGTGTTCACTTGATCCTAATAGTGTCATGCAATAGGCTGAAAAATACAGTTTTAATTGAAGACTGTTTCTTTTATCCTCCAGTATTTTCCTGCTGCATATCTGTGGTTGGTTATAGTTGAAAACTTGAAGGTGTCCTTAGGTGAAGCTATGTCAATGCAAAGCTTTTCCTAACAGGTGTTCATGGGCCTTACTGAGGATAGTGCTGTAAAGTGCTATGCTGCTCCCTATAAAGAAGTAGGTCACATCTGGTCTTATCATATGAGACAATACAGGACATTATATATCTTTCTTACAAGCATATCCTTTCTTAATTGTGTTAGATAACATATACAAGGTGTATATGAAGGGTATGTTGTCCAGGATGGTATCTAGCTTCGAATGGCCACGGAGCCAATTAAAATTTTACTCTTAAAGCAGTTCCCCAGTGAAAATCCTCCTCAATTTCAGCCCAAAATGTGCTTGGTATTACCCAGAGCTACTTATCCAAATTTAGTTGTCTGTTTCTTTATTTCTATTTAACCCTCTTTTAAGGGAAGTCTTTCAGCTACCAACTCAGAAACAGGAGCATTAAGATTTTCTGCACTCTGAATATTATTTTACCACCATAGTTCCACCAATTTTAGTAAAGGTTTAGAGTAAAGAGAAGCTAACGTGAGATCACAGCTGGAAATTGGAAGAAAATAAAAATACACATAAGAGGGAAGTCTTAACTTTGAAAGCTTTGTAAATAAAAAGCAGTAACACCACCCTTTTCTCCCCAGGCTTAACAAAAGTCAAGAAACTAGATGTGAAATTGCACACTGATCGGCTCTGTTTGTCATAATTCACAAAGAATAAATCCAAGACAATGTATCAAGTCTGGTGCCTTTAATGCAACACATACCATATGCAATTTTGCTAAATAACAAATCTGTTAGAGAAAAATATAAAAAATCTGCAATAACCAGGTTGCAAACATAGGAAAAACACTTGAATTAGTACTTTGTTAAACTGCCTTTAGAATCATTTTCAGCAGTCTACTTTTGTCACGGTCTATCAGCATTCCACAGTTTGACTTGGTTTTATTTGCTCAATCTGTTTTACAATCACTGTCAATATTGATGTGCTAAGATCTTTTTGCTTTTTTCAAATTTACCCTTTTGGGATTGTAGCCAGAAGTTTAACTTCAGTTTCATCAGGTAGTAACGCAACACCTCCATCAAGATTTTTGGAAAATTTGAGCAGTCTTGCTGTTTTCTTTTAAAGAAACGCTTTCTGGCTTTTAAGCCTTCTTCTTAGTCTGGCCGTATGGATAATAAGACTGTTGTTACACACAACCAGTACCAACCAAAAACGTCATGAGTTTTTTTGCCCTTTACAACACCATTAAAAAAAAAAAAAAAAATTCTGGTTGAATAAAACAGAATGTATGCATGACATTCTTGATGTTCTTAAATGATTTACCTGTAGTTCATGTTTTATACCACAGAAACCTTGTATCTCAATGGGTTGTCTTTTGGCTAAATAACATTCATTTTGTTTTATTAAAACCAGGAATAATTTCATTGATTTGAAGGGATGTCTACAGTAGCTATAAGGCAGTTTGTAGTTGATGAGTGAAGCATGGTCTCATCTGTGTAAAGGTTCACTTTGGCTGTAGACGTATTCATTCCAATGCTTTAAAATAAAATTTAAATATTCTTAAAACTGAACTTATATGTATCTGCATAAACACTTTTGAATTTGGCATAAAGCCCCATTGTGAATCTACTGAAAAGCAGCTTATGGTCAACAGAACGAAATTATTTGGAGTACATGTCTATTACCAGCACAGAAAGCCCCCAATGGATGCCACTAATTCAAAATTTGTAATGGTAAATGGTAATGGTACAAACAAAATTTGTATTGTAAATATTTTGAAAGTCTATTTTAGATGTTTTCATTCTTATCTTTCGTTTTTACCTCATTTTATTTATATTTATTTATTTATTTATTGACAGATGCCCCGCCAGTGGGCGATGTGGGCAAATCAGACACTCTGGGTTCGACTGGCTCAGCCAGAAAAAGGGGAGGGGGGGCCAAGAAGGCGATGCAGGCCAACAAGTCTGCCCTCAGGGCCCCCCGAGCCCTCTGCTGCCTCACTTTGAGCAACCCCATTCGCATGGCAGCCCTGGCCCTAGTGGAGTGGAAATATCCTTTAAATTTTTTCTATGCATGTCCTTGCTTGTTTTACATTTCCATAAGTATCTCTTCCCTGGTTGCAAACATGTGATGCATGGAATACGCTAAGATCTCGGACTGTAGATTTATTCTGCAAATGCTTGTTAAAGCCTTAACTGCATTATCCAAGCCTTTTGATATCTTCATTCTTCTAGCTATTTTTGCCAACTGTGTGGCCATGGGGGTCACAAAGCCATATCCAGATGATGATTCCAACCCTACCAACCACCAGCTTGTGAGTAGAAACATGTTTCTTAGTACAGTCCCTTGCAAAAGTATGTTACTTGTTAGTATGACCACAGACTTCAGTGTATTTTATTGGGATTTTAAAGTAAAATTTACACACATGTGAGCTTTATTTACTAAGTAGGTGACTTCTGAAACTATTTGGTTGCACTGAGTTTACTTTAGGAGTATCAGAGTAAAGGGGATGAGTATAAATCAACACGGCAGTTTTCAAATGTTTGAAAACCTTGTATCATTTTCCTTTCATGTCACATTAATGGTCTTGAAATTTGTAATATCACAAAATGCAGAGAAGTTTAAAGGGAATGAAATCATCTCCTAGGCACCAAATAAGTTGAAGACACATTGGCTCAGACAAAATGAAAGGCGATTATATGAATGTTTAATTGGCCTCTAAAGACAGAAAAACACAGAAAATGACACAAATTAAAACAAATGTTACAAAATATAATGAACCACATTTCATTCTTAATTGACAGTCAGAATGAGCAGCTATGTTGGTAAAACCAGGAAGTGAGTACTCATGTTCTGCTGAAGGTAAAGTTAGTTGGGGGGGGGGGGGGGGGGGGTGGTTGTGCTGTGACCCCTGCTGGGCGAGCTTGTCAGAAATCGTGACTTATTAAACATCAACCATCTGCTTCATTTCTACTCCGCCCCTCTCAAAGTCTCTCTTTGTTCCTGTTTGTCTGGTCGGTTTTATCACTAAATGACTTGGTGACTAAATGACCTTATTTTTTATATTATATTGTTAGAGCAACTCACATTGTAGAAATAAATATTAAAAAATAAACCCTTGATGTCCAGTTTCAGTGTTTTTAAAAGCACAGAACACCCCCACCCACACACACGCACATGGGCGTACCAACAGCAGGATGAATGTTTGTAGATCCCTTTATTGGATTTCACAGATGAGTTAAGCTGACAGTAAAAGATCTGTTGCAGGGATTTATTATCTCTTACTGTTCTTAGTTTTTATAGTCAGGTTGCAGCGAAAACTTTTTAACCATTAAACTAGTTATAATATGGTAAAATACTTATTCTGCTACGCTGTGGGGTGGCTGTGTCAGCTTGAGGTGAAGTTCAAGTGGCATTAATTAGCAGCATTAACCTGAAAGTTCACAGCAAAGTGATGTGGGGACAGTGTGTTTTAGGCGGTAGGTTAGCAGGTTAGAGAAACCATTCCAGCTCTAGTCTTAAAGATCAGACAGATTAGTAATTTAGCAGAATGTAAGACAATTATCTGCAAATGTGTGATGAATAGAAACCTAAAAACAAAAAATAAAATGATGCAAAAATAGAAAATCAATTCCTTTAAGATAGAGTAAATTCCACCTCTAGTAAAACGATAAAAAGTTTTAAAATAAAATGTTATAATTGCAGGAGCATAATCTCCTGGTGAGAAATGTGGGAAAAAAGAGCACATTTACTCAATAATAAATATAAAAACACACATTAAAAAACAGATGAAGAAAGGCTTGACAAGGACCCACATTTATATTACAGCACAGAAGTCTGGCATCCATGATCATCAAGTTTCCAATGGCCTTTTTCCCACCAAACTGGTTTCAGTACTAGTTTGGTACCAGAGCCCGTCTTGGTTTTCCACTTCCAACGCACCCGTTTCTTGGTTGCAAACCAGTGCTTAACCTAGCACCAACTCCTTGCTGGGCCAGAGCTGGTTCTTGCTAGCTCCTATCTCCCCTGCTAGCATGCTGACGCAACCAAGGTGTTGGGGGCGAGATAACAAAAGCTTAGCATAGCGAGGTGAAACACACAACTTCTATTTTCATTCGTAACAATGGACGTAACCATAAACATGTTATGGACACATCTTTGATAATCCAGTAAAGTGTGAAAGCACAACAGCAGCACTTGTAAGAGCACGATGAACTCCTCTGTTGTTGAAATCTCTGTTTCTGTTCACGCTCTTCCTGTTTTCATCTCCCCATGTGGACATAGTTGTGTTGCAACGCTTTAGTTGACGTTATTACGCAGCACCTACTGGGGCGTCAGTGGAAAAGATACAGGTGCTTTGAAAGAACCAGCTAAGAACCAGCTGGGGCCCCAGCACCAAACTAGCACTGGTTCTTTTACGGTGGAAAAGCCCTACAAGAAACCTTTAGACATGAACTACCATGGACCCCTGGTACTTGTGGGGCTTTGGGACCACATCCGCCCCCCAAGTAGCATAAATAGGTGAATACTTTAAATCTTTTCTAAAAACATTTATTACTGCCTATTTTAATAGTTCAAACACCAAATATATCTTAGTATGCATTATTACACTCAGTGGAAACCATGTTAGCACTGGCACAGAAGCTAATGTCTACAGTCTTTCTTTACCTATTGACTGTACAGCCAATCAGCACCAAGGATTGGCTGCCTTGCAAACGACGGCAATAGCCGAGATAGTTCAGCTTTCCAAGATGCTGTTGAACAACACTCACACTAAGATGACTCTTTACACACACTGAACCTCAAATAGGCGGTGGGTTTAACAAGTTGTTAAAAAGGGTTTTCTGTCCTACCATCACAAATGTAAATGTGTGGGGTAGGCTAAACTGGACTTTAATTGGAGCTATTTTGTTTTGTTAAATAACAATAAGACCAAGCCTTTTAGCAATATGCAAAGAAAGCAAGATTTTGAAAAGCCCCTTATGCTCACTGTGTGGTAGAGGTCCTGTGATGCTGTGGGCATGTTACTTTTTCAAACGTCCAAGTAAGCTCTGCTATATATTTCCAATATCAGGATATTTAAATCAAAATCTGGTGACTTCTGTAACAATATGAGGGATAATTTGTGCAAAACATATGGACAGATCAACACAGGGTCAGCCTTTTCCTTTTTCTCTAAATTCCCAGACATAAATCTTAAGGGTGATCAGAGGGGAGAGCTGAAATAAAGAGAGCATCATACAGAACCCAAGACTCTGGATAGTCTGTTATCCCTGACAAAACAAATTTCTCTTCGATTGGGAAAAGAAGGTTGTTGTTTTTTAATGTGGGATTTATCTACCACTAAAAAAAGAAAATTAAAGGTTGGAGTTTTCAGGGGGTTTTTCAGTGTGAGTCTCTGTTATCACAATAAAATTAAGGCATTTTTAGATTATTTTTTTTACATAACTTTAACAAAGTGGTCATTTACTGATTTACTAAAGCTGTCCTTTGATTTTAGGAACAAGTTGAATATGTCTTCCTTGTCATCTTCACCATCGAGACCTTCACCAAGATTCTTGCCTATGGTTTAGTCATGCACCCCAGCGCCTACATACGCAGCGGTTGGAACCTGCTGGATTTTGTTATTGTTATCGTCGGGTATCTTACAGCCTCAAAACTCACTATTTGATTATATCAGTCTTAACTAAAACCTATGGAGCAACAGTGATTTCCTCCTTTGTGCAGGTTGTTCAGTGTGATAGCGGAGGGTATGACAGATCATAAGCCAGGAGAGGCCCATCATGCTGCAGGAAAACCTGGAGGCCTGGATGTGAAAGCCCTCAGAGCTTTCAGGGTGCTGCGACCTCTTCGGCTTGTATCTGGCGTGCCGAGTATGTATATTCTAATATATAAATATGTATATATATAGTACTGTGCAAAAGTTTTAGGCAGGTGTAAAAAAAAAAAGCTGTAAACAAAGAAGGCTTTCAGAAATATAAATAATGGTTGTTTATTTTTATCAATGTACAAAATGCAAAGTGAGGACACAAAAGAAAAATCTAAATCAAATCAACATTTGGTGTCACTACCTTTAATTCTTATACACTTGCACAAAGTCAGGGATTTTGTAGGATTACAGTCAGGTGATCCTCAATGTTACATGTAGGTTGGAACACAGTCATTAACTCAAACTGAAACAGCTGTGTAGGAGGCTTAAAACTGGGTGAGGAGCAGCCAAACTCTGCTACCAAGTTGATGTTGTGGAAGTAGTTTCATGTCATGGCAAGATTGAACATAGCAGCAAGGTAGTTATACTGCATCAGCAAGGTCTCTCCCAGACACAGATTTCAAAGCAGACTGGGGTTTCAAGATGTGCTGTTCAAGCTCCCTTGAAGAAGCACAAAGAAACAGGCAACGTTGAGGATAGTAGACGCAGTGGTTGGCTAAGGAAACTTAGTGGAGCAGATGAATGAACACATCAAGCGTATAACCCTTCGAAATCGGAAGATGTCCAGTAGTGCCATCAGCTCAGAACTGGCAGAAACCTGTGGGACCCAGGCACACCCATCTACTGTCCGGAAAAGTCTGGCCAGAAGTGGTCTTCATGGCAGAGTTGCAGCCAAAAAGCCAAACCTCCAACATGGAAACAAGGCCAAGCCACTCAAGAATGCACAGAAACATAGGAACTGGGGTACAGAACAATGGCAGCAGGTGCTCTGGACTGATAAGTCAAAATTTGAAATATTTGGCTGTGGCAGAAGGCAGTTTGTTCGTCAAAGGGCTGGAGAGCCGTACAATACTGAGGGTCTGCAGGCGACAGTGAAGCATAGTGGAGGTTTCTTGAATGCTTGGGGCTGCATTTCTGCAAATGGAGTTGTAGATTTGGTCAGGATCAATGGTGTTCTCAATGCTGAGAAATACAGGCAGATACTTATCCATCATGCAATACGATCAGGGAGGCGTATGATTGGCCCCAAATTTATTCTGTAGTAGGACAACGACCCCAAACATACAGCCAAAGTCATTAAGAACTATCTTCAGCGTAAAGAAGAACAAGAAGTCCTGGAAGTGATGGTATGGCCCCCATAGAGCCCTGATCTCAACAACATGGAGTGTGTCTGGGATTACAAGAAGAGACAGAAGGATGTGAGGAAGCCTACATCCACAGAAGATCTGTGGTTAGTTCTCCAAGGTGTTTGGAACAACCTACCAGCCGAGTTCCTTCAACAACTGTGGGCAAGTGTACCTAGAAGGATGGATGCTGTTTTGAAGGCAAAGTGTGGTCACACCAAATATTGATTTGATTTAGATCCCTCTTTTGTTCATTCACAGCTTTTTGTTGATTGATGCATGATGCATGCAGTACTGCATATATATATATATATATATATATATATATATATATATATATATATATATACACATAATATATATAAATATATATAACAATTTCAATTGGGTTTAATTTCTGCCCGTCATTGTCCTGACAGGTTTACAGATTGTGTTGAACTCCATCATGAAGGCCATGGTTCCACTGCTGCACATCGGCATGCTTGTCATGTTTGTCATCATAATCTACGCCATCATCGGTTTGGAGTTGTTCCTCGGCAGGATGCACAAGACGTGCTTCGAC
Source organism: Valencia hispanica (assembly GCA_963556495.2). Classification (NCBI taxonomy): domain Eukaryota; kingdom Metazoa; phylum Chordata; class Actinopteri; order Cyprinodontiformes; family Valenciidae; genus Valencia; species Valencia hispanica. Next base: position 43,695,615 of record OY747709.1, read on the forward strand.
ACCAGCACAGGTCTGTCTGCTGTCTGGATTTTTCCACACATCTCGTTCTTCTTTGATGTGCTGCCTCAATCCCTGCGGTTCTCCTACTGTTCTCCTGCCGTAGGTCTTATGGTGGAGGACGATCCGTCACCGTGTGCTTTTGCAGGGGTCGGGCGCTTATGTGTCACCAATGGGACCGAATGCAAGGGGAAGTGGGAGGGTCCTAATGGCGGCATCACAAACTTTGACAACATTTTCTTTGCCATGCTCACAGTTTTTCAGTGCATCACTATGGAGGGTTGGACAGACGTGCTCTACTGGGTACAAACGCACATTTCTGCACAATTCCCACACTGCATTGTGTCATATTTGTAGGATTTTTGGTTAACACTCCCCACAGTTATTGTAACCCTTAAGATGCAGATGTCTGAATGGCCTTAAAATAAAGAATTTTTTTATTGCAGCAGTATTACCTCATTTGGAAAAAAAAATTATTTTTAATTTTTATTTCAAACACAGTTATTAAGTAGGGGAAAAATATAAGACTAACAATTCACATCAAAATCAAAACATGACTAAACCTTTTTTCTGATTAACTCTTAACCTTTTGAAATTGATAATTGTTACAATAATAAATACCATAGAAAGAGCAACATTTCTAACAACAAGAGGCAGATCACTAAAAAACACTAAAGTGAAGTATATAGTAATGGAGGTTAGGAAAACCCTTCCAAAGCTCACTGTTAAAGAACTGCAGCAAAGAAAGGGATCTTGTGGTCTAAAACGTCTATTAGGAGCTATTTATGGACCAGTGGTTAGGAGGCAAGTCAGGAAAAGTTGACCAGTTCAAGCATTTGGAGTTTCCTAAATGTTTCTGGGGCTTTGCTTTAAACTTTATTATTTGGTCAGATGAGACAAAGTCAGAGCATCTCAGTAACAAACACTTCAGGATGAGTTAGCATGAAACAAATGCTGAATATGTGGATAAGCAGCTCTTGTCCGCTGTTAAGTGCGGCAAAGGAAATGTGATGCTGTTTGCCTATTTTTCTTCCAAAGGCCCTGGAAACCAAGTCAGAGGGCATGCCATCATGAACTCTTTGAAATATCAGATAATTTTACTTAAAAATCTGTTGGGCTCTACCAGAATACTGAAAATGAGATGTTCTTGTTTCTTTTTGCAGGATAAGACTCTTAGACATATAGTCATTTCAACACAGCAACAATTCACCAGATACAAAATCCACCTAAGCTTTAAGTCCTATAAAAAAAAATCTATTTTTGCTAGAGTTTTGTGTTTTTCTTTATTTTAAAAAGGATGCTCAGTGACTGGGATGCCCCCAGTCCAGCAGGGCATTGCAGCTAAGCAGGATAAAACAAAGTTATAAGTCGAAATAACAGCAAATAATGCAACTGGAAAGTAGTAGAAGAGAAAAGTAGCAGAACAACAGTAGAGACTACAATCAATTGTAAATGATTGTAGTCAACTTAAATCTGAAATATTTCAAATTATATATTTTTTTGCTTTAATACAAGATGACATTATTTGGACTTTTACACATCTTGCGAGGGGTCTCTGTAATATTTTAATATGTTTTAATATGTTTTTTGCACAGATGAACGATGCCATTGGCTTTGACATTCCATGGATTTACTTTGTTTCTTTAGTCATCTTCGGATCTTTTTTCATTATCAATCTTGTATTGGGTGTACTGAGTGGGTGAGTAGTCACTCCCTTGCAGACTTTTCTCTGTATCATACACTTTTAAACATCGATAAAGCTCTCATAGCATGTTTTTGTAAAGTATCAAGTGTTCTTTTACAGAGAGTTCTCTAAAGAAAGAGAAAAGGCTGTTGCACGTGGAGAGCTGCAGAAAGCTCAGGAGAGCCAGCAGATGGAGGAGGACATGATCGGCTACATGGACTGGCTCATAGAAGCCGAGGATGTAGACGAAGAAGGAAACAAACGTTAGTTAAAGCATTATCCCACCAAAACACACAGTTTACTTTCACTTTACAGAATTGCAGCATCCCATTAAAATAATCTTTTTGCATTTCTGAAGGTGCTGCAATTGCAAAGAAAAAGATGATGAAGAAGTTTGGGTGGTACAAACACAGTGAGGATGGAGGAGGTATGAAAACTATGACTTTCATTTCTGTTTATTTTATTTGCTTCTGCTACAGTTTGCAGACATTTTTGTATGTTTAACAGAGTCGGACTCTGACGATGATATTGCTTACCTTGACGATGATAGTGGCTTCTGCGCTTCGCTCATGTAAGGAGAGAGACGAGCTTCAGTAATTAATCAGCAGCATGCAAGACAGGCTTTTGTTATTGTGCTAAAATGCCTCCCCTTTTCTCTTTTTTAAGGGCGAAGATGATGGCCAATAGCTTCTGGTGAGATATTTTGTCCTCATTACGGTTCTTAAATTGTAAAACCTGTAAGGAGCACATGTTTTCATTAAATTTCTTTCTTAGGTTTATCTTAATAATTGATTCATTTAAAAAGAAAATCTTGTGTACAAATACAGTGCTGCCTGTCTGTTTTAGGAATAGATTAAAAAAACAGTTCATTGAACTCATTTCCTCATTGTAGTCAAGTCACAACCTATGTTCTTGTTCTGTTCTTAATGGCCTTTTTTTCCATTCAAAATATTAAACATAAAACCCACGAAAACTGGAATTCAAAAACTTAGAATACTGTGAAGAAATCACCATTTACTTCTCATTTTTTGCAGAAAAAAAGAAAGAAATTAGGATCACATCAAATCAGTCAAAATATGGTACTTTCAAAACGATATTTTAATCTTCAATACTCACAAAAAAAAGGCCTGTACCTGTATAGCGCTTTATTTAGTCCTTGAGGACCCCAAAGCATTTCACATTACATTCAGTCATTTTGAATTTTGATATTCTGTGACAAACTCAGATGTCTGAGAACGTAAGTGAACAAACAGCATCACATAGACCAAGGAACACAGCCAACTGTTTGTTAGATTCTAAAACAAAATCCAAATGGTCTATCACCAAATATCCTGTATAAATACATTGGAGTTTACAGTTGAGAGCCAACAAAATATGAAGAGATATTAATGCGTCTTAATGGACCGTTGCAACAGAACTTCAGATTTTGATATACATAGGAAACAACATACATGGCAAGATAAGAAATAGTGTTGAAAAAAATATAAAAAATCACAAATGTTTCTTCTAGGGAACTTATTTAAAGACTCAAACTTTTCTTATGCAAGTAAAGGACATCTATAGCTGTTTTTTTCTTAGACTAGAAGAAGATATTCCTTTCAGTCTGTCTGAAACATTAAGAAGGGTCAGTGCTGCATTCCTTTTAATGACGGATGTGATTTGGTTTTAATATACCCAAAAGTTGGCTAAGGTTATTTTATGTCTACTTGCCAACCTGTAAGTTAAATTAATAAGCAAACAAGTGTATAAAAAATTTCTACATTTATCCAAACATATCCTGTTTGGTGACATGTTATGTTTATTTGAAATAATATAGATGTTCCAAGTGTTGTCTTATCTGTAAATAAAACAACTCTTGATTATCTGAATTATATTATTATCTTTCTCCACTAATGTGAAGCTGTATTTGTCTGTAGTGACCAGTTGTGCCAGCTGAACCACACGATGAGAAAAAACTGCCGCGTTGCAGCGAAGACCACAAACTTCTACTGGTTGGTGCTGCTGCTGGTGTTTCTCAACACAGTGGCCAGCGCTTCGGAGCATTACGGACAGCCCAAATGGCTCACAGAAATGCAGGGTAATAAAAAAAAAACTCACTTCTGCTAGGTTTTTAGGTGTCCTTATTCCATTGGACAGATTTAATGATGCATCTTCTCGGTTCCCTCAGAACGAGCCAATAAGATCCTGCTGCTGCTCTTCACCTTGGAGATGCTGATGAAGATGTACGCTTTTGGTCTTCAGATTTACTTTATGGCCCTGTTTAACCGCTTCGACTGCTTCGTGGTGTGTGGCGGCATTCTCGAGACCCTGCTTGTAGAGATGGATGTCATCCCCCCCATCGGCATCGCCGTGCTGCGCTGCATCCGACTGCTCAGGATTTTCAAGATGACCCGGTGAGTGGCACCAGAGAGAACCAGATATTCAGATCAAACTCAGGTTCCTGATGCCTGCCCATCTCTTTTCTCCATCCTCAGGCACTGGGCTGCTCTCTCCGATCTGGTCACCTCGCTGCTCAACTCTATGAAAGCTATCTGCTCCCTTTTGCTACTGCTCTTCCTCTTCCTCATCATCTTTGCCCTGCTGGGGATGCAGCTGTTTGGAGGGAAGTTCAACTTTGACGAGACTCAGATGAAGAGAAGCACGTTTGACTCCTTCCCTCAGGCTCTATTAACATGTTTCCAGGTGACTTACATCTCTGTAGTGATACTCTGTATAGCAGAAGTTCTTCACTTTGCCCATTTGGGCCTTGGCATTCCTCTGTGTGCTGATCTGTTGCAGATTCTTACTGGAGAAGATTGGAATGCTGTGATGTACGACGGCATCATGGCGTACGGAGGGCCGATTTTCCCTAACATGGTGGTTTGCATTTACTTCGTTATCCTCTTTGTCTGTGGTAACTGTATCCTTTTTCACTGAGCCATATTTGAATCCCAGTTCTGTGTGAGTGGAATGTTGTCCCACAAACAGACAAATCCAACTCCTTGACGCTGGAATCAGACATCCTGCTCAATGTCTTCTTGGCTATCGCTGTGGATAACTTGGCAGGCGGTGGTGGAAAGAAAGCAGTAGAGTGAGTTGCACTAATCATCAACCTTAGACACTTCTACAACCTTTTTATTGTCCTGTGGTGGTGCTTTGATTATATTACAATGGTTTCATCCAAGCCAAACTGTGATGTTCTCCTTTTAACTCAGGGAGAAAAAGGAAGAAGAAGAGGAATGGGATGAGGACAATGAGAAAGAGGAGGAAGATGCAGGGGTAGAGCATGTTTATATTTTTCTTTGATACATTTTACATCTGCAGCATCCTTCACTATTGTTGGCCCCTCTTGTTGCAAGGGGAAATGGCTATTAAAGCTTAAATTTCTGCTCCCATAACATTTAACAAAGAGCAAACAGAGAAAGGGATCTTTGACTGTTCCTCTTTGAATGATCTCTCTAGATTGTTGATTCTGAGTCCTGGGTTCTCTCTTATGCTTTCTTCTCCTCAGGTTTTAGGATTTAGATGTAAGCACTGAGGTGGCCATGGACCAAGGGTGGCTTTGTATCGGAAGAAACATTCTTGTATGGATTTGGTTAAGTCCAAGATGCCATGGTCTCTAAAAAACAGCTCACCAGGGCCTTTGGAGGACAAACAGGCCCACAGTATCATAGAGCCTCCACCATACAGTCAGCATGAGCTCCTTTTCCACATATTCCTCTTCTGCTTGATACCATTCCAGCCAGGAGCTCAGTCTTAGTCTCAGTTTAAGTCACACCTTTTCACTAAATCCACACATTTAAGTTTTTGATATGGGAATAGAAAATGCTTTTTTTACAGCTTCTATCCAGAACAATCAGCTGACATGTAGATGTCGACCTGGTAGGTGGAGGTTGTAACCCCATGATGTAATTTTCCTGCAGTTCTCTAAAACCCAGCAAACACTGTACAATTTCCAAAATAGTATAAGACTTGTATGTGTCACATTGTGAGGGTTTGAGATTGTAAAACCATAATTACCATAATGGCCTTTATGGAGAAAATGTGAAAATTATTTGATCCATGTGAAATCAACATGGGAAAAGATGTTAAAGAAACATTGGTGAAGTGTGAAAAACATGTGACCACCTGTGTATTGCACACATTTCCTGTGTGAATTTGGAACATTTTAATGGTAATAAACTGTGAAATCCATGGATATTCACATGCAAAGCCCATGGAATAATATGTAAAACTCATGTGAAACATGTTATTTTCCATATAAAACCTACATGTGAAAAAAATTTGTGAAACCCATGTAGAATTACATGTGAAGCCCATGTGTAGAATATGTGATTACATGTGAAAAATATGTGAAACCAATGCGTGCTACACATGTGGTTTTCCAGGTACCACATGGGATAACATATCATCCCATGTGAAGAATATGTTCAACCCATGTGACTTCTCCGTAATTGGGAAATGTGTCCCAAACTGCTTGAAATACGTCAGACTGCATAACCCAGAAAATTATGAGAGTCTGATGGCGATAAGAGAAAGAGGGGAAGGAAAGGAGTCAGCTGTAGATGATCTCATAGCTGGACTTAAGAGTACAATAATCAGGTATCAGTTGTAGCAGCAGTGACATTGCTTCATGTTACCAAAAAATATCACACAATTTGATGTTTGCTGGGAGAGACTGGGCATGTCTGTTACACAGATAAAACCAGGGGTCTACAACCCCAGTTGTCGAATGCCACTGTCCTGCAACATTTGGATGCACCCCCTCTGCCAACACCCCTGAATCAGATGAATGGTTAATGACTAAGTCTTTGCAAAACCTGATGACATGTATTGGGGGTAACCTTTGGACTCTGGAAATTTGGATTTGGTTGTGTTGAAATTGCAGACCCATGTCCTAAACCATGAAGATTATCACAGATCTGTCTTACTTGAATGACATGTTCTCCCGTCTTTCCCAGTAGCTAAGAAAAATGAGCCTGTGTTACAACATATGCCACAGAATACTAAATCAAAGCCCCAAGACAATCTGATCAACTGGAAAAGGTTTAAATGATTTCCTAAATTAGATTCTTTCTCAGCTGAACAAATAATCTCACATCCCAAAATTTTTTTCTTATTCCCTCAGAAAATGCTGCTGCAATAAAAAATGTTTAATACTGTATTTACAGTAAAATAAAACTGGTGACCTTTTGTTCTGGCTTTAGAACGAAGAGGATGACTGGCAGGAAAACGAGGAGCTGAGAGCCATCGAGGGTCTGGAGGGTGAGTCTTACAGACGTCCCGCTTCGCAGGAGAAACATCAGACATCAGCTGATTAAGACATTTTAAAGCCATCCCCTTTGTTTTTCTTCTGTATTGTAGGTGTTGCTCCATTAAAGCCAGAATTCTCTGGCCCCAAAGAAAAAATCGTGCCAATACCTGACGGAAGCTCCTTCTTCATTCTTGGAAGGAAAAACTGGTATCTAAAAAGGGTTCATTTTTAACACAAACAATACCAACGCAGTGTGTGTGACTTCCTTCTCGTTCGCCTCTTTCTTCAGTTTACGAGTCGCCTGCCACAACCTCATTCACCACCCCTACTTCACCAACTTCATCCTCATCTTCATCATCCTAAGCAGCATCTCACTGGCTGCTGAGGATCCCATCAAATCCCACTCATTCAGGAACATCGTAAGGCTCCTTCAGACAGGCTGCCACTTTAACGTCATCTTCCTCAGTTTATAATCCTATTTCCATAGTGATGCGACTGAAATCTGAGTTTAGCTTCTGTCATCCTCAGGTGCTTGGATACGCCGATTATGTCTTCACTTCGGTTTTCACTGTGGAGATCGTCCTGAAGGTAACAGCTGACAGAACCAAATTGACTAAATCAGAGCTTAAAAACTGCATGAGCAGATCTTCCCTAACCTTGTTTCTTTGCTCCCTCCCTTCTCGTCTAGATGACTGTTTATGGAGCTTTTCTTCACACCGGCTCCTTCTGCAGAAACGCCTTTAACCTCCTCGACCTGTTGGTTGTCAGTGTGTCGCTCACGTCTTTCTTCTTACAGTGAGTAGATACCTGAGTGAGCATCTCAGCTGCTTCAGCTTATCCTCAAAGCCATAGAAGTTGGGACAGATATACAGAGAAAATTAAATAATATTTAATTATTTTAGTTTTGTACATTTTACTATTAAAAGTCCCTTTTTGTATTTTAATATTAGCTAGATAATTGTCTAAATCCTTCACTTTGTTGATTTCAGTTCGAGTGCAATCTCTGTAGTGAAGATTCTCCGAGTTCTCCGAGTGCTCAGGCCTCTTCGTGCCATTAACAGAGCCAAAGGACTGAAGGTAAACCCCTCCACTCCATTTCATCCCGGCCTCTTGATCCTTGTTTCTTCCTATTCTTACAACTCTACGTCTAAAAATAAATAATCCACCTTATTCTTTTTATCAGAAATACATAGAAAAACAAATTATGGGGTTTATATTGAAGGAGATGTTATACGGAAAAGTGTATTTGTACACGGTTACACAAATTAAAAAAATTGAGTTTAAGGATAAAGAATTATGTGTGCCTCCTTTTTAATTTTAAAGTGTTGGGAACCACTCACATTCATACATACAGATGCATATAAGTTAGGATAACTTAAAACGTTAATTTGTTTCAATATTTTATTTAATAAACTGAAAGTTTTACAACTGTTTATTAATGCTAAATTGGAGGATTGTGGCTTAAAGCTATGAACACCCAACATAATGTTTCTCCGAAATGCAGAATATACTGAAACTTCATGTAGTGGTGCACATAATTATCACTAAGAACGTCTATTTTGATAGTTGTCCAGCAGACAACCCATGACACCTTGCTAAAGAGCTGCTGTTCACAGAGAGCTGTATCAAAGTACATTAACAGAAAATTAAGCGGAAGGATAAAGTGTGATAGAGAGAGGTGCACAAGCAAAAGGGATAGCCCATTCAGTAGTTTTAATAAGGTGGGGCTGGTGGCTGTAGTCACTGCTTCATGGCATGTCACCACACACAGGCACATTCCCTGTGTTGTCTCTAATGAACCAGAGACAACATCACAACACCTTTCCTATGCTAAGGACAAAAAAAAACTGCATGCACTGTTGCTCAGTGCTCCAAAGTCATCCCTTCAGATCAAAATTAATGTTGCATTTCATTTGGAAATCAAGATCACAGAATCATGAGGAAGAATGGAGAGGTGCTGAAATTATGTTTTTGAAGTCTTAGTGTGAAGTTTCCAGCGCTTCTGATGGTTTTTGGTACACTGTCGTCTCCTGGTGTTTGTCCACTGTGTTTTCAAAAGTCAGCTCAGGGGTCTGCCAGGATATCTTGGAGCCCTTCATGCTTCTCTCTGATGAGAAGCTTTCTGGAGATGCGGATTTCCTTTTCCAGCAGCTCTTGGCACACTCCCACACTGACAAAGTTACCAAACCCAGTTTAATTACCATGGTACTGTTGTGGTTTACGGTCAGGGAACTCACTGGACTTGAACCTGGTGGAGAACTTATGGAGGATTCTCAAGAGGAAGATGGAAGACACCAGTACTAACAATGCAGACAAGCTGAAGACCACTTGTTAAAGCAACCTGGGGTTCAGCAGTGAGACAAGCTGATCACCTCCTTGCTATGCAGTAACTTATGCAATAGGAGCTCTGACCAATGCCCATGGTGTTACTGTGATTGATTTACCAGAGGACTTACCTGAACCTAAACCCCACAGAGAATCTATGAAGTGGAAGACGGGAGACACCAGATCCAACAACGAAGTTGAGCTAAAGGCCACAATTAAAGCTGACTTGCTCCATGCACTGATTGCATGTACTGTGCAACACATGTACATGTACCTTTCAGTAGCCCTACATTTCTGTATTGAATTATTTTTATTTTTTTCATTGGTCATATGTAAAGATTTCTTTTCTAGGAACATGAATTTTGTGTTTTCAATGACAGGATACCGAAATCACCAACATTTTTAGAAATAAAAATGTAAAATAATTCTTGGTATAATATTGGTTTCAGGTTTCAAATTTACTTACTGAAAGAAATAATATATTTCTTTTTTATTCAAATATATTGGGATGCACCTGTATAAGACAGTTTGGAGCATAGCATCAGTAACTAGGATCTTTTGATATTCATTTATTTTGGATTCAATGCAGCAGCATTACTCTTCAGCGAATACATCTGAGTGGTAAACAGTCATCTCTGCGTCCTTGACCTGTTACATACATACATTTTTTCTTTAGATTGTTTTTATTACCAGTTAGTATTGAAAGAGACTTGTTTCGTTGTCTTCGCAGAATGTGGTGCAGTGTGTCTTCGTGGCGATTCGCACCATCGGCAACATCTTGATCGTCACAACTCTCCTTCAGTTCATGTTTGCATGTATCGGAGTGCAGCTTTTCAAGGTGCGTGTTCTCTCACCCTAATCGGTCTTTTTTGTTTATAAGTGGAAAGCTTCCAAAGATTGCTCTCGGTGTGGCAACTCTTCTGGTTTGGATGTTTTCAGGGCCGATTCTACAGCTGCACAGATGAAGCCAAACACACTCCAGATGAGTGCAAGTCAGTTTCCTTTGCTTACAATTTAAAACCGCGGACTGTTTCCTAAAATGAGATTCATTTGAAGGCAAACATATGTACGTGTTGGATTTTAGGGGAACGTTTGTGGTCTACAAAGACGGGGACATGAACCACCCCATGGTCAGAGAGAGGATCTGGGAAAACAATGACTTCAACTTTGACAATGTGCTGATGGGAATGTTGGCTTTGTTCACCGTATCAACATTTGAAGGCTGGCCTCAGTGAGTATTGAATTGGTTTTTATAATTGAAAGTATAACAGGAAAGTTACTGCATGTTTTGTTATTATTATTATTATGAAATTCATCTGGGTCTCCTTTATTTTAACAACCATTTGCTCAGAGATATAAAATAATAATTCATCTAAGCTCTTTGTCAGTATTTAACATTAACAGCATAAGTGGGAATTATATGACAGTCCAATTATAGGTCCTTTTTGGTCATCTATAAAAAAAACTTAAAATAATTACATCTATTTTAGAGAAATATCCAACCTTTAATTTGAGTACATTCATTTAGTGTGAGAAAATTGTTTTTAACACATCACTGGGTCCCATACAATTAATTCAAACTTGATCCTCGACTGTTTGGGTTTTTTTTTTCTTTTGTGTTTGCATTTTGATAATTTCTGAGTTTCCCTCAGTTTCCCTGCTTTCATTCTGCAACAGCTGCTCCACGTCTCCTCTGATTAGCTTATCTGGTTCCTTCTGGTTCCCTGGCTCATTATTTAAACTCCCATTTCGTTGCTGTAATTGTTTTTTTTCCTGGATTCTTCCATTACGCTGCCCATGCTCCACATCTTATTACCGTTGTTTCAAACTCTGTAAGGTTTTTAATTAAACCTTCAACAGGTCTTTTTCAAAGAGCTCCCCGCATCCTGGCCTTGCTTCAACTATACAAAATATGACAAAATTAACTAAAGCTTTTTCTTTATTTAAAGTTAGTGTTTTATATATTTTTCATGGTGTCCTTGAATGTCTAAGTAGTAATACATGCCTGTTTCCCAGGGTTAAAGATGTCCTGACCCAAAAACACATTCCTCATCACCACCATTCAAAGTGGGAAAGAGAAGCGGACACGCCATGTTTGTGCAGTCAGGGCAATAATTACAAAGGCTGCTTTCACACAGCAAGAAATGTACCGGAAGATCCTGATGAAGGGGTGCGGAGTGGGGGGTTGAATGTGGATATGACGTAAACTTGCGTACATGTCATTTCCCCAAACGAAGCAATTATTGCAAAGATGGTCGACGAAACAGCAGGTCTACTCCCAGCGCTCGTCTTTGTGATGTGTGCAATTTTGCGCACATGGAAATGCTTAGGAGACATCGATGAAGAAGGTGAAAGGAAAATAGTGAGATTTATACTTCATCAACGTGTGCGCTCACTGCGTTCCCTGCCTCTCTCCCCTTTTACCCATCGCCCCACACCGCTCCAGCTTTCCCGGAACATTACCTGATAGTCTGAATGCAAACATCATACCGCGAAAAGTCCGCTCTTGTTACTTGGTCTTCATCTGTAAAATTACCGGTAAAGGGTATCCGGACAAAGTCCGGAAGATTGATTTCAGACTCAAAAGCAAAACAGACGAAGTCCGGAAAATTACCATTTTTCATGGCCTGTTTAAAATGGGAACAACTGAAACTGGGACAAGGAACCAAGTATTTATTGCCACCATTCCCAAATGAAATGATGCTTCAGGACTTCATCTTCCGAGTTATAAGCAAAATGGGGCTGGCTTGAGAACAAAATGGTTTACAAATGCATAACCACAATTTAGGATTTAAAAATGTTATTAATCGAGTTATATTTTAATGTGGGTGCACAGTTAGTAGCGCTGTTGCCTTGCAGTGAAAAGGTCCTGGGTTTAAATTCCAGCCTTGGGTCTTTCAGCATTGATTTACTACTCTGGTTTCCTCCCACAGTCCAAAAACAGGACTGTTAGGTTAACTGGTTTCTCTGAGTTATCCTTAGATGTAAGCGTGTGCATGGTTGTGTGTTTCTATGGATGGATGGACTGGAATACATATTTACCATTCTAAACTTTTCTGTGGCACTTTTTAATTTTATTCTCTGACCTTTTTATTCATAGAAGCCGCACCCTCAGCTTTTGTGTTTTGCTTCTCTGTGAAGGCTCCTGTATCGTGCAGTGGACGCCAACGCCATAAACCGAGGCCCCATTTACAACTACAGAGTGGAGATCTCCATCTTTTTCATCATCTACATCATTATCATCGCTTTCTTCATGATGAACATATTCGTGGGTTTTGTCATCATCACTTTTCGAGAGCAAGGAGAAGCAGAGTTCAAAAACTGTGAACTCAACAAAAATCAGGTCAGTGATTTTGGATGTTTGAGTTATTGTTTTAGCTTAGATAAACTGGCTTCATTTTTGTTTCATCGATCGAAGCTGAACACTGTTTTACCTTTTTCGCCCCACCCAGAGGCAGTGTGTGTATTATGCTCTAAAAGCTCAGCCAATAAAAATTTACATCCCAAAAAATCCATCCCAGCTGAAATTCTGGAAGATCATCAACTCCAGCCAGTTTGAATACATCATGTTTGTACTGATTTTGGGAAACACCCTCACTCTGGCTATCCAGGTATCATTTCTTATTTGAATCTCCTAGAAAATACTGAAAATAGTTTCAGTGTTGTGATTCCAGGTGTTGTATTTCTGTCTTTCTTAGCATTATGAGCAGTCGAAATTATTCACCTCCGTCATGGACATCCTCAACATGATCTTCACCGTGGTTTTCACAATAGAAATGATCATCAAGCTGATGGCTCTTCGTGCTCATGTCAGTCTTCCCTCTGAATGCCGAGCTTCCTTATCATGTATCTTTCACTTTGCGTTTCTCATTGTGGTTGCCTGTTTCATCCCTGCAGCATTATTTTATCGATCCCTGGAATTCATTCGACGCATTGATCGTCGTAGGCAGCGTCTTGGACATCGCAGTGTCTGAATTTAGTGTAAGGACTTTTTCTCTCAAGTGCTTGCAAGTGCTTAGAATGTGTTATCCCTGGTTATTAAGCACCTCTTTCTACTACATTTTTCCTTCCACTCAACTTTCCATTAATAGATAGCTCTCTGTGAACAGCAACTTCCTTATTAAAGTTTTCATTTTCTGTTTCTCTAGAAACCTTAGCATAGAGACACTGTAAAAACATAAATATTAAAGTGTTTTAAATTATCCGAACACAGTTTCCTTAATCAAATTGAAATATTTTAGTTAGGCTTTCTTTTACTGCACTGTAATAGCAGGTGAAATGGTGTGGTAGTGAAGATCTAATAACTTGATAACATTATATATGAGTATTAATATTTATTTATGTATATATGTACAGTGTAATAAGTTTGTAACAGCTTTTAATAAGATATAACCAATGAACTAGCTAGCTGTACAGCGTTTAGAAATATAATAGTTGGATAATTCATTGAACACATTATATGTGTTTATATTATGATTTTATATTATTTATGTGTTCTTCTGTTTTTATTGTGGTTTATATCTTGTGTTGTTTTAAATGTATGTAACCATTGACATAATACTGCTAATAATAAAGTAACAGCTAATTATAAGATTTTAACTAAATGTTAAAATAAAGACAGTGATAATTAGGTCATTGGTGTACTTACCAGGTACAGTTTCTAATAAGCTGTTAACAGTAAAGTAATTGTTTGATAGTAAAGGTGATTTTTGGAATACCAGGAAACACTTTTTTTCTAGTCAAATGATGCTTTGTTGGCATATGATTTCCACACCTTAGTAGAAGGAAGTTTATTGTTAGAACGATTTGTGTTTATTGGATTTGTACATTTTTCTTTCTCTCTTGCTCGCTGCCTAAAATAATGCTCCAGGGAGGAGGCGGCGGCGGCCACGGAGAGGTGAGAGATGAACACTGGAACACAGATTATTGGATTGAGACACCGCCAAAGCTTTTTTCCTCATGCCATAATTGAGTTTCTGTTTTTTGCAAAAGTGTTTTTTTTGTTTTATTTTACCCTGATAGTTTTGTTTTTCTAGGGTAGTGGAAAAGGAGAACACGGAAAAGTGTCCATCACGTTCTTCCGCTTGTTCCGAGTGTTGAGGTTGGTGAAACTGCTCAGCAAAGGAGAGGGCATCCGAACTCTACTCTGGACTTTTGTCAAATCCCTGCAGGTCAGCGAGTCCTCAGGAGGATGTGTGGACCACATTGTGCTTTCAAAACAATTACCTTATCATACCTTTCTTTTACCTTGTTTCACTTTTATCTCCTCAGGCCTTGCCTTACGTTGGCCTCCTCATCGCTATGATCTTCTTCATCTATGCTGTGATCGGCATGCAGGTGAGTTTTGGTGAGCAGCAGATGGAGAAGGTTAAAATGCAGCTTTTTCTGGTTGACGACCCCTGTGCTGTTTATCCTTTAGATGTTTGGGAAGATAGCTGTCGATGACGACACAGACATCAATAGAAACTGCAACTTCCAGACGTTTTTCATGGCGGTTCTGGTCCTTTTTAGGTAAGCCACTTTGGCTTGTTTATTCCAACAGCCGTTCTTAAATTCAAACTCAAAAATCTTCATTCACCTTTGAAGAACCGAAGAATAGTAGAAGGATACATGATTTTACAAACAAAAATTTTAAATAGTAACGTTTATATTTAACCACCTTTAATATAATATCTCTTTAATAAAATCCAGTGGATCTTTCAAACGTAATCTAATCTATCTTAATTTTAGTATAGATACATTTGTTTTGTGCAAGCTTCAAAGCTCTATTTGGAGCTTTATGAAGACCATAGAACACAAATGGGAGCATCAACTTTCAGTGGAGCGTTCTACAAATCAGGTCACATCCCTTTACTGCCTAAATTTACTAACCATTAGATAAAAAGATAAATTATTGATGTTTTGTTATTCCATGCAAAATCAAGTGGAGATTGTTAATTGGAATGCAGTGCATACAACAAATAGAAACGTAGGTGCAAGATAGCCAAATGGGCAGAACTGTGCATAATTCAGACTGGTAGATTACTGCAAATTGCTTCTAATATGTGCAATATGCATCAAATTAGTTACATCCAATACCACCATGGCTGCATTAATACTAAAAGCTGTTACAGAAATAAAATTGTGATGAGGGGTTAGTGAAAGAGTGACCAAAAGGAAGCAATTATTGAAAGAAAGCAATAACATATTCTATTTAAAGTTTGCCACAAATCATGCAGCAAACATTTGGAAGAAAGTGCAGCGGTCAGATGAGACTAAAGCTTATTCTTTTAAGTCTACATACAAAAAACCTGTGCATCATCATGGAAGAAAACCTGTTAAAGACCACAGAAGACTTGAGACATGCAGAGATTTACCTTTTTCTAGGAAAATGACATAGTCAGTGTGACAATGTAGTGTAATGTAGATTTAAACATATTAATATAATAGAATGGATTAGTCAAAGTCCAGACCAAAATAGAATAGAAAATGTGTGTCAAAACCTAAAAACTAACGTGCACAGATTCTCTCTAGCCAATCTGACAGAGCTTAAGCTTCTTTGCAAAGAATGGGCAGAAATATCAATCTCTAGATCTCTAGAAGTCCAAAATTGATAGATCCCAAAAGATTTGAAGCTGGTTATACAGCAAAACATAGTAAAGTATGCATATTTATTCACATTCATACAACACTTTTCACATTTTAGAACATATTCTGAAAATCACGTATCGTTTTTCTTCCACCACACAATAATGCTATATTTTGTGTTGGTCTATCATATAAAATCCCCCCAAAATACATTCATGTTTGTGGTTGTAACGTGACAAAATGAGGAAAGCCTCAGGGAGTATAAAGACCTTTGCAGGGCACTGTAAGTGAAGCATAATGAAGGCTACGTTTTTTGTTTTGTAGGTGTGCCACCGGAGAACAGTGGCAGCAGATCATGCTGGGCGCCCTGCCCGGCAGACGCTGTGACCCAGAGGCTGACATTGAGCCCGGCGAAGAGTTCACTTGCGGGAGTAACTTGGCCTACCTTTACTTCATCAGCTTCTTCATGCTCTGCGCTTACCTGGTGAGCGAAACTCCAGCCAATTAAGGCTAAACGGATTTTTTTCCTCCATTGGTTTATTCACAGACAGTCTTCAGATCACAGCCTCTAAATTTAGCTGTAATTAATTCAAACCTGCGCTTCGACTGCCAGGTCAAGCGGACTCAAATTAGGATGAAATTAGGGACGGCAGCATTTCAGCAGAAGCACACTGACAGTTTTATTTATCCACAGATGAGTGGTGATGCACTCCTGCATCACAAAGGTTTAATGGGCTGCACGTATTTCGGCTACAGCAGCTAATATGGTCCTTGTGCTATTTTAAGAGGTTAGATGAGTCAAATGAAGGTGACTCTGAGCCTACAGAACCAAACTATGGCTCAAAGAGCAGCTGCTCTGTCTCGCTGAGATAGAACAAAATGTGAATAGTAAGCTTTTTATGGCTGGGCTTTCATATAAACACTGATTCAGTTTAGAGGCAATTACCAGGTATTTGCCTCAGTGCAGACGTTGTTATACATCTGGAAAACTGTCAGTTATGTACAGTAAAATTACCAATCCCTCTCTTTCTTCATATTGAAGTACACTGGCTTTAAATTTTCAACTTTTTCACCTTGATGGGAATTTTACAATAGAATTCAAGTTCTTGTTCTGGATTCTGTTCTGGTCCGCCATGATTTTATTTCTACGGGTTTCTTTTCTTGTGAGCAGCTGTCATCCATCACTCCGTGTATGGTCTCTGACCTTTGTAGAACCCCTGAAACAGCAGTTGCCGTTAAAATAAAACAGCAGATCAGTGACCTGAAGGGTTTTTCTGTACTTGAAACTGAACCCCTGCCATGAGCACACTGATTTTTATCAAGCATCATTCTTTGTAACTCATACAGCTCAAGGAAAACTGCATCACACTGCTAAAATCTCCCCTTTTCTCTATGTTTGGATACAATCTCAGTATCTGTTTGACTTTAAATACATACACTTCTGATCCGTTTACACACACACACTCCTCATGGGCAGGAATGTCATAGATAATATTGTGTTTCAAATGGTTTATTTTCAGCTAGTTTTTTCCAGAAATCAGTAGGTTAAACAAAGAAATTGGAAACAAGTTTAAATTTATTATCAATTTTCTCTAAATCATCAAAATCTTTCAATAAGTTTGGCTGACAATTCTTAAGCGTCTTTATGTTTCGATATCACGGTCTTTTAACTTCTACTTAGTGATCCTGATTGTCAGTATGAAAAGAATTTGTCAGGCCAGATTGGATTTGTCAATTCTAAGAATGTATGAGAGAGTCCCAATTTTTTTCCTTGTTGTTTTTATAGACTTTTGTTCATCTCTTTTTTTTTTTGCTTTTGCCTTAGAATTAGTTGTTTTGTTTGCTTTTTACAATTATTCTCTCTGGTTTTGGATGCTGTACAGCTGGGAGGATTTGTTTCTCTTACTTTTTAAATTTGGAATAGTTGCTATAATGTGTAACCAAAGCATAAAGGTGCCAGGACCAGGGAGGGAAGGTGGAGGTACAAACCATCTCTTCCATCGATCATAATGAGCAAGAATCATATCCCCCAAGTCAAACGTCTCGCTACCTGGGTTTCTAACCATACGACAAGACAGAGACTTATAGAGGAGTGTCAAAACCAAATGAGGTGGATTAGCGGTGCTTGCCAACAACTGATGGTGTCATCCAGGACATGCTACTGTGAAATATCATCTCTGTTGCCTAGAAATTGAGCTGTTGCATGTCATAACAGACATAAGACTGTCATACAGCAACAGTGTCTTCAGTCAGAGGCTTCTTCAGATTTGTTGGTTGTAAGACTGACTGCTACTGGAGATCCTTCCTGCTCACAGCATCACCATCCACAACGACTCTACGATACTTGAATGATATGAAAAACTAAAAGATTTGATTTCCCTTCGGGATGATTCAAATATTTCTGTATTGAAATGCATTGAATTGAAATAATGTTGAGGAGTCATCATAGCATAGAATGTTTGTATTTATTTGAGTCCCTACGTGTAATTTTCACCCTGCATGGATCATAGAAAATACTAAATAAACTCAAACCTATGAGTCTAATTCTTGTTTTTAACACTCATGTGCTTTCAAACCTCTCTCTAACTCTTTGCTTTTATTTAACATATTTAAGCAAAACACTACTGTGCCATTTCTTTTTTGTTTTGTTTTATTATATCTAAAGACTTTTTTGTAACATATAGAAATACCTTTTTCATTTCTCTTTTCTCTCAGATCATCAACTTGTTCATTGCTGTCATCATGGACAACTTTGAATATCTTACAAGAGACTGGACAGTGCTAGGGACTCACCACTTGGACGAGTTTAAGAGAGTTTGGTCTGATTACGACCCAGAAGCCACGTGCGTCTCATTTTTCTCACTAAATGCTTGCCGCTGGTGCTTTCTGCCTTTATTCCTCTTCACTGTTTCCAAAATAAACGTATCTCTCTCATCCGTTATCTGTTTGCATGCCTGTTGCAGAGGTCGCATCAAGCACATCGATGTGGTCACTATGTTGCGCAGGATTCAGCCACCTCTTGGCTTCGGAAAGCTGTGCCCTCATCGTGTTGCATGCAAAGTAAGTGAGAACAGATGCAGGACTGCATGATGATGCATAGGTAGAAGTAAATGAGCTGATCTGCCATCTTTTGCCTCATCTCATCTTGTCAGAGACTGGTGGCTATGAATGTGCCACTCCACCCTGATGGGACTGTCACTTTCAACGCCACTCTGTTTGCTCTTGTCCGAACATCACTGAAGATAAAAACTGAAGGTCTGGAGGACTCCCACGCATGACCTTCATGGAGGCTCATTATGTCGTCTCTGAACCATGTATGCAAAAGGCTGCTTTTAATGAGCAAATCTGTGGTTTGATCCCATTAGGCCCTGTTGATAAACAGAATGAGGAGCTGAAGATTATCATCAAGAAGCTGTGGAAGCACACAAAGCCTAAACTCATTGATGAAATCATTCCGCCCCCTAGAGGCAAGTAACAACAATACCATACGTCTCTCCTAGAAGGATGATTAAGATATTAATAAATAATTTAACATGAGGAAAATTATTTCAGATAAAAAAGGTGAATTCATCGGTTATCCAAAAGGTTTTGTATTTTTCATATGTGTTTGTGTTCTTCAGGGGATGAAGTGACTTGTGGAAAGTTTTATGCCAGTTTCCTGATCCAAGACTACTTTAAGAAGTTCAGAAAGAGGAAAGAGAGAGAAAGAAAATCCAAGAGGAAGGACAGGGCCGCAGCACTGCAGGTGAATTGTGTTTTTTAATTTTTCTCATTAAATCCTTTGGATCTGAGTATTTTCTTTACAAACGTACAAAAAGCAACTATGTATCTCTTTACTATGTGACGTTTCCACACCCTGTAACAAGATTATTTTCTATTTCATAACGGAGGATTTCTTTCTCATCTCCATATGCTTTTTAGCATTTGACACCACAACTGTTAAATAAAATTTGCTTTGAACATTTTAAAACCAGAAGATTTTATTTGTCCGAAAACATCCAAAATATGTTATAAAAAAGTAAATATGTGTTTAATTTTGATATTAAATACATAGTCAGGTGTGGGGGAAAAACTTATTTGTTGATCCCATTTAAAGCATCATCCCTACAGATTATAGCATGACCAATTAAGGGCTACCTTATATCAAAAATTCAATCTTTTGAAGAAAGAAAGGACCACAGAATAACATATACTCCACCATACTTAACATTGCGTGTCATGTGCTATTCCAAATTTTCAACCTTTATTTTACACCCGCTCCATCTGCAAGTTTTGTTGCTGAAAAGCTCAATGTTAGTCTGAAATGATCAAAGAGTTTCCACTTCCTCTTAAAGAGTTCAGCAAGCTTGCGTGTTTACTTTTGTGATAGTAGGAGAGAAAAGGCTTTTTTCGGGCATTACTCCCACTGTAATTAGTGTCTAATGGGTGTTGTGGAGACTTGATAACCCCAAACATACAAACATTGTTATAGCAAACTTTGGAGAACTTTTTATCTTTATTTTTACCTCAGTTTCCATCTTTTCACTGTGCTTTGCCAAGATAAACTTGAGTCTCCATCCAGCCTTGTTGCCAGTGTCTAACATAAAAAGGTTTTACTGTCATGATATATTTTTGCTCAAGAAAAGCAAGAGAATCATTGATTATTAATGAGAAGTAGTTTTGAATTTTATCAAATTAAAAAAGGAATTATAAATCAAATTACATTTTCGCTAGGTTCATTTTAAAGGAATTAGTAGGAGTAGAATTGTACCTCTATTGATTTGTTAAAACCGGTTATTTCTTAACATGGTATTTTCTTCCCTATTTTATAAATATACTCAAATTTAGTGTTTCATTTTTGTAGCTCTTTTTTTTCATGGAAACATTCAGTTTCACGAGGTGTGAGATTGTAGCCACATTGGTAAAAAAGAAACCTGGATGCTTTAAATGTCTGGAGTGCGAAAACACCACTCACCAGTAGGGGGCGCTAAATGGATGTTTATGTACGTTATTCCGTTAGATTTGCATACATCTCTAGCCTACAGTTAAAATTTATGTAATAAAAGGGTTAATAAAAAGTAAAAACTTGTATTTTATTTACAGTGGCTTGCAAAAGTATTCGGCCCCCTTGAACTTTTCCACATTTTGTCACATTACAGCCACAAACATGAATCGATTTTATTGGAATTCCACGTGAAAGACCAAAACAAAGTGGTGTACACGTGAGAAGTGGAACGAAAATCATACATGATTCCAAACATTTTTTACAAATGAATAACTGAAAAGTGGGGTGTGCGTAATTTTTCAGCCCCCTTTGGTCTGAGTGCAGTCAGTTCCCCATAGACATTGCCTGCTGAGTGCTAATGACTAAATAGAGTGCACCTGTGTGTAATCTAATGTCAGTACAAATACAGCTGCCCTGTGACGGCCTCAGAGGTTGTCTAAGAGAATGGTGGGAACAACAACACCATGAAGTCCAAAGAACACACCCGACAGGTCAGGGATAAAGTTATTGAGAAATTTAAAGCAGGCTTAGGCTACAAAAAGATTTCCCAAGCCTTGAACATCCCACGGAGCACTGTTCAAGCGATCATTCAGAAATGGAAGGAGTATGGCACAACTGTAAACCTACCAAGACAACGCCGTCCACCTAAACTCACAGGCCGAACAAGGAGAGCGCTGATCAGAAATGCAGCCAAGAGGCCCATGGTGACTCTGGATGAGCTGCAGAGATCTACAGCTCAGGTGGGGGAATCTGTCCTTAGGACTACTATTAGTCGTGCACTGCACAAAGTTGACCTTTATGGAAGAGTGGCAAGAAGAAAGCCATTGTTAAAAGAAAACCATAAGAAGTCCCGTTTGCAGTTTGCCACAAGCCATGTGGGGGAAACAGCAAACATGTGGAAGAAGGTGCTCTGGTCAGATGAGACCAAAATGGAAGTTTTTGGCCAAAATGCAAAACGCTATGTGTGGCGGAAAACTAACAGTGCACATCACTCTGAACACACCATCCCCACTGTCAAATATGGTGGTGGCCGCATCATGCTCTGGGGGTGCTTCTCTTCAGCAGGGACAGGGAAGCTGGTCAGAGTTGATGAGAAGATGGATGGAGCCAAATACAGGGCTATCTTGAAGAAAACCTCTTGGAGTCTGCAAAAGACTTGAGACTGGGGCGGAGGTTCACCTTCCAGCAGGACAACGACCCTAAACATAAAGCCAGGGTAACAATGGAATGGTCTAAAACAAAACATATCCATGTGTTAGAATGGCCCAGTCAAAGTCCAGATCTAAATCCAATCGAGAATCTGTGGCAAGATCTGAAAATTACTGTTCACAAATGCTGTCCATCTAATCTGACTGAGCTGGAGCTGTTTTCCAAAGAAGAGTGGGCAAGAATTTCAGTCTCTAGATGTGCAAAGCTGGTAGAGACATACCCTAAAAGACTGGGAGCTGTAATTGCAGCAAAAGGTGGTTCTACAAAGTTTTGACTCAGGGGGCTGAATAATTACGCACACCCCACTTTTCACTTATTTGTAAAAAAAAAAATTGGAATCATGTATGATTTTCGTTCCACTTCTCACGTGTACACCACTTTGTATTGGCCTTTCACGTGGAATTCCAATAAAATTAATTCATGTTTGTGGCTGTAATGTGACAAAATGTGGAAAAGTTCAAGGGGGCTGAATACTTTTGCAAGCCACTGTATGAATATATTGAGATTGGGTTTAACCACTTCTTTAACTGAAAACATTTCATGCACAGTGGGACTTTTCTGAAATGGAGAATACTTTGAGCCATAGGTTTAAGTGGGGTTTTTGTTTTATGTTTTACGGTCTGACATGCTGAACATTTGAACATTGCTCTCCACATTGTACAACTTTAACATAGAACCACTTAAATTAATTCCTGGTTGCAAAATTAGTGAATATCTCCAATGGTCCACCTTCTTGGTTGTTTTTACAATTGACTTCCAACACTGGCTCCGTGTTATTAAATTTCTAGAAGTTGTTACTTATTTTACATCAGTAGACTTACAGTTAGATATCACAACATGCATTCTGTGAGTAAATGTTTTGAAATTAAATTGAGTATAAATACTTTTTGTCTATTAGCAAGGGCTGCGGACACTGCAGGACCTGGCTCCAGAGATGCGTCTGGCAATGGCCTGTGACCTTGAGGAAGAAGAGGCCATAGAGGGAGAGATGATGGGTGACGAGATATTTGACAGCGAGCACGGGACCTCAGCGAACCCTACACCTGCCAGCACTCCGATGCCACCCCTGGACATGCTGGTGGAACAGACAGCCGTGATCATCGAACCCACACCCAGGGTCCCCAATGGGGAGGTGATCACCAAGCAGGTGGAGGGCTTGCAGGAGCACCTGAGACCAGATTCAGAGCTGGCTGGAGTCAGAGTTGTTACCGAGCAGCCTGGAAGGTCCGAACCCCTTCCCATCAGGTACTGTGTTACAGCCATACATAGCATATACATAATAGATCATTTTTATGTGTTTTCTGACTGTTCTTTTTTTCTGCATCAGCGAATCGCCTCTTCCTCCTCCACCACCAGAGATATCAGGAGGAGAAGACTTTCTCCTCAAAGATGCACTTGTTCCAACTCAAGGTGGAGCAGCTGAGAAGTTTCACAGCAGTGAGGCATATACTGCAAGCTTAGTCTCAGTAGATGGGTAAGAAATAGGGATGTTTATCAGGATATATAAGGTTTTTAAAGAAGAAATACCATTTGAGAAATTTCAATCCATCCTGCAAACTACCTCAAACCATATTTCCCTTGTTGCTTCTTTATTCTTGCAGGTTTGAATATCCAGAGGCGGTTTCTCCTGTACCAACTGAAACAGGAGACAACGGTCAGAATTTTGACAGAGCCAGCAGCATAGGAGAAATACCCTATGGAGCTCATGACCCCAATAGTTTCATCAGCAATGCTTACACTGAAAACAATATGAATGGAGGGAGCACTGCTGTCAGCCCCACACCCTATGACACAAACGGATATAATAGTAGTGGATACCCAGGCTACAACGAAAACAGCAGTTTCATGAATGGCTGCAATGAAAATGGCAGCAGCGTCAATGGTTACAATGGGAACAGTGGTTACAATGGGAACAGCTACAATGAGAATAGTGGTTACAATGGGAATGGCTACAATGGGAACCCTGGTTACAATGGGAATGGGTACGACGGAAACGAGAACAGTGGAGCCCAGTATGTCAGAAGGCGGCTGCTTCCCTCCATACCAAAAGGTCAGAAACATAAACTTCATTTCTTAAAACTAACATTATTAACATGTTTATTCTGTATGTCACATGACTGTAGATAACTAAAAATTATCAAACTTTATCTTTATTCTTTCTTATTGTTTTAGGTCAAAAACCTACGTTTAACTTCCAATGTCTAAAGCCTCAAGCCAGTGTGGATGACCTCCCAATCCCTGGAAACTATCGTGGGAACACATCTCCAACCAGATCCCGCCTGCAGGTAAAAAGCACAAAACACATCCCTAAGATGTTATTTTCTTATCTTCCTTCAATTAGTCTTCACTGACGGCTGCTTTCTGTCAGAACCAGCACAGCCTGGACTCACGGCCCAGCAGCGTGTCCTCCATGTCGTCTGCCTCCTGGGCCAACACAGCCGCAGCTGGTGCCACTCCCCTTCCAGGAATAATTGCCCCCACAGGGCGTCGAGGCAAGCTCATCTACACCCCCATGATCCTGGTGGATCAAGAAAGTGGTTCCAGTCAGCCGCTTTGGTGCGATGGCTCTGCCAGTCTCCCCGCAGGAAGGCGTCCAGGCTGGTACCCTGGTCAGACTAGGACTTTCACCAGCGTGAGGATGCCACCCTCTGTCAACCAGGGCCTCATAGATAAAGGCAGTGCAGACAGTCTGGTCGAATCGGTACGTCTTTCTCACTATTGTGCTGTAGATGCCACTAAAACTATGGCCTCACAGTTACAACGATGTGCTCCAACCAGTTTCTGGAGCACCCAATATTCATTCATAACAGTGAATAAAGGTCACCAGACAAAAAGATGCATCGTAGATCTATTAGGAAGGCTCATCAGCAATAAGCAGAGTTAGACAGTTTGATTATGGGTTTGCCTGACCCACGTCTCCTAAACCTGCAGATAGCAGACAAAATGTCAACCCTCTCTTATTGTTTTGACTTTTTGAACCTTCACAATATGTTATTGTCCTTATATATAACCTGGTTCTAATACGTGGCAGCAATTAGATGTATGCATACCAGACAGGTATATGATGGGACCACCCTACAAAAATGTTACCAATGTTTTGAGATTAATTTACCATAATCCTCTCCAGCTATTTTATATCCCAGCACTGCATATTTGCCTTGGATTACAATGGTGTAGAAAGATGCACTGCTTTTGCTAAAGTAACACTTTAGAATTGCCTTTCCACAAGTCTGACACTATAACATAAATATGGTAAACCCCCAGTATTCATGGGGTTAGGGGCCACAACTGCCCACAAATGCGTGAAATCAACTAATACTTGATATCCCCTCTAAAAATGCTTATAAGTGTCTATTTTAATGGTTCAAACACCAAATATACCTTAGTATAAATTGAAAAGCTAAAATCCATGGTCTTCCTTATCTCTGCTCTTGAGAGTACAGCCAAGTTTTGCAAACACCAGCCAATAGCATGTCAAGTAGCATTCCACCTAGTTATTTAATCTTACCAAGCTGCATTTTCTTTTGAATATTTGAGATATGATCTACAAAAAAAATGCTAACACACAAATTTTCTGCAAATTATTTGGAGTTACGATTCACAGACAAATCTGCTAATACTGAACTCTGAATAGGCAGGGGGCCTTCTGTAATTTGATCTCCAGCTAATCCAGGCTGCCACCAGCATTCTAGAAATTAAGAATAAAAAAATAAAAAATCTGCGGCATAAGCATCAAAACTCTGAATCACCGTATTTGCACATATGAACCGCTGTAATGGAATTGAGGGTGAAGCTACTCAAATGCATTAATAATAATGTTACTTAATTAAAATGGTGACATTATTGCAAAAACAAAATATACTGTTCTTAAAGCAGTAATACAGTTCGCATTTCACACCCTTCATTCCAATAGACCTGCACTATATATAACGGGGGTGCATCAAAAGCAATACACTTAGCTCCTAGACATGACAGGTTTGATGTTTTACAAAATGTTCATATTTGTTTGACTCACATAACTCTGATTACCATCTGTATGATGTATCTGCATGCATGCTGAAAGCATATTCATGTCTCAAACCCTCCCAACAACAGATCTTGATCTCCGAGGGCCTCAGCATCTACGCCAGGGATCCAAAATTCGTAAGCTTTGCCAAGCGGGAGATTGCCGAAGCGTGTCACATGAGCCTGGATGAAATGGAGAGCGCGGCTGCTGACCTGATAGCGAGAGGAGCCAGTCATCTGTCTCGGTTCGAGGACGAACTAGCAGACGAAATGAACTGCGTGATTTCTTACTGAGATCAGCAAAGCCAAAAACAACAAAAAAAAGCAACAAAGACATGAAGTCTTGAGCCAACATTTTATAAGTGTGTTTATATATGTTATTTAAAAAATATAATATGAGAGAGGTGGTTTTTGTAGTTTTCATACATCTTGTATGAAATACTTTTGTTTGTGAATGCCAAAACATGCACACATGCTGATTTTAAGAGCACAGATGAGTATGTAGCAGGAGATCCTCTGATGTGGCTCAGGAAGTTTTTATATTTACACGGGAGCTCAGTATAGAGTCAAACGTGGGCTCTTAAATCATCATAACAGAGGGTCGTTTTTCGTTGTATTTCTCTTTGTACTGTATTTTAGCTATCATCACTTCATACATCTGTGATCTTAGCTGCCGCCATCTCAGATAATCTGATAAACTGTAACCTGTAAAACTCTAATACATATTTAAACGCAGATTATGTTTGAATGCATCATCTGTTTTAGAAAAATATTTAATTCAAGTGAATCTCCTCTAAGCTGCAGCATCAAAACTTCTAAAATGTCTGTAATGTGTTTTTTGATTATTGTGAGTGTTCATCCGGGTGACATTACAGTCTGAGCAAATAAAATATGTTTTCTCAAACCTTTCATCCATTTCTTTTTTTTTTCTCTTTGTGTTGTGTGGAGTTTGCTCCACCCAGTACACTTCCCCACAAAGGTTCTTTGTTCAATATCCCACAGTGAAAAATAATCAGTGAATTATGTAGTCATTGATTAATAGAGCGCAGATGGGCGACATCTGGGTTTCACTTCCACCTTCAAAGAGATGAAGCATGCTAGACAATAAGCTGCATATGTCTCTTGCAGACTATGTGATATGGCTGCATCTTAGATTTCTGTAATTTCCTTATTATTTACAAGGAGAAAATAGACAAAAAAGACAATAATGTTAAATTAAGTTTTTATGCTGCTTTTCTAGTCATACCAACGACTCAAAGTGCTTATTGTACAGCCACATTAACCTAATCACAGGTGTGTTTATCAACCAGACAGAAATTAATACTCTACCCAGTCAACATGTTAAGACATAACAGAGTTGTTTTTAATGTTTTATTATTATTAAACCCCTGACTTTAAATCCTGAAATAATCATTCCACATCAGACCTAAACAGGAAGGATCAAGACTCAGCACACAGCTTCAGTTAATACAGCTAGACAATACTAATCAGGTCCGAAATTTAGGTGGCGTAATGGACTCAGACCTGAACCTCTAGGGTCACATAAAGGCACTAACAAGTTCAGCTTTCTATTACCTGAAGAACATTTCTAGGTTTAAAGGACTGATGTCGCAACAAGACCTCGAAAAACTCATCCATGCATTTTAGTCGGATTAATTACTGCAACACTGTCCTCACAGGTTTGGCTAAAAAGTCAGTTAGACAGCTGCAGCTGATCCAGAATGCTGCTGCTTGTGTCCTCACAAGAACCAGGAAAGTAGAGCACATCGCCCCAGTTCTAAAGTCCTTACACTGGCTCCCTGTAGCTCAGAGAACAGACTTAAAAATAACCAGCTTATCAATTATTGAATGGCCTGGTGCCAAAGTATCTTGAAGATGTACCGTTACTCTACCAACCCCCCAGACCACTCAGGTCCTCTAATTCCAGTCTACTCAACATCCCTAGAATTAGAACCAAACACGGAGAAGCAGCTTTCAGTTTCTATGCTCCTCTAATCTGGAACAAACTTCCAGACAACTGCAAAGCTGCTGAAACACTAAGTTTTTTTAAATTACGGCTAAAAACCCATCTGTTAAGAGCTGCCTTTGAGTAATGTTTTCATGCATCATATATTTTGTGTTATTGCTGTTTTTACTTTATCCTAAATTCATGTCTGCTTTTGAGTAATGTTTTTACATGTCGTATGCTCTGTGTGTTTTATGCTTTACTGCTGTTTTTACTTTATCCCCTAATCATATAAAGCACTTTGAATTACCTTGTTGTCGAAAGTGTGCTATACAAATTGCCTTGCCTTACCAAATAGTTTAAAGGCATAGTAATTTAAGTCTAACTTTCAACTAAAAAATTCCACGACCCCCAATCAGAGGTTCTGTGTCCGAGTTAGCTTCAGCAAGATATAGGTATTGAGCTTCAAAGCTTAAATAGCTAAAACCAAGCAAGCAATTATAAGCAGTCATAAGTAATGCCAACTAACATGCTAATGCCTGCTAGCATGTTATCAATAGCCTCGAAGCAATGAGTAGAAAAAGTTGACCAAAATTTAAAAATTAGCTAAAATGTTAATATAAGCTAGCATGCTAGTGCTAACTAGCATGCTAGCAATAAACTCAGAAAAACCAGGAGGAAAAGTTAGTCAGAAATAAAAAAATAGCTAAAATGCTAACATAAGCTAGCATGCTAACACTAGCTAGCATGAGTAGATAAAGATACTAACATGAGCTAGCATGCTAATGCTAACTAGCATGCTAATGCTAACTAGCATGTAATCATTAGCCTTGAAGTCATGAGTACAAAAATTTGAGCAACATTTAAAAAAATAGCTAAAATGCTAACATGAGCTAGCATGCTAATGCTAACTAACATGCTAATGCTACCTAGCATGTAATCATTAGCCTTGAAGTCATGAGTAGAAAAAGTTGAGCAATATTTAAAAATTAGCTAAAATGCTAACATGAGCTAGCATGCTAACGCTATCTAGCATGCTAATGCTAACTAGCATGTGATAATGAGCGTTGAAGTCATGAGTAGAAAAAGTTGAGCAAAATTCAAAAATTAGCAAAAATGCTAACATGAGCTAGCATGCTAACGCTAATTAGCATGCTAATGCTAACTAGCATGTAATCATTAGCCTTGAAGTCATGAGTAGAAAAAGTTAAAATGCTAACATGAGCTAGCATGAGTAGAAAAAGCTGCTAACATGAGCTACAATGCTAATGCTAACTAGCATGCTAATGCTAACTAGGATGCTAATACTAACTATCATGTTAATGCTGACTAGCATGTAATAATGGGTCTTGAAGTCATGAGTACAAAAAGATGCTAACATGAGCTAGCATGCTAACGCTAGCTAGCATGAGTTGAAAAATATGCTAACATGAGCTAGGATGCTAACGCTAACTAGCAAGCTAATGATAACTAGTATGTAATCATAAGCCTTGAAGTCATGAGTAGAGAAAGTTGAGCAAAATTATAAAATTAGCTAAAATGCTAACATGAGCTAGCATGCTAACGCTAAATAGCATGCTAATGCTAGCTAACATGTAATCATTAGCCTTGAAGTCATGAGTAGAAAAAGTTTAGCAAAATTCAAACATTTGCTAAAATGCTAACATGAGCTAGCATGCTAATGCTAGCTAACCTGTAATCATTAGCCGCAAAGTAATCACTATGAAAAGTTAAATTTTTTTTACAAAAATAGCTAAAATGCAAACATGAGCTAGCATGCTAATGCTAACTAGCATGCTAATGCTAGCTAACATGTTGTCATTAGCATTTGAGGAATCAGTACAAAAAGTTAGTAAAAAACCAACATTTAGCTAAAATGCTAGAATGAGCTAGCATGCCAATGGTAACTAGCTTGATAATGCTAAGTAGCATATTATTATGTAAGGGGTGTGAATACATTTCTATGGGGTAGAATACTCTCCTAAGTAAGATAAGAGGTCTGTGTTAAAAGCACAGGCAGCAATGTGCTTAGAAATGAATGGACGGTGTTGAAGCATTAGGGGAAATGGAGTTGTGGCCAGAATAAAGAATGTGCTTGTTAACTAAACTAATTTATAGACAGACAGATGGAGAGAGACACGGAGACAATGTCCTTTAAGACAATAAGTCAATTTGCCGCTCGACAGTCACTGACAGAGAGACAGAGACAGGCAGAAAAGTTGCGCAGCACACCTGCCACTGACTAGACGTCACACAGACAGCTGATGTCTCAGTCTGACTAGGCAAATTCACCCGCTTTTTGAAAACCGTACGTATGTAAGATTTCTGCATTTATACAAGTTCTGTCAGACCGCTGCCCTTCCACTGAGAGACAGACAGGGAGACAGAGTCCTTTAGGGGCGCTGCCGTCGCAGCGCGACAGTTGCTGACGATCAGACAGACAGAAGCTCTACGTAAGAGGTTCTGTAAAAGTAGTGTAAAACAATAGGGTGCTGTGATATTCTATTGAAAATCTGAGCAATTTTATTTTAAAGAGATTGTTTGAGTCTTATTTTGAATGCCAAGTTCGGCATCCGTATACTCCGGTTCATAAAGGTATCCCTTTGGTGTTGTGCTAAAAAAAGTTTCTTCTTCATCTGATCCATCTGGCATTGCGCTAAAATGAGTTTCATCATCAGATGTTTCGTAATCAGACATGTTGTCGGCATTTAACAGTGGAATAGCTGACGGGAGGAGCGCAACAGTTGATGCTGGCCGCAGTGTGGATTGATTGGAATGGAAAGAAAATAGTGCAGAGTAATAATAAGTGGTGCTTTTTGGCCAGCGTTTTTTTTTTTGTGATGCAAATGAATCATGTTTTCAAACACATTTAGTTTTCTGAAGCAAAACGGCACAGTTTGTTGGCCCCCGAAACTAGCCGGGACTACTTTCTTGAAAGACTTCTAACGGCCAGAGCTTTGACCAGGAGGTGACCACAGATATGAGTCGGTGTATATGCACTATGCTGATGCTGAGGATGGGATACAACTTCATGTCTAAAAATGCGAACTATCCCTTTAACTCCATGTCCAAATATATATAATGACCTTAAGTGACCATTTGTTCAGGACAGAAGCCAGCTGTGCTGTTGCTAGGTAACAGCAAGGCTGCCAGGTGTGTGTGAGAGACACAATTAGCTGATGTCTCCCTTTGATGAAGCCAAATTCTGACTCAAAAAAGGGGTCCGAACAAATTGCAGCTGTTCAAAAACCGTACATGGTATGAGAAAAATGCTCAAAGTGTCAGTGAGAGTTATGTTTCGCCTTCAATCATGGAAAACTACAACTCTCTACCTTGTTCACAGTCCAAGAACGAATGAGAGAGGAATTACTTACAGCAAGGCTCAGCTTCAAAAAAATCACAGAACCCTCCATGTTAAATAGGAGAATCTTCTAAAATCTGCTCGGAATTCTTTGTCGTCTGAGCGCTCTGGAGTGTCTAGAAAGAAAACCGTGAGCCATAGAGAAATTCTGAAAAGATTGTGTGAATGACAAAATCCGTGCCTTTCACATGCCCGAAAATCATTTCAGTAGAATGAAATATGTGACCGTGACGGTGAGTTAAAAAATAATTTGGGTTCCAGCTCTGAGAAAATCTCGCACTCTAACTCAACGACTGTTACACTCTAAGAATTGAAATCTGCGGCAAACTTTGGGTCGCTCAGAGGTAAATTGTGAAAAAAACGTAACAGATATCGACATCCCGTCTTCACTTCTGAACAGAGCTCGGATTTTCCTACAAACTGAAAGTTTAATGGGGTTTCTAAATGAACGTATGATGACAGAGTAAATCCTCAAAATAGTGAATTTTTATGATTGCATTTCTGGGCGTGGTTTTTTGCTAATTACGTTGCCATGGTAACTCCAATCGCCAATAAAAGTAATAGCACACCTCCCGGAATCGAGCCGTTTTGATATATATCGTGGGGGTGCATGCTACTGTACGACCTGCATTAATGGGGAAAGTTGAGAGTCCAGTTTCGAGGTGAAGAATAATAGGTGCCGCTCTGCTTCTCCCTGCATAAAATATTAACATTTTCCACTTACTGGAAAGGCTAAATGTTTTTGGTAATCCTCACAGACCTAAAACAGACAAAGTTTAGTCTGCCTAAATGCCAGACAAGTGAGGAAAAATGGTTCAGTGTCTTTTTAAATAGTGTATGTAAATATCTGGCTTCAGCAGTTTGAATTTTTTGCTGAATATTTGATATGTCCATGTATGCTTTTTGCAAAACATTAAATAGACATAAAGTTATTCCTAGATCAATAACAATTTGCTCTTGCCACTGAATGAAGATTAGAGGGGCTGGCCTTTGTCTGCTTAGCCTCATTAATTTATTTGACTTTGGTTTCTTTTTTAATTTTTGAGAAATGTGATTAGCAATTTCTTGCTCTTCTTTTGCTTAAATATTAACAAATGCAGTTCTGGGGGAAATACTTCTCCCACAGAAGGCAGAGTCAGTTTCAGGTAAAATAAGGCTTTTCTTTTCGAGGCCTGTATAACTGAACTTTCTTTAATTTAAAGTGAAATGTGTTCTTAAAGGAAAACATATATTTTGTTTTTACTTGCACAGCTCATGTCAGGTGACATTGATGCAGAATAATGTCTCAGAGACTTCTGTTTTTCATTCTCTCTCTACTCTGCTCCTTGTGCCTATTTAAGCATGAACAGTCTCCATGCGCTCCTTTCTTCACCACAAGCCATTTCAAGCAATTTGCTCCCTCTTAGAATAAAGCTGCGCTGTGATTGGGCAGACGGTGCCGCTCCCTTCTACTCCAAGTGCAGCAGGCCATGCATTTCTGACGTCAATACGCTTGGTGCCATGGACGCAGAAGCCTCAAGAGCGTCCGAACATTACGCCAAAGAGGCCGTCATATTGAGAGTGGCATGTTTATTGAAACAGGAATAAGTTTTATATGACAGTTATATTTAAATGGTTTTAGGTCAAGCTTTGTGACTGTTTTGACTTAACAGCGTGAGACTATTCTGATTTGATTAACAGCCCAATATAAATAAAGGAATTAAAATAAAGATAAAACATGTGAGTAAATGAACAATGAAAATAATATCAACACAATTCTCCTCTGATATAAAACCTTCAGGGTTTTCCCATGCTCTGTTGAAACTGCAACCCCGATTTAAAGGAGGGTTCTTGTTCAGTGGGTTTAATAAGAATTATGTATTCACTAATTATTATATGATTGCACTGCGTTTAATATCCCCCCATTCCTAAGAAGTTTGATTGACTGCTTAAAAAACCCATTGCTGTTATTGTTAAAAAAAAACAACAATAATAATCTAGATAATATTAAAATAGATACAATAAATACATTCAGCTCTTATGATTAGGAGGAAATCTAAATAAGTGGTTTGATATAATTTCGGGGTAAAAACAGACTTTACGAGCAATTAAAGTAGGCTATATTTAGTGATTATTAAAATTAACATATATCATAGGCTATGTGTGCACAAGAAATTGACTGCTCGGAATTAACAGAAGGTAATTTTACCTGGACTATATTGCGCGGTAAAATAGACTACCAGTCACAACATGGCGAACGGGCTGACGTATACGTGTCTACTACGGGGCAACGAGGCCAGTGCGGCGTCAACTCTTCATCTTGCTTCCTTCGTATGTCCCAGCTCGTGATGCAGCCCGGCTGTTCCCTCCAGAACCTCCCCCTCCCTCCGAGCTGTTCCGGATGAGACGCCTCCCTCCCTCCGCCCTTCTGATCCTCTTATCAGCGAGTAAGCGGCCAAGATGGATGTTGCGAACCAGGTAAGGCTTCGGGGAGGGAATTATCTTCCAATTTCATTATTGTTCCAGTTGATATTTGATCTTCAATTAATTACGCGCCATGTTAATGAAAAGACCGCATCAGTGATAGGATTTTAATATTTTTTTATTCAGATTTATGCCTTTCCTATTGGAGATTTTAATGCAGTAGTGACGGGCATTTGAATTTGAAATATTTATTTTGACATATGCAATAAATAAATGAAAAATGCTAGAGTAGATATTACGGAATGTTCGATAGGATTTGACGTTATTCTGCTAGTGATGCTGCAGTCTGTGTAACAGACTGAGCGGCCCGCTGTCGGTCCTGTGCAGGATGTCCAGAGAGCTGCAGCAGGGACATTTAGCTCAGGACGGAGATGATACTGACCGATTTCTCCAGAGAGACTCGGATAATTGATTCAGATTGCTCTCGTTTCAATTAGGCCGATGTTGCTAAGATAACAAAAGCGGAATGTGATTAATTTCCTGGGCAGTGCAGGCCCAACATAAGGGAGGAGGAGGAGGAGGAGGGGGAGGAGGAGGAGGAAGAGGACGGTCTCCCCGCAGCTCTCTAACAGCCGAACGGTTTAAATAAACCCCTTCATGTTTGCTCTGGAAAACCAGGCGCTCATCGAGCTGTCAGGCTGATCTGAGACCAGATTTTGTCACCTGTGTCATTTGGATGCTTTGCATCCAGGGCGACAGAAAACAAACCACCACAGCCCGAGAGACAGAGAGAAAAATCGGCAGAGCTACTCGGTCCTGTGCGGCCATTTACTGATGCACACCTTCTGACTGCGGTGTCGCATCCACCTGCGCACGAATACCTCCTCCTTGCGCAAATTAGGCTAAAGACGACTTCCTCAAGGTTTTCCTCATAAACAAATAAAACGGCTGCCGCTGGGAATGATGCAGCAAGAGAGAGAGTAACAGACGGTTAATCAGCTTTGTCTAATTGTAATACTGGCAGCCGCTCTCTATCTCTCTCTACGCACATAGGGTGCAGACTTTGAAGGCAATATCAGAATAGGTGCGTTTCCACTATCGGCTTCAGGGAATTTTGCTGGACTTTCCTCTATCGGGGTATGGAACGCCAAAATGCTCAAAAAAAAAAAAAAAAAAGAAAACTTGTGAAATAAATAGCTAGGCTATATGAATAAATAAAAGACTGATATATAATCTGACAATGAAATTGTGAAAAAACTGAATTCATATAACATTCTTAGCTCATTAGTATGAAATATTTGTCATTTTCATTAAAAATTTTTATTTAATAATAAAAAACATTATTTAACAAATTTTTACCTAATAATATATCTATTTTTTTGCCATTTTTATTTCATTCCATCAGTTTTTATTACAAAACATCCTTTTCCCAAAGTCAACTTTTATTTTATAATGGTGTTTTCCTAGTCGCCAATTTATTTCATAGGGACATTTTTCAACTGAATGAGTTTATCTGCCCATTAGTGTCAGCGGTCGGGACCTGAACGCCCATTGGTTGGTGCTTAAACATCGATCTTCCTGGATAGCCGTTCTCACTCACTCTGAGCAGCCTGCTGTACAGCTAGCAACAACATGCTAAGTCAAAGGTCAGAGTTGAAGGAACTTCGTTCAGCTCTGGTTACTCTAGCAGATCAAATTGAGAGGAATAGTTTATCAGAGGATGCCATCTTCAGTCATTTGGATTATATTTTTGAAATTGTCGCCGGCCCAGGACTCAAGACTTTAGTGTTGTCCGACATAACTACTGGAGTTATTGCTGATATGTTTTCTGTGTCATCCAGCCCAATTCGGAGGAGAATGGCGGAAGAAGCCTCGGTTGGTGGTTAGATACAAACAATCAATTAAAGGGAGAATTATTTATGAATCCCTTTATTGGTTGTTTGTACCTAACCTCCTACCGGGGGCTTCTTTCACCAGTCTCCATCACGGACATGGCGCCACAGGCAGCTTTACACATAATACACTGTTGCAACACCGGCCGACTGGATTTAGTAAGCCACATTAAAAAAGTGGGTAAATATTCTGCCAATATTATGAGCGTCTGCATAAAGCCATACATAAAGTCCAACAATATAAAATGACTTCTCACCATTCTCCTCCAGGAAGATCGATTTTTAGGCACCAGCCAACAGGCGTTCTGGTCCAACCCACTGACCCTGATTGGCAGATGAACTCATTCAGTTGAAAAGTGTCTTTATGAAATAAATCAGCCACTGGGAAAAACAAAAGCTGACTTTGTGTAAAAGACGTTTTGGAATAAAAGCTGAGGGAATTAATCAATGCACAGTGGCACAGTTGGTAGCACTGTTGCCTTGCAGCAAGAAGGTCCTGGGTTCAAATCCTGGCCTGGGGTCTTTTGGCATGGAGTTTGCATGTTCTCCATGTGCATGCGTGGGTTCTCTCCAGGACTGTTAGGTGAATTGGTTTCTCTAAATTGCCCTTAGGTGTGTGTGTATGGTTGTTTGTCCTGTATGTCTCTGTGTTGCCCTGCGATGGACTGGCGACCTGTCCAGGGTGTACCCTGCCTCTTGACTGCTGGAGATAGGCACCAGGCCCCCCGCAACCCTGTATTAGGATGGACGGGTACAGAAAATGAATGGATTTGGAAATAATTTACAAATAAATAATGTTTTAAAGTGCCCCTGGCATGAAATTCCCCGTGACGTTTGGGCCATTTTTAGTCACACTCTAAGTACCTTAATACTGTATCAAAGGATCGTTTGCCGTAGCTCAGCCTTGTTGTAGAATTGCAGCCCCTACTAGGAGGCCCTTCTTTTAAGATTAGCAGAGAACGACCGAGTTTTGGTGGGCGGGGCCCAAGCCATGCGCCTCTGTTGTCAATTGAGTCTCTAACGTCCGCATCTGATGAAACATTGACAGACATGCATTTGCGCACCACAAATTGCCCAAATTCCAATATTACCTTATGTATTAAATGTAATTAGGTTTAGGCCTAATTATATTGTGTGTTGAACAATAATCTGTTTACAAATTACAGGCCAAATAAAATATTTGATCATCCATCCACACATCCATCCGTCCTCATTACGTCTCTAGCTTCCCCACGACAGTAATGGCTCAGTTATTGGCTACTATAACTATGTAATGGCGTTTCAATTCGATCCGGAATCTGATCCGGACGGCGAGGCACCTGAGGAGGAAGCAGAAAGGTAGAGCATGTCTTCCACAGGTGATCCAGACAGATGTGCTGCACCGAGGGCAGGGGCTGTGTGTGTGTGTGTGTGTATGTGTGTGCGAGAGACGCGTGAGTGACAGAGACGAAAAGAGAGCAGAGAATGAATGCGCTGCATGTTTTAAATAGCGCAAAAAAAAAAAACGAAAACGCAATATGTGACGGTCAGTGTTGATTTTTTTTTTTTTTTGGGTCGGTGTTGAATCTGGGGCGGTCGGAGTTTAATCTGTGGCGCACCGCCACAGATTCGTCATGTTTGGGAAACAATGGTATATAACAGTTGAAGGACATTATTGCGGAAATATATACTTGTATAGGGATATTTGCTGGTTCACGGAGGGTTGGTATTGATCCTGGTAAAAGTTTAAGACGATCTGCGAATCCACCGCTGTGTTGTCCCAAGTTAATAAAACATCCGTCAGAGGAATGTTTGCCAAAAACGACCACGCTTCGGGAGTCGGTCGGGTACATTCCCTGCATAAATAAAGTCCATCCACAAGCTTTTCAGTGGCTCGGAAGAGGGGAGGACAGTGTCGATGCGGCCTGGACTCCATGTTGTCGGTTACTTGTTTGCCTTTTACCGTAGCTCTCGTTGTTTAGGTTGTAATACACGCCGCGGGGGGAGGGACTTGGAGAGTCTAGTTCAGAGAAGGGGGTAATTGGCTGGAACTCAGTGACAACATATGCCGAAACGTGATGTCATATGCCGAACTGCAAAACAGCCCGTTTCTGAGTGCTAATTTCACTATGTAGGCAGACATACCCGGGGACAAAGGAAACATCAATCAGTCGTTTTAACCCCTTAGGGGACATAGGCAGGCTGGGGAAACTAACAAATATGACCAAAAAACTCAAAAAATGCAAATTTCATGCCAGGGGCACTTTAAATTAATAAATAAATTTTTAAAGGAAAATGAAAAAAATTTCATACTAATGAGCTAGGAATTTTATATGAATTCAGTTTTTTCCACAATTTCATTGTCACATTTTACATTTGTCTATTATTTATTCATACAGACATTTATATCATGAGGTTTTATTGATTCATTTAATATTGAGCATTTTGGAGTTCCATCAGTAGCATCACTGATCAGCGCCAAAAGGCGCCCACACCAGCAGGGAATAACGAGATCGACAGGGATGGTTGCCATTGTTCCTGAAATGGCCCCCCGAAAACAGCCCTGGCGGCCCAGGCCCGGTGAAGCGGAGAGACGTGCATACCGTAAAGTTCCGGTAAAATTATCCTGAAGTTCCAATAGTGGAAAAGCGCCTAAACACACCATTTAATAACCTCACAAAGATGCAGTTAATTTGCTAATTTGTTTTTCATTAGCAAATTCCTGCACTGTACAAAGCATTGCCTGTATTAGTCCAGAAAAATCACTTAGAGGTATAATAAAGCAAGAATATTACAAAAGAATCTCCTTCTTATTGTTGTGTTTGTTATGTTGACAGCTGGTGGCCCAAGGGCAGTTCACAGTAATCAAACAACCACTGGGGTTTATAAAAGTTCTACAGTGGGTAAGTCCTCTACCTTATTCATTTAACAGTTGTCTATATATTTAGCACCACACTAAACAGAATGTAATAGTTTCCCTGTAAATAAGCAATACTATTTTCTAAACATGCACTGATCAGAGATTTGGTGGCTCTGACCGATTTTACCTGACTCCAATATTTCTTCAAAAACTAAACTCCATTTTCCACTTCCTGAATACTTGAATATTCTTCCCATCAAAATGGTAACAGTAAAATAAAATAAGTATCTCTCATATACATGTATGCTGCTCTCTAAGCTCACCAGTCAGTCAGCTGGGCTGCTTCCTCACCAGCTGGTCATGCAGCTCCTCTTACATAACAAGCTGTCTACTATCCTCCAGGCATCATCAGCATAACCCTAAAATAAAAACAAACAAAAACAAAAACACATAAGAGTATTAAATGTCACAAGATATTTTATTTCCTATGTAATATTTGAGGAAAAAGCTCAGATTTACTGTTATTTATTTATCCCACAGTGTGACTATACAGAAGACTTCCGAAGGTCTTCTGTCATGAGTGATCACTAGTTGTTTATATTATGATCAGAAGCGACACCCCAGCTTGTGTGAGAGAGACCAGTCTGCATTACACAGCTTTGCAATTAAAATGGATCTTACTAATATTTCAAAGACAAAACGACTACAAAGTTGACATTTTAAGATGTCCCCAGCAACTAAAGGTCAAGATTAGCACAGATACTATTTCTATGTAGGCCTACTTGTTGGCTGTATAGTAAGATTTTCAAAACCGTTCCAACATTTCTTAACCCAGCATGTTCCACATCAGACAGAATTGGACCTGTCAAGAGCAACTTTCCTGTAACATGTTATTTGTTGAAATCTAATGAATATGGCGGTTGTTGTAGCCTAAAAGACAGCCAGCATGCCTGTGTGGAAAGCTTCCTTTTAAGAAACTTACTACACCTAACCCAACCACCTAACCAAGAACAGAAAACAGCTGACTTTGAGACTGCTTCACTCATTAACAACTTTAACACTGAAGCATGTTATTGTTCACATTATCTGGTTACGCTAAACATATTATTTGTTCACTGATTAAAAGAAATATTGGGATTTTTAGTTTCTGACAAGCCAATCACAGATTAGGAAAGGTTAACTGTACATTCTACCAATTCAGGTCACCAGCCCATTTCCTTGTGCATCTCTACTATTTATAGAAAGTATTGTAACCCAAAGACAATGAAGCTGCACGATGCCTTGAGCTAAATACCGGACCGTGTAGAAACATTTTAACGGTGTACAGCATTTGAACATTCACTTTAATCGTTTTCTCTTTTAAGAGCTCTTTTTGCTCAGATGAGTTTCTGCAGGTATGTTCAGATAATTGTTTCCTGCAGAAGACTCCAGCAGGGATGTATGTCACTGTTTTATCAAAGCAGTCCCAGGCCACTGAGGGGTATAATCACAGCTTAGGTCCTCAGACAAAGACACTTGTATATTTTTTTAGCTGCTGTCTTGAATAGATGTGTAAATTCTTCAGTTTAGCTTAATAGATGCTACATTTCATCACCTTATTTACAGAAGCAGTAGGAGGACTCTGTGGTCTGCAGTGTCCCTCTACCACTCTTGGTCCAGTCTCCATGGCGACCCTGCCCAAAGGGTGGTAGTAGTCTTCAGTACTTTTTTACTGCTTTGAATTTTAAGTAAGATATCAATCACACCATCAGGTTATAGGCTTGCAGCAGACCTGCTGCCTTGTCACCTGGATGGAAGGATCTTAGCTGCCAGCAACACTAGGACATAAATCTGGATTTGCTGGTCTATATGCTGTGATTTAAAAATAAATTATTTTCATTAAGAGGATGAACATTAGCAGGAAAACCCTGTGATTAGGGTTAATTCCTGCATTTCAGCCCTAAACCATATCTGACCAACAGCTCTGCTACCCAGCCTCCATATCCAGGCACACCGCATTCAGTGCTTCCTCACTTGGTCACGTTGTTCAGTCGGGCTGCCTCCAAAGTAGTCGTTATGCAGCTATTCTTCCATATTTATCTGTTTGTTATTTTCCATATTAGAAATGCACTGATTAGGCTTTTCCTGGTTTAAGCAAATTTCCAGATTTCTGAGCTGCTAATTTAGAGTTTTACAGATTTAGTTTTTAATTAAAGAAAGACAAATTGCTGCAAGTTAAAAAAAAAAAATAAGGGTAGAAGTTTTGCATCCAGCAGAAATTAAAACATTTTCTAGATTGTCCTCATTTATGGATTTACACAAGTGTCTCTAACCTTTATTAGATTTTTCTCTAAATACAATTTTTCAAAAGCAGCAATTTCTTAATTTTGCTTTTTTCTGGTCACTGATCAACACAAATCCCAGGAAAATATGCTGATTCCACTCTGGTTGAATAATTGGGGCTTCTCTGATAACAAAAAAGTTATTGTCAGTTATATATAACGCCATCTAAAGGGCTTGTACTCCATCAGTGACAGTGAATACATTGAGACAATGGTGCAGGGTTGACATTGGAGCTGCTCTAGTTTTGTTTTAACATCAGCTGTAGGAGTTTATGAAGGAGGCAAAAATATTTATCCAATCCATATTTATCACCACAGCTAGTGGAGCACTTCACTTTCTGTAATGTTAATTAGTTTTTTGGAATAAGGTAATAAACTACAGCTAATGACAGAACTGTAAATCATCCTGAAAAGGTCACCTTGGATTCTTTTTTAATATAATTAATTTAATATAATTAAATTATAATTATAGTAATATAATTTATTTATTTATATATATATATATGTAAATGGTGGAAGATGGTGGTGGATTGGTCCTATAATTTCTTTGCCA
The DNA here is from genome assembly GCA_963556495.2 of Valencia hispanica. NCBI lineage: Eukaryota > Metazoa > Chordata > Actinopteri > Cyprinodontiformes > Valenciidae > Valencia > Valencia hispanica. The sequence continues at coordinate 43,736,933 of OY747709.1, forward strand.
CTCCCAGCTCCCAAGACTGGGAGGACCCATAACACAGATGACAACATTAGTGCCAAACCAGTGTTGACACAGCTCTGCGCTGTTGCAGCCTCTGTAAATATGCAGCACAACAATCAGAGGAGTGAGTGAGTGTGCTGCATGACTCTGTAGTCCTTCCCTGGAGCTATGTGAGTGTGCCAGCACCTCACCACTGTCTCCCTGGGTCACTGCGAGCCAACCACCAATCAGCATTCACGCTCAGGAGGCCAGGGTGCATGAATCATCTATCAGAGGGTCTGCGTGCCTCAACGTCAGGCTGGAGGAAGGGCTGCCAGAGCTCCTACTCTTTCTGGATTATTATGGGCATGTTTCATGACCGAAACAGGGATTTTTTTTTTAAGGAGGGGAGAGAGGAGCCAAACCTCAGTAATATTTATCCAGATTCTTCAGCTGAATCCAGTGAAAGCAGGCAGCAAGGAATAGATCCATCTGTTTAGCACAGCTAAATCTTTCTGTGCTTTTATAAAACACATTACAAATACCTATGCAACACCAGCAGCTTGATATACAGTACCATACTGTAGCCATGTTCTTAATGTTGATGGATGACAGTCATTTAAAGTGGACCAGTAGATGATCTGTGAGCTAGCTTGTGTGTTAATAAAACTAAGTCCTGCCTGGTATGCATGACTCATGTTTGCCCAGCTCCCAAAGTGACCCTTAACTATAGAGGGCTAAAACTGCCACAATCTCATAAATACAGTGTATTTTTTTCCTTACAGACTTTTTCTGGTTTTTATTTTTTGTCACAATTGCTTCAGATAATCAAACAAATTTTAATATCAGTCAAAGATAACCTCAGTAAATAAAGAAACATTTTTTCATGGGGAAAACAGCTGTTTAAAGAAGTAGTAGCAGCTATTGCTTAATCATTAATTAAATGTGCCAAGACACATTTTTGGTAAGCAAAGGTCAACGTCAAGGCATTCTGTACATGCTGATTTTTACACTACGCTGCGTGGAACTAGCTCTTTAATTCGAGAGTACATCATGTGTCCATTATGTGTGGTGTTCATTATGGCAACAGACAGTCACAATCTGACACAGCAAGGTCATGAGCCATTACAAAGCATGTTAAGACTGCTGTATTGTCTTATGGTGTAATCCTCTCATCATGTTATCTCTACCTATTGAAGCTCCAGAAGTGTACAGCTCAGGTTGGAGAATGTGTTGACAGAACAAGTATTATATGGGCAATCCACAAATCTGGCCTTTATGGGCTATTAGCAAGAGAAAAGCTGTGTTTTAAAGAAAGTCTTAAAGCATTTTGCAGTTTGCCATAAGCAATACAGGAAACATGGAAAACAGGAAAAATGTGCTCTGATCAGAGATACCATAATGTAACTCTTTGACCAATATGTAAAACACTATGTGTTATGGAAAACCAACACTACACATCCTTTTGAAACACCCTCCCTACTATGGCAGCAGTGTAGTTTGCTGATGCTATTCTTCAGTAGGGACAGGGAAACCTGTTAGAGTTGGTGGAAAATGGATGACACTAAACACAGATCAGTCATGGATGAAAATATGTCAGAGGTGGGAGAAGACTTTAGACTGGGGCAGAAGTTCACTCCCCAACATGACAATGACCCTAAACAATACAGCCATAGCTACAATACAGTGTTCAATGTTCAAGACCTCAAGAAGCAACACCTTATACCCTGATCAAAGAACAGATGAGAAACAAAGTCACTCACATCTATTTGTCTGGAAAGGGCAATAGAACAATTATTAAAGCTTTGGGAACCACAATATAAGGAGCATCAACAACTCATCCAAGAGGTTACAAAACAACCCAGTACAACAAGAATGGAAGAGACTGGACAAAAATTGCATTAATGGTAGAGCTCCAAGGTGCAAATAATGCACTGCTGACCAAAGAGTGCAAAAAGGCCCATCCCACACTTGTCGAAAAAAATATCTCAATGAGCCCCACAGTCTTTGGGAAACTCTCCTGTGGACACATGTGAAACTTCTATGATGGTTTGAATCCCCTTACAACTTGTTTAAGCTAAGAGCATTTCAGAAAAATATTATTATACCAACAGTCAAATATGGTGGTGGTAGTGTGATGGTCGTGGGATGCTTCAATGCTTCAGGACCTGGACAACTTGCAATAATTGTTGAACCGTGACCTCTGAAGGATAATGATTGGCCTTCAGTTTGGGATCCTAGACAGAGGCTCAATTGGGCTGTGTAGCAGGACAATGATCCGAAGCACACCAACAAGTCTATCTCTGAATGTCTCAAGAAAAAAGCTAAATGAAGGTTTTCGATTGGCCAACTCAAAGTCTGGACTCAAATCTGACTTAGATGTTTTGCCATGACCTTAAACAGGCTGTTGTCATTTGAAAGCATCCAACGTAGTTAAATTAAACCAATCCAGCAAAATACCCTCAGAGTGAACTCATTGCAAGTTATTGCTAACCATAGGAGAGATGGTAGCTGATTAAAAAAGTGTTATGAAGTAAATTATGAAATGATTTAAATTACTGCTGTGTATCCACAGTAACTCGGCAGCAGACAGCTTTAAAGATCAAAACAACTCAGTGGGGCTAACTTTACTTTTCTATAGCAGTGTTAGCACCTCTGAGAGATTTAGATTTGTTAAGTTGGACAGATAAAACAAATTCATGATATCTTCAGCACATAGCCATGAAGTAAAAATATTAATAACATTTCAAACTGTTTAAATATTTTAAAAATTATATATTTATTAAGGGGGCTACACAGTGGCGCAGTTTGTAGCACTGTTGCCTTGCAGCAATAAGGTCCTGGGTTCAAATCCTGGCCTGGGGTCTTTCTGTATGGAGTTTGCATGTTCTCCCTGTGCATGCGTGGGTTCTCTCCGGGTACTCCGGCTTCCTCCCACAGTCCAAAAAAATGACTGTTAGGTTAACTGGTTTCTCTAAATTGCCCTTAGATATGAGTGCGTGTCCTGTATGTCTCTGTGTTGCCCTGCGATAGACTGGCGACCTGTCCAGGGTGTACCCCGCCTCTCGCCCCTTGACCGCTGGAGATAGGCACCAGCCCCCCCGCAACCCTGCATTAGGATGGACGGGTATAGAAAATGGATGGATGGATATTTATTAGGATAAGAATAGATTAATTTATTTGACAAATCCATCTAAAGTTTAATTAGCATTTTCATGTTGTGGCACGTCTGGCTTTCCATACATGCTGCAGTTTAAATTGTTGGTGCAGCGGGCATTTTGGTTACATGTATATGACATTTTTAGATCTGAGCTCTAAATGTTATGGGCAAACCTTTCTTTAGCAGTTGAGCATCTTCAGCAGTAACATTATATGCACGGCCTCGAGCCCAGATTCTGTGAGCAATAAAAAAAGAAAAAGAAAAGAAAAATAATTATAATAATTAAAAAGAAAACTCAAAAAAGGGCACTTGTGACATCATAGAGGAAAGGGGCAGGTGCTCAAGCCCCCCCCCCCTTTCGCCAATGTCCGTATATGAAGGTACGATAGCTTAACAATTCATATATGATAATGCGGCACTTTTTCACCTTCCTTTTGTGTCTAAGTAAAGCTGCTGATGAGGTTTAAAAAATGTAGATTATTGTTAGAAGACAGTGAGTTGCCAAACGCTGCTTATATTAAGCCAAATACGCCATTTTTTTCTCCTGCCTCTTCTGCTGCTGCACCACACTGCTGCGTTGCATTTGGTCTGAATTCAAATTCGTGCTCTGACTCATTCTCAGCAAACATTAAAAGGCCGAGAAAACAAAGTAACAGCATACAGGTGTGTGAAAAGCGTTAAAATTTGTTACTGAGCAATATGGAGGGAATGATTCGGCAGAGAAAGATTAGTTGCTGGGTAATAATCATTCAATGCATCTGTTGAAAGTGAAACTACATGAAGAACAGATGAACTTGTGTGAGAGTTCAGGAGAAACCCTTTATTTCCAAGAAAACAGAGTACCATGGCTTCTGTTTATAGATTTGCACCTGAACAATACATGAAGACTTTTTAAACAGATGCATGAAAACCAAGTTGATTTTATGAATAACTGTAAAAATGGAGACGGTTACAACTATTTGCCAAATGCAATCACATTTGACATAACTGCTTAGATCGTAATGATGTTCTTGTCATTTTAAGCCAAGTATTTCACCCCCCTTCAAAATTCGAGTCCTAGATTAATATGGAGAGAGGGCAGCCTCAAAAACCTAAACTCATCAACCTTTATTGTCCTAATACTTCTTTTTAAAACCACCACTCTCTATGGTTGGGGCCATTTTACTGAGACTGAGAGAAATTCACACTGCTTAGAAACAGCAGTAGCTGACAGTTTGTGTCAGAGAGTTAAATACTTTTTATCTTCTCAGCACAGAGGAGCTGACAACCCTCCAGCATACTAGGAGGAGCAGAAACCACTTTGTTTTCTGTGAGGGACGCTGCTAGTTGTGTTACCATGGCGCTCTCTGCGTGTCACCATTACTTTTCCAAAACTGACCGCCCCATACCTCCTTAACCACCATACCCCCCTACACGGCAAAAGTAGACGGAGGATTGATGGTGCTCTGCTATAGAACTAAGGCACCTCCCATTTAAAACCAGTTTCTGTGCTTTTGTCCCCAGATTTAGCAGGGCTGACGGGTCTATGTTTGGTTTGGACAGTGGTATAATGGGTTTTTAGGGGGATTTAGCTATAATTGTGTTCAGCTGAACTTTCTAGCCAAGAAATGTTGAAAAAATAATTGTAATTCTTCTTGAATAAATGTGGAAAATAGATTTCTATAAACATTGGTGCAGAGATTTGTTTTCACTCTGATTAGTTGTAGTGGCTTTAGTCTTCCCCTCATCGTCTGCAGAGATCAAAAACACCATCATGCATGTCTTAGCATGCGGATACACAGGTATGAAATGTTGCAAGGTTGTTGCAAGCATCAGCACTTGGGTTTAAAACCTACCTGGATCCAACTTACATATAAGTATGATGCATTTGTTTTAAATTGTTGGGACTTAGAAGCAAACAAGGAGGAACACTTTTTAGCTTTTTTGTAATTTTTATTATTACTATTTTTTTATTTTGGAGCTATGATACAACATTAGGATCTTTGAGTGGCATTTCAGAAATAAAACAGTTTCTAATAATAAGTAAGGATTCTTAGATCTAAAGAAAAAAGAATTGTGGGCTTTCAGCAAAATTGCTGGTCATAGCACCACCCACAACTATTGGCACCCCTGGACAAGATGTCTAAAAAGTATTTAAATTACTTTTCTTTGATTGCAGAAGAATTAATCTCTCTTAAAAGAAAACTAGAAAAATATAACCTTATATTTAAGTAAACAGTTTCAGTGGGGGGATCCCACATAACAAAAAAATTTACAAAATAATAGGCACCACTGACAATTCCCATAAAATAAATTCAATTTATACTTTACTTTGTAAGTCAAGCAGAGTGTCTAGTAGCTTTTATTTAGTAATCAAAGACTTACTGTTGTTACCTTGTGGTATAAATGTGACACGAGACAGAGATCCATCTTTCTTAGGCTTCAAAATGAATAAAATAGGAGACATCTTCAAGGAAGGCAGATGTGGGTTGATCTTCATGAGTCGGGAAATTGTAACAGGAAAAGAGCTACTCAGCTAAATTTGCTTATATCTAGTTAGAGTTATTATTAAAATAGTCATATCTTCAAGAAGAGACCATAAGAAATATTTATTTTAAGGCTATTCACATCTTGATCTGGGCTGCCAGTGATTGTGGCAAAAAGGCCTTCCCAAAACACTTTTTAGACTCAGCTGTGACTTCCTATTGGATCAACTGGACCATTTTTAAGGTGGGCCTAAAACATACAGATATACATACAGCCTCATCTACAATGGAATGGTTTAGATCAGGGGTGTCCAAGTGCAGCACGGTGGCCATTTGTGGCCCTCTGAATTATTTTGTGCGGCGCCCGACCACAGTTCTAAAATTAAGCAAATCTTAAAATAAAATAAATGTTTGGTACAGCACAAATTATTTCTGATTTATTAACCACATTTCTGCATTCATCTTAATTTTGTGGCAAATAGAACCTCAGATATCAGGAGCCTTTTTTCAGAGCCGGCTTGGGTGCTGAAATTAGTTTGAGAAGCCTAGTCAAAGTCAAAACCTAACCTAATTTCCAGACGCTCCCCATCCAATTTCAGTGAACAAAAAATAGGTAAAACTTTCAGTCTCTAGATGTGCAAAGGTAGAAGAGAAATAGATTACCTCAAAAGACTTGCAGCTGTAATTGGAGAGAAAGGTGGTTTCCGATTTCTGCTGAAAAAAAAAATCAATTCTAAAACATTTCACTTACACTTCACAATATCTAGTATTTTGTGTTTGTCTACCACAAACCCCTCCCCAAGAAATATATTAAAGTTTGTAATGTGTAATGTGACAAAGTGTAAAAAAGGGGTTTGGAGGTTTAAAAAAATTTTTTGCAAGAAAATGAGAAAAAAGAAGTTTGCAAACCCCAGAATGCTGCTGCTTTCTTTGAAATTCTCCAAGATTTGTTGATGAAAAAATGAAATAAGATATCTATTTATTTTTAGAATAACTTACTACACTGCTCACTATGTGAATGATTGTCCCCATGCTGCAGCTGCTGCTTTTTGCTGTAAATATTGATTTAGGCCGCAGCTGTAGCCACATTTTACCCTATTCCCCGTGTGCGTGTTGATAAAAAGAAACAAAACATTAAAAACAGTCTTATTAGTTTGGTAATAATGTTTCACTCGAAGTGTGAAATTCTGTTTCTATATTGTGAAAACAGCTGTTTGTTAGACATAAATGCCCTGTTTCCATCTGTCAGACAGGGATAAAACATTAGAATACATTCAATTATGAACTTAGGATTTATTTTCTCTTGTTCAAAGAGCTTTACCCTTTTCCCCTTTTTCTCAGGACAGTAGGAGCGTTTCCACTATCGCAACGTCAGGGTAATATTACTGGAAATTCCCGGTATGTCCCCGGTATATGTCTCCACTTCACCGGGTCGTTTCGACAGGGGCTGTTTTTGGGGCGATTTTAGGAATAAACCGAGTACCAGTCTTGGGGTATGTACTCGGAAATGGCCCGGTAGAGTCACTGGGCTGGAGTTGTGGTTAAGTCATGCTCATTGGTTGTAACTCAGAGGGAAATGAGCAGACATTGCCAAACAACCGGCTTTGTAAAATTGGAAGAGTTGCTGGTGAAGGAGTTTATAACAACAACAAAGAGAAATGCGGCAACCATCCCTGCTTGTTCCATTGCCGATCTCTTGTTATTTTCTGCTGCCGTGGCCCCCATTTGGCCGCCAGTGACCCTACTTGCTGCTGAAATGGTGGTGATATGCTGCAAATTCCTTAAATTCCTTTTGTATGGAGACACGACGGCTGAGAGGAGCGGGCAGACTCATTTACCTTGCCAGAAAAAAAATCCAATTAAATTACCTTCAAGTTCTGATGGTGTCCTAATAATACATGAAAGAGAAAATGTCAAGGTACCTTGATAGAGGTTGTTGCTTTTTGGTTTTGAAAAGTTTTGCAAGATTATCCAATTGTCAGTTGTAAAGCATCTGCCCCATAACCATTATCTGATTTGTATTAAATCTACATCGAAATACATGTAGACTGATGTGTTTAAAGGGACGTCTTAGTTTTGATTTATTTAAATAACTGAAAAATATATATCTTTAGTATTTGACCTGCCAATCACTGGTGAGAGCTGATCAAGGGGAAATTAGCTGATTCCGATCAAATTTTAGCTACGTTTTTGTTCTTTTATCTTTTGTTTTTTATCAATACCCCACTTCATGCTTCCTTCGTCTCATTTGGTGTGATTATATTTCCTATAAACACCTGTGAATCAGCCTTTTACAAACAACAAGCAGAGAAGGCGTTTGGGAGGTTTTAAGAGCTGACAAAACAATTAAAACCCTTCAGGAACAGAGACAGATGAGTAAAGAAAGATTGCAGATCCTCCTGATCACATGAGCTAAAAGATTACCGGGAATAGTGTTTCTGTGTTTGTTGATGCCTGCAGCAGGTTGGCTGTACAATGATGCCTAGACTTAAGAACGAAGTGACGTGTCATGTGTGAGCTCAGGGAGGGAGCGTGGATGTGTGTGTGTTTCCTTACACTGGCTTGTAGTTGAGTGTACGGTGGCAGATGGTAAAGCACCTCAGCCAGATTAATAGCTGGATTGTCCCTCCAATCAGATCTGGCCTGCAGTGCTGGGAGGGTGTGGTAAAAATAGTCTGACTCGTCTAATCTGCTGTAGGTGAGAGAGGCTTGTACTGTTTATTAGATGGTACTGATTGTGCTGAAGCAACGGACAGCTTTAGGGGGAAAATAACCAGGGAATACAAAAAAAAAACAGCTACGCAGAAATTAAACATTTCACTAATAACCATGGCAACAGGCACAGTCTGTGCTGTGTTGGCTGTTAACAAACGGTGCATTGATTTACACTTGGTGTGAATTTATTAACAGCTCAGAGGGACTGTAGGATGCTGGCCAGTCTGTGTGAGATGCGGCAGGCAGTGATCCAGCTCTGCAACCTGCTCAGACTAACCGGAACCAAAACTACATGAAACGGTGCCATTATACGCATCAACAATTCACTCTCTTGTTGTAAAGATGTGTAAAATCCCCAAAGATTACGTGCTTTGCTAAACTATTCTCACCCGTTGAACTTCAGTGCATTTTGTCATGTTAGAGTCAGAGAAGGATTACAAAAAGTTATTCGACTTTGAACCTCGCTGAGCCAGCATCTTGTAGAAACACCCTTATTCTGCATTTACAGATGCAAGTCAGCTTTGCACATCTAGAGACTGAGATATTTATCCATATGTTGTTTTTTTCCCAAAATAGCTGAATCTTTGTCAAATTGAATAGAGAGATTATGTAAACCTTAATTTCCTAGTGTTGCCACAGATTCTCATTTATATTTAGGTCTGGAGTTCGGCTAGGCCACTCTAACACCAGAATAGGATGGGATCCAAACCTTTATGATACATCTCTGGCTTTATGTTTAGCTTTGTCATCCCCTGCCTCAGTTTTAAGTTTTTTTTCATCCTCTAATAGCTTTTCTTCCAGGATTGCCTAGTATTTAACTCCATCTTTCTTCCCATCAGCTCTGACCAGCTTCACTGTCCCGCCTGTGTCCTCTAAATGGCTTGTGGTTAACTTCAAACAGCACTTTCTATGAGTGTCTTTAAATAATGCCTATCTTCTTGCAGTTTCTTCACAAAAGGAGAGTTTTGTGAAGTGCACAACTAACTGTTGTCTTGAATCTCTGAAGGTCCTCCAGAGTTAGCATGGGCCTCTTGGCTGTATTTCTGATTAGCGCTCCCCTTGCCTGGCCTTTTAGTTAGGTGGACTGTCAAGTCTTACCAAGTTTGCAGTTGTACCATCCTCTTTCCATGTTCACACGATGGATTGAACAGGGTTATGAATGCTTTTGCAAAATGGTGTGAATATGGGTAAGACAAGTGAACAAATGCCATTCAAATAAGACATGTTTATTGCCCTTCATGAGTCAGAGTTGCACATTAGATGTTTCTTTTTCCAGTTTGTGAGCGATGTGTCATAGATTGTCTGAAAAAAACGTCTAACTCTTCTGTTTCTCTTTTTCCCCCCCAGATCTTTGCGATCTTCGCCTTCTCGACATGTGGCAGCTACTCTGGCATGTTCAAGATGAGTGTGGAGTGTAAAAACCGATCAGAGAGTGACCTGGGAATCGAAGTAGAATTTGAATATCCATTCAGGTATGGCTGCCGTCTCCTCTGTGTCGAATGTACATTAAAATAAATCATCTGGGTAAGGTTTAAAGTTATATCTTTGAAGTTTTTATCCTGATTTTTAAGTCATTCTATCATCTTGTCTTATTTATATTAGGGCTGTCAAACAGTTAAAAAATGTAATCTAATTAATCACGGGGTAGCTGTAAATTAATCATGATTAATCAACATTAATCAACATTCCTAAATATGACTGAAAAAGTACAATTTCGGTGTAAACAAAGGACATAACCTGATGTTGTTGCTCTTTTTTTATAGGAAATACAGGAGAGTTGCATGGAACTGTTCTTTTGAACTCCATCAGATTTACATGTGTCTCTTTTAACCAATTCATCTTTTATTCAGTTGCTAAGGCAAACTAACTGGGTAACATTTTCTGAATGTAAGGCTGACCATTTCTTCTAAACAATAGAGGGACTATTTGTTAATCAACACAGCGAAAGCATGAGTAAAAAGCGTGAAACCAGCCCATTACATATCTCCGATTGCCATTGTTATTTGTGGATATTTTGCAGTTGCAGTGTTGGTTAGCGATGTTAGCTTGTTTGTTAGCCTAGGAGGCTTACCTTGTATCAGTGTTTCTCAAACTATGGGATGAGCCCCACTAGTGGGGCGCAGAGGTATTGCAGGTGGGGCGTGACATCAATGGGATTTAAATAGTTTTTCCCCCTTAGATTCTGTCATTGTGAATGTTTCACTGCACTGTAAATTAAATCAACCAGCTCCCCCCTCTCACAAAATTAAACACACTCAAATAAATTAGCAATTGTGATCATCATTGTAAACAGAACCGGGACCTGGAACATCGGGCTGGGAGTTTGACGTTGGAATATATCGCAGCAGAACAAAACAAGCTGAAATAGCCGCATTATCAGAGATTCCATCTACAAAATGGACAAATATCTAAAAAGATCAGGGAACGTTTCAGAGTCAGAGAAGTCACACGGTCAACCACGGAGGAAATACAGGGATGAGTGTCTTGCGCTTTATTTTTTTATTTTTTATTTTGTATTTTTGAAAGCTTTGTATTTTGAATAAAATTACAGCTTTTATTTTCTCCAACTGTGAGCTGAAGTTCTACATGTAGCAACTACTGACAGCATATATTTCTGAGCCGGTTTTATACCAGTGCGCAACCCCTTTTTCCAACTAATTTATACCCTTAAAAACTTGTAGACTAACGCGGCTATTTAAATAAATAAAACACTTTAAAAATCAGGCGTGGTCACCATTCTGTTGGGGCGATAAAAGCATGGGGGGCTTGTGTATGCTCCTTTGTCCAAAGTGGGGAATGATAAAAAAAGTTTGAGAAACACTGCCTTATATGAAGTGCGCGTTGCAGATTGTTGTATTTCTAATCAACTTTCCAATCACTTCCTCTGATTGCTTGCAACCTAAGACACCTTTTGTTTGCCTTGAAAAGGTTGAGAGTCGATGTAATTCAAAAGAACCGGCAGGTTTTGTTGTTTTAATCAAAGTGATTTGTGCAACCAATAGCACAAGACATGCTCGCGTCTTTCTGCAGATGACAAGCTCAGTAGAGCAGGGAGTGACTGATAATCCCTCAATGTGGCCCGCGACATAGAAGAGACATTCACATGTGGATGGCGTTCGGGTTTGCCAAGCTGTTTACATGACGAGGACTGAACCCATCTTTTATGATTTTCCCTGCGTTGATCAGGAGGTGGTTCTGCTGGCACCAGTCCACAAAGTCCAGAGTCCACTGTCTGTACTCTGAGTCGTCCTCACCTGACAATGGCAGCATCATCAGAAATCTTCTGAAGGTGGCAACTTGGGAAGTTGATGGAGAATACTGCAGTGTAGCGGGTGAAGAGGAACGGTGCCACCACAGTTTCCTGTGGGGCCCCAGTTCTGCAGACCAGCCTGTCGGAGATACAGCCCCGTATCATCAACATACTGTGGGCATCCTGTGAGGTAGTCCAGTATCCACTGCGACATGTGGTGGTCCACTCCTGAAAGCTCCAGCTTGTCCCTCAGAAGTCCCAGCTGGATGGTGTTCAAAGCACTGGAGAAATCAAATAAATCAAATTTAGTGCTTTTTTATATGATTTATGTGTAAAATGAGTCTTTTATCTTTAATTGGCCACATCAAAACTCATTGAGTTTTTAACTGAACCGACCATTTAATTTAATTTAATTTTTGGCCTCTGGGGTCAAGGTTTTAGGCCTAGCCTGTGGTTTCAAACTGAGTCTTTAACTCATTTTTTTTAGTTTTTCACAGGCAAAATAAAAAATGTAATCTGTCTTTTAAAGTAGGCTACTAGTATTTAATGCATAACTGCCTAATCAGAAGTCCAGGATGTTGCTGATTCGTGATTTGTGAAGATTCGTGATTCAGAATGGTATTAAAAACTCCTGAAAAATCTAGTAATTTGAGTCTTGAAAAGTTACATTTGTAGGAACCAGGGTATTTCCTGCAGAGGTTATGACCTATCATGCAGCTCCGCTTCTTCAATGACCCTGGAAACATGTAGATGTTCTGCGTTTATATGTTTTTCACATACCAAACTATATCCCATCATCACCTGCTTGGACAATCCTGGCTACAGATTCAGGATTCCTCACTAAATTACACTTTCATCCAATCCGCCACAGTCTATGACGACTTCTCTTCCCCCCACAGGAACCTTGTTTTTTTTTCTGTTTGTTTTCTTGTAGATACATCTAAAGTATTTTTTTTCTCTGCTTATGTCAGCTCTTCTTTCACTTCTTCACGTCTCAGTGTCTCTTTGTGGTGTCGTCTTTAGGCTCCATCAGGTTTACTTTGATGCCCCCACCTGTAAGGAAGGGAACCGGGAGCGTCAGTTCCTGGTCGGAGACTACTCCTCTTCAGCCGAGTTCTTTGTAACCATCGCCGTCTTCTCCTTCCTATACTCCATGGCAGCACTTGCCGCATACTGCTTCGTACTGGAGAAGTACCGCGAAAACAACAAGGGAGCCCGGATTGTGAGTGCTTTGGATTTTCTTGTTTGTATGTTTTTTTGTTTTTTACACATTTTCAGCTAGAGCTGCATAACATATCAAATGGCAACATTGCAATGTCATACAACTGCTTGGTAATTGTATGTTTAATATGTTAAGAGCCATGTGTGCAAATTCTGATTTGCCAACTGTCCGCAAGGGCCTCACTTGATTTATATATTTAGTGACAGAAATGTAAAACTTGCAAAGAAGGTAATGTTGATTGCTTATTTCAGTTTCTAAAATATTGGCTATATTAGAAATTTGGATAAAGGGTGATAAATATGCTAAAAATCACAAAGAGCAATGGGGATGCTGTGATGAAGGAACAGAATGAATATGACAATCTTAAGTCTTAAGCAGAAGGCAAATGAAAACGTTTCACCTCTTATTAAAAAGAACTCAAGAAGCCTTGAGGATCAGAGGTGCATCGTCTTCAAGAAACAAGAAAATAAGTCCAGTTTCCTTCTACTTAAGCACTTTGAAGAGAAAATAATCAGGAAAATGTGGGTTAATTTTTATCCAAATTTTCTTCACAACATTCACTAATGGTATTGTGAATACATGCTTTCCTGATGTTGTGATATTGTTAGTTTCAAAAATTGATTTGTTTATGTTTCTTGTTTTAGGACTTTGTTGTGACTGCAGTATTCGCCTTCATGTGGCTGGTCTGCTCATGTGCTTGGGCTAAAGGCCTGTCAGATGTGAAAACAGCCACTGATCCAGACAGGGTCCTCACTCTCATCCCAGCCTGTGAAGATCGAGAAAACGTCTGCAAAGAGGTCTATGACCCCAAAGTCTCTGGGCTCAACACCTCTGTGGTAGGTTCCAGATTCTGAGCTACCTTGCATGAAGAGTCACTGTAAGATGATTCACCCTTACGATGAACATTTATCTCCATCCAGGCTTTTGGTTTCATCAATCTGATTCTATGGGTGGGGAACCTGTGGTTCGTCTTCAAAGAGACCGGCTGGATGGCCGCGCTCTCGGGAACGTACGTCCCATCGCAAGAGAAGCAGCCTGCCCCCGATTCCTTTGGCCAGGGAGGCTACGGACAGCCGGACCCCTACGCCGGCACCCAGGGAGGATACCAGCCCGAGTACGGCCAGCAAGGAGGCTACAATGAAGATGGAGGTTACAACCAGGGCTATGATCAGCAGCCCACCTCCTATTCTAATCAGATGTGAACCTCTCCAGCCAAAACACAGCTAAAGGATGGTGAGTTCATCTGTAAGTACAAGGACTTAGAATTAAAAAGGTAAAGTCTTAGTATTCAGCCTCAGCTCGGCACTTATGCAAGCTACAATTTGGCATTCTGTCTCCTGAGCACAAGATAGTCTGAGTTTAAGTTTAACTGCTTTCCAAATAAGATTCAAATGCTTCTCGAAAGGGTTAAAAATGTGTTTCTGGGGGCGTCGCGTGGCGCAGTCGTTTCAGACGGGCACCCCATGTTCAGAGGCCTTAGTCCTTGATGCGGTTGTCCCGGGTTCGATTCCAGCCCAGGGACATTTGCCGAATGTCTCTCCCCCTGCTTCTCACCCCTTTCTGTAAGCCTGTCCACTTTCAATAAAGGCCACTGTGGCCACAAAAAACATAGACAGGACTGCAGACCTTGCATGACTCAACCAAGCTCAGTAGTCATAATTTCACAAAAGAAAGACACCGGGCAAAACTGGCATTCATGGTAGAGCTCAATGCGAAAGCCACTGCTGACCAAAAAGAACGCATAGGCAACAGCTAACAGGTAAAATCCGCTGGCTCGGTCCTCTCAGTCATTGTGTCTCCAGTTTGCCAAGACATCAGCATATCTTGTGAGTGGTGTCACTGATCAGCACCAAAAGGTGCCCACAGCAGCAGAGAACAACAAGAAATCAACAATGGAAGAAGGAGGATTTTTTTTTTGCTATGTTGTTCTACACAGCGATGGTCAGTCCATTTGAGTCCAACTCTTCCAGTTTTACAGCTTCCGTTTGTTGGGTGATGTCTGCTGGTATCATTTCCTAAGTCCCGCCCAGCAACTCTACCAGGCCATTTCCGAGGTGTTATGACCCCGTGTTGGAGAGTGGGACAGCAACACGACAACCGCAATTAAAGTTAAAGTCCTTGTTATAGTGAACAAAAGATTTATTTCCTCTCGGAATCTTAAAGGCTGCAAAACTGTGGGTGAGAAAAGGACAGTTATATGGTGCCAAATAAAAAACAAACACACAAATAAAACAAAACAGGGCTTGACTGTCATCTAGTCTAAAATAAAATCCCAAACAAAAACACCATGCAGTTATTATCTAACAAAGATGCTGTTCAAAACATTACATGGGTGGCACCAACCTACTTACCTAGTGTATATAACAGAAATAAACCTACGTGGAAAAGTGTACTGGGTACCCCAAACTTACCTGGTCCATAATCTCCCACCACAAACATAAAACAAAGCTCCAGAGCAGCCACACAGGTGAGCCAATGAGCCAGCAGGAGGAGAAGGAGGCCACCGTTCTTCTCCTTCTTGTGATTTATTAGCGGGTCACACACAACGTAAAGAGGTGCATTTTCTGCCACCTACTGTGTCGGAGGGTGAACCAGAGTCATGATCCCCATATTTAAATAAAAAAAAAAAACAGATTCTTCCTATAACCCCAGATTCACACAGAAATAAGAGCAGCGTTTAAGCCTAGCTTTAGTCAGAACATTTTTGACATTGATTTCTTCCAGTCCCAGATTCTGTAATTCCCTTATTAAAACTATCCTTTGTCTTGAATATTTATTACAGCAGATAAGAACATGTTCCACATTCTCTATTTCATCCCAATGCTCTCATAACCCTATTGCATGCTTGTTAATAAGGTGTAAAGTTTTATTCAGCCTTTTATGATCTAACCTTAACCGAGTGAAGACCCTCTCCTCCTTATTACTAAACCGAGTGCACCCTCCATTTCCCACGGTGCTCTGCAAGGAATACAAATGTCCAAGTCAGGTACCCGTCTGGTTTCTGCAATTGGGCGGAAAGTGGTCTTTTTGGGCCAGCCCGGTAAAATGGAGACACATGCATACCATGAAGGTCAGATAAAATTACCAGGAACTGACTTGTTGTACTCAAAGGAGGTACGATTCTGCTCTCTGGCAGGAAATCCCGAAGGTGATTGTTTGGCTTTCAGTTTCTCATTTTAGGCTTACTTGGCTTATACAGAAAATGATTTAAATCACACCAGCAATATTCTCCAAAAAAGCCCAAATCAAGGTTTTGGAGTGGCCTAGTCAATGTCCTAATTTTATTCTGATTGAGATGTGGTGGCAGGAATCCAAACAGGCCATGCATGCTGGAAAATATGGCTAAATTGGAGCAATTCTGGCCAGAAGAGATGGTCAAAATTCTTTCACAGCGATGTCAAAGACTTAGTGCTTTGTTTTATTAAAACATGTTTGTTCTTCATTCAGTGAATTTACTCACAGTGGGTAGAGCATCTAGTAATTTTACTCAAGTACAGTAAGAGTAGCGACACTTCATAGTATTACTCAAGTAAAAGTAAAAACTACAGTGTGGTAAAACTACTCTCAAAAGTACTTTTTTCCCCAAAACCTATTTAAATAGATATAACTAAGAAATATGACTAGCTACTATCCACCTCTGCATTGGACCTAGGTATTTCAGCTTCCAAAGCTGCATTTTCTTTCGAATATTTGAGACACAATCTACAAAACATACTTGAATAGGGGAATTCTCTGCGAATAGTTTGGAGTCACGTTTCACAGAAAATCCATGGATAAGTGAATCTGCATTGGGCAGGGGTCTGATTTACAATACAATCCTGGAAGAATGCATGTGAGTGAAAATGTTCAAAAATATCAGTCTCCAAATGTATAAACAGGAGTATGACATCCCTCAAAAGACCTGCAGCAGATATTAATGTGGCTGTAAAAAGTATTCATTTAGGAGGCATGATTACAATTTTTTTATTGACAAAGAAAATCAAAAACCACAAATCAGTTTCTTTCCATATCAAAGTTATGCACTACATTATGCTGGTCTATCATAAAATCTCAACAAAATACATCTAAGAATGTCAAAAAATGTCAAAACGTTCAGATTACTTCAGCAACCCATCATGCATGCAACATGGAGTTAACTGTTCATATGTATTTTTCCCTCTATTTTCCTTGTGCTTCTCTTTCCTCCTCAGGGTGATGTCGTCATTCATGGAGCGGAGCAGTTATCGACCACCACCTGCGTTTCCACACGCCTCTGTGTGTCTGTTTGTGTATCTGTGAGTTGACAGGCGGCGGGAGGGGCGCATGGAGTCCACACATTTAACATAAAGGGTGGGGCGGGCGGGAGGGTCTGGGGGGCGGGCATGGGTTTCTTCTGTTTCCTGTAACATGATGATTATTCTCGTGACGTATTTAACTGTAAAAGACAACAAAGGATTGTCTGTTTGGGTATACGAGAAAAACTTGAACACAAATACCAAAACACTCATTGATGAACCTGTAAGGGAAACCTTGTGACGGAGAAAAAAAAGTTGTAGTAATATTTAACTTGAGAGAATGTATTTGTCTGTGCTGTGTAAATATCAACTTGCTTATATATAAATATATATATATGAATATATTTACACAGTTGAATAATTGTGCACTCTATATTAGTTGTTATACAACAAATGTTGAGCACAGAGTTATTCAATTGCATTTATTTTGGTTCTGTTTAGGAGCTTTCATAGTTTAACCTTTACCAACCGGTTTCACGCCACAATCACATTTAAATCGGAACCTTTGCTTTAAATTAATGATTTAAAAAAAAAATCAGGGTGAAGGCTGCAAATAATGGCTAAAAATGAAGAGAAGATATTTATCTATAGAAAAGTGAGTTCAGAAATACTAATACATGGTTATGTCAGTGAGGAAAGTGAGATGTAAGTAGGTTGTTTGAAGTCTAGGTTTTTCTATATATATTTTGATCCATCTCATGTCACTGTCACGAGTGGATGCATCCTGGTTGTACAATGGATATTGTTAATCCCGACATCTGCGAATCAAAAGTGTGTACGGAGAAGATAAAATAATGGTGCCGTCTCATTTTTACTGTGCTGTCAGTATGGAAATTGTGAAATCAGATGGTGTAGTAAGAGTTTATGTGTATTTGTTTCCTTGTTTGGATTCAAGTGATGGCATTTATTTTATTTTGTTTGTCAAAAAAATCTAATCCTTTTTTCGATCGCCTTCTTTTTGGTCCGGCAAGTTGTAAGACAGAGTTATGTTTTTTGTTTTTTTAAACTGTGTTTTTGTCACACTTTAATCGCGTCAAATGAGGGTACTGTTTATTAGATTTCAAAGATCATAGTCATGCCACACACAATGCGTCTCCATCCCGTCCTCAGCTCTCCTTTTCCAATTGGAAATCCGGTTTAGTGCATGCATCCTACTCTGACATTCCAGAGCATCAATAATACTATATTAGAGGCTGAGGCTAAGGAGCAAAGCTAGACTACACAGCGAATCCCATGTTTGGTACATAACAGTGATTACTGCACACTGTCAGCAGCTCCTCCATAATCTATTCAAAGCACAAAGTGCTGGAATAATTGCTTGTATCCAGGTGCAAACACACCTGTACGGCTACGGCTGCCCATCCTCCAAATGGTTTTTAAAGAGCATGTTTGCCAAATAGCAGATGTGTTTTATTGGTATTCAGCTTCCACAGCTCTAAACAGAAACAGCTGTTGTTCATCGCCAGTGCATCGTTAGTAATTGTAAAATCTCGTTCTCTGTTTTTTTTTTTAAATCAAGGTTCTTAGATCCATCCAATCTAAAAGCTACTTGCTTTCTCTGTTCTTCCTTACCCCCCTTTCTCTCTTTCGTTCTCTTCCACTGTAGCTCTTATAAATATGCTGAAATGAAATATAGTCTGTCGTTAGTGGTGAATGATGTCTTGTGATACTCTCTAAGCCCTTGAATAGTGCTGTGTTTTATTGTGTATGATGTATTCATATTAGTATTTATGATAAGTCAGAAAAAAAAATTTAAGATTCTCCAAAGTTTTGCTGTATTCTTATTATATGGGATTCATGTGAAACTAAATGAAATAAACTTGAAATTATTCTGTTGAAGAATAAATTGTGTTTATTGTCTCGGGATGAGTGTTGATCTGTTTTTATTTTCACATGTCTGACAGAATTTTCTGTTTTAATTGTATTATTTAGTTTTAAAAGACGCAAAGTATATGTCTCTTTTATTAAGGCAGAGAGATTTTATATTTGTACATTCATTAAGGGAGCAGAGTAACTTCCGCTTGTTATGGTGAGGGGCTTTTTCTGCTGGCCTGTAGTTAACTATGTCAGTGTTTTTTCAACCCTGGTCCTCAAGGCACACTGCCCTGCATGTTTTAGATGCTTCAGCACACCTGATTTCAGTTGATGGCTGATTAACAGGTTTTTGCAGAACTGCAATCATCTAAATCAGATGTGTTAAACCAGGGAAACATCTAAAACTTGCAGGGCAGTGTGCCTTGAGGACCAGGGTTGAAAACACTAAACTATGTCACAGACATTTGAGGTTCTGGAGGTTCTGGTAAAAGGTTATTAGCAGTTAATATCTTGCCTGCTGTAGTTGACAATTTTTGTGTCTGCATTCATAAACCAAGTTACTTCCAAAGGCTGAAGCCAACAGCTAGTTTAAGATAATCCAGGAGGTTCCAGTTTAAGCAATTATAATATATTTTATTTTAATAACCATTATAGTGTCATACTAGGCAGTAGTTTAGACAGAGGCTGAATATTATACATGGGAAGTGGAGATAGGAAACTTTACACCACCAATGTTTTTTCCTATGTGAAACACATACTGTACTGCGATCCTTGGACTTGTATTTTGATAGTTTTCTTGGTTGTAGTAATTTTTGGGGTTTTGTCACAGTTGGCATTCCATATTTAGTTCCTACTTTGGTTTTGAGATTTTGTGTGTTTTTCTGGGTCTGCACAATGGCACAGTCCTTGCTGTAGTTTGGGACCACATCCTTCCGCAAATAGCTAAAATTTGCAAATACTTGAGACCCCTTCTAAAAATTACTATTACTGTCTATTTTAATAGTTCAAACACCAAATATGCCTTAATATTAGCACTACCACAGAAGCTATTATCATTAGTCTTCCTTCCTTGAAACAGAGGACCTGACATGGAGAAACTGAACCAACAAGTATTTATACTGGGGACTTTGATCGCTGGATGCAACACAGGTGAGTGAATGAGCAGATGGGAAACAGCTCCAGAAGACCAGAAACTGAGGCACTGAGGTAAACCTCACACTTGTAACCAAAAAATAGGATTTAATAAAACATAAGTTGCTACAAAAGAACCAAAATTATGAAACTAAACCCAAAGGCCAACAGATTATGACAGCTACAGCCAAATAAAAAAATTTAAACTGGGCAAGCCCTTTCTCTGGCTCTCTATATGACTTATAGAGCAAGTCACCCCCAAATCAACTCTTTCTGCTGATAAACTGTATAAATAAGCGTCTAATAATGCTATCTACATGTGTAGTCTTTATTTTTTGCATTTTAGGGCTTTTTATTGTAAATATAAATGTTCTGCCAAAAACCGTCCATGTGGAACAATTTTGATTAGTATATTATAGCTAGTATAGTCCTATAGTATAGGATCCAATTTAGGCCAGATTCCTCATTAACATTGAACAAGCCTTTTTAATTGAGCGCCTACAAGAATCCCCGATCAGAAACCAACTTCATTACTTTTTCCAGACATGATGTATGGCAGTGTTTTACTGTGAAGGGCCAATTCTCCATTGGCGTGTTGAAAATGAGAGAAAAATTTCGGAACCAGATGACACCTTTTTCCCTATGCTTTTTTTTTACCACATCAAGGTACTATACCACCCTGGACAAAAACCCACACAAATCAAAAACTGCAGTTTGTATCTCATGATGATGAGATTGGTTCCGATAATTGTGACTTCCATGTCATAATTAAATTTTTAAAACATCATTTTTTGGTGAATTTGCCACTGTTTAGTCACTTTTTATATGTTTAAAGAGCATTTCAAGTCATATTTTTGACATTTTTATCTTGACCTTATGACTTTCTATCTCAGTTTTGTACTCACAAATCATTGTACAATCAAATAATTTAAATAAACTGCCTTCACTCAGATCTTTAGCAAGTCTCTGCAGCTGTGTGAGTTTCAGCTCGGCTTTCAACACCATCAACTCAAACATCCTTCACCAGAAGCTCACCCAGCCTCCGCCTGTCAGTGGATCACATGCTTAACCTTCGCAGGACTGTATAGATAACAATGGACAAACCTCCCCTCCAAACCCTCCTCTCACCTCACTCATCAATACAGTGTCTCCTGTTGATCATCTCAGATTCTCAGGATCCATGTTTTCCTAGGACCTGTGGTGGCCCTCATACATAGAAGGTCCAACAGAGGTTGCAATTTTAGAAGAACAACCTGCCTCAGAAGCTGCTGGTCTTTTCCACACTGCCATTATTCAGACTGCCCTGTGTCCATTCCTTCAACCTGTATGGTTTGGCTCAGTTAGAGAACAGGACCAGACCACAACAAACAATCAGGTCTGCAGGGAAGATCACTGGTGCTGTCCTTCCCTCTGTCCAGAACTTAAATAAGTCTCACGTCAGGGAACAAGGAGATAACATATCTGCAGATCCTAAATATCCTGAATAGGATATATTCAAATCTACCTTCAGGCAGACTATACAGGGCGCTGTTTGCATATTTGCAAAAAACCTCTGCCACAGACACGTCATCTTCTGCCCCCATGCTTTCCCTCTGATGTATTCTACTGGAAATATTATGTGAATATTTGCACAATTCTAACCTGTCGTCATAGTGTAAAACATATATATGTATAATATTTCTTTAATTTTCTCTAAAGCAGTGCAGTCAGAAGAGGCAGGTTAGGCAGCGCCTTACATGTCATCCTGACATGTAAGATAGGTACTAACAATGATTTAAAAAAATTGTCCATTTGAATGTTTTATGGTCAAAATTGCTGAAATTATACTTTGCCTATATAGAAGAAATCCAGGCTGAGGCAGTGCTATGCTGTGCCTGACTGCTGGTGACGCTGTGTTACGCACAGTGAATAAAGCAGGCAATTGGGCAAACCCATTGTTGTATCTTTTTATATCGCCAATATTCATGTTTGATTACACATGCTGATGTTCCACAGTCTGTCTAATATATTCAATAAATAAGTGTGACGTATTGAGTCTTTCTGATTGGCCAAAAATGTGCTGTGGAAATGCGCAGGGTGAGGCAGAAAATAGCGTGCCGCACTCATAGGGGGCAGTGTTGAGCCCCATTTGGAGAAAGAGCAACAGATGCTCTTCTTCTATGCACTGAAAAGATTGGGGAAAAAAATAGGATCGACCCAGGACTCCTCCTTGGTGATCATCTCCACTGAAGCAGCCAGACTTTTGAAAATGAAGACAAACAAGGACGGTTTTTACAACAGTGATGGAGATATTCATTGAAAAGAACAGGCGCATGGTAATGAAAGAGAGATCAATAATGCTTTAAAAAATATATAATTCGACCTAGTAATAAATATTATTTTATATTCAATGCTATTCTGTTGCTAAACGGCATGGAATAAAGCATAATTAAAAGCTTTTAAAACAACTAAACCCAGCACATGTGGGGCCCAAATGGGGAGTAGCAGGCCCACTTGGAAAACATAACTGGGGCCCAGTAAGGTTTGTCCTCTATTCAAAGTCAAAATTTAAATACAAGTGTCTATTTTTAGGTTTTATATATTTGTATATGTGACTCCAGAGGAGTCGGTGCTTCACTGGTCCTGAACCTCACCACACGACTAAAGTTTTAATATTTGAACGTCTTTAAGCTGAAAGCTTGTGAATCTGAAATCAGTCTTGGCTTTGAGGACAAATGTGGCCATTAAAGGAGCTGTATGTAAGAAATGTATTTCAATTAATCATAAAATGGCCCTGATATGTCCCTAGACATTAAGAAATCATGTTCATATCAAATACTAATATCACTGACAACAGTAGTACTGCCAGGATATTGTCATTTGAAAAGTGAAGTTGCAGCCCTCAACTGATGTTGATGTTGTCATGTTGTGTGTTGGCCTGAAGCTCCACCCTCCACCTATCTACCAATCACGAAGTCAGTAGTGTTTCTGCATCGGGGTTGCCAGCTCTGCTCTAGTTACTACAGGTGCAGCTACAAAAGTGTTTCGGATAAAAAATGTCTAACATTACTACACCTAAAAGACCTCGTTATCATTCAGAAATACGTCGTGACAAAGTCTCGAAATAAAACTTGAAATTTGTATAGGAGATGCCTTTGCAAGATGGAGACGGCTGAATACAGAGAACAATTTGAAGACAGACGCCAACGTTGCTAATTTAATCCTGAACAGGTAAGATTCATCTATGTTTGGCTAACTTGTACTTAATGTAAATGGACCTTTCATGAATTCATGAAAGTCGAACAAAGTTATGCATGTTCGTGCAAAGTAACGTTATGTTAGCGAATATGGAGGAGGACGGTCATTGAATTGAAAAGATAAGGAATTGTTTGCGAAATAAAAACGGCGAGTCGTCATTGCTAACATTAGTGATGCATTATCAGAGCCCGTTTCCTTGTCATTATAATTAAACATAATTAACAGAAAAAAACGTACTGTTTAGGACTCGTCACTTGCCATTGGAAGCTCCTTGTAGCAGCCTACGTTCCTGCAGCCTATCTGGCAACCTCGAGTCGGGAGGGGATACACCGCTCTATAGTAATTTAAAAGTGATTGCAGTACCAGTCTTAGCCACAATGTTACATTCGGCTCCTTTAAAGCTGATTTTAAGGACATAAAAGTTTAAAAACCATATAATAACAAAACAGTTTAATCGTATTTTTTTTCCTTAGTAGTTAAACACAAGAAGCGACCATGATTTAAAAATTTTTATTTTGCCTTCAGCGGAGCTCCATATAGAGGAAAGGCCAACGCCCCACGTAGACACGCGGCTTCTCTGCTCGCCCCGCCTTCTCTAACAGACTCACACCAGTTTATTTCTAAGACTTCAAACTGCTTTCTTCTCTTCTCTTCTGTTCCCTCCCTGTTTAATCGGGAGCTTCGCTCAACAGTTTCAGGGGACTGTTTTTCTTCCTTCTGAAATATCTCATTTTAGGAAAACTTTCGTTGATCCCAACTTGCTTTCTCACTAAAAGAAGCTACAGAAAATAATTATTTCCCTCCCAGGATGGCTGCAGATACAACCGAGACCAGCTCTTCTGCAAACTGTGGGGAGAAGCTGAAAAGTTACGTGTTTACCCAGAAAGGCAAAATCCTCGCAGCAGAAATAGTAAGTTTTACAGCGGAAACAATGTGATTCTCATGAGCTTCCGTGCAGCTCTGTTAACACCTTTATAAAGCTGACTGTAAAGTAGGCATATATATATATATATATATATATATATATATATATATATATATATATATATATATATATATATATATATATATATATGCCTACTAAAAACCAATCATGTGCTGCTGTAGCCAATTAATATTTCATGGCTTATTAAGAGGTAGCCTAATGCTGTATTGCTATTGATTTTAAGTCTGAATGAGAAACGGGTCATAATCGACGTGACCGAGAGCAATGTGGTGCTGGAATGCATGTGGTTTGTGGGGGAGTGAGACTGAAATAAAGGGTTTCCACCTGTCATGTGTTCTCCTGTTTTCATATTTGACACCAAAGCGCTAAATGCTGAGGGCTTATGGGTAACGTAGGGTCAAACGGGTAGTACTCCAATGTGGGCACCGTTTGTGTTATGGAAAGCCAACACTGAGTACACAATCGCCTTGGTGGTGGCAGAATCATGCTGTGGGACTGAGGCATGAGCTGGTGGTAGTTTCATTGTATGATAAAACTAAGATTTATGGCATGATATATTAGTTTTTATTCGTAAAAGAAAATCTAAATTGTTCCAACTTAAGCAGTTATCTATTATTTACTTTACAAATGCAAGCAAAGGTTTTGAACTCCTAGTAAGTTTACGTTTCATTGTACCTATTGTACAGAGTATTACACCTTTTTGCTGTTGTGCTGTTAATAGAGTAACCGATTAGCTGGTTATTTGTTGGGCTTTCTGCTGTGGTAGCCAGCCTGCAGTCAGCTGCTTTAGAAATGCAACATGTAGTGAGCAATCTGTACCTTATAATGCAGCTTCACATTAATAAGAGTGACAGGTAGCGCTCCTTTATTTTCCACAAGACAATATGAATTTGTGACCAGGAATATTTCCAAGCGGCCTACTTTGTTTCTTTTACGACCAAGGAAAAAAATGTAGCTGCTTTTTTTGATCCAGCTGACTTGTAGCCCACAGCAACCAGTGGGGCAACTCATAAAACTGATGTAAAATTGTAGGATATGCAAGATAAAAATTTCTGCTGTAACTTTCTAAAACCTTGATACCTGTAACTGCCACAGGTTTCTTCTTCTTTTTTTAACTTTATTATTACTGCTTTACTTGAACTATGTATATGCAATGCACATCCCATCATACCTTTTTGCACAACGATTTTGTCTTTCCATGGCTTTGGTTAACCTGCAGATTTGTACCCACAACAGTGGGGATGGAAGCACTGAAGCAACACCTTTAAAGAAGTCACTTCCTGTCAGGGAACATTGTTTAATTTTTTTTCTTAACCACCGTTTTTTTTTTTTTTTTTTTTTTTTTTTTTTACATGAATACATTCTTTTGCATTTCACAGCGGTGGGCTCTCTTTACACATGAGTTTCTTTGGCCTTCATCATTTGCATAGGTTCTGTATTTACAGCTGTTGAGATTACTGTAATATTTAAACAGACATGCTTGTTAGGTAGTCTTATCTACCCAAGCATTTCTGGTATTTGCATAGCTGTTTTTACAGTACATTTCACTGTCATAATTGCAAAACATCTCTGGAATGTTTAAGTTCAAAATGTGGAACTACCTGTTTAATTGTTATAAAATTTCAGGTATGTGCCATGAGACCAGACCCAAGCTTATATAAGTCCATAAGCAGAATTTCCTTGGGAGTTTTGCCTTCTTACTTTTTCAATATTTAATTTCCGCAGTTTTTTGTTTTTTTTAAGTGACCTTTTCTGGGTGCAGAAAATAACATTGGTTGCTCAACAACACATAAAACGGAGACCTTCAATTCCTGCTTATTCTTTAGGTAAATGGAGATTTTTTTTTCTTTTCCCCAGTTGTTGACACAAAGTGCATAAATGTAAAAACTCGTACTTAAACATGCTATTTAATGTACACTTTCTTCTCTTCTTCTTTCTCAACGCTTAATGTTATTTTCGCAAACAATCATGGAATAAAAAAAACTATTACCCGCTGATCTATTTACAAAAAGTAAAGATTTGCTTGAAATGAGTTCTCATCTGAGATACAATCTGAACCTAAATTAGATTCAAATTATGTTTAAAATAAATTTGCATGTGTGCAGAAGGTGGATTGGCCAAACTGTCTTGTGAATTCAAGTTCTCCCCCCTGGCAAGTAGGGGAACCTTCAGCAGCTGCTTACTCAGCTTACACCTCTGCCTGGCCCTTGATGCCAGGAATGATTATCAATACTAGTTTTACATCAGAAAATAAGTTCTTCTATTGGTGTGTATTTAACTCATAAAGCTAAGTATTACCACATGTACCTATATGCACTATGGGTGTAAACTGTGTTTATAAAACGCAAGAAAAACCCTCTGTGTCTCCCTGGAAAAAGGGTTTGCTGTCCCAATGTCAATGATCTAATTTTAAAGCTGGCCTTTCAGATGGTCAGAGCTCCACCCACTGTAAAAGTTTTTTTCCCTTTTTTTTTTCCTATGTTAGTAATGGAAATTCCAGACCGGTGTGAAGTTTAGGCATGGGAACAAGGAATTCATGAAGCACTTAACCCAGATCTCTGCTGCCCTTCCATTCAAGGTTCGCTTCAGGCAGAGAATACCTTTGTCATACACGATTACTGAAATAGTTTAGAAAACAGTTACAGCAACCCACACCCCGGGACATAAACAGGAAGAGGAATAAATTATTGTTCATTATGGAGAGTTTCAGTTTGAAAGGAAATGGGCCACTTAACATTAGTTGCTGGGAATACTGGCGTCAAACTGGTACATCTAAGGATCTAAATATGTAAATATAATTGTTTACTTTACATGGAAAGACTTGTCTGTCTGTCATAGGCATGACCATGTTAGAACAGGTTTAGATTTGTAGAGTAATGTGCCGTTCACATCCAGTACAAGGGAGTGCAAAGTTTTGCTCATCATGAGGCGTATTTGATCCAGCAGAGATAAGCGGAAATGACATAATAATATCAGCATTAAAGGCTGTACATAATGATTTCTAAAACCTCTTTCAGGTCTTTTTAGACTTGTAGCTCACAATAGTTGTTTGTTTCCAATTGGCAAAATGAACAAATCCTTGCCTCAATAAAGTCAAAAGTTGCTGAACTTGGGCATATATATATAAAACAACATCCATCCAAGACAAAAATAGTAACAGTGTCCAGCTCAAGTTTGAAATTACAAAATGAATATTTATATGCATGATTTACCTGGTGAATGAGATTAAACAAACCGGTACCTTACTGAGGGATTTAAAACTATTTGTGGGGAAACCAATTTGCCTGTAACTGTCCACAAAAACTCAAATACAAAATAAATAAAAAAACTTGCTGAGCATAGTTGTAATTTGTGCTCCAGTTCTGACCAGCATTGTTACTCTGATAAGCACAGACATGTGTCACCACTTCTATTTCTCCTTACAACTGTCACCAGAGTAGTTCATCTTTGGGAGGCATGGAGTAATTATACAACTCCTCCTTTTCTCCTCATAATCAGCCCATGTTTTACTTTTTAGGGTTTAACTTTTTTTGACATGTTTGATCTTAAAAAGTCCATTCAAACTAATGCTACTATGGCAGTCCATCGATGGGAAGTTAAATTACTCAACAATGTTGCTACAGTTGCTACAAATAAATATCTGTAAAATAAAAAAATGTTCTAACCTTGATAGTTGTCATGTTCGTAAATAGTAACCACAGTCCCTTCAACAATCTGGTTGTTGACTCCCTGTTCAAGCTTTCTGTTGTATCCTTGGCTTGAACTGTGTTTTATTCCCTCAGCTTTGGGTTTTTGTTTACCTTCAGGTTCAAAATCCTGGAGCAAAAGGTGTTTCCAGCAGATAGGCTCTTTATTGTGCTTGCAGAAATACCCATCCACTCTATCTGTGGTTGCTTCAATGGAGGCAATTTCCTGAATATATACAGTACAGACCAAAAGTTTGGACACACTGAATGAGAAAGTGTGTCCAAACTTTTGGACTGTACTGTATTCTTTGCATCAAAAATGCTTGTTATGTCCTTTTTCCAAGCAGCGAACGTGCTGTCATTTTAAAAAACTGGATTGTTAAGAAAAAAGCCTGTTTTTAATCTACAGTTCAATTATTGACTCAACAAGTGGCTTATCCTCTTTGAAAGGCAATAGCAAGGCAGATTGACATTCATTTATGTTTCAGACTTTCAAACTTTTATGCTTTCTGGCTCTAAAATAGGGTGATTCATGCAATTTAAGGTGCCTGTTTTGTTTTATTTCTATGAATTCAGACATTCCTTCAGCAGAAAATAAGGGTGGTGTAATCAGAGTTGTGTAATAAGTGATTGCCGGAAGAGTGATGAAACAAAACTCGGCTTCCCTCATCGCACTTTTTCGACGTTAGTGTGCGCTTGAAAAGCGCTCCAAAATAAAAGCGACTTCCATAGCAACCGTTGCTGTTTGGTTTGTATCTGCACCATGCATGGACTGAGCTCTTGGGGCTCGTGTTGCTGCTCACTATAATTAGCCAGTAGTTTGCAATAATTTCCTTCTAGTCAGTTTAAAAGAGCAGCACATTATTCTACTGATGCCAATGGATTCTGGTCTGGGATCTTGGAAAAGCTGCAACAGATCCCAGTCTGTGTAGTTCAACATGAAGGTGTCAACAACTCGGAGGCTGTTTTTGTTCTCAGGGACTCCTCTGTGTAGTGTAGTGTAGTGGGTGTTTTTCTGTATGACAGCCTCTTCGGTGGCTGCTGCCCTCTGACCAGCCGGCTCTGGCCTAAATAGAGCTTCTTTTGTGCGTTGGGCCTTGGCCTCAGCCTCTTCGCTGCCCTACAGAGGCAGCCTGTGCCAGTCCCTGGAACACATAAACTTCTGATGCATCTGAGTTGCTGGCCGTCTGTGGGCTGCATGTGAGGGGAGTGGAGGTAGTAGTGACAGATGTGAGCCTGGTGTCTGCTCAGTGAGGTGGTGCATGTATCATGTAGACTGCAGTGATTTGACACTGTCTGCTAAGTTGTCTGTGCCTTAGAATAAAACTTTGCAATGTGTCATAGCTGGAGGGCTAAATAGATTTTATTGTTGCAGTCTGAAATTTTACCTCTAGATGTCATTAAATCCTACTCACCTCTCCAATAATATGAGCGTTTAAGACTGAGCGTTTGCCATATTGCAGCAAAATGTATTCAAGAACCTTGAATTTATTTTACTGATGGTTAACGTTCAACAGAATGTTATAATAAAATAAGGAAATAAAAAGCAAGATTTTGGAAAATATGAGTTATTTGGTTAATAAATAGAAAAGTCATATCTCAAAAGGCTCAAGACCTCATGCTTTCTGGTTCTCCGAATGGAGAATTGTTGATTTTGCTATGACATATGTAGTCAAACCCCTGTTTATTGACCTGCTAGCTGCGCATTTTTGTTGTAAATACAGGCAGTGGTTGATTTTTTTACTTCTGGTTTTTCTTTTAGGTTTTACTTGCTGATCAGTGTTTAGATTCCTCATATCAAGAAATATAACACTTACAAGCTAATTTGTGCAAACTTAATATATCAAATCAGTCGTCATCCCAGTCTCAGCAAATCAAAAAGGACTGCTTAGATGCAATATTTAATAGGATATAAAATATAATGTGTCTTGCATTCACACCCTGCATATCTACAACATATTTGCCCACTTGAATGGACTCTAATGTCCTATAAGGCCCACAGCAGGGACTTTTCGTTAGTGGCTGAGGCGCTAAAGCTTATGGAGAGTGGTGGGGACATATCATTATTGCAATTTCTAGCAGTAGTATTGCAATTAAACATTCTCAAAGAATTGTGTAGCCCTAAATAAATGCAACAAAGATGTAACATAAATGAAAAGTGTAGTGCAGGTTTTTTGGTGAAGGCAGTAGTTTGAATACAACAGAAAAGTTTTCCCCGTTTATGTATTAAAGCCTATTTCCCTAACTTTCATCTGATGTTTATTAAACTCAGAACATGCTTCTTGCATTGATAAAAATAAGACAATTTTCAATCCTTTTTTTTTTCTTTGCCCAATGGATTGGTTCATCACTATTTAAAATGAGGGGTTGGTGGTGATGGAAAAAAGAGCCTTCATGGTGAACAATTTCAGGACCAGTTTTTAGTTGCTTTTTTTCCTGAGGGAGAAATATTCCTTTTTTTTTCTTGCAAACTTTAAAGACTTTTTAAATGCATGAAAGCTCTGCATTTAACATACTGGATGTTATTGAGAAATCCAGACAGGAAGCTTTCCTGAGTTCAGTCAGAAACACCCAAACAATGTTTGGTGTTTATGGGGTCGGTAAGTGAACACAATGTAAGCATGATGATTATAATGATTATGAAAAGTAATTAAAAAAAATCTTAATGCTTTATCTTGCATAGATTAGCCTTCTTTTAGCTTTTATGCTACAGATTGCTGATACGTTTTGTTTGGGGTGTGCTAATGCATTTGCCTACACAGTGTGAGAGCACCAACAACTGCCACATTATAAAAAAACAGCCCTATAATGAGCTGCAGGCTGCCTGAGTTTATAATTTCTGTGCACTGGCAGCATTTTGCTGATCTGAGAAGAATGCATGCAGATTTTTTTTTCCACATGTGGAGGCAACAACCCCTTACTGTAAATCTGAACTGACTGCTTGTTGCAAATGCTCAGAGATGGAGGAATTTTATAATAATTCTTTCTCACTACGGAGCTTTTTGTGTACTTTCTAATTTCCTCATCTTTTCCAATAGATTCTGAGTTTTATAATCCTCATCTGCTATGCTGCATCCCGGTATGGAGGCTACACTGCTGTCGCGGTCTGTGAGATGGCCATTGCCATAGTCTTCTTTGCCGTCTTCATGATGGAATTTGACAAGCAAATTAAAATCATCAACTGGGTCTGGAGCGTAAGTCCTTCATGAGCCCTCGAAAGCATTCTAACACAATTCTGTGTTGCGTTGCACAATGAATTATGTTCTGCTTTCCCTTTTTTTTCTGCAGGATCTTATCCGTGCCTTTACTGGCGCTCTATGTTACATCATCACGTCTCTCATCTGTGTCATCAGAGGAGCTGGAGACGGAGCGCTCATTGCAGGCGGGGTCAGTACGAACATCTTGACTCAAACCAAGCTCTTAAGTCTGTTCTGAAACTGTGCATCCTGATGCTGGGTTTGACTGTTTGTTTTTAACTACTGTTTACCATGCGACTCGTTTCTAGGGGAGACGTGCAGAAAAGATTTTTGTTTACTGTATACATACCCAAACTTTGCAACTAACTGCTAATTCTTATAATCTGATTAATCCCACGTTTCCTTCCTGTTCAGATAAAACTGTAGTCATTTTCTACTAATTTGATGTGGGGGAAGAAATAAGGAGCATACACATGCATGGGAAGGGTGTGGAAAACCAGGGGGCAAAAAAAGTCAGAATGTGAAACCTTGTGCATAATGGCTTGTTGCAGGAGAGGTCTAATCTTTTCATTCACTACCCCAGAGAAGGTAGATTTTTCTTTTCTTTTTGATTGTTCACAAAAGAAACCTGACACTTTCAATGCAGAAGGCAATACTTTGCAGGAGCAATTTGGAATAAAATGTTAAATCTTTTGCGTTTTAAAATAAGTAAAATACATTAGTATAATGAGTACTGTACTGAATAGTACTGAAGCCTGGATTTCAGAATAAAGCATGGTTCCCTTTTTTTAAAACCACATCCTTCCTCTACGGTGTCTCTATCCCTGGCTGGGTTCCAACACATGATAAGAAACATCTGCATCCGATCAGGGTAAACGGCACACCTAAATTATGGGTACGATACAACTACAAAAATAAATGAATGGAATTTGAAATGCAACTTTTCTTTTTACTTGTTTTGTACAAATAACATTCCTTAAAGGAACCAGAAAAATGAACCATCCTTGCTTGTATTTTTCTTCTAAAATATATAGGAAAACAAAAAAAAACATTGTTTATGATAATCAGGCCACAATGTCATGGGAAATAAGTCAGTATGGAACTTAATTATTTTTCCTAATATGACAACTAAAATAATTGGGCTATAAAATGCTAAATCCTCTTTTTGCTGGTGTTATGCCATTTCAGTACTTGGCGGCTGTTGTTAAGAACCTAAAGGGAATTTTTTTTTTTCGTCTGGTAGTAGAATTTTTTTTTTTTAAGGACGGCACTAGTGAAACCTTCATTCAAGTTTAGTCCCACATCTCCCTTTCATCATGTAAATCAGTAAATGAGTTGGTAGATAACTTCCATTCTAAAGTTTCAGACATAATTGACTCCATGGTGGCCATGAAACTGAAGGTCGTGTCCGTTAATAAGAAGTCTCCGTGGAGAAGTGCTGCACTAGTATGAAGTGAAGAAATTAGTGTCGTAAAGATATCACATAACACAAAATCACGCGTCGAATCATTCTTTGAAGTCATTAACAAAAACAGTTGTGATGCTCGCGCCTTGTTTGCCACGGTTGACCGATTAACTAACCCCCCTGTGCTGTAGCATCTGAACTGCCTTCTACTAAGGACTGTAAGGAATTTGCTAACTTTACAGTGAAATTTGAAAAAAAAACTAAAGGGTTAATCTGCACATCAACATCATTTATAAAACCAGTGAGAAAAGCTGTGATAAAATAATGGATAAAGGGAGAGCAGTAGGAGAATGAATCAGAGTGAGGAGAAGTGATTAGAAAGTCCATCCAGCATCTTCCTGCACCCCAACCTAATAACAGCATAACTACACAGATAGCAGACAGGATCAGTGGATCAGACATGATGTCTGCCTCGTGGGCAAAAACTGGGGGAGGTTTCCATAAAAGGGGAACCAGTTAACTGAAAGATCTGCTTCCAATTCTACTTTTAGAAACTTTGGGAACCAACAGTAGACCTGAAGTCTTAAATCAAATTACTCTGTTGTTAATAAGCAATTTTCATCTGTTAGGCATGAAAATCAACATTGAGCCATAAATTGTCTGCACAGGTAAAGGATAAGGCCAATCCCTTGTGTGACTTTGACGGCCCTATTATTGGGATTGTGCTGACTATAATTTATAAGCCTGATACTTCCAACCCATGTTCAGAACTGAAGAAGCCTTTTGGTTCACATTTGAAAGATATTCAAGAAACAACAGCCCAGTTGCTTTCTATTTAGGCGCTTAAGAAAGCGGCTTATGGACGACAAGGTCAATGTTTTGGAGAGGCCATCACAGGGCTCTGATCTGACACATAAAAAATGTGTGGGTAGAGCAGAAAGGGTGTGTGTGAGCAAGGCGGCCTACAAACCCGACTTAGTTGCACCAGTTCTGTCAAGAGGAAAATTCCAGCAAACCATTGTGAGAAAGAAAAATAAATACAATTGATAAGAGGAACTGACCTAACATGAATTTTTACAGGTTTTGTTTAAAACGTTAATATAGGTTTTGCTTTGCTGTATTTCTCAGGTGTTTGGGTTGATGGCGGGTATCCTGTTTGCATATGACACATACACCATCTACCTGCAAATCAAAAGCGACAGGTCGCACACAGCAGGCTCCGCTGGTAGGAACGCTTGTGTTTATTCTCCGATGCACCCAGAATCATATCTTTGATATAAAGTATCCTTTCGTGATACCCTTTCCTAAATTTATTTCCAGATGTTTAAACAGTCCACGGCATGGGCATCTGTCAACAACGCTGCAGGAACACAAGAAGAGCGGCTCAGTGAGGGGAAAATGGACCGTTAAAAAATGAGCAAGTCACAGTTTTAATCATTGCAACTGTATGGTGTGAGATGTATTTTAGAGAGGGCTACCACATAACCAAAGTGAGAGGTACTGTACTGCCCCAACTTTTGTTCCAACCAAGACAGGCCACCGACTAAACGGGGAAACCTGCCATTAATGGGGTAACATAGGACTGGTTGGTGTCTTCAAGTAGCTTTTCTAATACGTTTCTCTACTGTTAATGGGCTGCTGTAGAAATCATTAACCATGTTATTTGGACTTCAGAAGAAACTGACACATTAGAAGTTATTTAAAAACATAATTATACTCTTGTCTTTGTTCTCAGTCAATAAAAAAATTAAACCTGTAGTTTCTGTGTTACAGTGCCTTAAATGGCATGTTCAGGTTTTTTAATGTTAAGAGGTTATGAGCAATAAATATCTCAACTGCATTAGTTGACTCTCTTAGCATCTTCACTTTTATAAATCAGAGATTAGATTTCTGGCTAACGGCTAACTGGAACGGCAAGCCGATAAATAAGCCAATGTTTGCTCAGATTTGCACCGAGCAAGTGATTGGAACTGGATGGTTTTCGCTTTGATCATCGTTGTCTCGCGACAGGCTGGCTGAAAACTCAAAGATCCACTCTTTTCTAGTGTGCGCACCATGCCAACCACTACCAGCTCACTGTTTGATGTGGAAGTTGTTACTGTGGATTTAAAGTTAGCTTTCAGTATTGCTGAGGTGTCGGGTAAATCAGAGATGTAAAAAGACAACTGTATTTTCTATAGATTTCTTTCTGTGGTTTATTCAGACTGTAGGAGAGTGAGAGGGCATAAGACCAAGGGGCAAACTCCGTCAGCCAAATGTGAAGCCCACCTGGAACTGAAAAAAAATTGCAGTTCCTCCCTCATCCTGCTAGGGGCTGCCTGCAGAAAGGAGCAAATTCCCATTGACTCCAATGTTAAAAATAGCAACTTCACAGCAGAAATAAACATGTTAACAGCCTGGTACAAAAAAACATTTTAGGTTTAATAGGTCAAGTTTACCGTCATGACAACTCTGAGCGGGGTGAATTTTTTTATTACTCCTCTGTTTAGATGTAATTTAAGCTTGAAATTATGAATAATAAGGAGTGTGTCCTTTAAAATGACAGACCTCAGATTAGCCGTCAGCGCTAGCGCTGGTGGGTGGCGGCTGAAACGTTCGAAACTTCAACTCGTTGATCAGTTTGTATTTGCTTTAAAATTATAGTGAAACTATCTCTTTTACACATAGGCTTAACAGCTCAGCACCTAATCTAAAAAGATTAACAAAAGCCAGAGACCGACAAGCTAGCTTTTAAATGCTGTTCTTATGTCTTCCTATATTATTATTCTTAAGGATTAAATGTATTTGGAAAAATTTGGGTGTCAGCACTTTATAAAAAACTGTGACTGAAAATCAGCACCCCAATTCTGATTGGTACATCTCTAATTATCTTAAGAAGGCTGTTAGACAGTTGCTGTGTGCTGATCAATCAGTTGTGAGTCTTCATTCTTTTGTAGCTTGTAGAATAGGTTCTTGCCTACAGAAGGTCTCAGAGCAAGAAGTTAATCTGTACCAGGAAATTGTTCTCTTTTTGGAAGCTCTGTAAAAGGCAAACCTGAGCTGTAAACATGATGCATATGGGTCCACTGAAATGTCTTCATCATTGGAGCTCTAAATGTACAAAAGGAGAAGAAAGCTACTGCCTCCGACAGCCCAGTTTAGCCTACTAGTACATAGATGTTCAGCACCCAAAATAATCAGCCTAATTTGGACCCTAGACATAAATAGGGGGAGGTCTGCGCCCTCCAGTGCTTTTTTAGTTAAATCATGCTGTTGACACTGGTAACAGAATAAGTCATGTTGGTTGACTTCTAGTACAGGATACATTTTAGGAATTCCTCAGGTTTCAGGAAAACAATCAGACAAAATCACTTTAGACAACAAGCGTGAATCCCAGAAAACTAATAATAAAGCTGGAGACCAAATGGACTCAGCAGAAAATATGCTACTGGTGCGATTTTAAGGCCCCAGCCACCCTCCGGCCTTTGCAGCTGTTGCACTGAATGCTGCAATACTGTCATTCTAGTAGGCGCTGTTGCGTTTTTTACATAGAGCTTACACTTGGGGGATGGGGGATGCTGAAGTTTCCCAAAATTCTTACTTGTATGTCAACCTTCGTGTAACTAATAGAAGCACTAAAAATTAGGTCTGAATCCCAGCTTTCACAGCAGCCTCCCTGTGTGATGCTTCGTAGCTCAGAACAGGATTTAAAACCTTATTCCTCCAATTAATCATTTGAAATCTTCCAATCTCTCGTTTTATAACCGAATAATCTTGAAGAGTCATATACTGCAAGTAAGATATTGACAGCTCATAACCTCTTTACTAAACCATAAGAAAGCTAGTCTATTTACAGTCCTATTTAAATTATCCAGTTGTACCTTCTTTCTTTTCAATTTTTTTTAAATTCTGAGTCCTAAGCAGTCGAAGGGATTTGTGGTTATTTGTCGATAATGTTCTTTTGTTTATGTTTTCAATGTTCTAATATTATATCTTCTGGATCTCCAGAAGTTTGGTTTTTTGAGAAAAAAGTTTGATTTCTTTTTGGGGTTTTTTGCTCTAATATTGAATCAGGATCCTCAGATGATCAACACCACACAGATTGTGTTGTCATCCCTCACTTTTACTTATCTTCCTTATTCCACCCCAGGTTATGATTTTTTTCATACATGTGTAACACATTTTTAAAAGGTGTTAAACCATCTTTCTGTTGAGATTTTATTCTAATGCAGTGAAGGTGTTTTTTGTAGTGTCCAAGTTCTCTGAAGAGGAGACAGGTGATTAAAAGTGTTTTGTTGAAGATCGGTGTGTTGGAGGAAAATCTTGTCTTTTTAATGTTTTTTTTTTAACACTGCAGTCTGTGTCTTTAAATTCAGATGAATTTTGCTTTAAGAAATAAACTATCATTAAAACCTAATTTGCATTTCTATCTTTTGTTTACTAGTTTTCCGTTTTATATGATTCTCTTTCATTTGACTGGTGGATTTGGATCTTAAGTTGCTGCCATTCTTATTGCCACTAGATGGAGGCAGTGAGTAACTGATCTTAAAGGCATTATTGACAAATATACAACATTTAACCATGCAAAATAATCAAAAAATCAACTCAGCGGTTGTGATAACCGCTGTTGTTGGTGTAATGGATAAAAACAACATATTTCACATAAATTCCAGTGAGGATCCCAGTTCATATAGACCACCATTCACGTGGGATCTCTAATCTCATCTGATTTTCTCTTTTTTATAAAAGGAGTGCAGCCCTGCTGCCCCAATGCTTCATTCTGAGATTACATGTTTTTTGTTTTTTTTGGTATTAAATCCCTTCCGTTATTTAGTATCTTTCAATTGCATTCATGTTATTTTTAAAACCCTGCAGTGGAATGATAATCCCTTGTTTGGGATCATGCCAGCATTCACCAAACTACTTCCTAGGGTCTTTAAAAGTATAATGATAATATTAACTCTCCCCAAACTGACTTGTTTCCAGATTTAAACTAACGTCAACAACTATTGCTATTACTGTGAAGTCTGAGACCTTGGTTCTCTACAGGAGAAGGGTGGATGGCTGAATCCAGATCTGTGTTGAGTATGTTGGAGTTTTGTTTGCAGAGTTACCGTAAGACAGAGCAGGGGATGGATGGATTGGGACCTCGTCTGCAGCAATGCGTGCACTTCTGCGGTCTGTCATGGTGAAGAAGCTCAGCTGCAAGGGGAAAGTCTTGATGCATTGATCATCGTTTTAAAGAAGGAGCCATGGGCTTGGCTCTGCCTTTGCGACAGGTTGAGGAGCTTGGAGCAGTAGACCCACTGCTTCTCCACATCAATAGAACTGTGTTGGGGGAGTTTGGCATCAGGTTGTCTCCTGGATGCTGGACCCCAGCAGAGTTTCAGAACTCTTGTCTTTCTGGTGAGAAAACGTCTCTTCCTTCAGAACGAGCCGGAGAGTTTGGCTGAAGAAATTGAAGTTTGGCCTTCCCTCCTGAAACTGTCATCTCTACAGTCCCCAGAGAGATGGAGGTCATAAATGGATTAATGGAGCTACAGTATTTCTTATTTTTTTTGAATAATCTCTAAATTTCTAAACAGGTTTAGATTAAAGTAAACCAAAACCGGATAGAAGAATTTATAACACAGCATATGCTTTTATACAAAGATCCTTGTTGCCTAGTGATGCAGACAAATGTTTGGTACAGTCCTAAGTTGTCTTATTTGGACACAAGAAAAAAAAAAGCTAATCAATCTTGTGATCATCTGTAAAACTGTTTTTTGGGGAAATTGATCAAATGTAGGGTTGACTAGAAATAGGGTATATGCTTTTATGTCTATGTTTAACCTTTTTGTCTATAAATGTATTTTTTTTGTCTTAAATGTATGAAGACTAAAGATGGAAAATAGCCTATGGCTAAATCTGCCGCATTTACACAAGTGTGCATTAACGTGTATTGTCTTTTTAAATCTGTGGGGGAGGGATGGGAATGTGGTTTTATGTGGGGTAATTTTAATATGTAAAGCACTTTGTGATGCAACTTCTTGTATGAAAAGCGCTTTATAAATAAAGTTTGATTTAACAAAAACCGAATAAACTAAACTAAATAAAATAAGAAAGTCATCGATTGTGTAGTATAGTACAACATATAGTTACATAGTTGGGTAGTAAATGATTTTTTTGATTTATTTTTAACAGCTGTCTTATTCGTGTTTTTCAATTAATTTGAGTATCATTGAAAACTCCATTTATTTTGTCATTTAAATCAAAAAGTAGACTTGTGTACATGTTCATTACACAAATGGTGATATTTTTTACTTGCTAATTTCTGGTCATTTTCATAATTATGGCTTGAAGCTAAAGAAAACACAAAATTAAGTATTTCATAATAAATAAAAGGGCTTTTTGTAAAGAGCTGTAGTTTTTGGCCATGCTATTGCCAACACAATCTTAGGGAAGATCGCTGACTTGACTGTCCGGCAAACTGTGAGTTATATCATTCAGAAAGAGGGTACGCTACAAAAGGCTGTACACAGAGTGACTTTCCAAATATATTAATGGAAAGTTGAGTGGAAGAAAAAAAGTGCATGTGCAACAGAGATAACTACAGCCTTGAGAGAATTTAGTTTTGTGTGGGAAATTCATAAACCTGTGAACTGGGGTTGGAGCCAGTGATTTAAAAGCAGTCTAGTCTTTTTTTCTTTGTTTAGGGAGAAACCCCAACTGGATTGTTCTTCAGTGGTCCAAATTCATCTTTTCATATTAAATAAATGTTTGCATGTCATTTTGAAATCAAGGTCCCAGAGTCTCTTGGAAATGATAAGAGGCACAGAATGAAAGCTGCTTGAAATTCAGTGCGAAGTTTCTACAGACAGAGATGATTTGGGGAGTTATTTCATCTGCTGGTGTTTCATCAAATCCAAAGTCACCGTCCTTGTTTGACCTGAACACCTGCCTGACTCAAACCCGTAAGAGAATCTGTTTAGTATTGTGAGGAGTAGAGACACCAAAAACAACAATACAAATGAGAGCTGAATGACACTATTAAAGCAGCTTTGGCTTCCTTAACACAACATTAGAACCGCAGGGTGGTTACCTCAAGTTATGCCACACTGATGCAGTCATTTATGCAAAGGAAGGCCTGACAAACTTTTAAGTGTAAATACATACAGAACATGGACATGCTTTACTGTAGGAGGAAATGTCCGTGTTAAATGCTCTTTTCTTTTGTGAAATTTTGATGTGATGGCAAAATGTATTCAGTAGCTGTAGGCTATTCCAAAAAAAATTAACAGAAAGATCGCTTGAAATGTATCCCTCTGTGTGTGATGTGTCTATTTAATATTACAGCAATAACATTTCCGATTATGTAATTAGTTGAGATGCACTTGTATGTAACACACTGTTGCTTTTTGTGTGTGTGTGTTTGTGTGTGTCTCCGTCCAAAGCATAAAAAAGGAAAGTTGTGTAAATGTTTGTTTTATTTTGAAGGTACATCGGAGGTGGTGTTTCATTGCTTTCAGTCAAGCGAACTTTTCACTTCTGATGCGAAGCCGAAGTGTTCAGTAAAGACTGGGATGAAGAGCCCGGAGCATTCCACGGGGGATCAGCATCTAGTTCATGGTAGACTCTGTTTTCACTTTTTAGACCGTCTTGTTTTTCCTCTTTCCATCTCTTCTTGTGTCTTCTGACGTCCAAGCCGACAACATGTTCCTGCGCGGCTCGAAGAAGCGACGGTCGAACCGCTCGGTAAGTTCCGCTGTTTTTCCCCTTCATTTTTAAACTTATTTTATCCGTCTGTACAGCACATCGTTTACTAAGAGATTAATTTAGGGATCTCCTCAACCTCCCTGTGTCTACTTTGTTCATAACCACCACGTGAATTTAACCTGCGCTGAGAAATGTCCAGAAGAGAAAACAGTCCAAGCGGAACTTCGTCCCACCTTCACCTGGCTATTGTTTGGAGAAAATCCCCTTGTTTCTCCCCCCCACGTTAGAGGAAAAACACGCAGTATGTTTTGGTGGTTCTTTGCGTGTTTCATAAAGTCAGGACATCTTTGTTCCTTGAGTCATGATGTCTGACGCCTCAGGTGACGCCAGGAGTGGCTCATAAATCTGTACCTGAGCTGCAGCAGGTTGGGATGTATCAGCAGATCCAACCTGAACATATTTAAACACTTTGTCTGTAGTTTGAAATGTAAACAGCCCGGTGTTTTTGTTGTTTTTTGTTTTTTTGCTCTAAAAACAACTTGAATAGTTAAGTTCATGAAGTAGTGAGCAGGTGCTTAGTTGACAAACGTATGGCTTACATGGGATGCATGCACACTATTATCAGTATTTGTTTTGGCATTGGATTGCATAATAAACACACCAAAAGTACTCTACTAATCCATCTAATGCTTTGTTACACATTTAATGTTCTGTTGCTAATATTTGAATTAAAGTAGTTACCATTATATAATCTGTTTTAGGGTTATTTAAGTATTATCTTCATTTTAAATGGAGATAAAAATATCATATATATATATATATATATATATATATATATATATATATATATATATATATATATATATATATATATATATATATATATATATATATAAACACTAAGGGTGAACATTTATCTTATCGTTATCATGAATAATTTCTTGTCATGATAGAAATGTGGATTTATCAGGACAACCATCGATTCAAATAATGTTTATGAGTTACAACATTTATTTTCCCTTTAGTATAAGTTAAATTTTTTTAAATTTATTTTTTAAATTGAATTTAAAAACCTCGTATAATGATTGCGTTGCCGGATTTGTTATTGTTTTACTATTTTCTCCACTGTCTGTTTATTGAGAGCATCAACAAATAACAATCAGTTGAAAAATCTGATGAAATGTAGTTACTGTGTGTAATTTAGTGATAAAAATCTCTTTTTGTGTCAGTGTTTGTCCAGAAACCTATTTAAAGTTGTAGCTTTTTGTTTAAAAAAAAAACAAAAGCAGTGTTTGCGGGTCATTGACTACCGTGGAGCCACAGCCATACGCTTGTTAAAAAAGACTGAAAAGAAGTTGTAAATACTTTTTCCTTTCTTACTGTTGGTTTTTACAGATTTTATACTACATTCAGTTTCCATTGATTGTTGTTGTGATCGTTTTTTTTGCCATTAACTATTATGAAAGATGATGACTATGACCAACCTCTTGCGGGTGCATAGCAATTATTACAGTCACAAAACCTAATTGTTTTATTAAATATCCCCAACATGGTGGACATAAAATGTACCTAAAAAAAAAAACAGGTAAAGAAAG
The DNA here is from genome assembly GCA_963556495.2 of Valencia hispanica. Taxonomy (NCBI): domain Eukaryota; kingdom Metazoa; phylum Chordata; class Actinopteri; order Cyprinodontiformes; family Valenciidae; genus Valencia; species Valencia hispanica. Next base: position 43,778,681 of record OY747709.1, read on the forward strand.
ATAAAAATAGCTAATTTATAAATGGTGACCAGCACCAATAAAAAAATATATGTTAGATATCAGTTTAATCATCAATAGATTTACTTGTATTTATGTCAGCTTTTAACCAAACACTACTGCTCAAAGCCTTCAACCTAGAGCCCAGAATCTTCTGGTTGCTCCTTGTTCAAAGCTATAAATTAAGAAGGATAGGGCCTTATTTGTTTACTTACTTACTTACTTATCGCTAAATAAATACATACAAATCATAATTTGAGATTGTACAAATTACTTCAAACAAAATATTTAAAGAATCAGATCATTTTTATAGTTTTATGTAAATAGAAGAAAAACATAATTTCTCTAGGATATTGGCTTTTGATTCATCAACATAAAGTCTTGATCTATAGTTTAGATTTTAAGTCAATGATTTGTATTTATGGAAATTATAGATGGCAGTAACCCAGGTGATGAACTGGGTTTATTTTCTGTACAGCATAGTGTTTGGTTGGGTTTGAGACTATGTATTTATAAATTTTCACAGTGTTTTGTGGTGTTTATTTGCGATAACAACTAGAAGGACGATAAAAAAGTACTTACAACTTCTTTTCAGTGTATTAAACATAAATACATAAACATAAAATACTGCCCTTTAAACATACTCATTTTAAGATGGGCATCGTCAGGACACCAGTGTCATAATGAACTGTGATTCTTATCACTGTACTGCATATAATAACATCATTTAACTATATTTTCAAATGTATTGATATGTATTCACACTCTTATGGAATGAACACTGGAGAAAATAGTAAAAATAACAATCCCTACAGTTTTTGGGGCTTTAAAACATCATTAATTAGAATTGTTTTGTTGTTACAATAAACGAAAGTTCTTATGACAAGAATTTATTATTTTTTTTACAATAACGATAAACGTTATGATAAATGCCTTACTCACGGGCTAGGCAGTTAAATTATTCAAATAAGTTAAGGAGCAGAAAATGTCAATAACAATCATAAATGTTCGGCTTTAAAATTCAATAAAACAAACAATACATATGGTCTAACAGGCAGTATTTGGATTCACTATTATTTATAAATTTTTATGAAATGGAATGGGGAAGTTGTATTTATGTTGTTTTTTAGCTGTACTCAAACATATTTGGACTTTTTATAAATCACAGTTTTATGTGATTTTGAACATTGGACCCCCGTCTATTCGCAGGAAAATTAACCTAATGACGGATTTTTTTCTAAAATAGTCAAAAGAAAACAGCGCTCAGGAAGTTGAAATGTCTAGACACAATGCTACTTGACACGATATGGGTTGGCATTTGCAAAACAGCCAATCCAGGAGTACTATTTATTTTCCTTGGTGGTGATTGATTGTACCCCCAAGAGCTAAGATAAGGAAGACTGTAGATGTTATTGGCCTTTGCGGTAGTCCTAAAACAGTTTCCACTGTGCGTGATTATTAGGGAGGTGTATTGTTAAAAATCCTGCAATATGATATGTATAACGGTACAGGGGTGGCGATAAGATATATTGCGATACTATGAGTAAGTATCTATATATTGTGATTTTTAAAGCTTAATTTAACTGTAGAAAAATTGTCACAGCATTCTAAACACTCCAACCTGTTTCATACTTTAACACATCCAGTTTTATTACTAGATCTAGTTGATCCACTGGAATGAAGAAGGTGAAAACAGCTAGAAACTACCAGTTATACTTTTAATTTTACTACAAAAATTACTGTCATCATTAATGGTTCCCTTCCAATTATAAAAAAAATCGAAACATTGCTTTTGAATGCCGGTACAATGACATAAAATATCCCGATATATCGATATTTTTCTTACATCCCTAGTAATAATGCTTGTTAAGGTATATTTGGTGTTAGAACTCTTAAAATAGGGAGATATAAGCGTTTTCAGAGGGGGCCTCAGGATTTCACCTGTATGCAGGTAGCTGTGGTCCCTAACTATGGGGTAAGGACACTGTTAAAATAAAAGCGTATTCACCTCGTATGAACCTCAAGCTGTTTGTCAAGTGTTGGTAAAAAGCAAGAAGAATTCGAAGTTTGCACATGATGGTTGTTCAACTTCATTGCGCCAAAATGCCAGACCAAGAAGCAGGTTCACTACCGCCCCCTGGAGTCTGGACCGGTGCTGTGTTCATCGACTTGTCTAAGCTCCATTGATAAACCCTTGATCACGTGACCATGCTCCCAGGTACAGATGCGTATTTTCAAAGAAGAAATGTGTATTCTCAAACTCATCGCTCCTCGTGTTCATAATGAGGAAACCACAAATGTAAATGTGTCATTTGTATTTGTGATTTTTTTTTTTCAGATCTAACTTTTTAAACTGCATTCTCACAGAGAAAATATACACTTCTGTTCTATGTGTGGTCTGCTTCATTCGATAGTTTGCATATTGGCCAAGAGTTGTGCATAAAATTTGTAAACAGTTTAACCTGTAAATACTCTTTTATTTTGACAGTATCCTTACCCCATACCTAACTGCCACATTTACGGGGTCCGCTGTAATTATCGAAACCGTTCAGCGCAGAAGAAACATCGTTTCATAGATTTTTAAAAATATATCGCCCAGCTGTAGTACAGTATAGAGTTTTAAGAATTTACAACTGTAAAATGTCGTTTTATTGTGCATTTTAAAGCAAATGTCAGAGTTGTCAAAGAGAGAAATGATCAAATTTGAATTTGTAACGTATGCAAGTTTAAAACTTTAACTTAAATGTAGATTGAATATGCTTGGTGTCAGGGTCTATATATTGTTCTGTTTTTATCAGGCACAGTGATGCATAACAACTGTTTCTGTATACGCAGGCATCAGCTGCACTTGAAGGTTTTATGAGAGCAAGGCCGTTTACTGCATAAATCTTCTGTTTTGCATTAATCTGCGAACTTTGCAGAGATCAGATTTGCGTTTAGCTCTAAGAATGAGGCGTCAGAAAGACGGCGCATCCAGTCTTTATCTGTTTAGGGTTGAGTTGACCTCGGTGGGTCAGAACGCAGGAAGGAGAGAATATAAACCACTATCACTGAGCTGCATTGTGCTGCAGAGAAACCAGCTGTCTGTCTGTCTGATCCTGCCCAGCGAAGAGACGAGCATCTACTCGGCATGCCAAGGCAGCAGAGGCCCCTGACCTCTGACCTCTCCTGTTAATTTCTAATCCATCCAGAACCACAGCTCTGATATGCTACTGACAGTTTTTTTCCAGTAAGCACCAATTTAGGTCCGCTTCTGTTGATCTGAGGAGAACTGCGCCGTTAGTGTGGGCCAAATGACATCATCACTATGTAATGTTCATCTGTTGTCCCAATATCGTCACAAGTAGTCCCCGGTTTAGCCAGAGCCTTGGCATGTTGATGTAAGACAAACAAAGCTGGCAGGTTTTCAGTTTGTCTTTCACCTAGTTAGGCCGTTACTCGGCACCACGATGGAGCTGAGCCTAACCTTGGTGTGATCGAACGTCCGACTCTCGCACTGAAACAAAGACGAGCGCGGCTCTAATTATAAGCATCTGAGCCGACTTGAGCTTCATTATTTACTCTGTGTTCATTTTGTTTAGAGGGAACTTCCTGTTGCCACTCCCATTTAGAGCACAAAAGGAAAACCTCAGTCTCCAGACAAAGACTTGATACTTTATCTTTCATTGAAAATTAAAACGCAGAAAAGGAAACCCCCCCAGCATTCTGCAAAACCTTGTCCTCTAGGTCACTGCTGTCATTATAAACAAACTTTAAGTGTCCTAGAAATAACATGTACTGTTAGTGAGTTCCCACTAACTAGAAGCAACAACACACATGTTAAATATGCATTAAATATGTGGCTGTTGCTCAGTGGTAGAGTTGTCAGCCTGCAACTCAGAAATTGTGGGTTTGATTCCAGCTTCCACCAGCTACATGTTGTGTCCTTGGGCAAGACACTTCACCTAGTATGTGAGAGTGAATGAATAATGGAGTTGTAAAGTGCTTTGAGAGTCTTGAAAAGCGCTATATAAATGCAAGCCATTATTATTATTATTATTATCTCCCTTCCTGTTTGTGAAAGATAGAGATAACGCCCTTTTCTAATTGTTTTCTTTCCCAAGGTTTGCCTAATTAGGCAGAATGTGACAAATTTGTGGTGAATGACATGAAAGCTGTTAACTCTCAGCGCATCTGGAAACAAAATATTTCAATTAAATTCTCAGCTCTTCTCACGATTTCTAATCCCTTGCCCCTTCATTACATCACTGCTGAACCCAAAGCTTTATTCTTAATTACAGTCTTCCCCTAAAGGTGTGAGCATAGTCTTATCAAAGTTCATGCAACTAAGTGGACCCTCTTATACACGTTACGACCACGTGTTTCAGTGTGTTTTATGGGGATGGGGGGGGGGGGGGGGGTTATTTTCTGCCTAAAGCTCAGTTAGACCGGCGGAGAGAAAATCTCATGTTTCATGTCTTAACACAGCTTTCCATTTTGATTTAGGCCTGAACTTTGACAGGACTAAATCAGTCCATCACTGCAGCTGTAGGGTTTTTTTGCTGGAAGATGAAGCTCCCACACAAGTCACCTTAGGAACTACCCCGTATTTAGCTGTAGCCATCTTCCCATCGACTGAAACCTGCTAAAAGAAAATAATTGCCTCAGAATGATGCTGCTCACCTTCATTTTAAATATGTTGTGATAATAACTATGTCCAGTGCAAAGAATGACAATATCCATAGGAAATGTGTTGTTTGTACTTTAAAAATGACCCACAAGTTGACAGAAGTCTAAAACAGTGGTGCTGGTGATTGTTAGGGCTTCTGGATAATTATACGGTGGATTTATTTGTATTTACTGCAATGTTGAAGTTAAAAGGAAAGTGCAATTAATTAATATTTTTATTTATTTATAAATAAATGTTTTTCTGATTCTTTTAGTACAGAATAAAAATAAAAAAAAAGTTTTATTCATTGCACGTCTCGGTTTACAAGGCTCTGACAGAGGCGACGAGCTTTTAGCATCAGCTATCTGGACATCTTTTAGTTTAAACGTTTATCTTGTCCTTGAGATTTTTTTTTGCTCTCCCTTTGGTACTGCTGACTGTCCAGAGCAACATAAACTAAAAATACTGAGATCAGCGAGCCACCTATAGCAGGAAAAAAAATCAAGAAGTATTATTTCATTTTCTCCCCTGTGGGTCCTGAAGTGTAATTGTTTTTTTTTTCAAGTCGACTAAAGTTTCCAATAGTGATATTATCCTGCAGCTAAATTCTTTCCTAATCTTAAGGAGTGCAGATGTACACCTCTGTGCTCAGTGTATAGAGGTTTTCTTTTTGGTTTTTTAGAGTATGTGCCTCCCAGGCTCAGTCAGCCTGTCACAGTTACACTCCGACAGGCTGTTTCTGAGGAACTAATACGTGAAAGGGCCCAGTCACCCAGAAATCATCTCTAAACTTCATTTACCCCATCTAGTCACCTTTCTATACCTGGCCGAGAGATGATTAATGCAGGGCCTTGCAAAAGTATTCACAGCCTTTGAGCTTTTTCACATTAAAACCACAATCTTCAATGCATTTAATTGGGATTTTACTTTCACCCATTCTTTTTTGTAAAATAGTCTAAATTTAGCCAGTCACAGGCTCCCTTGTCCCTAACCTTGCTCAAGAAAATAATTTACGTTTGCTATAGAGCCATGAGCAGAGTTATTTCTACTCCAAGCATAGTGCTTTGAATGTTGGCCATAAAGTTATTATTTTGGTCTCAGCTGACCACAGCATCTACTGCCATGGCCTGTATCAAACTGAACAATGGAGTTCTTATGGATTTCTTTTAACATCAGCTTTGTTCTTTGCCATTCTTTCATGGAACTAATAGTTGATTCTCCGACCTTAGCGCCGTATCTCTTCAGCCCCTTCACAGTTATCACGAGCCTCTTATAGGGTTCTGCCTTTTTGGGTGCCTCACAATTCGATTAGATTACTAAACGATTATCACACTTTTTGTTGCCTCGTTTCCCCCATTTAAGTTTTTTTCTTTATTTCTTTCATGACTACCCTCTACTTTCAAATCCATTTGGTTTCCATTAATTTAACTATCCAAACAAATGTATGTGCTGTGTCTTTTATCTATGTGAAACCACAAAAAACCCAACAAATGTCCGAAATATGTTTCATAATCATATCAAGGTCATCGTTATCCATGAAAGCTATAGGAAATGTGTTTTGGCAAGAGAAGCATAATACACAACAACAAAAAAATCATTCTTTCACAACTAAAGTGCAAAGTATTGCTATATTAAATGCACTAGAACAAACAAAATGCAGTAATACTCCAAAAACTTTGTAACATTGAAGTTTACATTTTCAGAAAAAAAGTTACACAGTTTATACATGGAGTAAGTCTTGAAACAAGGTTGGGCTGATGTTGGGCTGATCAATCACAGACGTGCGCTCTCCTTTGCGTTCGACAAATAGTTACAATATTGGGCTCTCCTTCGTGCGTCCTTGCATCAACGGATAATGGTGTCTCCGCACCTCCGCAGATGGAGAAGTACAAACTACGCTTTAGGGATATTGTTTTTTATAACCTAACACTGATATTAACGTCTCCACAGCGTTATCCCTGACCTTTCTGCCGTGTTTCTTAGTCTTCATGGTTTTTATTCACTAATGTTCTCCAACAAACCTCTGACACTAAACAGAGCAGCTATGTTAGGTTACTTACATGTATTTTCAAATTCTGTGAATCTATAGCGTCTCATTTCAGTCAAACCCGAGGAGCTTTTTTAGCAATCAGAACAGCGCATTTATTAACTGAAAGAGTGCATAGCTCTGGTCACGGCGAGCGGAAACACACCACCCCTCTGTACGCTCTTGCTGGAAATTGTGCTCGCTCTCTGAGTTAAGTGACCATATTTTTCAGTTTGGGGGCGGTAACTCTTCTGATTGATCTGATTGGCCTTCTTCTACACTTTGAATCCACGTCACATTTAGGGTTGGGTACCTTTTGGATTTATTTCGATACCAGCACTTTACCAATACCTGGTTTTTGATACTGGTACCCAAATGATATTTATTTTGGTATCTATATTTTTAAGTCTAATTTTAAGAGGGGAAAAAAGTACTTAAATGTTTTGGGGGTTTTTTGTTTAGTAAACTAAGCAAAAGCAAAGTTTCAGTGCAAACAGTAAACTATAATTTCACAAACATTTTTCTTTTCAGAGCAAGGATAAGACACAAAATGTAAATATTTGCATAAAAATAAAAAAATATTTATATTTTAGTGCAGAACAAAAGTAAACGGTGTGAAGATTAAGTGGAAACTATTATCTGTTATTTGGTACAAGAAATATGAAACTCTAAAAACCTGAAATAAAAAATGTTTAGATGGAGCGGAGGGGATGGTTGTAGACTCGAGTTATGCTTTGGCTCGCATATTGATGTCATGAATGACAAGGTGCTTTAGTAAATTGCTGATGTTTCCATATTTAGCGACACAGATCTTATCACAGATGTTACATTTACCTCTGTTGCCATTTACTTTCACAAAATGCAGCCAAACATTTGATGTTTTCAGCATTTTCTTAGTCCACAAATTCGTGTCATGCTAGCCAAGCAAGTGGAGAAGTGTTGTTGTAAACGAGAGGCGGGGCTCTCATTAGGCAAGGCAAGGCAAGGCAATTTTATTTGTATAGCACACTTTCAACAGCAGGGCAATTCAAGGTGCTTTACATGATTTGGTGATTTAAAAGAAACACATAAAAGAAACACACATTACACATGATACACAATAGAAAAAATAAAAAAAAGCAAGAGAGCATGAACACATTTCATACATATAACATCAAGCATTTACTCAAAGGCAATTCTAAACAGATGGGTTTTTAGTCTCAATTTAAAGCAGTTCAGAGTTTCAGCAGCTCTACACTCGTCAGGAAGTCCCTTCCAGATAAGGGGGGCATAAAAAGTGAAAGCTGGTTCTCCATGTTTAGTTCTGAGTCTAGGGATGTTTAGAAGACTAGAGTTGGAGGACCTGAGTGGTCTTGGTGGTTGGTACCATGACAACAGGTCTTCAACATATTTTGGTCCTAAGCCATGTAATGATTTATAAACTAGTAAAAGTATTTCAAAGTCTATTCTCTGAGCTACAGGGAGCCAGTTTAAGGACTTTAGAACTGGGGTGATGTGCTCTACTTTCCTGGTTCTAGTGAGTACGCGAGCGGCAGCGTTCTGGATCAGCTGCAGCTGTCTGATTGACTTTTTAGGCAGACCTGTGAAGATGCTGTTGCAGTAATCAATCCGACTAAAGATAAACGCATGGATGAGTTTTTCTAGTTCGTGTTGCAAAATCAGTCCTTTAATCCTAGAGATGTTCTTCAGGTGATAGAACGCTGACCTTGTTATTGCCTTTATGTGACCCTGGAGGTTCAGGTCTGAGTCCATTACTACACCTAGGTTACGAACCTGATCAGTAGTTTCTAGCTGTATTAATTGAAGCTGTGTGCTGACTCTTGATCGTTCCTCCTTGGGTCCAAAAATAATCACTTCAGTTTTGTTTCTATTCAGCTGGAGAAAGTTATGGCACATCCATCCATTTATTTGGTCAAAGCATTGATTTAGGGTTTGAATGGGTTCAAAGTCACCTGGTGACATTGTAATGTAGAGCTGAGTGTCATCTGCGTAGTTATGGTAGCTAATGTTATTGGTCGCTATAATCTTGCCTAGTGGGAGCATGTAGATTAGGGAATATCCTGTGCCTATCCAGCCAATCAGATCAATCACAGAGCATTACCACCACCACCTGACAAATACGGCCACTAAACACAGAGAAAGTACAGATGGGGGGAGGGGGGATGTTTTACCGCTTGTTGTGGTGCGTTAATGGGCCTGCAAATAAATGGAAACACCCACAATAAGAGCTATGCCCTCTCTCGATCGGTTGTGATCGCTTAATAAGCTCTTCAGAGGTTTTTGGCAGTAATGTGAAGCAATATGACCTCCTGAAGGCATAAAATCCCAATAAAATACATCGAAGTTTGTGATTCTAATGTGACAATTTTGCAGGGCAAGGAAAACATGCCTGGAATTACAATAGTGTGTCCTGGATTTCTCCCATATTTAGGATGGGCACATAATCAGCCGGGTATAGTTTAGTTTATATAGCCAGACATATTGACTCTAAGAGGTTTGGCACTTTGAGCAAAAATCCTTCCCGAGATAAATAAGAAAACATACAAAGACCCATTTTTACTTGAACCACAGCCTGTGAGAAAATAAACCCGTCTCTGCTGTTAATGCATTGCAGTTCTTGAAAGCGGTCGTAAAAAATCTCAGCTTGACAAAACAGGCTTGACGTGAATTCTACTTCAGTGGTTAGTGGTTAGAAATAAGGCAGGAGAGCAGGTATGCACAGGTACATCTCAGTTTATTGCTTTGCTCGTTAACTTCAAGGATGTGCAGCTTGTTTATGCATTTAAAAAACTTTAGAGTTAGCTCTCGTCTATAAATAATAACTATTTTGTAATTCGATCCTCATGTAAAGCCTGTACAGAGTCCATCTGTTAATCCTTATTCTCTGTGAACATTGGGCTGCTGGCTAAAATGAAAGGAGTGATACAGTAGAGTCAGGTTTACCGGAGGGGAAAAAGTAGAGCGACAGAGTTACTGCATGGAGAGGGAAAGGGTGCAGCTCTCATCCTGTGTCTGCTTCCTTCCTCCCATCTCTAAAAAGACGCCTGCGTATGCAGCATGCATTGTGAATATACACACATACTGTCATGCAACGCTGCAGGAATAAGCCAGTTTTAGTTTTAAAGCTTGGAGATGCCTTTGGCTGAGACCAGTGCATTGCTCAGCACTTTTGGCTGTTTTGATCCAGCACACACAGTTTAGCTAGGTGGCTACAGAAATTATCTGAGCTCATACGGTCTAGGTGTAAAAAAGGCATTCATGTAGCTTATTTTAATCTTTATTATTTTACAGAAAAATGATGCCGATCCACAAACAAAATCAAGATGGAATAAATTTGTCTGCTCTCTTCTTCTGGCTCTTTCTCTGACCACATCATGCCAACGTCGTTTGCTGAAAGAATGAACCAGCTCTCTGATCAGGAAAAGCAATATAAACTAAAGGGATTTTATGTTGTGTTTGAAGCAGGAAGAAGAGGACCCGGACAGAGGCCAGCCCTGTATGCGCTGTGGAGATCAGTGCCCCGGCTTCCGCGTCCACGGCTGGAGGTATAACCTGCAGGACTCTTAAACGTTGTTATTGCTGCCTGTGAACTATGCAGGAAGTGTTTCACCCACGCCAAATATTCACCTTCAGTCGGGTCACAGTTTCTGCAGCTTCTCACTGGATCTGGTGCAGCTGTTAGTAACAAGTAAAAACTGAGCTTCTTTACCTACAAATTCGAACCAATTTTTGAGAGACAAATAAAAATGTAGATTTTGTTTTTTAATGAATAGAAATATAAAACTTATGGTAAAAAATTGTACAGTTCTGCGGCTTTATGAGTTATTTAAATCTAACTTTCACAGATTCCATATTGTAATTTCTTAATTGACAAACATGAAGCTAAAATAGGAAATTTGTGTGGAAAACTGTGTGCACTTTTAGCAAATGCAGTCGTTTTCTGTTTGACATTGCCAGTCTTTGTGAAGGAATTTTCATCCTTTTTTTTTTTTTTTGCAAGGTAGCATTATTGCTTGCATGACCCAGTGTGGGACCATGCTTTAGCTTTCAGATAGATCCTCTCTAGAATATATGCTGTGTGTGGTTTTCACCAACCTAATCCCATGTTTAGTAGATGCAGCTGCTCTTTTGGTTGTTTACACCCCTGATACTTCTGTTGACATGGTTCGATTGGGGACCAAAAGTATTGGTTTTTTTTTTTGCTGGTGTGGTTCACTTTCACACTGTATTTTGTCAAACGAACCAAAGTTTTTGAGCGACCTGTTTACTCCCTCGCCAGTGGTGGCGCCTCACCAAGAAGCGCTGAACACTTGGACACTTCCTGTTCCGTGAAATGTAAACAAACATGGAGGGGGCATTAGATTTTAGTGGTTTTAGGGCGGCTCTGTTGTCTTTGGCAAATGTGCCAGACAATAATGTTGCTGCAATGGGCTTAGCATGAGCAGAGAACGAGGCAGAGTTGTTATTGCACAATTGTTTTGGTTGTATTTGCCCAGAATTCCCTGCGCTGTAGTTTGCCTCGTGCTTTTATAGCGGCCCCGACCCGCTTGGCATTCGCATATGCAATCGAACCGCTGAGCTGAGACGTAGGATTTTAGGCGGACCAGAGTTCACTTTTTTGGTCTGATTCAGCGTTCGGTTTCACATTCACACCTCCCCATACGACCCGGGCTTTCTAGGCTAATGAACTACAGTTGATTAAAGCGGACTAGGCAGGGTTGGTGTCAATGCTCGCTTAGATTTTAGAGAGAAATGAGTTTCTCCTAGCAGTTCTTCTGTAGAGCTTTGTTGTCAAACCTTCAAACAGGATGAAAACCATGAGTCATCAAGAAAACCATCTGATGGATAAAGGAAACAACAGGCTGCAGCTCTGAAGGTTTTTTTTCTCATCAAGAAGAGGTCTCGCCAGTTGCAGTTTAAGACCTTCGATCTTTACAATTTCTCCAATCATCTGAACCTTTGGTGTTATTGCTGCAACTTCAACTTGTGGGGAAATTGGTATGAATGTTTCCCTCTTGTGAATAATCTTTGCAACTGTAGAATGATGGACTTTAAATTGATTTGAAATGGCCTTATAAAACTTCTTAGATTGCTGGGTAGCAACAACTGGTTCTCTAAGGTCATTGCTGTCTTTCCTCCCCAGCTTTGTGTCAACTAGGGCTGGGCAATAAATGGATTTTATTGAATTTTTGTTTTTAAAGATTATATTTTTTGAAATTTTAGATTTTTTTTTTCCCAACAATGCACTCCTTGGATTTCCGTAGTTCAGAGTGATTTCTGCCTTCCCACAACCGACCATTTAGTTTTAAAAGCTGGTTTTACAGCTTGTATTTATTTGGGCTTCAAATTAAGATCAACTCCCAGAAGAGATGATTGAAATAAAAGCAAGTATTTAAAAATATTTTATTTTATTTGTAGTGTCTTTTTACAAAAAGACAGTGAGGGGGGGAATAATCGATTAAAATCGGATTTGGTGTGTAAAAAATCGGAGATTTTATTTATAAGCCATATCGCCCAGCCTTAGTGTCAACCCACCCTGTTATGATTCAGATCAGAAGATTGCCCTAACATTTGCTTTTATAAAGGTGGCCACACTGATGATGCTCAATTAATCATGGCTGTTCAATTGGAGGGTACTAATTTAAATCTTAAATCCAGTAGAAGGCAAGGCAATTTTATTTGTATAGCACACTTTCAACAATAAAGTAATTCAAGGTGCTTTACATTATTAAGAGGTAAAATAAAAACAGCAGTAAAACACAGACAAAGCATATAATGTAATAACAGCAATAAAGCAAGAAGCACACACAAAACATGACACACCAAAACATTACTCAAAGGCAGCTTTTAAGTTTTTAGTTTTGATTTAAAAGAACTCAGTGTTTCAGCAGCTTTACAGTTTTCTGGAAGTTTGTTCTAGATTAGAGGAGCATAGAAACTGAAAGCTGCTTCTCCGGTTTTAATTTTTGGGAGATTGAGTAGACTGGAATTAGAGGACCTGAATGTTCTGGTGGGTTGGTATAGTAACAGCTGATCTTCAACATATTTTGGTGCTGAGCCATTCAATGATTTATAATTTAGTAAAAGTATTTTGAGGTCTATTACCTGACCTACAGGGAGCCAGTGTAAGGACTTTAGAACTGGGGTGATGTGCTCTACTTTCCTGGTTCTAATGAGGAACACGAGCAGCAGCGTTCTGGATCAGCTGCACTTGTCTGATTGACTTTTTAGGCAGACCTGTGAGGACGCTGTTGCAGTAATCAATCCGACTAAAGATAAACGCATGGATGAGTTTATCTATATCCTGTTGCGACATCAGTCCTTTAATCCTAGAAATGTTTTTCAGGGGATAGAAGGCTGACCTTGTTATTGCCTTTATGTGACTCTGGAGGTTCAGGTCTGAGTCCATAACTACACCTAGATTTCAGGCCTGATCAGTAATTTCTAGCTGTATTAACTGAAGCTGTGTGCTGACTGTTGATCGTTCCTCTTTAGGTCCAAAAGTAATTACTTCTGTTTTGTTTCTGTTCAGCTGGTGAAACTTGTGGCACATCCATCCATTGATTGCTCAATGTATTTACTTAGGGTTTGGATGGGTTCAAAGTCACCTGGTGACATCGTAATGTAGAGCTGAGTATCATCTGCATAGTTATGATAGTTAATCCTGTTGGTTGTTATAATCTGGGCTAGAGGGAGCATGTAGATATTAAATAAGAGGGGCCCCAGGATGGAGCCCTGGGGCACCCCACATGTGATTTCTGTTCGTTCTGATGAAAAGTTTCCTATTGAAACAAAGAAGTAGAAGCAACAATGCTCCTCTTAGTTTTTTCACACTTTTCCTATTCTGGGTTAATTTTGTTTAATAGATTATTATTTTATGGAATCTGCTGTATTTTTGTGCTATTTAGGTTAGATTGAAATCCTTTAAGGACCTGGTAAAAGCCAGATCATTTTTATTATAAAACTATAAAATTAAGGGTGGGGTGGGTGCACTTTTTTTAAAACCATAATTACAGTGAGGCAAAAAAGTACTTGGCAGCCACTCATCGTGCAAGTTTTCCCACATAAAAAGATGAGAGAGGAATGTAATTTTCATCATAGGTACACTTCAACTGTGAGAGACAGAATGTGAAAAATATTTCCAGGAAATCACATTGTATGAATTTTAAAGAATTTATTCATATAGTTGTGCAGAAAATAAGTATTTAGCACCTACAACCAAGCAAGAACGCTGGCCCTCACAGACCTGTTACTTCTTCTTTAAGAAGCTCTTTTTTCTTCTTTTTTTTCTTCTTTTTTTAAGAAGCTCTTCTATCCTCCATTCGTCACCTGTATTAATGGACCCTGTTTAAACTCGTTATCTGTATAAAAACACCTGTCCATAACCTCAAACAGTCGGACTCCAAACTCCACCATGGCCAAGACCAGAGAGCTGTCCAAGGACACCAGGGACAAGATTGTACACCTGCACAAGACCAGGATGAGCCGGCAAAATCCTGCAGTTGCTAAGCTAGCACATGCCCAGGACCATCCAAAGGTTTCCAGAGACCATCTGGATGATCCAGAGGAGGATTGAGTGAATGTCAAGTGGTCAGATGAGACCAAAATAGAACTCTTTGGTAGAAACGCCACTCGCCGTGTTTGGAGGGGGTAGAATGCTGAGTTGCATCCCAAGAACACCATACCCAATGTGAAGCATAGGGGTGGGAATATTATGCTTTGGGGCTGCTTTTCTGCAAAGGGGACAGGCCGACTGATCCATATTAAGGAAAGGATGAATGCGGCCATGTATTGTGAGAGTTTGGGCAAAAACCTCCTTCCATCAGTGAGAGCATTGAAGATGAAATGTTGCAGTATTTTCCAGCATGACAATGATCCCAAACACATCGCCCGGGCAATGAAGGCGTGGCTACGCTAAAAGCATTTCAAGGTTCTGGAGTGGGCTAGCCAAGGCTGGATTATCCAATGGGCATTATGGGCACAGGCCCAGGGGCCCATACCCACTCAATTCAATTCAAATTCAAAAATACTTTATTGATCCCAGAGGGAAATTAAGTGTTATAGCTCATATAGGGTATAGCTCATATAATTAATTCTTTAAGGAGTTGTAGATATTGATGGCTGTGGGCAGGAAGGATTTCCTGTAGCGGTCTGTATTGCAGCGAAACTGAAGAAGCCTCCAACTGAAGACGCTCTGTTGTTGTACGACTGTCTCATGAAGAGGATGCTCAGGGTTGTCCATAATTTTTTTGATTTTTTTTTTAAGAATTCTTCTTTGCATTATCATCTCCAGATTTTCCACAGTTGTCCCAAGAACAGAACCAGCCTTCTTTATCAGGTTGTTTAGCCTATTTAAATCCCTGGCTCTGATGCTGCTTCCCCAACAGATGACGGCTGAAGAGATTACACTCTCCACAACAGACTTGTAGAAGATCTCCAGCATCTTGCTGCAAACCTTGAAGGACCTAAGCTTCCGCAAGAAGTACAGTCTGCTCTGTCCCTTCTTGTAGATGGTTTCACTGTTGCGCCTCCAGTCCAGTCTGTTGTCAAGGTGAACTCCGAGGTATTTATACTCCTCAACCACCTCCACTTCTTCTCCAATGATGGAAACAGTTTTCGACTTATCCCTGTTTCTTCTGAAATCTACAATCATCTCCTTTGTTTTGTTCACATTCAAGGTGAGACGATTGTTTCCACACCATGTCACAAAGCGGTCCACCAGCTCTCTGTATTCAGCTTCTTGTCCATCTCTGATAGACCCGACAATTGCAGAGTCATCTGAGTATTTCTGCAGATGACAGGTCTCTGATTTGTACTGGAAGTCTGAGGTGTACAGAGTGAAAAGCAATGGTGAGAGTACGGTCCCCTGTGGTGCTCCTGTGCTGCTGACCACCTGGTTTGACACACAATTCTTCAGTCTCACAAACTGTGGTCTGTTGGTCAGGTAGTCATTGATCCAGGCGATTGTTGAGGGCTCCACCTGTGTCTTCAGGAGTTTCTGACAAAGCAAATCAGGCTGAATTGTGTTAAATGCACTGGAGAAATCAAAGAACATGATCCTCACAGTACTGCCTGCTTTGTCCAGATGACAGTGGGTTGGTTGAAGTAGGTGGATGATGGCATCTTCAACTCCAACTCCACAGCGATAACAGAACTGCAGTGGGTCCTGATACGTTCTTGTTTGCTTACTCAGGGGTGCCAACAGGAGTCTCTCCAGGACGTTCATGATGTGGGATGTCAGGGCAACAGGTCTATAGTCATTGATGACTGATGGGTGAGTTCTTTTGGGTACTGGAAAAGGCATGATTTCTTCCACAACACTGGAACCTTCTCCTGAGTTAGGCTAAGGTTGAAGAAGTGCTGCAGAATCCCACAGAGCTGCTCAGCACAGGCCTTCAGGACTCTGGGGCTGACACCATCTGGACCTGCAGTCTTGTTCCGGTTCAGTTTCTGCAGCTGCCTCTTCACCTGACTTTTGGAGACAGACAAGTGGGAGGGGAGGCAAAGGGGGTAGCAGCATTTCCTGACTTGGTTGAAGTCAAACTTGTGGAATTAGAAGAGTCCATGGCTGAGGTGAAGGATAAAACATCAGAGGTGTTACAGGAAAGCTGTTGATCAGAGGAGAGTGGGATGTCTGTTTGGCTGGCAACAGGAGAGGAGGATGCTAAGCTAGTTCCTGAACTGAACCTGTTGAAGAATATGTTCAGTTCATTGGCTCTGTCCAGACTTCCATTTATCCAATCCTTCCTGTCCTTAAAAGCTGTGATCTTTCTCATTCCTGACCAGACATCTCTGATATTGTTCCTCTGTAGTTTGTTCTCCAGCTTCTTCCTGTATGCCTCCTTGCTGTCTCTGATCTTGACCTTAAGTTGCTTCTGTATACCCCTTAGTAATTCCCTGTCTCCCTCCCTGAAGGCTCTTTTTTTCTTGTTTAGCTGTTCCTTCAGGTCACTGGTGATCCAGGGTATATTATTAGGGAAGCATCTCACTGTTCTGGTGGGGATGATGTTGTCCACACAGAAGTTTATATAGTCAGTCACACACTCAGTCATGGCATTGATGTCCTCTCCATGTGCTTGGCAAAGAGTCATCCAGTCTGTGGTTGCAAAACAACCCTGGAGGGCTTCTTCAGCTTCCTGTGACCATTTTCTCACGGTTCGTTTTGTCACAGGTTGCCTCTGAACAAGTGGTTTATATTCTGAACAGAGAAAAACAAGATTGTGATCTGATTGTCCCAGAGGAGGTCTTGGTTTGGACATGTATGAATCCTTTACATTTGCATAAAACAAATCCAAGGTCTTGTTTTCTCTTGTAGAGCAGCTGACAAACTGTTGAAATGTTGGAAGTGTAGTAGAGGGCGAGGCATGATTAAAATCACCAGATATTGCCACAAATGCATTGGGGTGCTGTGTCTGTAGCTTAGCAACAACGGAACTGATGACATCACATGCAGTGTCTGCAACGGCTGAAGGTGGAATGTAAACAACTGCCAAAATTACACTGGTGAACTCTTTTGGTAAATAATATGGACGAAAACTCACTGCCAAGAGTTCGACATCTGGGCTGCAGAGACAACACTTCACAGTAACATGTCCTGGATGACACCATCTGTTGTTGAGAAACACTGGTACTCCACCACCTTTTCTTTTTCTGCTCGTCTTCAGATCTCTGTCTGCTCGTACAGTCAGGAAGCCTTGCAGAGAGACTTTGGAGTCGGGGATATGATCCAGCAGCCACGTCTCAGTAAAACACATAGCCAGAGTACCATGAATGCAGTGTTGAGTGTCGGCCAGAGTACTGGCTGAGAGTCGGGGGCCCACGACCAATGGGGAGCCCACCTCAGCAGTTTAGGGACGGAAAAAAATTGTCTTCAAATTTCAAATATGGCAGAGATCGGCGTTGGCGGAGGTAACCAATAAGATCCACACTATTTTCTTTTACTGTAACAATTCCTAAAGCACAATTGTGGAAACCATAGTAACATGCCGCGCCCCTACCCCAGCTGTCATTCCATCAATGGTTGTCTGGGTGGTGTCCTGCAAACGATGTGGGCTACATTGATAACTGGAGAACATTTTGGGGAAAACCTGGTCTGATCCGGAGAGACGGCATCCATCCCATTTTGGATGGAGCAGCTCTTCTTTCTAGGAATATGGCCGAATTTATTAGTCCTCCAAAACACTGACAACCCAGGGTCCAGACCAGGAAGCGGAGTCGTAGTTTAACCCACCTCTCTGCTGCTTCTGTACTATAGAAACAGTGTCTTGCCCACGGCCAAAATTAAATGGATTAAAAGTTAAGCCAACAAAAGCAAATTATGGAAATCTCATAAAAATAAATACAACTTTGACTGAACAGAAAAATAAATATATTAAATGTGGTTTATTAAACATAAGATCTCTCTCCTCAAAGACTTTGTTAGTAACTGACTTGATTTGTGATAATCACATTGATTTCCTTTGTCTCACAGAAACCTGGTTGCAGCAGGAGGATTATGTCAGTATAAATGAGTCAACTCCTTCCAGTCATTTAAATTTTTACCTTCCTAGAAATACTGGGCGAGGGGGAGGAGTTGCAACCATTTTCCGTTCTGATTTACTAATTAGTCCAAAACCAATTGATAACTATAGTTCTTTTGAACATCTAACCCTTAATTTTCCTCATCCAAGTTGCAAAACATTAAGACCATTTTTGTTTGTGGTTTTGTATCGTCCACCAGGCCCTTACTCTCAATTCTTGGATCAGATCTCAAATTTTTTATCTGATTTAGTATTAAATACTGATAGGGTTATTATAGTAAGGGAACTTCAATATTCATGTGAATACTGAAAGTGATAGCGTAAATGCAGCCTTTAATGCTATTTTAGACTCAATTGGCTTTACTCAAAAAGTACAGGGATCGACCCACTCGGGTAAACACACTTTGGACCTTGTACTGACATACGGTATTGAGTGTGAGGAAATAACAGTCCACCCACATAACCCGGTCCTGTCTGATCACTTCTTAATAACTTTTGAATTTACTTTAACTGACCATCTTAAATCTGAAAGAAAATTTCATTATTGTAGAGCTTTATCAGACAATGCTGTAACAATTTTTAAAGAGTCTGTTCCATTCTTACTTTCCTCAGTGTCTCAGAGTAACACAGTGGATGGCAGCAATTCTATCTCTAACCCTTCAGAAATTGATGGTCTGGTTCACAGCGTTACGTCCTCATTGCGTTTGGCATTAGATAGAGTAGCCCCCTTAAAAAAAGAAAGTGGCTAGCCATAGGAGGCTAACTCCTTGGTTGAACGCTGAGTTGCGTACTTTAAAGCAGAATACTAGGAAGTTGGAGAGAAAATGGTGCTTTACACACCTAGAGGATTCCTATTTAACCTGGAATAACAGTCTACTGCTGTATAAAAAGACCCTTCGAGAAGTTAGAACAGCATATTTTTCATCATTAATAGAGGCGAATAAAAACAATCCTAGGTTTCTTTTTAGTATAGTTGCCAAACTTACACAGAGTCATAGCTCTGTTGAGCCAACTATTCCCCCAGCTCTTAGCAGTGATGATTTTATGGGATTCTTCATAAATAAAATTAATTCTATTAAAAATAAAATCATTGGCATCCTCCCAAACATGATTACTTCTTCCTCAGTAAATCAGGCAGTATCGGAAAGAACTGTAGAACCTCAGTTGTGCTTAGGCTGTTTTGATTCAGTCGAGCTTTCGGAATTATCAAAAATATTAGCCTCATCTAAACCTTCAACTTGTATGTTGGACCCAATTCCAACCAAATTATTTAAAGAAGTGTTCCATTTGGTTCCTGGCTCCATTTTGGATATGATGAATCTATCCTTAGTAAACGGATACGTACCACAGGAATTTAAAATGGCTGTAATTAAACCTTTACTCAAGAAACCTTCCCTTGATCAAGATGACTTAGGTAATTACAGACCTATATCTAACCTTCCTTTCTTATCCAAAGTCCTTGAGAAAATTGTTGCTAATCAAGTCTGTGAGCATCTAAACAGTAACGAGCTGTTTGAAGAGTTTCAGTCAGGTTTTAGAGCTCATCATAGCACTGAAACAGCACTGGTGAAGGTTACTAATGATATTCTCATGGCCTCAGATAATGGACTTGTGTCTGTTCTGGTTTTGTTATATCTCAGTGCTGCTTTTGACACACTCGATCATAATATTCTCTTAGAAAGGCTTGAACATGTTGCAGGGATCAAAGGAACAGCACTAGGCTGGTTTAAATCATATTTGTCTGATAGATTCCAGTTTGTTCATCTAAATGATCAATCTTCTTCACGCTCAAGGGTTACTTGTGGAGTTACACAGGGTTCTGTGCTTGGACCAATTCTTTTCACCATATATATGCTCCCAATTGGTAGAATCATTAGAGCGCATGGGATAAATTTCCACAACTATGCCGATGATACACAACTATATTTATCCACAAATCCTGATGAACCCAGTCAGTTAGGTAGATTACAGGCATGTCTGGAAGACATAAAAACATGGATGACCCTAAACTTTTTGCTTTTAAATTCTGACAAGACAGAAGTTGCTGTCTTTGGATCAGAAGTTCTTAAACAGAAACTGATTAGTCAATCACTTCATCTGGATGGCATTAAATTGGCCCCCAGTAATAACGTAAAGAACCTCGGCGTTGTTTTTGACCAAGACTTGACATTTAAATCCCATATTAAACAGGTTTCTAGGATTTCTTTCTTTCACCTCTGGAATATTGCTAAAGTTAGAAACATCCTGTCCAGGAGTGATGCTGAGAAACTAGTCCATGCATTTGTTACCTCAGGGCTGGACTACTGTAATTCTTTACTATCAGGTAGTCCACAAAATGCCATTAAAAGCCTTCAGTTGATCCAACATGTGGCAGCAAGAGTTCTGATGAATATTAAAAAGAGAGATCACATTTCTCCTGTTTTAGCTTTCCTTCATTGGCTCCCTGTTAAATCCAGAATAGAATTTAAGATCCTTCTTCTTACATACAAAGCCCTTAATAATCAAGCCCCATCATACATCAGAGATCTAATTGTTTCATATGTTCCTAACAGAGCACTTCGCTCTCAGACTGCAGGTTTACTTGTAGTTCCTAGGATTTCTAAAAGTAGAATGGGAGGCAGATATTTTAGTTATCAGGCTCCTCTCCTGTGGAACCAGCTCCCAGCTTTAGTCCGTGAGGCAGACACTCTGTTTACTTTTAAGGCCAGGCTTAAAACTTTCCTTTTTGATAAAGCTTATAGTTAGAGTGGCTAAGGTCATCCTGAGCTATCTCTGTAGTTATGCTGCTATAGGCTTAGACTGCTGGAGGACAGACTTACCAATTTTCTTCACTCTGCTACTTCCTTTTCTCCTACTACTCTCAAGTTGTATTACAGTACATTCTGTTATTTCGACTGTTAACTTTGTTTTCTCTCAGTGTTTTTCTCTCCATAAAAGATATACCTGGTCTGGTATCCTGCTTGGCTGCAATGCCCTGTTGGACGGGGGGCATCGACTGGGATGATGCTCCCAGTAACTGAGCATCCACTGTGTCCTGTTATCAACTTTTTACTTTCTGTAACATAGAAAGTTCTCTTATATCAGATCTTCTTTTCCTTCTGTGTTTCTGCTCTGTCTTCTCAAACCCCCAGACGGTCGTGGCAGATGGCCGCTCCTACTGAGCCTGGTTCTGTTGGAGGTTTCTTCCTGTTAAAGGGGAGTTTTTGCTTGCTCAGTATGAGGGATTGCTGAAGAATTGCTGTGGTTGGAAAGTCTGCATCAACGGGGCCCAACCTCACGACAATGGCTGACGCAATCTGCTGGGATTCCTTAAATAGGAAACTTTTTAACTGATTGGAATGTTTGTATAAATGTATTGAAATGACTTCTTGTTAAGTGCCTTGAGATGACATCTGTTGTGAATTGGCGCTATATAAATAAACTGAATTGAAATTGAATTGAAGTAGTGCTCACGGACAGTCACCGGACTGTGGGAGAGTAGTCTTAAGAGAATCTGAATGATTAAAAAAAGGCTGTTTCTATAAGCAAAAGAGATGAAGATGAGAAGAAGACGTGTTAATTAAGAACTCTATCATCCACTGACATGTTCTTTGTAAAACGTAAGGTGGAAAATCAGGACAAAGAAGATGGTGAGCAGATTGTTAGCTGCACAGCGTGAGTGTAGCCGTGGCAGCAGCAGCTCAGACTGGGTTTGTCCGGTTTGTAACACAGTTAATGAAAATACTTTGGTGTTATTATCGATGGTGGAGCTTCTGCTTTTCATAATCGGGCGACCAGATATCCATCTTCGTCCCCTGGCGGGGTTTGGGCGGTAAAGTGGTAAAGGGCCAAAATACCAGCTACAGCATGTGCAAACCTGTTGAAGACCAACAGGAAACATTTGACCGCTGTCATTGCCAACCAAGCTTACTTTACAAAGAATTGAAATGAACTTTTGTTATTGGCAAAACATTCTTTAAAATTCATACAATGTGATTTCCTGGAATTTTTTTTCCACATTCTGTCTCTCACAGTTGAAGTGTACCTATGATGAAGATTACAGACCTTTCTCATCTTTTTAAGTGGGAAAACTTATCGGCACAATCGGTGGCGGCCAAATACTTTTTTGCCCCACTGTCTATGAAGATTTTGGATTTGCAAGTTGTTTGACATAATCTTTTATTTTCTGTCGTTGCTTGACACATAAGCAACATTTTCTCAGAAATGTGGTTATAGCTCACCTGATTAGTGAAGATATTTGAGTTTGCATCAAACATGATATAAATCATCCCAGCTGTGTCTGTTATCATAAATAATGAGAGTTGCATAAATGAATCTGAGTCGTTATGCCTGAACGTCTCACCAGCTTCAGCTTGTTTTACTAAACTGTAGCTACACATTAATTATGGCAGAGCAGCAGTAATCTTCCTACTTCTTCAGCTGTACAGTATGTCAAAGCCGTAGCAATGTGATCTTCAGGCCTCAGCCGTTGTTGTATTCATCATTAGTCATGCTCAAAAAGGCATCCCACCGCATGTCTTCTCACCTGCAGGCTTGTAAGGTTAGAGACCCTTGACTTTTCAAGCAAATCCTCCATGTGATCACCTGGAGCATAAGTCAAGCTCAGATGAATGACGCCTTTGCAGAATGCTACACACCATCTAATTGTGATGGGTTTCGAATTCGAAGATTTAGGCAAATTTTAGACAGAAGCACCTGAATGTTTTACACATGTTTTAAGAGTGCACAGTCTTGATCAGTGCTACAAACTTTGGGCTTTTGTTACACTTTTGTTGCAGTTTTTTCTACTTGTTTTCTATGCGGGCTTTGTACCTCACTGTAAGGGAATATTAAGCAGTGTGTCTTTGAAAATGAGAAATTGGAGGACTAAATTGAACATGAGAGCTACAAGCCGCATATGAGGGATATATGAATGGGGTGGGAGCAAACCCCTGACCAAAAATGACCTAAAAGACGAGGTGCATCACCCAGTTTACAACTAGTTATTTGCAGAGTTGTCTGTCTGTTGACATAATGCTGGTTCATACCTAGCTTTTGGGGGATTTTTCACTATTAATACAGAGTTCAGAGGCTTAACAAACAAAACAAAAACATTTCTCTAGAAGCAATCCGATGATGAAATGGAAATCAGAGCAAAGACAGCAAAGATCTTGAAGTATGAAAAATCTTCATAAATCCTGGAGAACTATTAATCTCATAAACATGTGATTTCAAGCAACAGAAAACATTGATGGCTGAATACTTTTGCTCTTAATTGTACCTCCTATTGAACTTTACCTGTTTAAAGCTGCCAGAGTCACACCAGACCTGTAATTTTATGCCATATGTGAAGTTCTTGGGTTTTTATCCTTGAGACGTCTTTTTTTTTGCTCCTTGCTCCTTTAATGTATATCCAGCTGGTCGGGTCTGTGGGCAATCTGATCCTCTCAGTCACATTAATAAGATTAGGCTGCAAAAGCAACCCTCTTTACATCCTTCTGTCTCTCAGCAGAATGGACCTTATTGTAAGTTCGCAGTGCTTCACAAAAGTATTTATACACCTGGATATTCCTTGCATTTTTTGTCATCGACCAACACAAATTAGTGCTTAATTCTGAACTAAAAGGAAATTGATAAAAAATTTTATGAAAATATTTTGTAAGTAAAATCTTGAAAGTGCCAGCCCTTTTTAATAAGAGACCCCTAAATACAACCCAGTGCAATCAGCGACCTTTAGAAGTCCCCAGTCAGTAAATAGAGTCCACATGTGGAGTAATTGAACCCCGAAATGAATCCATCTGTTCTGTGAAGGCCTCAGAGGCTTGTTAGAGATCATTAGTGAACAAACAGCGTCATGAAGAACAAGGAACACACAAGTCAGGCAGAAAGCTGTAGAAAAGTTTACAGCAGAGTTAGGTTAGAAAACAATATTCCCAATTTTGAGCACCTAATGGGACACCGCAACCACTGGGATGTCCATTTAAACTGTCAGGCTGATCAAGGAGAGCCAAGAGACACATTCAACTCTGGAGGAGCTGCAGAGATCCACAGCTCAGGTTGGGAGAATCTGCTGACAAGGCAACCCTTAATTTTGCACTCCACAAATCTGGTCTTTGTGGAAGAATGGTAAGCAGGCAGCAATTGTTGAAAGAAAGCTCAAAGAAGAACCATTTAAAGTTTGCCATAAGATACGAAGGAGACAGAGCAAACATACGTTAGAGCGGCTCTCCCCATATTAAATCAAAATAAACTTTTTTTGGCTTCATTCCAAAAGCCATGAGTGGAGAAAACACATTACAACCTCTCCCTGAACACACCATGCCTACAGTGACATTAGGTGGTGGCAGCATCATGCTCTGGGAATATATTTCTTCAAAGAGCTGGTCAGGGTTGAAATTAGGATGAATGGAGGTAAATACAGGAAAATCGCTGGGAGGCTGAACTAGACTTGAGACTGGGTTTGAAGGTTCACCTCCCAGCGAGACAGAAACCCTGAAAATACACCCAGAGCTACAGTGGAACAGTATTCATCAAAGCATAATCATGTGATAAGATGGCCCAGTTAAAGCCCAGACCTAAATCCAATGGAAGATTTTTGGCAAGAACTGACGTTCACGGACACTCTTCGTCCGATCTATCTGAGCTTGAGATGGTTTGCAAAGAAAAATGTGCAAAATCATTTAGTTTCCAGATGTGCAGATCTTTTAGAGGTATACCCCAAAAGACTTTTAGCTGCAATTGCAGTGAAAGGGGGTTTCACAAACTATAGACCTAGGGGACCGGACAGAAATACACAGTGGCAAGTATTCTTGTGTTGGTCTATAAGATCAAATACCAATAAAATATAGAGAAGTTCTTTTGTAGCAAAATCTGAAAAAGTTCAAGCGTTATGAATAATTCTGCAGGACACAAATATAAACTATATTGAAAAATATGTAAAATAATGTAATAATAAATTAGTCTCACTCTCAAAATGAGATAAACAGTAGATTTTTCATCATTTTTAAATTGTCTTTAATACAGGTAAATGAGAGTGAATCACTTGATAGAGAATTAAAAACGAGACAAAAATGTGAGCTTTGTGTAAATAAAAACCTCAGATATGTTTTGAAATGTTATTTTTTTTACATTATGAAACCATTTCTCCTCCAATCTCTCTGCTCATTGATCTGTTTAACCTGTGCAGGTTCAACATAATGCACTTTTAGTTTACAACGTTTCATTACGAATTACAGACAGATTAGAAAATAATTTAAGGTAAAATGACAGAGACAGATGTCCTGTTTAGACTTATCTGATCCGCCAGAATGAGCAACATGAATGTGATTAAGTGGTTGTGATTTATGGGGGTCAGTTTTTAGGACCTCAGAGTCTGCTTTTAATTGCATCCTCCTTAATAACCAATTGAGAGTCACACCTTCGCTGATGGAGAGGATCATTCAGGAGACCACAGGCTCAGCTGCTGATGCTCTCTGAGCAGGAAGTGATCCATCTTTATCCTGGGCTTCTTCTGACATATCTTAATCTGAGGTGGGGGGCAGATGGTGCTTCCTCTGCCCAACAGAAAGTGAATTGAGTTACTGCTGACCCATCAGGTCCCCCACCATGCTTCAAACGTGATCATCTTCACCAGTAGCTATTAGTTTCAGTAGCAATTAGTCAGTCCCTGATTAGTGGCAGGGAGTTATGGGGAGAGGCCCATCTGTTGGGAGCCAGATCTGAGGCGCGTTTACTGCCGTTCCCCCTGCAGTTTGTCTCGGTTATAGATTATCACACAAAGGATTATTATATATCCACTACACTCGTTGTACAGTTAGATTTTATACCTATTTATCAGACAGGGGCAAGAAATCGGTTTAGATGACGTATTTTTGTTGACCATCTGTTTAAATTGTGCTCACTTTATGATACGAGTCAAAAAAAAAAACAACTGACCTTCAAAGCGAAGAAGCTTTGCATGTTTTGCCTGTAAAAATCGTTTTTAATCCTCAGTGAGTGGACGTCTGAGGAGAGATTTGTCTTGACTTTCCAGAGACTGAAAGTCACGCTGTTTGATATTTCTCCAGAGACATTTTGTCGTCATGTATGACCATCTTGATCTCATAACGTGACAGATGCCGAACAGGACGCCGGTTGCTCGTAGGCTCAAAATCTGCAGCACTTATTTGTATGATTAATAACGGCACCAAAGCTACAGTCCTCCATCTGTTGCAGTTTGGTCACAAAAGGAAAAACACACTGACTATACTCTAGTATTTTCTAATGCGATGGTACATTTTGAGACTTTTGTGAATATGTAGAAACCTCAGCTGTTGGTTTGCTTGAGTTTTTCTTTGTAAATCAATTAGTAAAATCGCTTCTCCTCATGAAAGGTTGAGATCTGTTTGTATTTTGGGTGGCATGTGTGGTTATATCTGGTGAGTCAGAGCCATTTGTTTGCTCTCCCACACGGGACGGGGTGGAGGGTGGGAGTCAGCGCTTGGTGAGGACATTGAAAAGAGACGCTCACACAGAGAAGATCCCACATGGAAAGGAGCTGCCATAGAGTGTCCACCTCTCACAGACTAGCTGCTAGGAAACAGGAACTGGAAGAGTCTTTTTAGAGTCAGCTGATCAGAAGTTTGGATGGACGGCATCAACACACTGAATGGGACTAACTGGTCATGATTCTCACAGAAGGTAACCGAGAAATCCAACTTAGACTGGAGGCTTAAACAGTAATTACCTGAGGAGGTGATGGTCTTTAGAAGATAAATGCTATGTTTGCGTCTTAATTATGCGTTTATGCTGTTTATGTCCGTATAGTGCTGTCAACTAATTTTATTATCTTACAAAATTTGTTACTGTACGTGTGGTGACCAAGAAGTGGAGATATTTTCCACTTAGATTAGTTATTCCAACTAATCAGGCTTTTCCAGACCAATACCATAACCTGGTTTTCTTTCACGTCTGACCTGCCAGTTTAGTTTTTTTGCGCTTCGGACTGTAACCATTCTATAAAAGATAAATAAAATAAGCTGTATTTAAAAAAAAAGATGCAGTAGTAGTAAATGTAAAAATATGAGTGGGTTAAGAGATTATTCCTATTTATGAATTAAGACGTTTTCCCCTAACCTTTTATCTATTTTTATTTAACTCAGGAAAGTGCAAGTCGATCAATGCTTACTGAAAATGTTGGAGTTTTACTTTTGAACCTTTTAACGAACAGGGAAAGAATATTCCGATGTTACTTTTGATCTTCCATGCAACGATCAGAGTCGATTAAGGTAAGATTGACCAAATCCAATCTGTAAACAAACTGTAGTTATTTCCTGCAATGCTAGATATTACATGCACCAAATATTTAGATTTAATTTTATAAAAAAAAACATATCCTGTTTTTTTTCATGTTAAATCTGACTAATTTTTGCCTGTTGTAGGTCAGTTAGGATTACTGAAATTATTTATTTTTGCTGAATGTTAGATTAATGAGAATAATAATAAAGAAATCTTACTTTAAAGTAACGTTAATTAAAAATTTGTTTACTGTACCTTTTTAAAATAATTTGGGAAAGCACAGATGAGGTTGTCATAGCTTTGTAAGCTGCTTATTGGTTAAACCAAAGCATTTCAGTTAATTTGAGGCACACCTGTGAATGTTTAAGGCAGGAACTCCCAACACACTGCTTCCTTATGTGACATCATGGAAGAAATTAATTAAATTAAACATTGTGGACATCCACATGTCTGGGTACAAGTCATCCCTGGGTATGATTTCCAAATGCCTGAAGGTGCTACGTTCATCTGTGGAAGTATAAACGGCAAGGTGTACAGAAAGAAGAGTGTTTCTGTGTCCCAGAGATGAAAATGTATTGGTGA
The DNA here is from genome assembly GCA_963556495.2 of Valencia hispanica. Lineage (NCBI taxonomy): Eukaryota > Metazoa > Chordata > Actinopteri > Cyprinodontiformes > Valenciidae > Valencia > Valencia hispanica. The sequence continues at coordinate 43,806,708 of OY747709.1, forward strand.
AATTGTGTATCTCAACCCCAGAACAAAAACAAACAACCTTGTGAAAATGTTGGCTAAAGCTGGTAAGAGAGTGTTGTTATCCACAGTGAAACAGGTCCTGTACTGACATGGGCTAAAGGAGTAGAAGTTTAGTCTGATTTATTGTCCGAAAGGGAGAATTTTGTCTTTTTTATGAGTTGTATGTAAACATCTAGTTTCAGCTGTTAAGCTTCAAAATGTGCACAGGCCTAGTTTATGCTTCTCCGTCAGCAAGTTTGCACCCACACCCACACACACGTATTGACGTAGACGTTTATCTCTTAAACTTCTCTTGGTGTGTCAGTGTTGCAAACCAATTCCCCACCATGACAGCAGGGGGTGCAGACCTTTTCTGGCGGGTCTGCCAACCCTTGCAGTGACATCTCTGGACGAGTTTATTTACTTGAGCTTGTAAATGCACATCCACTCAAGGAGCAATGGCCAACAGAAAGCGAGTTTTGATTGAGCTGGAACACTTCTTACTAGAAGTGCAGCTCATTGAATACTTTAAAAATGCAAGTATACAAACAAACACAGTGGTCTGTTTTGTTGTTCTCTACACCTCCTGGTGTTCAAAATTGCCAAAAGACCTTATTAGGTAAACTGGCCTTGCAATATAAACATCTAGTGCCCAAAAGCTGCTGATCTGGGGCTGATGTTAGGCTGACCAATCAAAGACGTAGGCTCTCAGTTGAGTTCAACGTTAAAAAAATTGGCCTCTACACCCTGGAGCCTTGCGTGCCGGTCGGAGAGCCCTTGTGTCAATGGTTAATGGTGCTGTGTGTCTGCACCTCTGCAGACGGAGAAGTATAAACTAGGCTTAAGCGCTACACCATGTGACCCAATGGTAATATTAGTTAATCTAATGCGACATTATGCAGATGGTGGGCTTCACTCACCTCAGCATATCAAAGGCTTGGATTGGCTGCCACACCAGAGGAGTTTCCTGATTGTTTCAGATAATTAATTTAACCCTTTGGGGCACACACAGACTGTGTGTGAAACATGGGAGGTTTCTGCCCAAAAAGGTAAAAAAAAAAAAAGATTGTGGCATCAAAGTAAAAAGCTACTTACTCAGTCCTAAACTAATACCACACTGTACATTTTTAGATTCTTTATCCAATATACAGAACTGGGGCACATTGTAAACAACTTGATTTTTCATAAAATGGACTTAATTCCCACAGACCCACTACAACATATTTTTAGGTATGCCAACAAACGTGGCAAGGGGAGTAGCTTTATGTGGTATTCTGTTTGAAGACCATGTAAGGAAGTACTGTTTTGGCAGTTTCTTTACTTAATCACCTAGGTAATTCCTCTTAGCTACACAATCTAATACGATGCCTCTATATTTTATGCATTCAAACATTAAAAGAAACCTCTTCACAAATAGAGGTTGTACATCTATTGATGTGCAAAAGATTTATTAAGAGCCAAACTTTCTGAAGTGCAAATACAGTGGACTCCTGGTATTTGACTTCAGGGGACCTTTTGGTTATTTTTACCGGACCTGGTAGCTCTCTGAGACATTGCATTCAATGATTGGACAAAGATGGCATTTTTGACTTTCCACCTGGCCCCTGGTTAGGGTTATCAGGATGAAAAAGATTATTGTAACCGCTCAATCTCCACAACTAAGGAACAAAGTCCAACTGGTGTTATCGTAATGTTTGATCTCTTAGCAGTTTGGTTATACTTGGAAAACTTCCAGGCTCTTTTCTAAGGTACTGTTGGACTCAGGTGATGGTTGGCACCTGCTGCTCTTCAGTTACTGTGTGTGGGAATGCTGCTGGGGCAGCTGGCTGAGACATGTAGCTGCCATCTGTACCAATTCTTTAGCTGATCCCTTCCCAACAGCATGTGTAAGCACTGTGCTCCTTCCTCCCTTTTTGCTTACTCAGGCGCTGATACAGCTGTGACCGCATTGGTTTCAACAATTCAAGGTTCTGATTCAATTCAGTTTATTTATATAGCGCCGATTCACAACAAATGTCAGCTGAAGGCACTTTACAAGAGAAGTCATCCCTACCTTACGAGCATATACTGTAGTGTCACAGGAAAACCTAACCGTGGGATCCCATATTAATATCTCTGGGTAAAGCTTTCCCAACTTCTCAGTAATTCGATTGTGGAAAATAGAGAAGTGCATTCACACTGACATCCAGTTCCTACCAGCAGTCACTAGCATCTCATTGTAAATAAATTCATTGATTAGAGGAGTGATAATCTGCTGTTGACCAGTGGTTGTGTGTTTGGGTACACAAGCTTTTTGGTTCCTTGGGGGTTGGGTGCTCGAGTAAAGCAGCTTTGTGCCGTACGAACTTGAGCCACAAGTACCAGCTGGCAAGCTGTTATGCAATCACAACAGAAACGTAAAGTAAAAGCTGCGTATGGACTCATTGCCACACCCACGCTTCGCTTCCAGCCCTGGGCGCTTTATTCTGACTCCACCTGTCCCACACACACAACACCCTCCTCCAGATTGAATGTGGTGTAGTCTGAGGACAAGATGGTTGCAATACGAGGCAGAGGGAGATTAGTGCTCCCTTCTTCACCTCCCTCTCCCAACTGTCCCAGATTGGCACCCGGGCTTATGTTAGTGACCTGGTTTTGCTGCTTGCTTGCCAGAGATGTGCTGGTCCTGATGCAGACGCTGCAAGATGTCAGGGTTAGGAGGGCATGAACTCGTTGGAGGTTGCTGTAAATTATCTGGATATTGTGTTCTGTTGAGATTTTTGCTTATCACGCGGGCACAACAGTTGTGTCTAACTAACAGCGGGAGGTCTAGTTTAGTCAGCCTGAAAAAATGCTTGTGGGCTGCTTTGTGACGTAATGTCTCCCGCTTGGTGCCTTCGTGAATTATACGGTTGAAAGCAGTGGGAGTGACATATGACTGTGATGAGGAGCTGTTATTACTTACAGAGTCCTTTTGTTTGGCTCTGTTTTAGCAACTGAGAGTAAAGCTTCACCTTTAGCACTGTTACTTTGTTCCGGCCTGAACAAATGCAGCCCCTTGCAAAAGCATTCACACCCCTTGACATTATAGTATTTTTGTTTGCTACTACTACAAACTTTAATGTATTTTAATTAGATTTTAGGTTTAAAAAAACAACAAAACAATATAAAGTTGCACATATTTGTGAAGTTTAAGGAAAAGGATAGTTTTAAACATTTTTTACAAACAAAAATCTGAAAGATTCAGCATTTATCTGTATTCATACCTCTTTATTCTGGTTCTCCTAGTGCAGCAAATGCTCTTTAGAAGTCAGATAATTACTAAATTATAGTCTATCTATGTACAATTTGATCTCAGTATAAAACAAGTTTTTTTATGAAGGCCTGTGAGGTTTGGTAGATAATATTAGGGGAAAGAAAACAGCACCCCAAAGACCAAAGAACCCACCAGACAGGTCAGGGATACAGCTGTGTACAAGTCTAAAGCAGAGTTACGTTATACAACAATAACACAAATTTTGAATCAGTCATGCAAAATATGAAGGGAGAGAAAGGCACAACAGAAAATTCACCAATAACTGACAGATTACTTTAACTGAGAGTCTAAACAATAAGAGTAGGAGACAAGTCCCCCATTGTACCTCTGGATGAGCTGCAGAGTTCCTCCAGAATAAAAGAAAAGTATTAAAATTACACATTACTCTGAACTGGACGTCAGAAATACTGTTTTATTGCTCTTTCTGTTTTTCCTGAGAGGAAAATTACTGAAAAATGTGTAAATGTAAATGTCATGAGTTCAGACCTTTGCTTCTTAAACTCCAGTGCACCTGGAGAAGCCAAATTTGATGTTAAATGAAACGTTTGAGATCCGATCAGTTTTCGCTTTAGCTGTAAATCAGTTCTGAACCCCCGAGGAGGGGGTGACGCCTGAAACCGTCTCCGTCTCCACAGGAAGATCTGTGTGCACTGCAAGTGTGTGCGAGAGGAGCATGCAGTGCGATCAGTGCCAGGGCAGCTGGAAAAGATGATGACGAAGCTGGTGTCGGACTTCCAGAGACACTCCATCTCTGACGACGACTCGGGATGCGCCTCTGAGGAGTATGCTTGGGTCCCACCTGGGCTCAAGCCTGAACAGGTCAGAGACGGGCTGCTGAACAGCACCAGAGTCATGATACAAATTAAACTTTCACACTAACAAAAGAGGCTCTGTTTCACTTGGACATGTTCATGCAGACTCAAACAATTTGATAGTCAGTAATTGAGTAAATTGCTTTGTAACTGGATAAATTGCTGCTCGTAGTCTCTAATTTCTGCCTTTCTGTGAACGTACGTGTCCCCTGATGCAGGTGTACCAGTATTTTAGCTGCTTACCAGAAGACCGGGTGCCTTATGTGAACAGTCCAGGAGAGAGATACAGAATCAAACAGCTGCTGCACCAGCTTCCAGCCCACGATAGTGAGGTAACATGACTCCAGCCTTCTCTTAGAGGGAAAAGATTATCACTTCTTCATCATTGAAATAGATGGGTACAGAGTTACAGATGCATCTTTGATGCATTTTGGAAAAACATTTGTTTCCAAACTTTATTCCCCGTCTCCATCCATCCATCCATCCATCCATCCCCTCTCTGGGGTTTTGCAGTTTTCATATCTAAACCCTAATCACTTTATAAATATCAGAAATGTTGTTTTCAAACTATCACAATAGGCCAAAACAACACAGACAACTGAGTCTGTGAAACGAAATTTTTTTTACATAAAATGTGTCTGAGGAGAAACCTGTACTTTTATAACAATAATCTGTGTTTTCTTGCAGCCTCAGTACTGCAACTCTTTGGATGAGGAGGAGAAAAAAGAGCTGCGTCTGTTCAGCCAGCAGAGAAAACGAGATAATTTGGGTAGAGGCGTCGTGAGACCTTTCCCTGTTACCATGACCGGAGCCATCTGCCAGCAGGTGCAGAATATTTATGTCACAGTTTTTTTTCAAATGATCATATTTCATAATGAGAGCAATATAACGCTCATATTTTCCCTCTCTAGCATTAATGCACACATGTGAAGGCTTATTAGAATGTATTAGAGCGTTGTAGGCTGACGTTAGGTGCAGCTGCATGTAGGTACAGGTATTGCTTGGAGGCTCCCAGAGTTAAGGATCACAGGGCTGTAGAAGCAAATTACTGAGTTTTCATCACTTGTTAAAGGATACACCACCTCACTTCCTTCCCTTTGCACCACACCCCGACCCAACCACATCTATTTTCCAGTGTGGCAGACAGATCTGCGGCGGAGACATAGCTGTGTTTGCCAGTCGGGCAGGTCACGGCAGCTGCTGGCACCCCCAGTGTTTCCAGTGCTCGTCGTGCAGCGAGCTGCTGGTCGACCTGATCTACTTCTTCCAGGACGGACAGATCTACTGCGGTCGGCACCACGCTGAGAGGCTGAAGCCCCGCTGCCAGGCCTGCGACGAGGTGACTGCCCCACCAGAACATTTTTCTTTCTTTTACTGTACCGCTGCTCTGCTCTACTCTTTGTGTTTGGGAGTCAGGAGCCTGAAAATGAAGAAACATTCTGTAATGTGCCCATTATTCATTTTAAACATTTGAAAGCGTGAGACAAAATCTGTCGTCTGATAGGTTTTGATAAACGGATTCGATTTTTGTTTTCATCCATCTCCATTTTAATCATAAATGTAATTCACTAACCTAATCTCTGTTTATTTTTTGGAAATCTATTCATAGGTTTTTCTGTTAGTCTCTTTCTTTTTTTGCCTGGCCTCTCGCTGTGATTTGAGAGATTAGTTGAGCTTGTTTATTATCTGACCCACAGGGGTTCTTTAGGCTAAGCTCTCAACAAGGGGGCAGCGGGTTGCAATCCATTTCTCTTTTTTATTTACCCAAATTGTAAGTATTTGTTTGTCTACATCCGTGTCCATAGCTTGACTTCCCTTGCTCTTTACTCTAGATTATTCTGGCAGACGAGTGTACGGAGGCAGAGGGACGGTACTGGCACATGAAGCACTTCTGCTGCTTTGAGTGTGAGGCAGCACTGGGTGGTCAGCGCTACATCATGAGAGAGAGCAGACCGTACTGCTGCTCCTGCTATGAATCCCTGTATGCAGAGTACTGCGATACCTGCGGAGAGGCAATAGGTACCAATTGCTGCTTTGCTGATTTGAACTGCAGTTTGCTATTTTTTTCCTTCCCTGTCTTCATTTTAAACAATACATTTGAACCTGTGTCCTTAAACCATTCCATATAGTTTTATTTGTTATGGTGATATTTTTAAATAGGCTGAAGAGATCGTTTTAAAAAGAAAAAGCTCAAATCTCTTGTGTACTTTGTGTATTATTGTCTGAAAACCTTTTTTCTACCTTATTTTGATTCTGATCCTACTTTGCGTCAGTTGGCTCAATTATAAGCTCTGATCACACCAGAATAGCTCTAATCAATCTACTGCTGGTGGATATTATTTATGAGTCGCAGGATCACAATGCCAAACAAAAAGTACTCATTCAAACTCCACAAGAAAATAGTAGTCAATGCTTCAAATAATCACCAAAACGTCCCTTGTCAGGTATCGACCAAAGCCAGATGACGTACGAGGGTCAGCACTGGCACGCGGTGGAGACGTGTTTCTGTTGCGCCCGCTGTCGGCTGCCTCTGCTCGGCCGACCCTTCCTCCCCCGTGGGGGGCTCATCTTCTGCTCCAGGTCCTGCTCGCTCGGTGAGGATCCCACTAACTCGGACTGCTGTGACTCGGCGCTGCAGAGCAGATCTCCCCATCACAGCAGGCGGTGGGCGACGCCAGAGAGGCTGCACTGTGGTTCCCCTCTGCAGCCACTAGAGGGCATCAAACATACTCCTGCACAGGATTGCATTCATACTGCAGTGGAAAATAGAGGTGAATTTGAGTGACTGGGCATTAAAGCATGAGAGGATGAGGTTGGTGTCTTTTTTTGGGTGGGTTTGTTCAATATTTATGTGATCTGTTTATGTCAGGGCTTCACTGCAGCGCGCCAGTTCAGAATGGGGTTCCATCACACTGTGGCCATCCTCATCCGAGAGGCTCCTACTCACCTCTGCCCCACATTCATCTAGGAAACGGCCTGGGACCGGCCTGGCCCAGCGACGTTCCACATTACAGTCTGCTGCCAGGGGACAGTAGTGTCAAACCCCCAGGCACTGGTTTTCAGTTGCAGGAGGAGCTGAATGGAAATACTGGACTAACTGGTCGTAATTCAAGAGGGACCTCCACCAACAAAGACTGCAGGAACTGGGTGGAAAAGACGAATCAGGCAATGCAAGGTAACCCCCGTACGGTACAAGGGGGAAAGTATTTGGCCACTTCCCAGGAGTCGCTGGTCTGCCAAAATTAGCTCTCCCTGCATTTAAGAAGGCATACACATCTAAAGCCCTGCATAAACCCAAGAGTCATCCAAGTCCTTTATATAATTTTAGTAAATACCCCTATCTACACTGAACTTATACGTTTAGGTCACATTTTCTGAATCAACAGTTAGAAAGAGACTGCTGGGGCTGCTTTGCTGCTTTAGGACCTGGATGATGTAACTTTCTGCTCTTTATCAGAATATCTGGCCAGGAGGATGTCCAGCCATCAGCTTGTGAAGTAATGATGAAGCTCACTTGGGTTATACAGCAGGGCAATGATCCAAAGGAGACCAGCAAATCCACCTCTGAATGGCTCAAAATAAGGTTTTGGAGTGGCCTAGTCAAAGTCCAATCTGGAATCTGATTTAGATGCTGCGGCATGACCTTAAACTGGCTTTTGATGCTCAAAATGTCTCCAGTGTGGCTGAATTAAAACAATTCTGCAAACTAGAGTGACTGATAATGCCCTGAAAAGAATAACCTGTTTTTAAAAAGAGGAGATGTAACGTCTCTTTACTTTTGTTCATTCTGATTATTCCGTCTTTTCTCCTCAGACACGCCTCCCCCCTCATCAAACAGCTCCCCCATCCTCCCACCTCCTCTGCCCATTAAGTCCCGGGACCTGATGCCGCAGGATTCAGCCCCTCCGTCCCCGTCCCAACGGAACGACCAGCCCCCTGAGTCTCCTCCTCCGCTGACACGCAGCAGCCAAGCTAGAGTCAGCTTCAGGGAACCAATCAGCAGCAGCTACTCTGTAGAAGACTACGAAGAGGAGGAGGAGGAGGAGGATGAAAATGAGGAGGAGAGGCTTCAAGTTAGTGTGGAAAACAAGCAGGGCGATGATGATGATGGCGAGGAGGGGTTTTTTGGAAGAAGGTTGCATCTTCAGAAAGGCATCCCACCACAGATTGATCTATTGGGTGAGCAGAATCCCTTAATGGTACTTTGTGCTCAGTGAGTCCAGTTGGCTCTGTTTAAATGTCACTTTTTTCCCCAATTAGATGGCTCTTCGTATCATCACCATCACCTGAAGCGTGGATGGGGCCGCTCCCGTACCTCCTCCCACCCCGTGCTCCATCCAGGTTCAGAGAGGCACCTCCGAAGCTCCCGGCCCGAAAGACCCCGACTGGACACTCTGGATCTGAGGGGTGAGAAAGGGAGAGACGGACGCAGCTCCTGCAGCATCCCCTCCCTGAGCCTCCAGCAGGGACCCTACAAACACGAGGAGTCCTGCTCCACCTGCTCCTCGTCCTCAGAGGAAGAGGAAGAGGGCTTCTTTCTGGGACAGCGGATCCCTCTGCCCCCGCAGCTTCGACAGCAGCAGCCCGAGGAGGGCCAAGCCAGGAGGGCAGTGGAGGAACTGCAGGTGCAGAGAGACCAGGGCCTGAGAGGCAGCATACGGAGGAGAAGAGCTCTCAGTCAGAGTGCAAAGGACAAAGATAAAAACTGTGCCGTCTCCTGAGTGCTAATAGCCCAGTTGTGCCCAGAAGGAGGTGTTCATCATTATTGCTCTGGTTTCTGGTGGTGATGTTGTGTCAAACTGCACCCTAACACTGAGGGAAGCACATTATACCTCAAAATGAGTCTCTACTATACCTCATGTCTGAGGTGTTGGTCTTTAGGTGACTCAGAGATATTACATACATACAGTGCTAAATCCTTTAAATAAATTAATATCTAATTGAAGCTGCATATTCTCAAACTAAAATATTTAGGGGAAAAAACGCAGTTTTAAATTTCACTGACTCCTAACCCCCCCTGCACCCCACCCACGAATACCGGGGGGTCCACCGTGAATTCGTTACACCCCTGTTTAACCTATTTAATTGGTATGTCCAACCAGTAGTAAGGGTCACAGATTTCTCCTTGTGATTCTCAAGCTGGAAAGTCTGGGAACCTCTGGCCCAGCTCCTAGGTCCAGGTTTTCTTCTCTTCAGCCCCCCCCCCCCCATCTTTACAGGTTGTCTTACGGATCTAGGCCTAGGGACTGAGGCCCTATCCACACGTTTTTTTTCTAAAATGGGTTGTCGGTTTTATAAAACAGCCGCGTCCACACGGGAGCGTTTTCAGAAATGTTTCATCCACACGGAAACTCGGAGAACGACCCAAAGCGTTGTTTTTATTCCCTCAGACCTGTAAGTGGCGCTCGTATGGGACAGGCGAACAACAAAGGATGAGTGGATAAATAGTGCCGGGTACAGAAGATTTCTGAAAGTTGCTTATTGAGCTTCTGCTGCTGCTGCAACACGAACCACGAACTTGTAATCTGCCATTGTTGTTATGTATGACACGTTTGGGGTTATAGATCAGGTTAGAGGTTGGGCTAATACGTCAGCATTTTCACAAAAGACATTTTCCCTGTCGAGGTGAATACGCAGGGGTCAAGGCTTTCACTCTGTAATCTATAAGCTTTTGGAGTCCGCTAAAATGCCTTTTCCGTGTGGAAGCAGGGCAAAAACGGTTAAAAGGTTCGTTTTTAGACAAGTGGAAAGGTGGTCATTGAAGAAGGTTGGTTTAGCCAGATGTTCATTATTGCTTTCTAAGCTCAGTGACGACCCATATTTAGTTTTCTGGTATGGAACACTAGATATTTTTTATATTTATTCAAAATGTCTGCACAATTTCTAAAATTTCATGATATCATGAGCTTCAACAAGGTTCCAGGAACTTTCGGTTTTTCCACATTTATAATTCGTGTCGCACTGGTGACATCCAGTAGTGTTTGGGTTTGTGATGATTCGACAGGTAAGCCTTTTTCCTGTGTCACATCATATTTGACACCCCAAGGAAACAAAAAGTCATGAATTTTCTAAAAACTCAAAACATTTTTAGAGGGATTAACTGACCAATAACTGAGCCACCCATTAGATAACCATTAGCAACTCCACAACATGGCGGAACACTCGGGCTTGTGCTATTTGTGGACAGACATCCGCGTTACTCAAGAAAAAGGAGGTGAGGGAGAAACCGTTTGAATTTGTCTTGGAACACCACCAAGTTAAGTAAGTTAGTTATTTATTTGAAGGCAGCATAAGAGTACTGTTAGCCAGAGTCGATACGTTCGGATATGATGGACATCTTGTTCCTGTCGTCCCACCCCCTCACTCGTCCGACAAACTTCAGCCTCCTGAAACAGAAAAAAACGAGTGAAGGAGACCTTTAATATGGGATGCTTCCACACCCATAAATGTGCTCAAATTAAAGGTTGGATTTTTCTTGTTTTATATTGTGAGATAAGATAATACTGCAATAAAAGATTGAAATTATTTAAGGCTTTTCATGCATCCTTACCAGGCGGCGGATAAATGTGAATAAAACACGTGGGTGGTGAATGTGAAGTGATTGTTTGTTATAAAGGCGTGTGATGTGACTTGATTGCAGTGAGGTGTTACTGCTCTTTAACGTTACGTTGATTTACACGACAAACGTAGGCCACTTTCCCTTCTGTTTTTAACCAAATATGGGCAGACTAAATGGCCCTACGTGCAAACCTGTTAGAAAACGTGTCACTTCATAAAACTTTATGAACACTAATTTATTGAACTGGAATATGACAATTCTGATTGCATTGATACAAAAAATAGACTTTTTAATAACATCAATATAAACCCCCTAACGCTGTGTATTTCCAGCACTTTATAGCACTTTTCTTCGAGGTATTTTTAGGCCACAAAGTGACGGAGAAGTCATCAATGAAGTTTTTATCATAAATGCTGTTTATTTGAAGCCTTTCCTTAGCAGTGTTTTCTCTGTTTTTATGCAGCACACAGCATAAGTCAGCTAACAGGAAGGGAAAAGGCAGTTAGTCACCCTCCTGAGATATTCTCCTGCATTTAAAATACCTGACACGACGGGGGAGTCTATCTGACATGTATCCTGCTGGCAAAATATGAAAGATTGCACATTTCTTAACATGGAAGATATCAAACTGTGCTCTCTTAAAACAACTTAAAGAAACCAGCTTGTTTTTCCCTCCCCGGCAGTGCTTTGGATGTTTAATAAAGCCTCAGTGGGATTGTTCAGCTTGGATTAGCAGTCACATGCTTACATACAGACATTTTTCCTGGAGTGCCAACATTATCTTAAAGTCAGAGCTACAAATTAAACAAAAAGTCCCATCAAGAAACTTTAAAAAGTCTCTCGTTAAAGTTTATTTATTTTTATATATATATATATATATATATATATATATATTGTGTAGAATAGATCACTGTTCATTGTATAAAGTGAAGTGAAAAATATGTTGAGACCCAGTTGTTTTTCTCTGATTAAACTTGACAAAAACTTTTTGTGTCAACGTGTCTTTTTGTACTGAACACATTGAATCACAGGAACTGCCAGCATGTGTTACAACCTCCAGATAAACTAAGGTAATGTATTGAAAAGTATTCCAATGCTGTTTGAATGCATCCAGGTGGAATGAAACAATCCGGCTGCAGATACGAGTAAAACCTTATTTCTATTTCTTCTAAAATTTATATATTCACACTTTTTGTCTGTATGCTGTGAGCCGTTGAAACCCATCCGTCCTTCCGTTATCTTCTGATTATCCGGGGTCGGGTCGCTGGGACAGCATCCTGAGCAGAGATGCCCAGACTTTCCCCTCCACAGACACTTGGTCCAGCTCCTCCAGGGGATTCCTAAGCTGTTCCCAGGCCAGCCGAGAAACATAGTCCCTCCGGCGTGTCCTCTCGGTGGGACGCGCCTGGAACACCTCACCAGGGAGGCGTCCTGACCAGATCCCCGAGCTGCCTCAACTGGCTCCTCTCGATGTGGAGAAGCAGCGGCTCTACTCTGAGCTCCTCCCGGATGACTGAGCTTCTCACCCTAACTCTTAGAGAGAGCCTGATTTTGATTTGTTGCATTTAGTCTGAATCAACTGTTATTCATAGAGTGCTTTGCCAGTGTATTCCTTCTTGTTGATTTTTCACATTTTGTCAAAGTAGTGCATAATTGTGAAGCGAAATTTATTCCCGAAAAATCTGAAAAGAACAGACTTTTAAACTCGGTGCCCGATTCTATACTTTTGTTTCCATTAGCGGTGCAAGTCTTTTGTGGTATGTCTCCACCTTTCCCCCCCCATTCCCCCCCCCCCCCATTCTTAGTCAAAAAGATCCGTCAGATTGAATGGAGAGCATCTGTGAAGATCTGTTTAGTTAGCTTAATCCATTTTCCCCTCAGCTCTGACTCGCCTCCCCAGAAGCATCCCAATAGCATGATGCTGCCACCACCATGGTTCTTAATGGTGTTCTCATTGTAATTTGTAGTCTTAGTTTTCCTACATGTGAGGTATTTGTGTGTATTATCTGACCAGAGCACCTCCTTCTACATATCTTATGGTCTTCCTTTAACACTTGCTTTCCTCTTGCCACTCGACTGTTTAGAAGAGGATGACTAACAGTTATCCTGTCATCAGATTCCCCCACCCGAGCTGTAGAGCTGCAGCTCATCCAGAGTTACACCAACCTTCTTGACTGCTTCTTTGATTAATGATCTTCTTACCCTGTCCATTAGTTTAGATAGTGTGATCAGTCGTGCTCTTTTCCCTGGACATGTCCACTTTTCACTGGCTGAAAGTGTTTTCTTTTTGGAAATCAAAATATGGTCACCCTAGTTTAGATTGACGGCCATGTGTTGGTAGGTTAGTCTGTGGGATGTTCAAAGCTTGGGATATTACTTTAAAACTTCTCCACAATGATATCCTGGACCTGACATGTTTCTGCTTGTTCACTAATGTTCCTAACTCATCTGATCAGGGTCTTCACAGATCAGCTTTATTCATCCTGAAATTGAATTGCACACAGGTGGAATTTATTTACTAGATAGGTGACTTCTAAAGACGATTGGTTATTTTATTTAGAGTTATGAGAGTAAAGGGGATTAATTTCCCTTCCTTCTTTTGATTTGTATTGGTCAATTACATGAAATCCCAGTAAACACGTTAAGGCTTTAAACTGTAGCCTGACAAAATGTGAAACGGGCGTTTAGCACAGACCTGAATGTAGGTAAGCAACAGGATAACTTTGTGGTAAAGTTTACACAGTTTCCTGCTAACAAACCAACCTTATCAGCAGTAATAATATATGTTGTGCCGTTCAGAGTTCAGTTTGTGTAAAGGTTGCCACTGTCCGATTTAACGAAAGCACCAAAACAATCTTATTTCATGTAAATAATCAGATTAGGAAAATAAGAAAAATGATGTTTATTTTAATAATCTTATCAGCTGCAAACTTTTATTGCTGTTATTTCTGCTCCTTACGTGAAGGACCAACCCTTGTTCCGGTAAATTATGAGTATTATCTTCCCACTTAGATCTAAAAAAAAAAAAAAAAAAAAACAAAGAAAAAAAAACACAATAAGGTCACATGACCAAAGCTTCCTCTGTTTATTTCCTTGCGGGAGCCTGATTGGTTCAATCAGCCGAAGTGGGCGGGGCCTCGACCAGCACACATGAGTTGTCAAACAGGTTTGTGGTGTTGCGCTGGTAAACGCTTGTTTCAGACACATTCATACGGGGAGCACAGCGTCCGGTGTCCGCTTTAGTCTTCAACAGAAACCTCCGGACGGCAGCAGGGAAACCAGGAGCTCCACTCTTACCGCTCAGGTGGGTTTTTTTTTAGTTTAGGAAAAGCGAGAGAAAAGCCCTAACTTACCTGTTTCCTAATTAAAGCCGACTTAATCTTATCAGGGCAGGACTCCAGCGTATACAGGCCCTAAGGCAGCTCTACCTGAGGGCCTTTGTTTTTTTTACTGGTATTTACCTGGCCCTTTGTTTGTCTTTGTGCTTTAGTGGTTCCTGTTTCTCTCCATGTTTGCTTTTTTTTTTCCTCTCTCGGCTCAAGCACATGTTAGGACTTGACTTAGAAACATTACATTAGTGGCTCTATTTTTGTTCCTCTGACCCACCCAACCCCCCTTTACATTCCTTCCTGCTTTGTAACCCACCAGTCTGCCGCCTTAATTATATTTTCTGCTGCTGGCTGTCCTTACTGGTCAGTTTTGTTGAGACAGGTGAGGACTGGAGGCTTCAAGGCTCTCTCTCAGCATGATCTTGGACCAGCTCAGCCTGGAATGATAAAAATGTAGAGCATTTAACTGGCGGATGCAGACAGCTCCAGCAGCATAGTTTAATCGCACACTTGATCGTTATGAGACACAGACTTTCCTTGACCTTCTGCGCTTTGGAGGCCTACAGCTCTGATAGGCTCATGGTTTTGCTTTTGTTTTTCCCTCAGAGAGTTGTGGTGTTGGGGGGAGAACCTCGCTGCAGATTGAGCTTTATTAAAAAAAGATGAGGAGTCATTGTTCCCACAGCAGCTGTTGGGTCGTGTGATCTTCCTCCAGACAATAGCTGGCTGACAGCTGATGTAAACCCCCCATCACCCCTAAAACGCTCTCGGACGCATCTCTGGCACTCTTTTCACAGTCTTTCCACTGACTGCAAATGAAGCGTCAGTTTTATTGTGCCGTTGTCTGCAAAAAAATGGATGCCTGTGAGGGATTGTTCATTTTTGACTTGTGCCAGAAGCCATTGAACTTGGGTCAGGGGGGAACCCTTAGTTGGAGTGATACAAATTTCAATATGCTACAGCCACACATTTCAGCGTGTTTTTTGAAATTATTTTACATGGTAGTATCATGCTGTGGGAATGCTATTTTATTCAGCAGGAACATTGAAGTTGCTTGAATCTGATGTAGCTGAAAGAAATCCAGTTAATAGTTTGCAAAGAGCCATGTCGGGGCCTACATGAAAAGGAATAGGAGTGGGGGACAGCTGCACATCAGCGTCAACACACCATCCCTATGGTGAAACACGAAGGTGGCGGCATCATTCTATGGGGGCAGGAGAGTTGGATGGAGATAATTGTCTGAAAATCCAGGAAGAAAATCTGTTAAAGGCCACAGAACCCTTGAGACCGGAGCGGCGTTTCACCATCCAGAAAAACAACAACACTAAACATGCAGCCAGATATATTTGTTCATTACAGTGGCCTAGTCAAAGTCTGGACCCAAATTTCAAATGAGAATCTGTGGAAGGATTTGCCGTTAACAGATCCTCTCCATCCAATCTGACCGAATGATTTGAGATATTTTGCAAAGAAAGGGCAAAGGTTTCACTCTCTGGTTGTGCAAAGCTGGTAACGATGTACCCCAAAAGACTTGCAGCTGTACTTGTGGTAAATTGTGGTTCTACATAGTACTGACATGGGTTAGGCTTTAGGTTTTACTTCATGACCTTTAGCATCTCTGCCAATACGATCTACATTAGGTGTTTGCATCAAAGGACAGTGGAAATGTAAATAAATCCTTATGAAGAAGAGTTTGAACGCATTCGTGCCTGAAATATTTCAGCCTGCCAGATATTGTGTTCAAGCAGCCCTTTACATGTTGACTTTGCGATGTCATAGAATGCTAAGCTTTATTTTAAACCCATGTATCATTTTCTTTTCACTTCACAACGATGTGCTATTTTCTGTTTGCCCATGCTGTTTTTATACCTGGATTTCTGTCTACACTTTGACTAGGCCATCCTAACAAGTGAATATGCTTTGATCTAAATGGTTCCAGTGTATCTCTGGCTGAATGTTCAGGGTCTTTCTCCAGCTGGAAGGTTAATCTCTGTCTCAACAGATTTTATGCCAGGATTTCCCTGTAGTTAGCTCCATCAATCTATCCCTCTCCCAGCTGATGAACAGCATGATGCTGCCCCCGTCATGTTTTACCATGGGGATTTTGCATCGGGATGTGGCGATGCAGATTGTTAGTATTTCTTTCTATGTAAGCAAAAACTTAAAATTTAGTTCTCATCTGTCCAGACCTCCTTCTTCCACATGTTTGCTTTGTGCCCTACTTGTCTTGTGTCGCTCTTTTGAATTAGTCTGCCAGCTAAGATCCTATAAAATACTTTCAGTTTTGTAGTCGTAAGAAAATTTTGGAAAATGTTCAAGGGGTGTGAATATTTCTTCGCATGACAGTTTAAGTGCTTGTGTGGGTGTGGAGTCTTTCTGGAGTTTGTACTCGTCCAAAGTTTCAGGGCAAGTGGTGTAAATGTTTTTATTGACATTTACTGAGAAGTGACTGACTCTCTTCTGCTGCCCACAGGAAGTCCAAATGTCACGGAGCTAAAGGTTGTCTGGGGTGCTGAGGTTACATCTCTTCAGACATGGCAGGAAGATGATCACCTACTGCTCTAAAGAAAGCACAAAGTGAAAACAGGAATCAAAAAGTTTAAAAGATGCCAGTAGAGACGCTTCAACATCCATCAAGGCAACCAGCAAAGGCCACTGTAGGAGTTTCTCCTCCACGTCTGCGACCTAAAGGTCCTCTGGGACCAGACTTCTACAGAAGAACCCAGACGGCAGCAGGCACCCAGAAGCAGAGTGCTGTGGAGAGACTGGAGGCAGACAAGGCCAAATATGTCAAGAGTCGGGTGGCTCTGTCCAAACAGCAGCCAGTTCAAGCTCCAGAGATGAAGAAGCCTCTGCTAAACCCCAGCACTCCCCTTCGTCCCACCAGAAAGACCCCGACCCAAGCAAATGTAAAACATGATGGGGTCCAGCTCGACTTGGAGCACCTCAGCAGTCTCATCAGCGACCTGCCTAACGGACCCCAGCCTGGCTTGGCTGCTGGGTCTGGGGCCGGTGAAGCTCCCGACAGTGGCGCCGGTGCACTCAGTTCCTCCAGCAACGCTCCAACAAACACGCAGCAGGTAAAGGAGAGACCGCGCCCACCTCCACGTCCTGACTGGTCCAGTTCAGCTAAAGTGAGGTTAAAAGCGTCCGGACCTGCCAAGGCGGACAGTCCGGGTTCTCCTGGGGCTCCGGTGGCAGGGACGGTACGGAGAGTGGACGTCATGCCTCAGGCGGGCCCGGTGAGGGCAGCCTGCAGGCCACCTCAGTACGTGCGGCAGCCCCTTCAGCCGGTACCTTTATCTTTCCAGTTTCCTCTGCGTCCAGCTGCTTCCCGCCAACGCCTCTTCATCCAAAAAATAACCCCAGGTTCTTCTCCTCTGAAACCACCAGTTGCTCCAAAACCTGAGAACTGTCCCTGCCCTCCAGCTGAACCATCACCTGTCTTCCCTCCTCCTCCTTCTTCTCCAGCCATCACCAGGTTGTCCTCCTCCAGCTCCAGAAAGCGGCCCTCTCTGACCCGATCCAAGTCGGACATGAGCGACCGGTACTCCCGGGCCGGCACGGAGCTGGAGCGCTTCTTTAACCTGTGCGGGCTGGAGCCGGCAGACCTGCAGGATCTGACAGCTTCCAGCTCGGACATCGTGTCCCTTGCTCGGTTTCGGAGCGTCAGCGCTCCGGGGTCAGAGTGCGGAGGCTCAAACCGAGGCGGCGAAGATGAGGAGGAGGATGAACAGGCCGGGAAGGCTGCAGATCGTATTCCTTATGGTGTTTCTGTCATTGAGAGGAACGCTAGAGTGATCAAATGGCTGTACGGACTGCGGCAGGCTAAGGAGAACACAACCAAGAGTACTAACTTGTAGCACAGCGTTTCTTAGCTTTAATACAAAGCTGACTTTTTATCTTCTAAGCTAAATGTGGATAATTCTTGCACTGTTCAAATCTAAATGTTAAACTGGCTGAAAGATGAGTGTAAAAAACTAAGAATTATGTCCATTTGTTGGGATACAGTTCCTCTTGTTTTGTGGATTTAGAAAGGTGGCGACATTCTTCTGTTTTATTGTTCATGGTTTTGTGTTTCCTTTACTTTTTGTGAGATCAATCAGTTTATTTTGCTGCTGCAGCCATTGAACAGTGTCTTTAATGGTGCGTGGAGAAACTTATCCTTAATAAAAAACATGGACAAAATGCAGCAATTTTTCTTCCCTGGTGTGATGCATTTTAAAGGAATATAATTAAAAAATTACATTTCATTTGAGGCCCCCTTTCTGAAACCAAAGGTCACCTTACAGAGAAGAAGAAAAAACGGAGAAAAATAAAAATAGACAGCAAAACAATTAATCAAATTGCTAATCACTGTACAAAAACCAAAATCAGTGTCTAAAGTGAATAAGCCAGTTTGAACAGGTGTGTTTTGAGTTGTGATTTAAATGAAGGAAGCGTGTCAATATTCAATAATGTTGGGAGGAAGTGAGGAGCAGAGCGACTGAAAGCTCTGCTCCCCATGGTGACAAGCCAGAAAAGGAACAAGACGAGTGACTCACGAAGATCTGAGAGAACGGGAAGGAGTGGCGATGTGAAGCAGGTCACGCAGATTAGGACTGTGCAAGGCTATGGATGCACTTAACGGTAAACGTGAGAATTAGAATTTTGAAGCTGATTTCAGATTCTACAGGCAACCTGTGACGCTGCTGAAGCATTGGGGTAATGTGTTCTGAGGGATCATAGTTGTGATCCGAGCTGCAGAGTTCTGAAGGTGTTGGAGTTTATGAAGGGACTTATTGGGGAGACCGAATAGAAAAGAGTTGCAATAGTTGATCCGGGAGATGAGGCTATGGACAAGGATGGCAGCAGCATGGGGAGTAAGGAAAGGACGAAGTTGGTTAATGTTACGTAAGTGGTAGTATAAAGACCAGGTGATATAAATTATAAACTCAGCAAAAAAAGAAACGTCCTCTGGCTTTCAACTGTTTTTACTTTCAGTAAACTTAATGTGTGTGTAAATATTTGTATGAGCACTAAGAGTCAACACCATAAGACATAAACTAAAAATGTTTCACAGACATGTGACTAACAGAAATAGAATCATGTGTCCTTGAATGAAGGGAGGCTCAAAATCAAAAGTACCAGTCAGTATCTGGTGTGGCCACCAGCTGCTTGAAGTACTGCAGTGCATCTCCTCCTCAAGGACTGGAGCAGATTTGTCAGTTCTTGCTGTGAGATGTTACCCCACTCTTCCACCAAGGCACTTGCAAGTTCCTGGACATTTCTGGGGGGAATGGCCCTAGCCCTCACCCTGCGATCCAACAGGTCCCAGACGTGCTCAATGGGATTGAGATCCGGGCTCTTCGCTGGCCATGGCAGAACACTGACATTGCTGTCATGCAGAAACTCACGCACAGAGCGAGCAGTATGGCTGGTGGCATTGTGCTCCTGGAGGATCATGTCCGGATGAGCATGCATAAAGGGTACCACATGAGGGAGGAGGATGTCTTCCCTGTACCCCAAGGCATTGAGATTGCCTGCAATGACAACAAGCTCAGTCCGATGGTGATGTGATATACCGCCCCAGACCATGACGGACCCCCCACCTCCAAATCGATCCCGCTCCAGGGTACAGGCCTCGGTGTAACGCACGTTCACGCAGATGAGCAGGGACCCTGGGCATCTTTCTTTGGGTGTTTTTCACAGTCGGTAGACAAGTCTCTTTAGTGTCCTACGTTTTTAGAACTGTGACCTTAAATGCCTACTTTCTGTAAGCTGTTAAGGTCTTAACGACCATTCCACAGGTGCATGTTAATTAATTGATTATGGTTACTTGAACATGCATGGAAAGCATTGTTTAAACCCTTTACAATGAAAATCTGTGAAGTTATTTGGATTTTTACAACAATGTTGTTGAAATACACAGTCCTGAAAAAGGGACGTTTCTTTTTTTGCTGAGTTTATGAGAACGTACTATCAAGTACGATAGCCAGACCCAGATGAATGGGGGAGTCAATGGTAATGGAGAAACTGTGAAGTTTGGTTGAAGTGGAGCCTGTGCTCACGAGTAGCACTCCAGTTTTATTACTGCTAAGTTTGAGAAAATTAGAGGAGAACAATGATCTTATCTACATGAGACAGTCATGAAGGGAGGAATTGGGTTTGGAAGAAATGTAGAGCTGGGCGTCATCTGCATAACAATGGAAATTTATATACAATGTACAGAATATTTGGCCAAGAGGGAGCATGTAAATGAGTAGAAATTGTAGTAATACTAAACCCTGGGGCACACAGGAAACACAGTTGAAGAGTGGGATTTAAACTGGGTGCGGTCTGAAAGATACTAGGTAGCCAGGCGAGGGGCGTATGACTAATGCCAATGGATGCTAATCTGTTCAGAAGAATATGAGAAATTGTGTCAAATGTTGCACTGAGATCGAGAAAGATGAGAATGGTGAGGAGACTAGAATCAGCTACCATCAGAAGGTTATTGGTGATCTTTACCAGAGCTGTATCTGTACTAAGGTGGTAGAGGAAACCAGACTGGAATTGTTCATAAAAATTGTGGTTACTAAGGTGAGAGTGGAGCTGGGAGGCAACAACTTTCTCAATGATTTTTTAAATAAAAGGAAGATTTGAAATTAGACACAGATGATCGAAATTATTGCTATATGAACCGATATTGCTGCAATAATGAATACAACATAATCTTTAAAGTTTAGTTTATTCCTTTAGTAAAGACGACGCCTTGTTGACCTTTTGCATAAAGGTTTGGCATGCTTTGACATCGAATTGATGAGAAGTTGACATTTTGCTCTTTCTAAATTTTTCCATACATATTCAGTTCATAAAGCGCTGA
Organism: Valencia hispanica; assembly: GCA_963556495.2. Classification (NCBI taxonomy): domain Eukaryota; kingdom Metazoa; phylum Chordata; class Actinopteri; order Cyprinodontiformes; family Valenciidae; genus Valencia; species Valencia hispanica. Next base: position 43,827,544 of record OY747709.1, read on the forward strand.
TTCACAACAAATGTCTCAGGGCAGTTTAGCAAAAACATTGGCCCAATTTTAGAAATATATAGGTAACTCATTCCAATCATACTGTACATGAATTCAAAGTCAATTACATACATTCCAATTTGATCCTGGTAATAAAACGATGCAGTCAAACTTAGTTTATTATTCTAATTGGTTTAAGTTTAATTTCTTATCTAGTTGACTGTAGCAAAACTCAGCAACCCCTCCTGAAGTAGCATGTAGCGACAGTGCACAGTTGATTGGATTGGGATGTGTTTGCAGCAATCTGTCACACTGAGCATGCATGTGGCGACAGTGGAAAGGAAAACTCCCTTTTAACAGGAAGAAACCTCCAGCAGAACCTGGATCAGTGCATATGTGGAAATAATTTTTTCAGTGTTTTGCAAACCTGTGGTTGGATTTAAGGGTTGTTGCATTTTCCTCTTGCTCTCTTAGTCATGCAGATGCACGGGTCATAACTGACTCAGCTTACTGCAAACTGCCAAGTACCTGAGGCTGTGCAGCTACCTCCAGCCACCATATTTCCACCCCCATGTTTCACAGCTGCTGTGGGTCTAGTATTTCTCCACTGGAGTTCAGATGTGGTTATCGTTTGAAGTGGAAGAGTTTTCCTTCACTCTAGCCCCTGACCGTTTTCAGACACGTTTTCTTTCTTTGTTCCACACTTACGTTATGGTCTTCATTTTGCCAGTGACCATTTTTACTTGCTGCTTTGCAGGTCTTGATGAGCTGTGGCAAACAGCCTGACTGTAGGAGTACCAGGCCAGTCCTCCCAGAATCTTTAAAGCTGACGGAAAACTGACACAGACTCTCTCACACATGGAGAAACAAGCGAGGGTTCTTCATCTGTGGTTCCTGCTGATACAAACTCCATTTTGTATAGTTATTTTCCTGCACTTAACCTCACTAAACAACACACATCCATTTATTTAGAAACTGCTACCACCGACAGACGCAAGTCGTAGTATGAGGGAATTTTGTTGCTTTAATTTAGCAAATAAAATGTTGGGATTATTTTATTAAATCTATGTTTTCAGTGGGTTTTTGTTGCAAGTTAAGCCGTAAAGTAGATTTAAAAGGATTTTCAGTAAACCAAGAAGTATGCTTCTGAAAGGAAATTATACAGGCATCTCTCAGATACTATTTTTATTTACTTTTCTTCAATTGCCGCCTTAATGCATGAAAACCTCTTTGTTGGCGCTTCAGCAATCGAAACCTTATTTCTGACTAGCTTTTTATTGTGCGTTTCCCACGCTACTTTGATGCTTATCTTTGATGATGAGCGCCAAGCCTTTCAGGTTGGAAGGCCTCTTTATCATCACTCTAATCTTTAGCTCCCTCCACAGATTCTCTATCACTTCCCCTGAGAAGAAACATGTTGGTTAAAGAGAACAATTTAAAACCCAAACCTGCCAGGAGTATGAATAATTTTTGGCCTAGCTGTATTTCTGCTTTTCTGTCCACATTCACACGCGATATCACATGTAGCAACCGATCGGCCTGGCCTGTGTGGGCACGTCCGTGAGTGCCCACACACTCATGGATGTGAAAGTGTGTGGGCATGAATCTGCGAATGTGGCTCACAGTATGAAAGCTTTTAAGTGGTGAGCATAGAAGTGGTCTGTATACAACACTGGTTCATCACTTTGATCCAAAAGCCCATTTTAATGCTTGAACGATTCATAGGTTGGAGATGTGTGGCTTCAAAATGGGAAATTTGTCTTGTGAACATAGTTATGTACTGGACTGCACATAAAAAAAAAGCAGCGAGTGTCTTCATTTGAGCTTCAGAAAGCGTAAAGAAATAGTGCTCAAGAAGATGTAACAAAAAAAAAGGTGATACAAGTCTAATTCTGCATTTTATATGCCCCTGACATTTATCTAAGACTTAGTCATGACTGCTAAGAAATTGCCAGTCAAACAATCTTTCCTCATCAAGAGGCGTCTTTGAAGGAAATGTTCTCTGGTTTTCCACAAGAGGTCAGAACAATCCTTGCAAACAGCCTTGGACAATCTGAAGCTTTTAGCCATGTGTCTTCAACCTGGGGCTCTATAGGTCCTCCCCAGTGACTTTTCAAGTTTGGCTAAAAATAGCATAGAACCAAGCAGTCTTTTCTAGTATAGAAGTGATCAAAAAGTGACATTTTCACCGTTTTTGCGTTTTTATGCATTCATTGTTTTGAATTTACACCACCAAACGGCATAATGTTAGATTTCAATTTGGCTCTGTTTTTGTTTATGTCACTGCAAACTGCTGGATTTTTTTCTCATTTCATTTTATATAAATATGAGACATTCTGTTAGAGAAAATGATTTAATGTTTAAAATTGACTGTCTTTGATTAGTAGGTCATAAATGTTTTAAAATAAACATTTCTTTCAGGGTCATGTATATTTTTGCAGCCTGGAAGGTTTATTTAGGTGGAGCAGGAGGAAGCTGCAACATTAAAAAGAGGGATCCCATTTCACCTATTTTAGCTTCCCTTCATTGGTTCCCTGTTAAATCCATAGCAGAGTTTAAAATCATCCTTCTTTCATATAAAGCCCTTAATAATCAAGCACCATCATACATCAGAGATCTGATTGTTCCATGTGTTCCCAACAGAGCACTTCGCTCTCAGACTGCAGGTTTAATGGTGGTTCCTAGGATTTCTAAAAGCAGAATGTGAGGCAGATCTTTTATTTATCAGGCTCCTCTCCTGTGGAACCAGTTTTAGTCTGTGAGGCAGACACCCTGTCTTCTTTTAAGACTTGGTTTAAAACCTTTTAATAAAGATTATAGTTAGACCAGCTTTGTTAGGTTTTAGTGGCTGTGTGCTGGGTGTGTTTGTTTCCTTACATCCTTCTGCAGGGTGTGATTGGCGGTGGCAGCCACAGGTGCCTCTCATTAGACCTCATCAGTGCTACTGCATATAATGGAGAAGGGATTCAGGAGGCTGACGCCAGATGGTTCTCGCTCCCAGAGTGGTTCTTCCCTCGTAGTATCCTGACGGATCAGACCAGCTCCTGGAAAAAGGCTCCTGACTCGACTGGTAACTCTGACCCTGTTCTGGAGTCCATCCAGGTCAAGTTGCTTGTCCCCAGCCTTGCCTTCCGGGCTCCTCGGAGACCTGTCAAACTTCCTCACTCCTGGACTGAGTTTTCCTTCAGATCCCACCCAGGTCAGCCTCCTTCCCTTCCTCCAGAAGAGACTCGTCATACTCACCTCCATCGCCGCTCCCCTCTGCCGTTGGTTTGTCCACCCTCCCACGATCCATCTGCAGAAGGAGAAAGAAAGGAAGGGACACCATCGAGACCCCAGCCCAGCCAACCTCAGTCGCTGTCAGCCTACTTACCTTCCACTCCAACTTAGTCTCCCTCCTTCTGGTTCCCTTTTGCAGCTACCAGTCAGTTCTTCTTCCGGTTTCCGCATTTAAATAAACATCTTTAAACTGTGTTCCTCTGTCTGAAATTGTTGCGTGAAATTAGAGCCACCAGCAATCATGTCAAGCTTAGGTTATTATGAGCTTTCTCTATGGTTATGCTGATACAGGTTTAGACGGAAGGACAAACTAATCACTTCTTGCTGTTCTACATTCTCCCCTCTCTTTCCAATGTTGCATTATTTGCTGTCATTTCAACTTTTATGTTCGGGTTGTTTTTTTACTGTTCTTAGAAACTACATTTGGTCTAGCGTTCTGTTTATCTGTGGCAGGAGGGCTTCGGCTAAGCTACTGCTGCCAATAACTTGATGTTCTACTTCTAGATGATGCACTTGATCTAGTGTTGAACCCTGTCTCTCTCCTAGACAAAGCTAATGGCAGAAATATTGCTGTGACTAACTGTATGTGCTCTCTTTCATCCTATGGGCTTTTGAACTAGCTCAGAGCTTAACTGGGAAGACATGTTTCTCTCCTAGATGAAGCCGCTAAAGATGCTTCTGCCACCATTAACCCCTTAAAATTCTCTTGCATAGAAAGTACTCCTAAATCAGTTCTGTTTTTATGTCTCAGCTCTGTCTTCTCAAACCCCCAGTAAGTCATTGCAGATAGCCGCTTGTGCTGAACGAGGTTCTGTTGGGGGTTTCATCTCGTTAAAAGGGGCGTTTCCTCTCCACTGTCACCACATGCATGCTCAGTATGAGGGATTGCAAAGTCAACGACCCAACACAAGCGACTGTCTACTGTCGCTTTATGCTTGTCTAGGAGGAATGAATGCTGCAAGTCAATGACTTGATGCAATCTGCCTGGTTTCCTTAGATGGAAAACTTTTTACCCAGTTTGAGTAATTTGAATAACCTTTTTAATTTCTTTGTAAATAAATAAGCTGAAAATTGGGATTCATGGACTCTAAAGGTTGCTCACACATGACCTAAACTGGTAGTTTATTTGAAACTGTGACCTTTAAAGCAACTACTTGCTGCTGAGGTAGGAGTATGAGGAAATATTTTGATGATTTAGGCTTCTGATGGAACTAGACTTTCTAGGTACCTCTAGTTTTTATGCATCTAACTGAAAACCTTTCAACTCTTAAAACAGAAACTGCAACAACCACCTTCACTAGGTGTAAAATGATCCGACAGCATGCAGGAGAGTTCTGTACTTTCAAACACAAAGAAGTTGCTTGACCAGATTTCAGTTTCACATGAGTGGGATTTAAGTGATTCTCTGTGTTCATGGACAAAGGTGTTGTTTTCTGCCTCATACAGTGTTTTCCAGGTGATTGCTCCTCCTGCACACGAAGGATGAACTGCTATAAAAACTTTACAAAACAGCTTGAAGCGTTAAGAAATATCTTCTCAAAACGCGGGGAAGAGCCATGCAGCGATGATCAGCAGAGGGTGGGTAACAGCTGTCTTCTGGTTTTCACATTTTGTCAAAAGTAGTGGTGATTTCTCTCTTTTCGTGGAAAATTGCAAAACAACAAAGTCTCAGCAGGATAAATCGAGGCAAAGACACATTTAAAATTACTGTAGAGCTTTTTTTTGTCACCTTTGTCTTCATAGAAAGTTTTGATAAAGACCTGATCTGTTCAGTTTAATAAGGAAACATGGCCTTTTTCTTCTGGCTTTAAATTTAAATATGGTTGTTTATGTGTAACTAATAAATTCATTCAATTGGTACAAAAAAGCTCTCTAAATATAAAGACTGAGTGAAAACTTTGTTCACATACTAGTACACAGGGGCAGTCTGAGGTATAAGTGGAGTTCGCAGTTTCATGGGCCCCTGAGTGAATTTGAATTTCGTCAGCGCAGGTTGACAAATGCACCAGCTGGACAAAAATTAAGGGAATTCTTGACAGTTATTTTAACACAGTCATAATTTAAAGCTGTTTCAATCTTTTTTGATTTCCCCCAGTTGTCTTCTGTGACTTCTATCCACAGGGTTTATAGGTGTGTCTAGGAGAGTTTCGGACCTTTCTTTCCAAAGCACAACAGTGAGGTCAGACACTGATGTTGGACAAGCGGGCTTAGCTCTAATTAAGCCCATAGATCTTTTATCGGGTTGAGCTCAGGACTCTGTGCAGGCCAGTCCAGTTCTTGCAGACACAAGTCTCTCATCCATTTCTTTATAGACCTTGCTATGTTCACTGGTGGGGATTCATGCTGGAACAGGAAGTGGCCATTCCCAAACCATTCTCACACAGTTGGGAGCATGCTATTGTCCAAAATGTCTTGGCATTCTGCAGAATCAAGAGTTCATTTAACTAGAGCTAACGAGCCGGGGCCAACTTCAGAAAAACACCCCCACACCATAATCCTGTCTGCATCAACTCTCACATCACACAATGCAGTGAGATAAGCTTCCTTCTCCTGCCAAACCCAGACCTGTCCATTGGATTGAGAGACAAAGAGATATGATATATCACTCCAGAGAGCACACCTCAACTGCCCTTTGGTCCAGTTGCAGTCTGTTTCACACAAACGCATATATGGTCTACAGGCCTGGGCACTGGACTTTACACAGCTGTGAACATGGAACTGATCCAAGGAACACCTGAATTTAATGGTTTGTAGGGTTGAAACTGTACTTTTGGCTATATGGAGTATATGTTTTTTTCTAAACTTATCACAAGATTTAATGCAACTAAATCAGCAGTCAGGATCTTAACCTGCTGTCTGCCCTCTCTCTGGTCTCCAGGAGTCAGGGGGGATCCCTTTGATGAGGAAGATTTGTTACGCTGTAGGAGGGATTCCACATCAGATCACCTCTGCAGCAGTAGGGATCTCTCTGCAGATATTCTTGCTGGATGTTGTGAAGGTAAAAGTCTAACCTTGCCATAACGCGTGGACTAAGTGTGGAGCTAAGGCGCAGAAAACCGCAGGAGTGAGGCATGTTGAGTTAATTAGAACAGAAAACCTTGACCTAACGTGAACAGATCAGAGGATCCAGCAAAAACTGAACACAAACAAGGCAAGGCAAGGCAATTGTATTTGAATAGTACACTTTTAACAACTATGTAATTCAAGGTGCTTTACATGATTAGGGGATAAAGTTAAAACAGCAATAACATACACAGAGCAAATGACACGTAAAAACATTACTTAAAAGCAGACATTAATTTAGGATAAAGTAAAAACAGCAATAAAGCAAGAAACACACACAAAACATATGATACATGAAAACATTACTCAAAGGCAGCTCTAAACAGATGGGTTTTTAGCCTTGATTTAAAAGAACTCAGTGTTTCAGCATCTTTACAGTGGTCTGGGCGTTTGTTTCAGATTAGAGGAGCATAAACACTGAAAGCTGCTTCTCCATGTTTGGTTCTAATTCTAGGGATGTTGAGTAGACTTGCATTAGAGGACCTGAGTGTTGTGGTGGGTTGGTATAGTTAACAATAGATCTTCAACATACTTTGGTGCTAAGCCATTCAATGATTTATAAACTGGTAAAGGTATTTTGAAGTCTATTCTTTGAGCTACAGGGAGCCAGTGTAAGGACTTTAGAACTGGGGTGATGTGCTCTACTTTCCTGGTTCTAGTGAGGAACACGAGCAGCAGTGTTCTGGATCAGCTGCAGCTGTCTGATTGACTTTTTAGGCAGACCTGTGAGGATGCTGTTGCAATAATCAATCCGACTAAAGATAAATGCATAAGGGAATTTTTCGAGGTCCTGTTGTGACAGTCCTTTAATCCACAAAAATGTTCTTCAGGTGATAGAAGGCGGACCTTGTCATTGCCTTTATGTGACTCTGGAGGTTAACGTCTGAGTCCATGACTACACCTAGATTTCGGGCCTGATCAGTAGTTTCTAGCTGTGTGCTGACACTTGACCGTTCCACCTTAGGTCCAAAAATAATTACTTCTGTTTTGTTTCTGTTCAGCTGTAGCAAGGTATGGCACATCCATCCATTGATTTTCTTGATGCATTTGCTTAGCTTTTGGATGGGTTCAAAGTCACCTGGAGACATCGTAATGTAGAGCTGAGAATCATCTGCATAGTTACTGTATGGTAGCTAATCTTATTGGTTGTTATAAACTGGGATAGTGGGAGCATGTAGATATTAAATAAGAGAGGCCCCAGGATGGAGCCCTGGGGCATTTCTGTTCGTTCTGATGAAAAGTTTTCTATTGACACAAAGAAGTCCCTGTTCTTTAGATAATAATCAAACCAGCCAAGTACTGTACCAGAGAGTCAGACCCAGCTCTCCAGTCGTTCCAATATTACATCATAATCAACACGGTCAAATCCTGTGCTGAGGTTCAAAGGAACCAGCACTGTGGTTCTACCACAGTCTGTATTGCGGATGTCATTTAAAACTTTGATGAAGGCAGTCTCGGTTCTGTGGTGCACGTGGAAACCAGACTGAAAAACATCAAAACAGTTGGTCATTGTTAGGAAGCTATTTAACTGTTGAAACATAGGGTTTTCAATAGTCTTACTGGTGAATGGAAGATTAGAGATTGACCTGTAGTTCTGCATTAAAATGTTGTCCAGGTTGTTCTTCTTTAGCAGTGGTTTAATAACTGCTGTTTTAAAAGCCTTAGGGAAGACACCTGACAGGAGGGATGATTTCACTATTTGAATCAGATCAGACCCAATGATAGTGATTTAGAATTTAGTTCAGTGGCTACTGTCATTGGAGGATTACTTAGTCTTTCCACTGTTGCAAACAGAATCCTTGCATTATTGTTTCTGTTACTGATTTCAGAGAAGAAAGATTCCCTAGCATCTTTTAAAGTTAACTGATATTTGTTCAGTCTCTCTCTATAGATCTCACAATGAATCTGAAGTCGAGTTTTCCGCCATTTTCTCTCGGCGCGTCAACACTCCCTTTGTTCACTAAATATCAGTGGATCACTAGTCCACAGAGACTTATTCCTACCTGAGACTTCTTTCACTTTAGTTGGAGCAATGGAATTAATGATGTCTGAGATTTTCGTGGGGAAATTATCTACCAGCTTGTTTACTGAGTTGGGAGATGAGGGGGATGCGGTGGGAGGGTTAATACGTTCAAAGGTTTCAACTGAACTGTCCCCAAGAAAACGCCATTTTACAGTTGTCTCACTGTGGCTAGATAGTTCAGCAGAGATGGTACTTTCAACAAAAACACAGAAATGATCAGAAAATGCAATATAAATTACAGAGCTGTTGGATATATTTAAACCTTTGCTGATTATTAAGTCCAGAGTGTGTCCTCGACTGTGTGTTGGTCGTTTGACATGCTGGGTCAAGCCGAATTTGTGAAGCGTGTCACCTAATGTTTTTGTAGGTCTCCTGGGGGTTGTCAGTATGGATGTTGAAGTCCCTTACAATAATAAATTGGTCATAATTAATACATATTATGGAAAGAAGCTTGCTGAAATCATTAAAGAAGTTAGAGTTAAGTTTTGGGGGTTTATATAAATTTAGAAATAAAGCTTTGTTAGGCTCATTTATCTGGGTGGCTAGGAATTCAAGAGAGTCAAATGTGCCCAGGAATACCTTTTTAAAGTTAATTGAGTTATGAAACATTGTGGCTACGCCTCCATCTCATCTGTGTTTCTTGCTTTTGCTTAAAAAATTGTAATTTGGAGGAGTAGATTCTATCAATGTAAATGTTTCATTATTTAAGACCAGCCAGGTTTCTAGTTAAAAAAAGGGTGTGTACATTATGCTCAGTGATGAAGTCATTGATTGGCAATGACTTCCCTGACAGACCCAATGTTTAATAAAGCTAACTTAAGTAGTTTGATGATGGGTAGCTGGACCTTCTGACAGGTGATCAGTTTAAGATTTGGTTTAATATGAGAGTGTTTGGTTAAATATTTTTGTTTTCTGCTGCTTATAAGCATTGGAAGGCTACTCTCAGGGAGGCCAGGCAACTTCTGGGAGATGATGGGAGTAGAATGACTGTTCGGTTCCCTTCGATATCAGATGTCTATTATAACCTGTTGGGTCATAGGCAGAATACATCCAGTGTTAGTTCCAGGGGCTTGATGTAGTCCAGGTTTCAGTGTTAGTTGTGTCCCAGTATTAATTTGTGCCTTCAGTCTATCTGAGGTTCTAAAGGCGGAATCATTTGGTGTGGATGAGTCAGATGAAGTTGGAATACTTGAAGAACGCTGTGGTGAGTGCTGTACATTTTGTTCTCTGTTGATCTCTGCGGGTCGTGCATCTGTTTGGGCAGGTGGCATCATTTTGACTTGATGTGTTTCATCTCTGATAGTATCCACTGGCTGTGCTTCGAGGTCAGCCCTCGGATGCTTTATCAAGTGTTTAGCTTGATCCTGTGTGGATAACGAGTTTTTTTCAGTTTAGGGTATTGATTGATTGTCAGGATTTTTTATATTTCTCTCACTGTACTTTTGGAGCAGCTATAAATTCTAGTGTTCTGGCTACAGAGATCTTCGATTCCATCAATTGACCTGTCATGTATGATAAGAACCTTTGCTGGGGGGGTTCTTGCTTTCTTATGTGTCCGCTTCATGTGGCTGGATTTCTCCTGGTGACCTTGACAGCTCCCAGGGGCTGCGTCGTCTTTTGGGGGACTTAAATAACAGAGGCTTAAATAAGACATGAAACAGGTGAGGACTGTGGGAGTAATTAACTGGCACAGGTGAGAAACATAAGAGATAATGGTGACTATAAAAGAGAACCGAATTAGGATCTGAAAGATTAAAGAAAAAAAGAGAGAAACAATACTAGGAACACATAAAAAGCTAAGACCATAACTGAACTAAAAATCAAAAATATAAATGCATCAAAATAATCTACAACAACAACTAATGGACAGTATTAGATCTACATAAGCAAGACCCAAAATAATACTATGAACCTAGGCAAGGATATAATGGAAGCGTGAAGAAACAAGTAACAGACTGACAGAAATAAATAAGCAATAGGATAACTTCCTGACATAAAAAAATAAAAAAATAAGATTAGCACGGAAATAAATAACATCTGACAGAAATTACCTACAATAAAGGGTAAAGAAAAACCTTAAATAATAAACAAACAATCTAGACATGAAAACAACTCAACCTGGCTGCAAATGAAAATTTTAAAAATAGAATATAAAAGGTCCTAGTTCTACAAAGATAACCAAAAATAAATAAATAAAAACCTTTGAAATATAACAAACCAATTATGGTAAGATGACATTTGTCTGACATGTATCTACAACATGCTCCAAAGCTGCAACCAGAATTTGGCTTATCATCTTTTGGGATAACCGTCAATATATCAGCAATTTTCTTCCCTTATTTATTTGTTTGCAACAAACATTTCCCAGTGGCCCACTGAGGTTATCAATACACTACTTAGCAGATGATCTTTTGTACATAATTTTAAATTAATCCAGCATTTCATTCTTCCAATAAGTTCCAAAAAGTTTTCTATTGAAGGAAACCCAGCAGATTGCATCAAGTCATTGACTTGCTTATTGTGATATCACAATAAGGCACTTTTTTAATTGACTTGTCACAAGATTTCTGACGACAAAATGTTGCCAAAAAAAGATAAAATGGATATCTTTTATTCATGTTTGGAGTGTTTATAGAGGCAGCAGAGATTCAAATCGCAACACAAACGGATGAAAAAAGTGACATTTCCATAATATGTCCCCTTTAAAACCAATTACAGTGTACAAAATTTTGCCCACTTTGAGCAGATGTGTGATGTATCTTTAAATCATTGGCAGCCATAAGGCTAGTGCTTTTGAGTCTGTCTTCAAATTGGGAAAGAACGAAATATGTAAAATTAACTAAAGCTGATGTGTGTTGATCTTTATAAGTCAAACAATGGCTATTAGAAGATAGCTACTTGACTAAACTTGCTCATATTTGCACTCAGGGTCCTAATAGAAGCCCTAATTAATGTTTGATATATCAAACTGTAACAAACAAGGCTGGATGAGGAGCCAAGTCTATCTTGCTTAGACATAAGTCAAGGAGGATGGTAAGGGAGATAAAACAGTCTCCAAAGGTCACTGTGGCAACTTCTCTGTGGGAGATTAAAAGATTAATGATTTTTTTAGGATTTTTACACATCTTTAACAGGGATCCTATTGACTGTGGAGGGTGCTGTACAGAGACACATCACCTGAATCTTACTCTGTCTTTTACATCTGCCCAGATGAAGGCCTCATCTGTTTCTCTGATCCTGTTCCTGAGTCGGGCCTGGGATGCTGTGACTGACCCTCTGGTTGGATATCTGGTGAGCTGCAGTACCTGGACACCCATTGGGAAACTTACCCCATGGTTAGTCCATTGGTAGTGCTGCATATTTATGGCTGACGCACTTATTCTTGAATTTTACCTTTGATCTTCCTGGGTTATATTCATCAAAACCAGGGGTGCCCAAATCCAGTTGTAGAAAGCTACTATCCTGCAACATTTAGCTCCATCCCTGCTTCAACAACCCTGAATGAAATGGCTGAATTCCCTTTCATTCAGCTCCACAGAGGCCTGTTAATGAGCCACTAAGTCGATTCAGGTCTGTTGAAGCAGGGATGCATCTAAAAGTTGCAGGATAGCAGCTCTCAATGGAGTTGACCACCATAGATCTAAACATTTACCTTTTTATCTGACAGGCTGGTTATTTCCACTCCGTTTGGCATCCTGTCATACGTGCTGCTGTGGTTTGTACCGACAGACTTCATGTCTGAGACTGCCTGCGTGCTATGGTTCCTCACAGTGGCCTGTTTGTTCGAGACACTCATGAGTGTAAGTATCTTTAGTTTTAACAGTGGTAGTAGGAAGTCACCAAATAAATGTACCTTATTTTCTATTAAATATTTCTACACGTTTTGTTACAAACCAGCTGTTATGGTTTACTTTCTTTTTGGCATAGTCGTGAACTGGAAGGACAGGAATACATGGTTTTCAACACTTTTTGCAACTAAACAACAAAAATATTTGCCATTCACATGTATTCAACTCCCTTATGTGGGGTCTAAAACTCTGGTCCTGAGGGGTGACTGACTGTCATTCAGTTTTTAAATACATCAATGCTACATTTAATCGTTTAGAACAGAATGAATTGGAAGTCTCCTTATTTAGTTCAATAGATAGAATGGAGATATTTGTTAGGAACAACTGGGATATATTGGTTTAAGAGTAATTTAAACTCTAAATTAAGCTACTGCAGGTGGCATTTCCTGCAGTAGTCAATAAAAATAATGTCAAATCTTAGCTATTTATTTATAGAATATAAGAACATTTATACACAAGGTACATGTTTGTTGTGCTATTTTATTGTGAGTAGAGAATGGTAATTTCAGTCTCTGTAATGGAACAAGCTGTTTGTGCTTCACTTTTCTTGTTTTAATCTTTCCCCCCGTCACCATGATGGCAGGACGTCCTTTGGCTGTATGGGCTGTGATTTTGCTGCAAGCTTCATCACCATAGCTACTGAATTTCACACATCTCATTTGCTGTCAGCTGGTGACATGTTTTCCTCCTGTTTTCTGTGAGTAGTGCTACAACGTCCCCTACCTCTCACTGAATATGTTCCTGGGAGGACATCAGAGGGACAGAGACTCTGCCACCGCCTACAGTAAGAGGAACCACAATCACTCACCAACTAATATCTCAAAACCATTGGAGTGCACCTGAAAAGTTTACACACCCCTGTTAAATTGGCAGATTTTTGGAAAAATGTATCAACTTTTTTGCCTTTATTGTGACTCTTGAATATAGGAAATGTTGAGTCTTCTTTCCTCAGTAACAATGTCCACACCGAAGAGACAACCTTTCCAGGGTATCAGTGTTTCTGGTTGTTTTTATCACTGTGTTAAACAGTTAAGAGAACTATATTTAATAAACATATTATCATAAATATCAGTTATATGCCGCAAAATGTATTTCGGATATTGATATTGGCCCAAATTTTCATATCACTATATCCCTGTAATTCAGACTAAAACAGAGTGATGACAGCATCATGCTCTGGGATAACTTTTCTTCACATATTGGTGGTAGCATCGTGTTCTGAGAGTAAAAGAACTGTAACTCTTCTAAAGTTTAATCAAAACAGTAAATAATTACAAAAATACTAATCAAGCACGAAGAAAAACTTTCAGAGGCATCACCTGAAGAGGGCTGAGGAGAGACGACGTCTATCTTTGCCAGATAGAGTGGGCAAATACTGCCAAGTCAACATGTCACACTTACTAGAAGCAGCATTTTTTCAGATCTTGGTGGTTGACAGCAATATGCACTGAGATGACTGTTCTTCAGATGTAACTACGGGTTATTTGTGGGCTGTTCCATATACCAATTAAAACCTAATCTTTCATATGTCTGCTAGAAAGCTGAAGATAAAAAAGTATTTCACTTTTCAGAATCATTGTGAGTCCAAGCTTGCCTCCGAATTGGAAAAAAAAGATTTTAAACATCTAAAGATCGATGAGGACAACAGACGTCCTGTGGGCCAAGTGAAGATGTGGGAAACAAAAATCCTCCCTTTGGCCAAGACTGAAGGGTAGAATTTAATCAAAAGGAGCTTCAACAAAGTAGTAAATTATAGGCATCCTCAGTTATGCACACAGTTTATTGCACTTTTTTTGTTTTGTCACATTGAAGTTTAAAACTTTCAAATCAAATATGCAATGGTCTTAACCTGCAATTTTAACAGGGATGTTGGCACTTACTGTATTCATTTTAGACCTCTCTGAACTTCTGCCCTCCTTTTTATCCAGGAATGAGCGTGGAGATGATGGCATTGCTGCTGGTGTCAGTGATTCAGGGGCAAGTCCTGTCTGTGTACAACACAGAGAAGCAGGAGGCCTGTGAGCATCTGGACCAGGTCACTCAGACACCTCACAGCCCATCAGCGCCACAAACTGCCTCTCTACATGAAACGGTACTGTAGCATTAAAATAGAGATGAGTTTAAACTAACTAGCAGAGCAGGCTTGGCTACTTTGTGCTGCAATTGTACTTACATGGTCTTAGGCCAGTGTTTCTCAAACTTTTTTTGATCATTCCCCACTTTGGACAAAGGAGCATACACAAGCCCCCCCCCCTGCTTTTATCGCCCCAGTAGAATGGTGATCACGCCTGATTTTTAAAGTGTTTTATTTATTTAAATAGCCGAGTTAGTCTACAAGTTTTTAAGGGTATAAATTAGTTGGAAAAAGGGGTTGCGCACTGGTATAAAACCGGCTCAGAAATATATGCTGTCAGTAGTTGCTACATGTAGAACTTCAGCTCACAGTTGGAGAAAATTAAAGCTGTAGTTTTATCAAACTTACAAAGCTTTCAAAAGTGCAAAATAAAAATAAAAATTTACAAATAAATAAAGAGCAAGATACTCATCTCTGTATTTCCTCCATGGTTGACCGTGTGACTTCTCTGACTCTGAAACGTTCCCTGATCTTTTTAGATATTTGTCCATTTTGTAGATGGAATCTCTGATAATGCGGCTATTTCAGCTTGTTTTGTTCTGCTGCGATATATTCCAACGTCAAACTCCCAGCCCGATGTTCCAGGTCCCGGTTCTGTTTACAATGATGATCACAATTGCTAATTTATTTGAGTGTGTTTAATTTTGTGAGAGGGGGGAGCTGGTTGATTTAATTTACAGTGCAGTGAAACATTCACAACGACAGAATCTAAGGGGGGAAAACTATTTAAATCCCAATGATGTCACGCCCCACCTGCAATACCTCTGCGCCCCACTAGTGGGGCTCACCCCATAGTTTGAGAAACACTGTCTTAGGCAGATCTTGTTACCTTGTAATTTACTGTGGTAGACTCAGGCATTGTTGCATTGTTCAGGTACTAGTCCTAAAGAGATTTTGGTAATTTAAAACCTTTAAGACTATCACTTTGTGGAAGTCATATGGGTTTCATTAAAAAAAGAAAGTATCAATCACTCTGCCAGTTTTTCCTTGATTGTCTTCAATTAGTGACTGGCAGGTCAAATATTGAAAGAAATAAGGCAGTTTTTAGTATTCATCAAATGCATAAACTAAGAACTCCCATCACTCTATAAACTCCTCAACCTGCAGCTTAATGCATTTTTTTACACTTCACCGGTAATCAGATAAGGATTAGGGACATGAGCTCCCTTTGTGATTTATTGATATTCTGTTTAATCAAAAACTGCTACCTCTAAAAAAGAAACTGCAGGTGTTCTTTTTATTTTTAGATTAATGTATTACACCCTTTAGAAAACAAATTAAATCGGCATGTCAGACCTAAAAGAAATAATCCTGACCTTTGTACCTAAAGAAAAACTGGATACATGTGAGCCTCTTAGGTTTTATGCTGTGCCTCACCAATTTGAGCCCTTTCTGAGCAACTTAGGTGTGATATCTCTTTAAAAAAAAGGTCAAGTGAGTGACAAAGTGTCAAACTAACATATCTGTCAATAACAGTACGCATAATGTTCCAACAGCACATTATGTAGGGAAATAATCAGAGGTGTTATAGTTCTCAGTAGTTTACATGCACAGAGCATTTTTCAGAACTCTTCCATTGTCACCATTGTTCATAAAGAGTTTTCAGGAGGTTTGTTAAGGCACAGGAGGGAAT
Source organism: Valencia hispanica (assembly GCA_963556495.2). Taxonomy (NCBI): domain Eukaryota; kingdom Metazoa; phylum Chordata; class Actinopteri; order Cyprinodontiformes; family Valenciidae; genus Valencia; species Valencia hispanica. Next base: position 43,843,503 of record OY747709.1, read on the forward strand.
GTTTAGGATAAAAATATTTTTGGTTTAAAAGTAAAGAAACCTGGTTGCATCTATGGTATGAAAAAGTTAAGAGGGTCTGACCTTGTATAAATACCCCATAGTCACTCTAGAGCATAGTGGTGGAGGGGTAATGATTTGGGCATATTTGCACCAAATGGACCTGAGTAACGACGTGAACTGTGAACCTCTTTGCAGAAACAAACCTCCACGAATTAAAACAACACTCTAAAGAAGACTGGTATGGGATCAGAACAGTATCACCTTGAAATGAAACTGAAAATAAATATTGCCATTGAAAAATATTAATGTAACTGAAAATATTAATTTTGAATCTGAAATAAATCTAGTGAAAATTTTTGTATTGAAAGTGATTTATTTTTTTCTATGAAACTCATGTATATGCATTGAAAGAAATAACTCAAGTTTTCAAACTCTCTCTTTTTTTTACTATACCAATCTTTTTTTCAATACCAATCTTTTTTTCAATGCAATCATTTTTTTCAGCTTCATTCAGGTGATACTGTTTTGACGCTTGTGTGTGCACGCGCATGAGGGGCGGGGCTTCAGCCCCCCATACGTTTGCATGAACGAGGCAGGAGGGAAACTCCGACTGTCTGAGGCGAGACGCGAGAAACAACAGGACATTTACATTGCTAATAATGTGGTTTGTGGAAGAAAAAAAGACATATGAACGGTTTCTTCTCAGTTTCTTCTACTGACCAGTAGACTAGGAGTCTTTGTGATAAAGTTTTATGCTTGTGTAGCCTGTCTTTGTTGGAGGCTCTCCTCATTACAGACAGTGTGGTATGAAGGGATGTAAATACACACTATATAGGCTATACCATATTAAATAACTATTTATTTCAGATCCACAATACATATTTACAATACATTTCAATAACGTTAACAAATCAATTAAGACTGGTGTAAGCAAAGCTAACAACACTGACAACTCGTTTTTTTTATTAGATTGCAAAACGTAATTGTGACACACACTCCAAACCAGAAGGTGGCGCTAATAGGCGCCAACTACCATGGCAAACTGAGAAGAAACCGTTTATATCTAATTTTTTAATTATTATTATTCCACAAACCACATTATGCTTTCTGTACACCTAGAGACTTTGACACGATTTGGAAAAGATTCTTAAAGATTATCAGCTCACATCTAAAGACTTGGGTTAACAGTTTTTTAGTCTCAGACTAAAGATTTTATAAACACTGAATCTTGTTGGGACACTATTTAAAAGACAACACCTAGGCTGTTTTAGCTTCCCGCAAAATTCCTCCCATTATGCTCAGCATTATACAGTTTCTTTATGTGCGAATGTTGTAGCATTCTTTGCCAAGATTAATGTTATGTCAAATAAAGACTTGCATTCAAAGTGGGTACTGTATCATCAAGTAACTGGTTAACTCATATCTTTTTAATGCAAGGTGTTTATGCTGTACCACTTGCTCCATGCAGATGCACAGATAGCTCTGGTTTGTGCCTGTATTCCAGGGGGCAAGGTTGGCATACACTTTGTAATTTATGGCCCATTACTCAGTCATGGAACACAAATATTGTATTTGTTGTGTATGGACTCTGCCAGGCTCCATAGGTGGCTACAAAACTGTTATTTACAAATATGACACCTATGTTTGTAGCCTACTTTCCCGCAGGAACAAAAAAATAATTGATATGTGGCAAGGTGCAAGACGATATCATAAACGGGACTCAAACCCACCATCATCGGTGATGTTATCCTGCGTATTAACCACTGTACCATAGCAGTAAAGTATAATCCCACATAGCCAGGGTACAGTGTGAAGTGGACAGGACCCCCACACGGTCACACACTTGAATAAACGGAGAGAACAGATTACGACTCCATGCGCATGGTTTAATAAACCGAGGGTCCAGATTCTTACCCCTCAAAAATTATTTCTGCACCTGACCCCTGCCGGGCTCTGTAGCTTTGTGCTTCCGCTTGTGTGAGAACAGCTTTATTGGTTGTCGATTGATATACGTCACAACGACTACACTAGGACTTGCGATAATATCAAACATGTTTGATTCAAAAGACTGCAGAAAGACTGTCTTTAATCGGGTCCCCAACTGCAGATTATCACCTTCCACAAACCACATTAGAAGCAAAGAAAATGTTGATCCCACTCGGACAGTCGGAGTTTCCCTCCTGCCTCGTTCATGCAAACTTATGGGGGGCTGAAGCCCCCCCCCTCATGCGCGTGCACACACAAGCGTCAAAACAGTATCACCTGAATGAAGCTGAAAAAAGGATTGGCATTGTAAAAAATATTCACTTTCAATATAAAAATTTCACTAGATTTATTTTCGATTCAAAATTAATATTTTCAGTTACAATTATATTTTTCAATGCCAATATTTATTTTCAGTTTCATTTCAAGGTGATACTGTTCTGATCCCATAGACTGGGCCCTTCACGACAATGTGTGACACTGATAGTCAGACAAAATTATTTCTTTAACGTATTTTTCCATGACTCTACTAACATCCACGGAAATGTATTTTTCTCATGAATGTGTATATTTGTCTCTATATTTTTTACTTTAATACCCCCCTTTTTAATGAAGTGTTTATTTTTAAATTTTATAGCTCCTTATGAAAACATAACCAAGTTATTAACTCAACATTTGTAACTAATATTATGTTTACTCCCCAAGTTAGAAGAAAAGGCCAGATTGTGTTTAGTCTGAGTTTGTAGACAGGAAAACATGAATTAATTATGAGATGCACTTCCTTGTGTTTACTTTGCCCTCAGCGAAAGGCTTTCCTGACCTCAGCTGGGGTCACGGGTGGCTTGTTTCTCCTCAGCAGCCTGGTTCTGTTCTTCGGTGTGAGGGAGCAGAGACATGAGTCAGTCCGACAAGGTCAGTGGTCAGAGAGTGCAAATAAAATGCTAAATGCTGTGTGTGTTTTGTAACAAAACAAAGTCTGTATAAATATAAAAAGCATTTTTCAAATGAAGATTTAATTATTAAGAAACAAAGATATCCAAACTACCCTGACTGCTTGGGGAAAAAATTACTGCCCCTCTTGTTAAACAACATGTAAATTCAATTACTACTAGAATGAAGGAAAAACATTGATACATGCTGTCTAACATCATGAAATAGGCTGAATATCCCAAAAAGCAACACATCATGTCCCAATCTAAAATAATTCAACAACAGAGAAATTAAGTCACCGAAGTCTGTCAATCTGGAAAGGGATGCAAAAGTTATTTTGAAGGTTTTAGTACTCCAACAAACTATGGGACAGAAGTGAACCATCCAAAGAGTGGCAAACCTACGGAAAAAAAAAGCCAGAGCAACATCTGAAGCACCACAAATCTCACTTGTCTCAACTAAGGTCAGTGTTCAGGATTAAGAAAGAAACCAGGTAAAAATGGCATTGATTAGATCCAAAGACAAAACTACTCCAGAACAAAAACACAAAGGAGAGTCTCATATTTACAGAAAACATCTTGATGATCCCCACGACTCTTAGGAAGACATTTTGTGAACTTACGAAACACAAGTGGAATTTTATGGGACGGTGTGGGTCAAGTTATATCTGGCATATAATAGCACATCATTTTTGAAAAATAAAGTCAAAGATTATTTATGGTCAAATGCCTTTCGGTGAGGCTGAATTACAACAACTCCGCAAAGGAGAGTGGGCTAAAATTCCTTTACTTTAGGTTCTTTACTTGATATTATAATTTGCTTTATTGGAAACATTAAAGTGTGACAAACGAGCAAAAACAGAATGGATATGTGAATGGGGCACTGGAATACCACAGTACATTTCAGTGATTTATCCTTTTTGTAGTGTTGCTTGTATAAAAATGTGATAATTCAGGAGATATTTATTTTTTGTTTTCTCCAGACGTTCACTGTTCTGTTGACAGAACACGTCCATCTTGTCTGAGCTCCTTAAAGATGCTCATATGTCACGTTCCCTACCAACGACTTGTGCTCGGCTTTGCTGTTAGTGTACTTGCTTTTCAGGTACCGTTTAAGAACGCCCTTCATTTCTTTTTCTCCTCTGGTAACTCTTTTGTTCAAGTCAGACTCATACAATCCTCTAATAGTTCTGAGTTAAGCTTTCTTTGTCCTTTTGTTTAATTTCAGATGTCTTTGGGTAACTTTGCATTGTTTTGCAGTCATGTAGCTGGACTGGGAGCTCATTTTCAGCTCCTTTTGCTGGTCCTATTGGTAAGCTGATTTTATGAACGTCTGTATTTTCTTTGTGCATCTAAAACATTTCTTAAAAATTCCTTAGATTTCGGCTTCAGTAGCAGTTCCACTCTGGCAATTTTTCCTTCTGAAATTTGGAAAAAAGCCCACAGTTTACTTTGGATTTTCAGTAAGAAATTTGAAAGTCTTGTATTTTTCATCATTGTCTGCATCTTGAGTGTTTCCTATTGTCTCTACAAGGTTTTTGGTTTCTCTTGCAGCTCTTCATCCCAGCAGTGATCACAGTTGCTTGCATTCCCACCAACCTCCCAGTTTTCATGACCATGTGCATTCTGATGGGATTCAGTGTGGCCACCATGTTCCTGCTGCCTTGGTGAGTCAGCCGCCCTTCTAAATAAAGTCTAAAATCATTTCCAATGCCTGTCAGATCGAATTTGTTTGAAAACCCAATGCTAAGTGCATGAAATATTCACCACACCTACCTAGTCCTAGCCACTGATGAGTACTGCAGAAACTTAGTTTTTCAGTCTACTCTGAAATCTTTCCTGAAACATACATGTAATTTTTATTCCCATATGACACAGGTCAATGATGACTTTGCTTTGAGACATCCTTCGTTTGAAGACCTAGACCCTCTGTTTTTCTCTGGTTATGCCTTCTGCAATAAGTTGGCAGGAGGGCTATCAGTGGGATTGTCAACCATGATATTACAGTGAGTACAACATCTATTCTGTCTCTCTGCGTTTGTCATGTGCGAATCGCTTGGCATTTTCTATTTGGTGTTCTGCTTGTCTGCAGGATTGTAGGTTACAAAGCAGGTGCTTGTATCCATGGTGATGAGGTGGTGACAGCACTGATTGTGCTCTTCTCTCCAGTTCCCATCGCACTTCTGCTGATTGGGATGGGAATATTTCACACCTACCCAGTCAATGAGAGGAAATGCTTACAGCTTGAGGAGGAAAAGTAGGAGGCTTTTTGAGATGATTTTATAAGGTCTTCAAATGTTCTTCAAGTCATCTTACTACTGATCTGTAGAAAAATTGTTTTTAGATACTAGGATCTAGTTTAGTTCAGGTTATTTCTCTCCCTTAATATTATGTACTTATGCAGTTGCAGTCGTTTTATACCAAACTTTTTTTAGGTATGGAATGTGCGATCTGTTTGGGACGTTTTTTTATTTATTTTTTACTGACTTTAACAACCAAGGGTTTACAGTGATTTCCCATAATTCAATTCAGTTTATTTATATAGCACCAATTCACAACGCATGTTGACCCAAGGCATCATACATACATTCCAATCAGTTTAAAAGTTTTATTTCTAAGGAAACTCACCAGATTGCATCAAGTCATTTACTTGCAGCATTCAGTTCTCCTGGACAAATGTGTAGAAACAGTAGACAGTCACCTGTGTTGTCTTGTTGACTTCACAGTAATCCCTCATTACAATGTCACCAGGTGACTTTGAACTCATTCACACCCTAAGTAAATGCATCGACCAAAGACATGGATGGATGTGCCATAACTTTCTCCAGCTGAACAGAAACAAAACTGAACTAATTATTTTTGGACCTAAAGGGGAACGATCAAGAGTCAGCACACAGCTCCAGTTAATACAGCTAGAAACTACTGATCAGGCAAGAAACCTAGGTGTAGTTATGAACTCAGATCTGAACCTCCAGGGTCACATAAAGGCAATAACAAGGTCAGCCTTCGATCACCTGAAGAACATTTCTGGGCTTAAAGGGCTGATGTCGCAAAAGGACCTTGAAAAACTCATCCATGGGTTTATCTTTAGTCGGATTGATTACTGCAACAGTGTTGGGTCTGCCTAAAAGGCCAATCAGACAATGCCGAGGCTGATTCAGAACGCTGCTGCTCGTGTTCCTTACTAGAACCAGGAAAGTAGAGCACATCACCCCAGTTCTAAAGTCCTTACACTGGCTCCCTGTAGCTCAGAGAATAGACTTCTAAATACTCCTACTAGTTTATAAATCATTGAATGGCTTAGCACCAAAGTATGTTGAAGATCTGCGGTTACTATACCAACCCCCCAGACCACTCAGGTCCTCTAATTCCAGTCTACTCAACATCCCTAGAATTAGAACCAACCATGGAGAAGCAGCTTTCAGCATCTATGCTCCTCTAATCTGAGCTAAACTTTTAGTTTTGCTTTCCTTGAAATGTAACTCTTTTTTTTAAGTCAGTACTTTACTGTGTTGTTAGACTAAATAGAAAATGTTTTTCTTTTTGTTTTACACACAGCGATAAAGCCTCTCCCTCATCACCAGACCAAAGAGAGCCCTCAGAACTGCCGACAAGGTCTCGACAGTCCCATGTTGAAGACCCACAGCATGACAGATTTTACAGTTGTGATCTATCACCTCGGTGTGAGCGACCAGAGGAGCAGTGCTCAGTTCAGTCATCCACCTCATCAACCAACCCCTATGGGAAAAATAGCAGGAAAACATCACATGTTCAATTACAAGTAAATCCTCATTGGCAAAAACCTATACTCTATACCGATCAAAACCCAGAAGAAAGCCAACTGGGTACAAGCTTCCCCCGTAAGGCTCCCGTTTCCTTCTGTGGAACGTCACACGTGCGATGCAAGGTGTCCTGGGTGTAAGAGGAGTAAACATTAGTATTTTACTGAATAACCACTGATAAAACAATTTTGTCTGTGTAAAATCTGTTGCAGCGGTTGATTAGTTCAGATTTGTCTACATTTAATCTAATCATTCATTTAAGGGTGAAATCTCAGTCTAGAGAAGTTAAAAACAAGCACTTGTAACTTTTAAATGATTATTTAAAATATAATATTTTCAGATACATTTAAGATCTGTCTGGAATCCCTCGTTGTTGTAGATTCAATTGTTGTTATAGTGTAAAAGTGACTCAAAGCTGACCTGCAGAAAACAACTGAGCTACTGCTTTCTCCCACAAATGTTCATCCCTTAGATACCAGGATGGATTATTTCCAGCTGCAAGTGCTCACATTGCATATATAAGGCAAATTTTAACTGACAGACCTGAGAAATAAATACAACAGCAGCATCTTGTTAAAACGAGAAACTTTCTTGTAATAACAAAATATAAAATATGCTGGCCGTAAAAGAAAAACACCAACACTTCGAAGGACGTTTGTCTCGTAATAGAAGAAACGGAGTGAGAAGATAATCAGAGTGAGCCCCTTTATGCCTTTTTAAAAAGTCGTAATCTGTGAGAGGAACATATTTCAGATGTCGTTAAAACAAGAAACCTTCTCGTTATAACCTGGACAGGTCGCCATACCATCACTGGGCACCATGGACACAAGACAAACAACTATGAACACACCCACCTCAGTACAGTTTAGAGAGATTATACTATTCTAATCTATATCTTAATCTATTAATCTAACAATAAGGTTATTGGACTGTGGGTGGAAGCTGGAGTACCCAGAGAAAACCCATGCATGCACAGGGAGAGCATGCAAATTCAATGAAGAAAGACCTGAGCTCCGGACCACGAACTTTCTTGCTGCAAGGCAACAGTGCTACCAACTACTCCACCGTGCAGCCTGCTTCCACTTATGCACACCTTTAATAAAGGAACTTCTGTTTTACTTTATGATCATTTCCACAGCAACTGGACACACAAACAGGCTAGCTGTGAACATCCTGGGGGTTCTGCAGGACCGGTATCCTGATGATGAGGTGAATATCTGATTATAGGTGGAAATGATGGAGAACAGCAAAACTCATCTGCCAGTAAAGCACTTGGTTACCATGAATACTGAACACAGACTGGATGGACATTACTGCTGATCAAGGAGTTGTGCTTTGTATAATATTACTGATTGTTAAACATTTTTCATACATGAAAAAAATGAAAATAAACAAGTGCTGACATTTTAAACGATTTCATTATACTTTCTGAAGGTATGTTTTACACAAGGTGCGTTTCCATTATCGGAACTTCAGGGTAATTTTACCGGACCTTCACGGTATGCGTGTGTCTCCACTGCACCAGGCCGGCCTGACAGGGCCATTTTCAAGGTCGTTTCAGGAACCAACAGAGTACCAATCTTAGGGTATGTACTCAGAAATGGCCCGGTAGAGTTGCTAAATGTCCTACATTCTTGAACTCACCATAGATTTTGAACGTTCCTTAACAGAGAAGCTTCTGCTAACATGAAGAACGACATTTGTGTGTGGCTTATAAAAGAAAGATCGATTATATATACCTGCACATTTCTTTTTTACTTTTGAATTTCTTTGAAAAATTGAACACATTTGTTTCTTAGTGAGTGAAATGAACCGAGAAAGGTTTATGATTGGTCAGTCCATGTAGTGTGATTATGCTGCATGTACAATCATTCCCTTTCTGAGGGTTTGGAAGGACAGTCTGTAGGGAATATCGGCGTAAACGTTTGACAGAAAGAAGCTAAGGGTAGTCAGAAATGTTTCCGGATTTGAAGCTAGGTGCTTGTTAGAAAGAAAAAAACCAACTTGTCAAGGAGGTCTGGAAAGTCGTCAAAAATAGCACCAAAGTCGGCAAGTTTTCAACACTGCTGAAGGTATCCGCCCACCCAGCAAGTTAAGCCCTTTTACTTCCAGTCCATGGGTCCCCTACTGCCAAAAAAAATGAATGAGAGTCAGGGGCTGTTTACACGACAACGTTTTTCAGCAAAACTGAGGTTTTTCTCTCCGATTCGGCCTCTCGTTTACACGACAACGGGAAGATGGGGGGGCGAAAACGCAGCTTTTGGGAAACGGCTTCCAGAGTGGAGAGTTTTGAAAACGCTGTGGGATTCGTTGTCATGTAAACGCAAGCCGGAGACTTTTGAAAATGATGACGTCACTGCAAGCCACCTACGGACATGTTGCATTTGCGCACTTCGCCTTTCTACAGAAAAACAACAACAATGGTGGATCCAGGTATGCTGTTACTGCTGATGCAGCTTCTGAAGTTATTTGGTCTCTCTGTAAGCAAAACTTAGAAATCATCAGGCTTCTATGCGATCGCCAACGGAAACGCATACAATACGTGCGCCAAATAATCAATATGCCTTTATTTAAGAGGAGGAGAACTACAAGAAGACCGCCATTGTTAGTTATCATGACATGTTTCTTTTCCGGGTTGTGAGGGGGGAAACTTGGAACACTGCATTCACGGGGCCCACTGCCATCTAAAGGCCGGGCATATGTACTACATCGTTTTCCATCGCGCGCCCTGTCGTGTAAACGCAGTGTGTTTTCACCCGCGTATTCAAACAAAAACGGCAACGTTGTCGTGTAAACAGCCCCTTAATGTGATAAGTTATTTTCTGATCCAGTTTGAAATGCGCCATGGACTAAACATATGATGTCCGTGAATTTGAAAGACACATTTTGATGCAGAGAAAACGCTATGTTTCGACAGGCGGCAAAATTTACTTTAGGTTTTGTGTGAAAACACTTACTGGACTACAACTGAAGAAGGAGAAAAATGGTCGTGAGATTAGCCGGCTTCGCCTCCTTCCTCCAGGACGAAGGAAGGAGCATTAAACGTGGAGAAAACCACCATAAATGTGGAAAGTGGCAGCTATGCTAGGGGGAGAAATAGTCGTTGAGTGAGAGCCAGCATGCAGCTCCACATGGTCTAGGTGAGGATTTTAAGTGCTAGCTAGTGCTAGCTATCATTAGCTCCGTGATGTCATATATGCGACTTCTGATGTGTAGGCATTTTAATTGCGAATTTTTACAATCACATAAATCCCAAATCACTTGACAAACAGTCAAAATGCACATTATTACTTGTCATTTAAATTGAGGTACATCATATGTGTGATTCAGGACGTAAAAAAAAGCGGACCAAAATAACTTTTATCGCTCATCTGACTACCATTCTTTTTTTTTTTTGGCCAGGGGACCCATGGGCCAACAGGAAGGGGAGGAGACTTAGGCTCCTCATTTGCAACAGTGTCATCATAGACACCATGGGTGTTTCTCAATACCAAGGAACCTCGCCAGTGCCTTGGTAGGCGAGGCGCCTTGGTTACAAGGACACTGTCCTTCCTTGGTCAAAGAAAACGGTTAAATGGAACAGACTTAAGTCACGTCACCACGGCTGCTTCCAACTTCTGATCCGCCATCTTTTCAAAAATACCGCGCTGTATTCTGGGAAACTTTTGACCGAGCAAAGGAATCAAGGAACCTCCATTGTATCCTCAGTCGGTCAGACAAATGGAGGACAGACGCCTTGGTGGCACATGAACATTGGAACACGCCTTGGCGGTCCCTGATGATGTATCTCCTAGGCAACCGGGTCGGGACCAAGGCATCAAGGTGAGGTTCCTTCTCTCTCGCTCTCGCTCTGTCCCTGCAGCTGAAGTGTGGTCGTCAGAAAGCCTTACACAGCTGCGCTTCATTCCACCGCATTGTAGTACGGCGCCACTTCACATCCCCAGCCAGTAACGGTAACAGCGTTGCAACAATGGGAAAAGTAATTACTTAGATTACTCCGTAACTGAAAAATAACGCAGTTAGTAACCCTGTTATACTTAAAGGAGTCATGACCTGTAATTTTCACTTTTCGAAGAGAAAAAAATTATGTTATGTTTGCGTAACGATTATACACTGACGGGAAGCCGATAGCGTTTGTTTGAAGCGTTGGTTTACCCTTGGGTTTGTCAACCAGCCCACGCACACTCTAAATACACGATGCTAAATTTCTGGCCGACTTGACGTCAAGTTGGCGCAGGATATACCATATATGGACATCGCAGACCCATGATGCAGGAAGCCCGCCCTGCTCCTCTCCCCCTCATATTGAGTCGCTCCGCCATTACTGAATTCCGATTCGAAGTACGAACTCGAGCTCTGCAATTGAAACGGTAAGGCTGTGTTTTTATTGCTTTACTTTGTGTAACAAACAGCAGCTAACTGCTAATGCGGCTATTGTATGCTAGCGGGAGTAGTAGCTTTGAGGACAACACGGGTAATGGCTGCTACTTTGCAAACAACAAATGACCTAGAATGCCACCAATCAACGCGCCCCTCATTTGCATTATTACAATGACCGTCCATGACATCCAAAATATTGCATCAGATCTCGCGAGACAATAATGCCTTCAGAAATAAGGGTCAGAGGATCTCTGTGTTTATTTTTTCCACTTTTTTTCCACTTTACTTTTTCAGAAGGGCCTGAAGGACTATAATAGAGCGTGGGTATCCAAGGTAACAATAGGTTATGACTCCTTTAAACACCGTTTCTCCCAAGACTGGTCTTCAGTCAGAGGCTTCATATGAATCGCTGTACTACAGACCGCTACAGGAGACCCTCCATTCCCACTGCCATCAGCATTCACAACTCTTTGAAGAACCTCGGATAATACGAGTTGTAACATTTAATTTCCCTGTGGGATTAATAAAAGTATCTTTGAACCGAATGGAACGCTCAGCTGGTCGTAACTGCTCTATTTTTTTTTATTTCTTTTTGCTCACATTAGTTTTACTTTGAAATATTTCTTGGTGATAAAAGGACAGCTGCTTCACGGTTCTGCAACGTTCATCACAACCCAAAGGTATCATGTTAGTCCAGCCTCCAACACCGCTTGGTTGGTGCGTCCTCCTCCCGTCCATCCGTGCCCAACGCGCCGCCTCCTTCCGCTCCCAGCCTTCAGCTATCGACAGACAGGATACAGTAACGCGAAAATGGGAGTAGAAATCGAGACGATAACTCCGGGAGACGGTGAGGATGAAACTTGCTTCAGTTCGCCTTTTTAATTCATTGGCTGTACTTATTTTATTTTATACTTATTTTATTTTTGTAGGACGGACATTCCCGAAGAAGGGACAGCGCGTCGTGGTGCACTATGTCGGTGAGTGGGAAGAAAATGCTCACAGGTTTAGACACGGTGTGCTTTTTACCTTTGGTCAAATTTAAGCATCAATTCAATCCGTAGTGGTGTAAAAAGTTTCTTTTAAAAAAAAAAAAAGGAGCGAACAAGTTGAAACATTGTTTAGCTAACCGCCTGCTACCCCAGTTAGCATGGAAGCTAACTGAGATTTCTTGCCATGTTTCTTCTGTCAAAATAAGCTGTGATTGTGTTAAATGACGTTTATCCTTCCTTACATCTATCAGCGTCTCGTCTACACAGACGGAAGGTGCTTTATCGTGTTTAGCTGGTTAATTAGTTGAACTGTGTTAGCTGACAGGTCAGCCCAGCTAGCGCTAGCTTTCGCTGACTTCTTTGACGACTGAGGCTGAATTAAAAAAAACAACTTCAACCCGGTTATTGGGTCTGTTTCTGTCCAGGAACCCTTGCGGATGGGAAAGTTTTCGACTCGTCGAGGTCCAGAGGGAAGCCTTTTAAATTCAAGATCGGACATCAGGAGGTTATCCGAGGCTGGGAGGAGGGAGTAGCTCAGGTGAGGAAACTGGTGTCGCAACGCTCCCCTGTGTTTAATTGTATTTATTTATTGTAACTTATTTCTATTTAGATATTTATATATGTATATATATATATTTTCTTTCGTCTATTTATGCCGTGAAAACTGCTCAGCACCGTGTACAACCTTTTTGTTGCGTTTGAAAGTGCTATATAAATTAAAAATGGTATGAAACTTTCAGAGCGGGTGATAAATCTGTAATGATCTTTATTGTTACACCTGGAGGCTGTTTAATCGGTTTTCTTACTTTCCTTCAATCAAGAGGTTTGCTTAGTGGTTTGGGGTTAACTAGGGGTCATAATCTTTGAGGGTCAAAATGTCTAAACGGGAGATCCGAAACAAAACACAAGGGAATAAAGTGTAATACTGTTTACAGTGAATATGAAACTATTACATTTGAATGACACACAGGGTTTAATCATTTTTTGTTATTAATCTCCATGATGGGCTGCAGTCCTAGGTTCAAATCCCGGTCTGGCCTACCCTGTCAGAATAGCATACCGAAAGGTTATTTTTATAGTGCCATATTTCAGTTTTCATACAAAAAATACAGTTTGCAACAAGGTATGCTGTTTTGATAGCCGCTTGTTTTAACAGAAAATACAGTTTATGAAGGAGTATGCTGGGAGAAGTCGTTCTGATCCTGAAAAAGAGGCACATTAACCATTTACTAGGGCTGGGCGATAAATCGATTTTTATCGATTAATTCGAATTTGCAGTTTAAAATCGAGAATCGAAAATCGAGTTTTTTAACAACCCCCCCACTGCTCTCTTGGGCTTCCGTAGTTTGGAGTACGGTCAGCTCGTCCGTGTCTCGCAACACGTAGACGTCAAAATGGCAACTAGCAAAGAGGAGCTTGTTCATAAAAAAGGGAGAGTTCCTTCAATTATATTGAACTGGTTCGGTTTTGCGACTTCAGACTTGCAGCAACAAACGGCACGCTGCAAAATCAGTTTGAAGGCTGTTGCTACCAAAGGTGGGAGTACGACAAATTTGTTTCAACACCTGAAACAGAGGCAGTCCGTCGAGTGGGAGAAGTGCTGCTCTCTACGAGATGCTCAAGCAAGCAGTAGCTCACAAAACACCAAAAGACAAGCCCCCATAGGGGAATCATTTTCACACTGTGTCCCTTATGATAAGACGAGTGTCCAGTGGAAAGCGATCACAGAGGCCATCACAAATTTTTTTTTTTTTTTATCGCTAAAAATAGGAAATCAGATTTGGTGTGAAAAAATCTGAGATTGTATTTTTAGGCCATATCGCCCAGCTCTACTATTTACGTATTTGAAATGATCCAGATGCGCATCTTGTAAGTTGAAACACTTAAATCTCATAGGGCTGAGATTTTCTGTTGGACATAACTGATAAAAAAAAATCTTAGCAAAGTATTTTTCTCTTCTTTCTTTTTTTGACCTTACAATTTCAGAAGATATCTTAGTTTAAATATCAAAAGTTAACGGCTGCTTAACATCAGAGTATTTGCATGTTTATTTCTTTAAAATGTGTGAAATTAAGTTCAATTTTATGACAGAAATTTACTAATTTGTTCCCCCTTAAATATACAACGGCCCTAATGCGCCTGATTTAACACCACATTACACAATTTTACGACTCCACTTGCTAAAAAAAATATATGGAAAACTTCTGTGAACATTTCTTGTGATTCTGTAAGGTGTGCAATTAGGTAATTTGTATATAATGTGTGATGATACACCAAATCTTACCGCTTGTAGTCTTAAGGTATGCTGAATTGATGGTATGATTTTAAAGGTTGAATATGGAACAATTTCATAAAAATCTATATTTAAAAAAAATAATACCTCCACAGGGCTTTTAGTGCAAAATGAAAGTACAGTATTTCCTTTAAAAATTATATTGGATTTAAAATATAGATTTTTGATGGGCACAACGTTGGCATTTTGTTTACATCTACCAGCCAATAGAGGGCAGCATTGCGGGTTGCCTAATACGGTAAACAATCCGTTTGGCACAATGAGGCTGGTACTGTGGAAAATGGTGGAGTCGGCAAGTCAAGCAGCTGCTTCAGAGCCCCTGAGATTTCGTTATCCTGCTCAGAAGGGGAGCGACCAGAGAAGATCAAAAACCAGAGTGAGTTTAGGTGAAGCCTACAATAGATGGACTCAAATTGTAAAATAAACTTATTAGTCGAAATTAGTCCTTACCCTGCACGTATCGGCAGCGAACCTGGCATCCCGACGGCTGTAAACCTTGTTCTGTTGTTGCAACTACAACCTCCACACACTAGATGCCGCTATGGTGTTCATGTTCCATATCCAACCTTTAAATGTTAATAATTCAGTGGAGAAAAAGATAAAATATTCTTTACCTTTTACTTTTTATACAGTTTTGTGTGATTGCAAAAGAATAAATGCCACCAATGAAGGCTGGAGATCTTTTTTACAAACTTATTTACATTTCACCCAGCATCTGAGCTTTTTAGGGGGAATTAAGTGCATCATAATTTATAATTTGGTTCAGATCTGTTACTGTGTTTGACTCGGTTCGAAAAGCAGTGGTTGGTTATGTGTCCGTGTCATCCGCAGATGAGTGTAGGTCAGCGGGCGAAGCTCATCTGCTCCCCAGACTTTGCCTACGGCAGCAAAGGTCACCCGGGGGTCATCCCGCCAAATGCCACTCTCACCTTCGACGTGGAGCTGCTTGCCCTGGAAGCTTGAAACTCGTGCACTCAGCTTTGTTTATTTCCACTCCGCTGTTCAGAGTAAGTTGGAAATAACTTTAATTCACAGGTTGATCATTGATCTCGTAAAGATTACAGTGTTGATTAAGATGCATGCAGTGCTAAACGTTTAGGATATTCAATTAAATGAAGTAAAACTATTTTTTACGTGGAATCTAGTTGATGTGGAAGAAGAAAAAAACTCTAGATCTACCAAAGGATGATCATTTAGCCTGAACTCTCTGTTTACAATTTAGCCCTTTGTGTCTCATCCTTGGTGACCTCTCCTAAAATTTCTCTTTCTAACATCTCTGAAAAATAAAATAAAAGTGTACATACAACTCCTTGAGGCAAGTTTTGTTCTCTTGTTGAAAAATGGTGCTCACTTAGCTGACACATTACCAGTTGTTTGTTACCATAACAACTGGCAGCTGGGGGCATTTGAGGCAGTTCGTCTATTCAACAAGCCAAATGTATTATTGGCATCCAGAATTTACCTGCATTGCACTTAAAATATAATATCAAACCAGATATTGCATCCAAGCGGTCAATTGCAGTTGCAGTATTGCATACAGTATGTTGATATTATGATGATGATTGTGATTCAACATATTGTGCAGCTCCATTGTAGCACAAACAGGCGATGAGGATATCGACAAAGTGAACAATTGATGCTGATTTGATTTCTTTCATTTAAAATAACTGAATTTATAATATAGATTTTTGTCATTCGACTAAACTTGCCTCATAGAAATTGATTTTGTTTTAAAAAACAAGGATATTGTTTTTTTTTTTAAATTGGCGCGCACTAGGGATGTATATTGGCAAGAATCTGGTGATACGATCTGTATCACAATACAGGTGGGACGATGCGATATATTGCGATACTTTGAGTAAGACTCTTTATTGTGATTTTTAAAACTGAATTTAACCGTAAAAAAACTCACAGCATTCTAAACGCACCAACCTGTTTCATACTTTAACACATGCAGTTTTATTACTACATCTAGTTGATCCACTGGAACGAAGAAGGTGAAAACAGCCACAAACTACCAGTTATACTTTTAATTTTACTCATCATTAATGGTTCTATTCAAAAAAAGAAAAATTGATACATAAAATATCATGATATATATCGTGCACAAATGACAACAGCCTATAACCTGTTGGCTTTTCTTACATGTTGGAAACATCAAAACATGTAAGAAGAGGAAATCCACAAAGTCCACAATTGGATTGGAGAGAATTTAGGAGCAGAATGGGATCTCTGATCAATATTGATGTACAACGGGGTCAAGGTGACCTTGAAACTTTGCTGGAGAAATTCTCCAGTGGCTGGTACACTGCAAACCGTGTGGAAATGTGGGTCGTACCCGAGAGCGACCTTTGCTCCAGCAAAATGTTTCTAATGTAAAAGTGTGTTGATCTTAGGCTACCCAGCTGTTTGATAGTGATCCCATATGCCTGACCTGTGATCATTTGCAGTTTGCTTCGGTCATGATTTAGCTTTGGTCTAACAAGCTCTTCAAATAAGTTGTGGTGTTCATGAAGGACAAGTTGAAGGGGGTGAAATGACAGTGTTTTATTTGTATTGCTTTATCAGACAATGATTTTGTCATGAAGTTATGCAGACAAGGCCAGACATTGAGTTAAGAGGAGGTGGGATTTTAAAAAGTGGCTACTCCATCCCACTTCTATTCAGACATGTAAACGAAGTATGATTTTCAATTAATTGTTAAAATATGTTTATCTGAACGACGTGTTTGAAATAAACTAAACTGTCTATAGAAAAGCTGGAAAAGCGCCACAGACGGTGGATCTATGATGCTGTTTTCCAGCCTTGTTGGGTTACACGTCGTTAACTCTTAGAAAAACCAGGAGATTTATAAATGAAACTTTTACCATGTTTTTCTCCAAATTATATGCCCAAATCAAGCATCTCAGTTCCAGACACTGTAGAGAAACTGTGGGGTGAGCAGAGAAGAAGAGTGTTGGAGAGGACTGAGGACTTTGGATGATCTGTGCAAAGAGGAATGGTCCTTTTCTCTGTTTCTTTGCTGTTTTGCTGAATGGGGTTGTACAAAATATTTCAACCCCCTGTCAACTGAATTGATCCCCCTTTAATAAATGTTATTAAATCAAATTTTTATCATTTTACTTTGTGTGTGATCATGCTACAGAAAATTACATGGATGTATTTTATTTACATATCTTTACCACAGTTGTTATAGTGTTAAGTTGACTGTAGCCAAAGCAATCGTCTACTTAGATTTGTTTTGATTGGCGTCATGGCGGTATCAGCAATAAATGTACATGTTGTTCTATTAAGAGTCAAAATGCAGCCTTTTTAAAGCTTCTGAAAGGTCAGACTTGCGCCCTCTGGTGGTCCCGATGTGAAGTACACACTTATCCTCACATAACAATAAAAGTAAAATAATTAACAGTTACATTCACAGGTCAAAATGAACACAATGTAGTAAAATAAGATAAATATTACAGAAATATTGTTTTTTTTGTTGCTTTTTATCAGTTTTTATTTATTTAAACAATGAAAAACATTTTTGTCTCAAGTATTATACACAAATCCCTCTAACTGAAGTACATTTATTTTTATTACTTGTCCCAACCTTC
The DNA here is from genome assembly GCA_963556495.2 of Valencia hispanica. Taxonomy (NCBI): domain Eukaryota; kingdom Metazoa; phylum Chordata; class Actinopteri; order Cyprinodontiformes; family Valenciidae; genus Valencia; species Valencia hispanica. The sequence continues at coordinate 43,861,455 of OY747709.1, forward strand.
GTGTTTTTTTTTTTTTTTTTAACAAACTTTCTTTCTGAACTCTGTTAGTTTCATTGATTTCAAACTACTTCTGTTGGAAAGAGTTTATTGTATGCTTTGTACAGAGTCAATGCAGTTTTGAGCTCTACTAAATCATACAATTTTAAATTATATGTGAGAAATATCTCATTGGCTCAATAATCTGATGCATTTAATTTGTATTGCTTTCTTCTGATGCATGTAAACTGTTTTGTCTTCTAAGAGTTTTCCCAAATCTCCACACAGTAATTCATGTATGGGAAAATTAAGCTACTACATAACATGTAAAGGAATTATTTTTATTTCAAAAATATTAAATGTTATTTTGTGTTGCAATAGTCTTTGACATTTGTTGCTCCAACATTGTCAATATGAGCCTTCCAATGCAGTTTATAGTCGATACATCACAGGAGTTGTGGCCACATGTAACCTTTTTATTTTCTTGATTTTGAAATCAAGAAGGAAGATCAATAACAAGCTTCGGTGTCTTCTCTCTCTCCTCTTGAATCATCTTGCATTTATTTTTCTGTTGCAGGTTGACTCCTCTGTCTCAGAAGTAACATGGAGGAAATAAAGATGATTCCTGCATAGGACCTACATCACTTCTTCATTCTCCTGCCCATTCAGATTCATACAGAATAATCTCACTTGCTTTAAAACTTTATTCATTATTACTGTTTAAGTTAGACGTTAAATCATAGGTCAGCCCATCCCATGTATTTTATTGTTACTGGTTTGTATTTAGATGTTTTGAGCGTTTTTTTCCTAATTTTTTGCTTAAATTCGACATTATTGGCTATATTTGCCATCAGGACCATGTTTTTAGATACAGGTCATAATTTCTGTGGTTCTTGCATTGTATAGACAGCTGCTAATGAACTGACGTGAATATGATACAGATTTAAGAGTCATTGGTGATACTTGGTGGTGTTGGGGGGAGGGGGGTTAGAGGTGAGGAAAAGTGTGAAGAAAATTTCAAACTGGTTTAAAAGAAGTCAATTATTGCCATTAATAACCTACAGGTCTTAGCAGATTTTCTTTTCTTCTGCAAAAGTAATTCTTTACTTTCAAAGTGACTTAATTTGTGTAATGTTTACAAGAACAAAAAAAAAAAAAAGGTTGGACCTGCTTCTGTTGCTTCTTCCGAGGATCTTAAGGAGTCGTTTTACCCAAAGGAACGCTTTCTCGTGCACAGTTTTATCACACCGCTTTGCTTTTCCTCATTTATGAAATGTTTATTTAATGGTGTTATAGCACAGTAAAAGCAAACATGAAATAAAGGAAACAAGCTTCTTATTTACCAAGTGGAAACAGGGTCATTAATGTGCTATTTACAACTTAATTATACGCTGATGTCCATAAAGATGGAAAAATTGAGCCTTTTTAGAAAATTCATTTTTATTACTGTTTTCGCTGTGATGCGTTTCTAAGCAATTGATCTGTAACACTTGGAGAATATGCTCAAAAACATTACATGAAACCGGTCAAATACTTTACTCCATCCTTATGGGCAACAGTGTTGAAGCACATCTGTGAATATAGACATTTTTCTGTTGCTTTGGATACAAAAGTTGGAAGATTGCAATATTAAACTATACAGACCGTATTTTGCAATAAAATGTTCTCAAGATTGCTCAAACTGTCTGGTTGATTGCACTGAAACATTTACGGTGTTGCTCTGTTAACATTAACTACATCTTGGTCCTGCAGATCATCTTCTGGAAGGTGGTAGGAAAGCAGCTTGGGTCGCTCTGCACTTGTTTGGATTCATTGTGGGAACAGAACAGCTTTTCAAAAAATTTCCATCGTTTTTAGGCTTTCGGATTCACAAGCAACTATATTTTTGAAGAACAGATTTTCCCTATTTTGCATAGCTTTCAATTAAGAATTTATGAAGCACTAATTGGTGCCCCAAAAGTCTAAAAAAGGACAGTCTTGTTGACATATGTAAACATCTTTATTAATTTATTTTAGATTGTGCAAAAGTTCAGTTATTCTGCTACTTTGCTTCTTAGGGAGTGAGATTTTCCTGCATTAATTTAAGTGCTCTTAATATTCCTAAAGGCTTTTAAATGTTTGTTTTTTTCATTTTGACTGTTTTTCTTTGTTTTTACACAGAGTCCAGTATGTTCAGCTATTTTGCTCCTAAACGTAAAAGAATGAACCGGTGTGGTGTCGAAACACAACACAGGATGTGACAAAGATCTGGTTTAAAATCTTAAAGGTACAAAAAGTTACTTTTTTTTTTATTAGAGCTGCGCATCATAGGGAATCTTAGTCATTACATCCATTTTTGCAATAGCACAATTGCAATGGACTGTTTGGATACAATTTGCAGTACACCATAGTTCAAGTAAACTGTGTGGTAATTGCATGTTTGGTCTTTTGGATGGACTCTGCCGTGGACGCCCACACAAGATTAATATTTTAAGTGGGTGAAGACATGGTGATCAAAGAAAATATTGGTTAATTGTCTCACAAAAAGACTGAAGTTGCATGTTTTCTACATGGTGTCCCGTGTAGCTTTGATATTTTTGGTTGAGTGAAAAATACTATTGATGGCACAGTTTGGCTGACGCAAGTTTGATTTTAGTTATAAAGAAGGCAAATTTAAAAGAGCCAGCGGCTGAAAACTTGGCAGCTAATAGATGAGTGGTTCCCAACCCTGGTAGATTTGGTTCATTGCAGTGGCATGGGCTCCTGCTTTAGCTCAAACTCCTCAGCATCCCGTCAAAGCTCTGCAGAACCCTGCCTATGACCAATGCAATAAATCCAGTGTATGGCAGCAGGGCAGTATGACCATACACACGTGCTGAATCATAGCTTCTATCTCTGGGATAAAGGGCCATTTCACTGTTTTAGGACTCAAGATTTGTCTTTTTAGTTTATTTCTAGAACAAATTCTTTAAAACATGGTTTGAGGTTCACAGAATTCTTTATTGTATTTTTGAAAACACAAAAAGAGCATTTTTACTGGATATTTATAGCTATAGAACACCTTAAGTTGAGAGAAGCATAAAAACTGCAATAGACTGGTCAAACCTGGACTGAGTTGTTGTACATTGATGACAGTGTCAAACCTTTATAAAGGTACATTGCAAAATATTAGAATATCATGAAAAAGTTTAATCTTTATTGTGATTCATTTCAGAAAGTGAAACAAAGATTTGTTACGCATAGTGAAGTATTTCAAGCCTTTATTGAAATTTTGATGATTATGGCTATAATTTAAACCCAAAATCAGTGTCCCCGAAAATCTGAATATTACACAACACCAATTTTAAAAAAGTATTTTTATGTAAAAATGTTCCTACACAATCACGGGGAAGACTCCTGACTTGATAGATGTCCAGAAGACAGTCAGCGACACCCTCCACAAGAAGTGTAAGCCACAGAAGGTCCTTTCTAAAGAGTGCTGTATTCCAGCATATTAATAGAAAGTTAAATGGAGGAAAAAAAATGTTGGGTAAGAAAAGGTGAAACGGGCACAATCGCAGCCTTTAAATGATTCACAAGTAAAATCCACTCCAGAATTTGGGTGAACTTCACAGCAGTGGACTGAGGCTGGAGTCAGCCACAACACACCCTACACATTGGCTACACGCAGCTTACCTGGGCTAAGGAGAAAAATAACTGGACTGTTCCTCAGTGGTCCACAGTCCTCTTTTCAGATGAATGTAAAGTTGCATTTCATTTGGAAATCAAGGATCCCAGAGTCTGGAGGAAGAGTGGAGAGGCACAATATCCACATTGCTTGAAGTCTACTGTGACAGTCCACAGTCAGTGATGATATGGGGTGCCATGTCATCTGCTGGTGTTGCTCCACTGTGTTTTCTGAAGTCCACAGTCAAAGCAGGCATCTACTAAGATGTTTTAGAGCACTTCATGCCTACTTATGCTGACAAGCTTTATGGAGATGTTGATTTCATTTTTCAGCAGGACTTGGAACCTGCCCACACTGCAAAACATGCCAGAAAGTGGCTCAAAGACCGGTCTTGATGTGCTTGATTAACCAGCGAACTCTCTGAATCTGAATCTCATCGAGAATCTATGAGGGATTGTCAAGACCGAAGATGACCAGAACCACAGGTTGAATGTCTCCATGCCATATTAATGCAGTAATTCATGCAAAACGAACCCCAACCAAGTATTGAGTGCATAGAAATTACAGTTTTTATAAGCCTCACAACCTGGTTTCACTTTATGAAATGAGTGACAAAAATATTGATCATTTTTACCATATTCTAATTATACCAGATGTAAATGCATATGAAAGACAACAAAGGAAGGACTCGCCCAGGGCATCCTACATGAAAATCACGATTGATTTCAGTGTCTTTGCTTTAGATCACCTGCGATGGACTGGCGACCTGTCCAGGGTGTACCCCGCCTCTCGCCCCGTGACTGGCACCAGCCCCCCCACCCCGCCGCATAGGATGGACGGGTACAGATAATGAATGGATGGATGGATTTTGTTGTCCAACTTTCCAAGGAGTGCAGAGAAAATTATCCAAACAGCAGCTGAAGTCCTTAAAAAAACAGTAGGACCTTCAGTAAAACTGGAAAAGAAAATGATCTAGCCCTGAGAATGAAAACATTAAGCGGTTAGGACTGCCTTAAAACTTCTGCACAATGGCATGCATGCTTGCATTTACAATAAGCATAAGGTCAGAAAAGTACATGCGTGTTACTAACACTTTTTTAATGGCCAAAATAAATATGTATATATGGCAAGGAACCTGCAGCAAGTAGAATGTAAAAATGCTGTAAAACATTAGGCTTTTCATGTGTGAATAAGTTTGTAATACCAAAATGAGTTTCTGCCTTTTCTTTCACTCAGTTACTAATAACACTTCCTTAAAACTAATTTAAAATCTCTTTGACGCAAAAAGACAAGTACACAACTTCAGATTATTTTTAATAATACAACCTGTAGGTTGATAACCAAAACCAGTGCAGGGGCCCAAACAAATTGGTGGAAGAAGCAGAGCACTTACAGGTCGTATCTCTATGTATGTATTTCAATTATTTTATTTCTATTGTTTTGATGATTATGACTCATAGCTAATGGAAATCTCAGATTCAGTTTCTCAGAAAATGTTTAATATTAAATAGAATCTATAAAAAAGATTTTTTGATACAGAAATGTGGACTTACTGAAAAGTATGCCGCTGTGTTGTACAGTATATGCACTCAGTTGGTCGGGACTCCTTTTGCATGATGTGGCATGGAAGTAATTGAGAACAGTGATATATTTTGTAATTAAAAAAGGTAGGGGCATCTTTAGCAGTGTGGAAGTCAGAGGTCACGCTGGACTTTTATCTTGTCTGTCATTTTGACCAGCAGGGTCAAAAAATAATAATATTCTATTTTTACTTGTCAATTTTTAAAATGATCACATATTCCAAATAATTTATTTTTGTATTCATTTCATTAAATATTCAATCCGAACAAGCTGAACAGAGAGCTTCATATAAACAATGAAATTAAATGATTGCGCTTAAAATGTGAACAGTTCACCTGCTGTGGCCTGAACGCACAGTCTCACAAGTACCTCCTAGTTCGCACTGGAGCTGAAATGCGCACCCATTTGTGTGTAATCAAATATTTAAAGTGGGATGGCTATAGAGGTTATTGTCGGGACGTTTTGGATTTTTGCCTCGGAAAGGCAACTTCTCAAAAGGGTTTACAGTAGATGCTGTTGTAGAGGTTGAATCCACGCTCTGCTGCCACACCGGAGACTGAAATTACAAACGCCACTTCAGCTAAAGTTTTGAAATCGGGGAACATTTCGCCAATTGAAGTGATCGGAAGTCGGAAAGACTCTCTGAACGAGCCGTTTCCTGACCCACAAGATATCGCTTCGCCAGGGAGGAAATCCCGCAGCATGCGCCGCTTCTGCACCGGTGTTGCCACGACACCAGGCTCCTGTAACCAGCCGCACTGATTACAGTCATGCTCCAAAGCCTACAAAACTCTTCAACATGCCTTCAGCTCCCGGTTCGCGACATGTATGGACTACAGGGTCCAGGTCTGAGATGACGCCCAGAAGCTCTAACAGGAATCTTGTTTTTTCTATTTGCAACAATTGGTCAGGGGTGAGAATTGTAATCTGTCAAAATGACGGATGACCTCAGGTTTTTTCATCAACGTTTTAAAAAAAATTGTCAAATACGGTAGCGCAACCCCTGTTGGAGGTGTACCAAAACCTGGTGGAAACTGTTTAGCATCTCTATAAAGCTCATCAGCAGAGTAAGGCTTGAGACGCTCCAAAATTTCCTTTTTTCTTTACGTTTTTGTGGCCACAGCGGCCGTAGCAGTGGATAGCACAGAAACGGGAGAGAAATTGGGGACGAGACATTCGGCAAATGTCCGCGGGGCAGAATTGAACCCTGGGACAACCGCTTCGAGGTCTGAGGGCTCTGAACATGGGGCGCCCGTCTTAACTACTACACTACGCGACGCCCCAAAAATGTCCTTCTTTGACCATAAACTTGATAAAACCCAGTGGACCGACAGCAGATGCTAACTGGTTTAGGGCTGGCTTAACCCAAGGAAAACATTTGTAGCTCGTTTGCTGGATAGATGTCAGTGTGTCTCTTAAAGCACGGACTCCAGCTGACCTCCAGGTTTTATGAAGTTCTTGATTGGGGTTTGCTTCATAACTCGTTCATGGCCGAGATTATTCTCTGATCCTCAATGTCAATCTTGTAACTAGTTAAACCATTGTGCTTTACAAGGTAATTAAAAACAAGCAGGAAAGGTCACAAATAAATCAAATGCGTACAATGAAGTAAAAACCAATAAAGCAAACAAATAGGATAAAATCGGCCTAAAACAGGCTAAAAAAGGATGGAGACCGTAAAATAAAGGATTGGATGGGACTGGAACAGATCTCCAGTGGAAAAAAACTAACAAAAAAAACATTTTCAAGCTGGATTAAAAAGAGTTTACCTGTTCATCTTTTCAAGCATGCTTTTCCTTCCTCTGAGCTTAGTATAGTATAGTATGCAGCTTCTCTTGCAATGACTCTTTGTGGCTTATCCTCATTGTGGAGGGCGTTAATGATTGTCTACTTCACAAAAAGAATTTTCCTTTGGGAATAATAAAGTATATGTGTATTTGTAACAGTGTTCCCTGATTGTGTTGGCCATAACACATCTGAATTTAACCTGTATGTATATATCAAGAAACAGAATTTCGCGTTTTCCTTTGTTGCAAGCCATAATCATTCAAGTTATCAAGAACAATAGCTAGTAATGCAACTGTGTGTAATAAGATTTCATTTTTAACTGAAAAACTGATTCAACTTTTTGATGATACTCTAATTTGTTGAGTTACCTCTAAACTGCAGCAAAACCAGAAGGGACATATGAGAAATTAAGTGATTCCAGATAATTCTTGTTTTTCTAAATCACTAACTGGCTGACAGAATTACAAGCGCATTGGTTGATTACTAAAGGTCCTAAATGAAGAGGAATCCAACATGTGGCTGGGATCTGAAAGTCAGAGCTCTATCTGAGACTAGTGGTATTAATCTAAAATGGCCTTGAAGTGTCAGACTGAAGTTGTCCCGTTCATGCTGGTGGGTCTGCGTCCCCGGCCTGCACCCTGCCGTCTGAGTGAGTGGAGGGCAACGGCACAGCAGCCCCTCAGCAGGGACCCGATGTGATATGCAGGCATGACTTCCTGTGGTGCCCCTCTACAGAGCCACGCCATGGTGGGAACCATCGGCATGGCCAGAGCCAGGAGATCTACGAGAAAGTAGCGGCTCCAGTGAGACAGCTCAGGGGGACGCCTGTCCTCGTTTCCTCCCTCGCTTCCCTCTGCGTTGTCCTCATCTATTTCCACTACGGTCGCTTCCTGACTAACAGGAAGTGGGTCTACGGGCTTGGGCTGACAGGTGTGGGCCCCTGCTGGCACCTTGTTGACATCCTCTGGTTTGTCAGCAGAATTGGGAGAGAGATCTGGAGGAGACAGAGGAGGTAATGATGTTGACAAAGACCTTGGATCTGAAGGGGTGATTTCTGCTTCAGCTAAAGAAATGACGCTCAGCTGTTCTGCGCCGCTCTCCCCGCTAAGCCAGGTCATAGTAGGGCTGCAGCCCTGAGACCGGACCTCGGGTTTTTTTTCTGCTGCAGGGACAGGGATGGGGTTGCTGCGAGCTTGAGGAACACCAGCTGGTGCTGCTGTGACCGGAGGCTCTTCTTGAGGTAAGTGAAGGAACAGGTGATGATGTGGGAGGTAGGCGTGTCCACTGCACCTGCAGCTGCTGCTCAGAGTGTGGCAGGAGTGAGACATGGGCAGCACAGCCCCCCCGCTGCACAAGCGCTCGAAGGTGGATGAGCGTGAAACCGCTGGGGGGGCCCTGGGGAGGTGGACCTGCGGCGGCAGCTGCTCCGACAGGAGCGCGGCCTCCAGTAGGAGGTGGGTTTGTCCCGCAGAGCGAGCTGCTCCGCTTGGCTCTGGAGCATTGAAGGCGTGGTCCAGCTGCAGAGCCTCGCTGCTCCGTCGGGTGAAGGTGGTGCTGCGGCTCAAAGTGTTGGCAGGGGAACATCCACAGGAGCGGGACTTTCCCCCAGCTCGACCTCCCTGCAACCCTGAGTATGGCTTATAATCATGGGGGTCTTGTTCATGGACGCCAATGTTGGACTTCACCGACTCCACCACCTCATGCAGGTGGTGGATCTCCTCACGAGCCTCCTTCAGAGCTAACTGGGCCTCCAGACGGTGGCACTCCTCCTTCATCCAGTCTTCCTGCATCTTGTTCAGCTGGGTCCTCAACTCCTCTACTTCACAGTCCCTGGAGAGGTAAATAAAAGGCTGATTACAATGTTTCTGCAGTTTGCTTGTCTCAACACCAGACTTGGATGGATGAACACATTCAGAGGGAAATCTGGTGCTAAAGGAGAAGGAAGCTCCACCTGTGCTGTAGCCTCTCCACGTTCTCCCTCAGCCTGGCTCGCAGGTGTCGGATACACACCTCCTTCTGCTGCAGCGGTGTGAGGTACTGCTCCGGGGTCGGGGGTTTGATCCCATGATTGTTGATGCAGGCCGTGTGCTTCGTTTGGCGCCTGGCTCAGCACAAACACAAGTCAGGACCTCATTCACATACAGGGTGTACATTAATCAGACAACTTTATTCTGTTCATGCACATACAGTATACGGCTGTACAGCAACCCTACCTGGGTGTGCTGGGATTGGTCCGCGCTGTGGGGCTGCCATCGGAAACCCTTATCCGGCCGGGATAGGTGTAAGTGCTGGACGTATCGCTTTTGGAACAGCCCCTGCAGCCACCACTCGTTCCAACTGAGCGCCTTACGGGAGGATTAGATTTTACACCCCAGTAAAAGCTTTAAACACACAGATGAGTGACTCTTTCTTTGAAAATTACCTGCGCTGAATTGAGGACGACTTCCGACTCGGAGTGAGAGACATTTGGTGTGGAAAAGCAAATCCAAGGTCTTCTCTGCTGTTTCTAACAGACGACACGGGGAGCCCTCACAGCCAGACTGTAATAACTGCAGCAGACAGCAAAATAAGTACATTACATAATCTAAAACAGGTTCAAATCCAGCTCCCATAAGATAATAGGTTTTTTTTCTTAAATGATCTGTACTGTGCATAAATTCAGTGTAACCCAGTGACAACAGTCTAACCCCTTATTAAAGATATTGTGCGCCAGCAGCAAATAAAGCCTTCTTTCTGTGAGGACACAAAGAGGACCAGTGAGTTCACAGCTGGCGCAGCTGCCTCTGCCTGAGCTGTCCTTCTGCAACAGAGCTGAAAATAAACATGATTAAACTAACAGTGACTGCTGACAAAAGAACAACAGAGGACAGTCTGACTATTGGTGGTTGGCAGAAACATTTACCTGCTTTTGTTTTGATAAGATATTAGCCTTTACGCAGCTTAGAAACAGCTGGATCACTGATATTGGTCCCTAACATTCTCTTGGATTTAAAATAAACAAGTCACACTTGTGGCACTCTAAATGTGATTTTGGGAATTAAATCCTGACATCCCCAGTTAGTACACTATTGTGTTTTGTAAATTCACATTTGGCATTTTTAACAAACTTGACTAAAGTTGGCTGAAGAAATTATAATATAAAAATAATCAGATTATAACTTATTTCTTTAAAATGGTTAGTTTTCAATGCTCTTTAATCATCTCATGCTTAATAGCTTTGTGCATAGAAAAATAGGTCGGACTAAACCTCAATTGTCATTGGAAAGCAAGGTTTAGATCTGAATGTGTTGGAGCCCAGAGGGGTGGATACAGGCCCTAAAATTAGCCCATCTTCAATGCTGAGCCTGCACTATATCTGAAACGTCTTAATTTAGACAAATGCACATGAAGTTTTATTGTTTTCACAGAAAAATATTACCTCTTTCTCCTCAACATATACAAATATTCATAGCCCTCAGACTGGTTTACATTTTGTCATGTTACAACCATAAACTGGAGTGGGTTTTGTTTGCATTTTACAATATTTACACCCTTTAATCTGTTTTTTACTTTTTTGTCACACTAATTTTTTTTTAAATCAGACCAAGATAACTTAACTAAATACAAAATGCAGTTTTTTATGATTTCATTTAAGTAAAATAAGAGCTATCCAAACCAACCTGGGCAATAAATGATATTTAAGTCATAATTGTACTGTGATTAATTACTTTTTTTGTTTAAAGATCACCATTTCACACTCGAGCCTGATTACTCCCAGACCTGTACACGAAATGGCCTAAACAGAACCTCTCTGACAACATGAAGTAGGCTAAAAGATGGCAAAAAGCAGACCGTCATGCCCCAATCTGAAGAAGTTCAAAAACAGATGAGAAAGTTACTGACATCTGTCAGTCTGCAAATGCTTACAAAGCTTTGGGGCTGCAGAAAACTACACTTTGAACTATTATCCAGAAGACATGGAGTAGTGGTGAAACTTCCCAGGCGCGGCAGGCTTACCATAATGACTCAACGGGTGCATCAACGACTCATCCAGGAGGTCACCAAGAACCAAGAAAAACATCTAAATAAATGCCGGTTTCACTTGACTCAGTTAGGATCAGTGTTCGAGATTAAATAGTAATAAAGAGAGAACGGGGAAATATGAACCACAAAGAACACGGGCTATCCCACCTCTCCCAAAAATGATCTTGACGATCCCCGAAACTGTTGAGAAAACATGCAGTCATCTGGGCAGCTTGTTGCTGCTGCTGTTAGTAATGTTGCCTTGCAACATGAGGATCCTGGGTTCAGGTTCTGGCTCAGTTAGGAGTTTGCGTGTGCTTTCTGTGCATTTGTGGGTTCTTCCCGGGGGCTTCTTCCCACACTCCAAAAACATGAGTGTTGGGTTAACTTGACACTCTAAAATGCTCTAAGGTGTAAATATGTGGTATTCTTGTTTCATTTCGTTCAACATTTCAAAAAAAGAACATCATACCAATAGTCAAACATCATCTGGTACTGCTTTGCTGCTTCAGAACATGGAGGACTTGCAGTAATTGATGGAGCATGCATTCTGCTCTCTACCAGAAAACCCAAAAGGAGACCACCCATCCATCAGTTTGTGACCTTAAACTCAAGAACACTTTGGTTCTACATCAGGACAATGATACACAAAGCACGCCAGCAAGCCCATTTCTGTATAGCTCTATGAATAAAATCAAAGTTTTTCCACAAGAGAGTTCAGATTTAAAACCCACGCAGCTGAGACACGACCTAAAACAGCGTTGTTTATGCTCAGAAACCCTCCAGGATTAAAACAATTCCCCGAATAAGCGTTATTACAAACGGCAGGCATGGTCGCCAAGGGGTGCACAACCACTTAAGATTAGGAGGTGCTTACTTTTTCACATTCTCCCCTAATAAATTAAATCATAATTTGGATATTTTATTTTTTTTATTTACTCAACTCATCTTTGTCTGATATTGCATTTTTTAAGGATGGGAAACATTTAAGCGTGACCAAAAAAGCAAAAATACCTACAAGAATGGAATGCAATTGTGCAAGTTGTCCCACTGCAAAATATGAGACAGGTCTAATTTTCATCATAGGTACACTTCAACTGTGAGATAATGTAAGAAAATCCATGAAATCACGTATCCTTTTTAAAGAATTAATTTGTATAATGGTGCAGAAAATAAGTGTTATGTCAATAACAAAGGTTCTCCTCAATACGTTGTAATGTAACCTTGGTTGGCAATGACAGAGGTCAAACGTTTCCTGTAGGTCTTCACCAGGTTTTCACACACTGTAGCTGGTATTTTGGCCCATTCTTCCATTCTGATCTTCTCTAAAGCTGTGATGTTTTGCTAGGCAGATTTTCTATTGGATTGAGGTCTGGAGACTGACTAGGCCACTCCAGAACCTTGCTTTTTACAAAGCCACTCCTTCGTTACCTGGGCGATGTGTTTGGGATCATTGTCATGCTATAAGATCCAGCTAAGTTTCATCCTAAATGGTCTCACTGATGGAAGGAGGTTTTTGCCCAAATTCTCATGATACATGGACCCTATTCAACCTCTCCTTAATATGGATCAGTCGTCCTGTCCTCCTTGCAGAAAAGCAGCCCCACAGCATAATGCTTCCACCCCCATGCTTCACAGTGGATATGGTGTTCTTGGGATGTAACTCAGCATTCTTCCCCCTCCAAACACGGCGAGTGGCGTTTCTACCAGAGATCTATTTTGGTCTCATCTGAGCACATGACTTTCTCCCAATCCTCCTCTGGATCATCTAGATGGTCTCTGGTGAACTTTAGACGGGACTGGACATGTGCTGGCTTAAGCAGGGGGACCTTTTGAGCGCAGCAGGATGATAGTAACCGTTGTTACTGGGGTGATTCCTCCCAGGTTATGGAGAATGTCAGTGATCTTGTATTTATTCCATTTTCTAATAATTGCTCCAACAGTTGACCCTCTTCTCACCAAGCTGCTTGCCTATTGTATATTGGCTCATCCCAGTCTTGTGCAGGTGTACAATCTTGTCCCTGGTGTCCTTGGGCAGCTCTCTGGTCTTGGCCATGGTGGAGGTCGGAGTCTAACTGTGTGGACAAGTGTTTTTACATAGATAACAAGTTCAAACAGGTGCCATTAATGTATTGTGTGGAGGATAGAAGAGCTTCTTAAAGAAGTAAATAGCCTGTGAGGGCCAGAATTCTTGTTTGTTTGTAGGTGCTAATGACTTATTTTCTGCATTATTATGTAAATAAATTCTTTCAAAATCATACAATGTGATTTCCTGGATTTTTTTCTTAAATTCTCAGTCTCTCACAGTTGAAGTGTACCTACGATGAAAATGGAACAACTTGCACAATCGATCGCTGCCATAATTGTTTTGCCCCACTGTGTAAAACCTACTACATGTGGTTGTACATTGTATTGGCACAATAACTTAACTTCTGCACATTCATCTGCTATTTTCTCTCTGAAAAACAATGAAGTTATTTTTTTGTGTGAATACCTCCAACAAGCCAGAAAAGTCCTCGATTTATTAGCAGATGTAAAAGAAGAGGAGTGCAGAGTGTAAACACTGAACTTCAGGAGAAAGCTGATTACATCTTCATCAGGTACAACTGAGTTTTTTCCTCAAATGAGCACAAAATGTCCCCATCTTCCTTAAAAACGTCCTGCATCTCGGCAGAGTTTCAGAAACCTGATGATTAACAGGTTTGGAGGAGGAGAAGCTGCAGTTTACCAGGCGAACCTGCATCATCACATTGTCGTCCTACATCTCCATTTCTAGGACGAAGCTCTCCTCTGCTTTACGCAACAAGTGGCAAAGAGCTGGTGAGAAATACGCAATCACCTTACGTAAGTGCGGAGAGAGTGTTTACTGTGGATGAGGATGAACTCAGAGCAGCGGCCGGAGATGAAACCAGACCGTTTCGGTTTCAAATGATGCAGGGATGGGAGCAATTAAAGTGTCAGTAATTCCCCACATCGGTCGCATGCGAAAAAATATAATAATTTTGCAGGAATTGAAATAAAAAAAAGTCACTACACACGACATTCAAGCCGCTAGATTTTAGTTTCCATTTAAATAAAAACAAATTCAGACTCGGCGGTGTCCTACATACAGTTGAGGAAATGTGGAGCTCGGAGGAGGACGGATTCTACAGCTGCTCGTAAAACAGTACCGGTTCGGCAGGTGGAAGCTGTGGACCGCAGAAGAACCTCTGTTCCCGCCTGACTTCATGTTCCCCGGCGGCAGCAGGAAGAAAAGGTGCTGATGAGAGTCCATCCTGCAGCCATGAAGCCCCGAGATGGAATGAGGCGAGTGCGTCTGCTGCATTGCTGCTTCTTAAAGTGACAGTAGGGACTCATCTGGAGGAACTAAACCGCAATATCACCCTCGGACAAGGGGAGCAGCGGTTCGCTTCAGCCCGACCAAAAGCGTTCAGGCGTGGATGGGAAACAACAAAAAAACGCATGAAAGCAAAGATGTACAGAAACATCTGAAAAAGTAGAATCTGTTCCGTCACTCGTTTCAGAAAGTGACATAGATTCGTTACATGATTATGGATTACAGATCATGAAAACCCAAGGAAATTGGAATATGGCAGAAGATCGATAAAAAAGGGGTATTTTAAACAAATCTGTTCCTTTTTATCCACTCCATACCTATTGGGGCTCCATTAGCACGAATTACTGCATCGATGCGGCGTGGCATGGAGAGGATCAGCCTGTGGTTCTGCTGAGATGTAATGGAGTCCCAGGTTGCTTTGATGGCTTCCTTCAGGTCATCTGCTTTGTTGTTTCTCTAATCTTCCTCTTGGTAACACCCCATAGATTCTTGACAAGGTTAAGATCAGGCCATTTTTCTGGCCAGTCAAGCACAGTAATACTAAGTTTATTGAACTAGCTTTATACCTTTGGCAATGTGGGTAGGTGCCAAGTCCTACTGGAAAAGGAAATCAGCGTCCCCTTAAAGCTCGTCTACAGAAGGAAGCAAGAAGTGCTCTAAAATGTCCTGGTGGATGGCTGCGTTGACTGTGGACTTCAGAAAACTTAATGGAGCAACACTATGATGACATGGCACCCCAAAGCATCACTGACTGTGGAAACGTTACATTGAACCTCTTCCTCCAGACTCTAGGAACTTAATTTCCAAATGAAATTCAACCTTTACTTTCATCTTAATGAAGGACTTTGGACCACTGAGCAACAGTCCAGTTATTTTTCTCCTTACTCTGGAGAAAAGGCTTCTGACGTTCTCTGGTTCAGGAGTGGCTTGACACGTGGAATGCTAAATTTGTACCCAATGTGCTGGATTCATTTGTGCAAAGTGCCTCTTGATGCACTGATTCCAGCCTCAGTCCACTCCTTGTGAAGCGCCCCCAAATTGTTCAATTAATCTCGCTCGACAATTCTCTCAAGGCAGTGGTTTTCCTTCCACTCAACTTTCTACTAATATACTTGGATACTCGACTCTGTGAACTAACAGCTTCTTTAGCAAATACTTTTCTTTGGTTTACCCTCCTTCTGGAGAGTGTTAGTGACTATCGTCTGCACATCTGTCAGCAGTCTTCCCCACGGTCCTGTAGGCCATAATATGGTTATTACATTTATACATTAAGAATGCTTTTTAAGTGAGTGCTATGCAACATTTAAACTTTCTGTATTTTAGATTTTATTTTTGTTAGTTATAATCACCAGAATCATAAGAAATAAAGGCTTGACATATTTCACTGTATGTAATGAATCAATGTATGGATTTTACTTTCTGAAATGAGTGATGAAAAAAATAGAAATTTTTCATGTTTTGAGATGTACCTGTATAAAATAAATACAAACATTTTGCTAGGCCATGCACAAGGTCATTGCTAAAGCAGCTGGCTGTTCAGAAAAACTGTATTCAAGAATATTACTGGAAAGTTGAGTGGAAGGAAAAAATGGGAGAACAATGTGCACCAGCAACAGCGATAACTGCCAGCAGTTAACTGTAAAGGCTCCAGTTCAGAGAGAAATACCTTGTACCAGTGGTACAGACATCAAGCCATTTTATACCGTGAAACAGTTTCACTTAAACAACATATCTGTTATTGTAACAAAGCAGAGTAATTCAACTTCACATGTTTAAGAATAATTTTTATCTCTTTTATGCTTATAGTAAGTTAACCCTTTGGTTTTCTCTCTCAGGTTAGACGCAAGTCACACCTGGGATGGAGCTGCTCTTTCATGCAGGTGACATTTGACACTCTGCACTTTAAACAAGACATGAACTGAACATGGGGAGATGTAAAAAAAAAGAAAAAAGAAAAAAAGAGCAGCCGATATGAGAAACAACATACAAAGAACAATAAAAAATAAATATTTTCTCACAGAAACAGACTAACATGAGCTTCATGCAGCTGAAATGTGTTGAGCTGAACGTGCTTCCGGTGGCATCATAACACAAACGTGCCCACATGCAGTGGAGTCCCGACTGCAGCACATTTATGAATCCTCCACGAACTTTAAACAACTGCAATCACATTTTAAGTGTGGTATTTGGGCCCAGGAGTCACAGAGATGTCCTGGTAGGGGCCGGTTTGGTGCAGCAGGACGATTTGTTGCTTTTTCAGCACCAGCAGGGAGAAGAAAGTGGACGCAGCTTGCGCTCGGGTGCTTCCTTTGCAGAGCGACTCCAGGCTGAACGTGGGGTCTCTGACGGCCTGGCTCTCCTGTGGACACAAACGGACACGTGCGCATAGATGAGAATAAAACATTTCCCAACGTCAACCCTAAACCTTTCATCTTTAAATCCCTGCGAGTGCAGAGCGAGAAGCTAGAGCTATGCGTCCTGAACACAAAAGGTTATTGTCCCCATTTCATAGGAACGTCACACCAGGAGGGCCCTTACTTTAAGGTCCTTCAGAAGCTTCCGAGCTCTCTTGGTTACTCTCCTCTCCTCAAAGTCCTGGCTTCCCAGCAGAGACTGCAGGTTGGAAAAGCACCACATTTTAATCACGGATGCTGGGCACATCGTCAAGCCAGCAGGGGAAAATTAACACCTGCCATCTGTTAAGAGCCGACAGACTAAAGCTTCTCTACCACAGCGGACCAGCTATTTTCAGACAATTTGTTATTTAAAGCCAGAGATGCATAAGGAGAAAACTGACAGAAAATGTCGTGTTCCCCCCCCCTCACAAATACCTGAGTGTGGAGAGAAGTTGACTGAGTGCATTGCTCCACATTAGAGGGATGGACAAACATGGAGTCCTCTGATGGCAGGTCTGGATGTGAAAACTCTACACTGTTTTCAACCTGATGGACACACAGGACAGATTATAAAAGAGTAAAAAGCACAAAAAAACCCCCAAAGCAAAACCATTCCTCACATCTTCAGGTGATACCTCCAGTTAGAGCTTACTTGTGGGACCTCAGAGTAGGTCTCCGGGTTGTCAGTCATGAGGTCAAGGGCTGTCAGCTCTGTGTTGCGGTTTTTTTCAGAGCCCAAAGATGAATCTACGACACTGACGTTGCCTGTGGTGAGGGCGCTAAGGTCCCGCTGAGCTAGATCGAAGCCATCCAGAACAGGTAGAATAAAACAGTTAAAACAGGCGACAAACCTGATGGCACCTATGGGAAAAATGTATCAAATACCTTAAAGTAAACTAATCTTTAAATACTGGAAAATTGAGAAGAAAAAAAAAATCCAACCTTTAATCTCAGTATATTCTTTTACTAGGAAAAAAAGTCCCATGTTAAGAAAAAAGGAATGCACAATTATTGGTACCTCTACAATCCCTTTAAAAGTTAAAGTAATTTAAGCCTTTTTTAAATTCATATATTAATTTTCTTTGTGTTCAGCAAAGTTTCTAAGAATTTTTAATTAGCAATCCATGACTTTCGGGTTCCTCCGATAAAAATATGAGACAACATGACATAGAAACCCATTTCTTTAAGGCAGTGGTCATGAGGCTGGATGAGGATCCATGTTCATCCTGCCACCACACACAGTGAGCAGGAGGGTGAAGAGGTCAAATTCAAACCCCAAGGTTAGAGAACCGCAGCAAACAGTGGCCTTTTGAGGTCACTACATCTCCATAAGGATCATTAGAGGATGTCAACATACCAGTGGGTTTTGAGTGGTGAGAAAAAAAAGCTTTTAATTCTTACCATTCCCGTAGTAAACAGATGGAGTTTGCTAAACGTGACTAGGACTTTATGATTTGGTCAGGCGACATTAAGTTTTCGCTTTTCGACAACACACCAGATGGGTTTGAGGTAAAATTATGGATAAAAATGTAGGAAGTCCTGAGTATTTTGGAGAATTTGTGGTGCTGTGGGCCTGTTTCTCCTCCAAATGACCTTGGAACCTTGTTAGAGTTCCTGTTATCATGAATTCTTTGAAATACCAGGAGATCCCATTGTTAAGTGCCTTGAGATGACATCTGTTGTGAATCGGAACTATATAAATAAACTGAATTGAAATTGAAAAAAAAAAAGGTCTGTCTGACTCAGTAAACTGAAAATGGGATGCCACTGGATCTTTACGCTGTTATGATAGACAGAAAATCAACTTTCTTCCAAGGTCATCTCGTCCGTCAGACATTAACCGCGTAGAATAGAAAACCTGTAAAGTGGGTCGAAGATAAAGATCATAGAAGACAACCCAGGACTCGGGAAGATCTATCGAGATTATGGAAAGAACAGTCCTTTAAATTCTAAACGTGTATAAATTACACAATATTACCTTCACAAGTTAACAACTGCCTGTATAAAACTCCCTTTTAGACACAATAACTTTATCCACTGAAGTGACATGGGACTCCGGTGCTTTTGTATCTATAGGTTTCCTAGCTTTAATGCCTTCAAAACACATTATGCAGTAATGGCAATTGTTACTGAAATCTCAAATTTAAAGCCAAACCTTGTTAAACATTCACTCCTCCGAGACGAAGAAGCTGGTTGTAAACAACTAACATTAAGATTTTACTGACATTAACATTGTAATCTCCTAAATAAACTATAAACAGCACGGTTCAGAGAGGATCTTTTTTTTCTAGGGGTTCAAATATCTGGCTTCAAATTCCTTACAGCAGGAGTGTTTGGTGCCCAATATCAAGGGGTTTATACTTTTAAAAAGTTGGAATAATGCCTAAATAGACTCTCTCCTGCTGTTCAAATCCAGACTCAAAACTCATCTGTTCCGTTTATCTTACATCAATTAGTCATGCACTTACCTTGCCTTGTTGTAACCTTGTTTTAACTGCTACCTGTTTTGATGTTTTATCTGTATTTTGTATTTTTAATGTGCTTTCTGATTTGTACAGTGTCCTTGGGTGTCCTGAAAGGCGCTTTTAAATAAAATGTATTATTATTATTAAATCCTTCAGACACAATTACAGCACATGGGAGGAATGAATGACACTAGAGTATTTCTTAAGATAAACCAAAAAAAATAAGCAATTAATGAATAAATGCACAAAATTTGGATTTAACTAAAGGTAACTAAGGACCGTGTACAACAATTCTGGGCTCATTTAGGAACTAAAATTGAAATAATTTAATTTAGGACCTTTTAACACTTCTATGACCCTGAAAAAAGCCCTTCTTTTGTCTGCTGGAACCTTTTGAAATCTGGCAAAAAAAAAAAGGTTGTTGAAAGTATTATCAGCAGGGATTCCAATAAATATTTCTTAACACTGGTTTTCCTTCCCCACTGAATAAATGTACTAAAAGTTTGGATTTTTCTACTATTTTCAGTGGTTGAATACACTATTACAACTAAAATAGGCTTTTAAACACGTTTATCAGGGGTTTCAGCGGATGTAGCTGCATTTATACATGAATAACATTATGTATGGTTCATTTGAATCTCTCTCAGTAGTTGAGTAAGTTCTTACCTGCTTGTTCCTCCTGGCGTATTTGTTCAACCTCCCCCAAGACGCTGCAAAACTTTACCTGGAAGACACTTTTGGCAAAGAGCTGCAAAGGCAACATCCATTTATTTCTAAGGAACGAACATGGATATTGATGGAAGAAATATCGTACTGATGCAAAACCCGTTGGGAGTTGTACCTCTTCTATGTGCGGATTCACCACAGGGGAACATGGTTTTGAGAAGAGTTTGACGGCATCTCCGCTCTCCTTCCACTGCATGAGCTGCACAGTCGGCGGGGCCATGTCCAACGGAGCAACCAGATCGGAATAATCGGAGATCTGCTCCTTGATGAACTCGTTGCTCAACTCCTTAGTCTGGTCCACCAGCAACTTACGTTTCCTCTTCCCCATCTTTCTTTCAGAGTTTTCTAAAACAAAGATTCTTCTTTCAAAATCAATCAATCAATTACCTAATGAGCCCAGTTTAAGGTGTTTGTGTTTACGGGTGATGGTCACAGGTTCTAAAGCGAAAGCAGTCCCATCGTTGGTGAGCAGGATGGTCTCATTTATTTTAGGAGCTTCTGTCTCCTCGGGATCTCTGCTGTCAACATCTGGAAAACATGTGGAGCACCATGAAAGACGATCATCAAAAAAGTGAAAGCTCAGAAGGTGGAAACCTTATTCAGTACACTGTACTATAACACATCATCACCCATTTGATGTTGATCATCATTTATTGTAGAACTCTCGTTATGTTCATGTTGTGGCTCTTCCAGGATGAAGTATGGGGTCTCAGTCTGATCACTGGGGTTTGTCAGGAAGTCTAAAGGGAGATCAGGATAGCGGTAGGTGACTTTCATTCACGACAAAGCAGCACTCTAAAACAATCATTAACATAACAGAGAACATTGAGCTTTTTCATATAGTTTACAAATCCAATAAACTTGCTTTTTAGAACAAAAGATAGTGAGGAATTAAAAGGGATTAATTCAGCACAGACTACCAAGTAGGTCAAATTCATTCTCCTCGTCTCCAAATCTGTCTCCATGTTGTGCAAAGCTGTCCAAGCTTCTGTCCAGCAGTGTATTTGCTTGGCTCTGTGACTCATCTGAATCGACTGGCGTGCAGCGGGGGTGGGTAGGAGAAAGAAAAAAACTAAATAAGAAGCAGCTTTGTCCTGGAAAAAGCAGAAACTCCCTAATGATACAGTATAAACTGATAAACTCCCGTAAACCTCACGATATGGAGGAGGAACAAGACCTAAAAGCAATCAGGCTCTCACCGATGTCCTGGAAGTGCAAAAACGGATGTCCAAAATCCTCCTTCAGAGTAATTTCCTCTGATCGACACTGGTTCAGTGACAAGTGGTCCACAACATCAATGTCACTGTCGATCCAGCATCAGGACAGCACAGTAAAAGCACAAAAATATTTATCAAACTGATTTAGATTATCAAAAATTAATCAGAAAATTGTAGCTATAAATACCAGAAATTAGCATTGTTGATTAATCAATTTGAAATCGTTTCCATGAGAATGAGAGACATGAGAATGTTTCCCAGAGAAATGGAGTAGAAATTACTGGTGAGTCTGTGGAGACTGAACTGTCACCTGGGGAGGGGTAGCGGGGTGTCAAAGGCAGTGAAGTCTTCAACCAGAGTGATAGCTTTCACTGTTGCCTCAAGCCCTTCCAGAGGCATATCAGTTTGACCTGGGGGATTAACATGAAAAAAACAAAAAAAAAAACATGAAAAATAACTTTTTATGTAGACCTGAAGTTAGTAATAATGGTGGATTATTTCAATTAAAAACAGTATTAAAATAGATAAGAAAAAGGCCCTAAAATAATATATTTCTAATTAACAAGCATGAAACAATCATGTAAAATAGGATTTCGTTTTACTTTTTTTAAATCTAAAAGCCTGATGAGCTGAGAAATGAGTGTAGATTGGTCTAAAACGTCGATGTGGCCCTCTGGTGGCACACATTGTTAAAGACAGTATTCTTCTTGATTAGGGTTGGGCATCGAGAATCGAGCATCGATTGGAACCGGGACTCATATGTCGACTCTCCCGGCATCGTTCAATTTTTAAAATTACGATTCCTAGTTTCGATTCCCAGTCCACCGACCAGAAGAAGAACCCGCCGAATACCAACGAAGAAGATCCGCCAGAAGTCTAGCGTTACTGCGCAATCATGTAAGGTGTGTGGAGACACTCTAAGATTTGTCTTCACTTTAGCAAACAAAACAACAGGGCTCAGTGCTATACCTGTATATAACCGACCGATCTGGGTTTGACGCGCTGCGCCGGCTTACCTCATTAGCTCTTCCTCCTGGATGCAGCCCAGCGCTGCACTGCGGTCCAAATCCGGTCAGTAAAATACGTCTGATGTAAACATTGCGGCAGCAAACAAGTTATACTCGAACCGTTGTTCAACTCAAGTGCAAATATACAGCTATCGTTAGCTCATGTATTTGTTTTCATAGACAAACGGTCTGAGATTGCTAAGCTAACGTTAGCCAGGCAGCTGACAATACTCCGCGATGTGCTCCGCCTCCTCCGTTCACCATAGCAACCGAGGGAAACGCAACAACTAGAGGAGTTCCACAGAGAGGTTTCTGATTTTATAAAGCACCTGCAGCTAAAATGAACGGGATTGTTGAAGTTGTTTCTTATTTTTTGTTCAATATTCTGCAGACAGAGATGCAGGATGTTTGCAAATCGGTTTTCATGACATTTTCAAAAACAAAGCTCTCCTTTTAAAAATGTTACCACTGTGAAAAGCCCTGTGAGAAATTCATTGAAAGTAAAAAGTTAATAGAATTAAAATCCATGTTCCAATTCCATAGTAAAAATTCAATTGAAAAATACTTTATTGATCCCAGATGTAAATAAATTAAATTAAGGGAAATCAAGTAATTTAATTAAGTAAAGTTTAGACTATTTCATCAAGTAAGACTACCTATGGGCGGGCGGGCAGGCAGGAATACTTAATTAATCCCATAAGGGAAATTTCCTTGTTCCAGCAGCACTCAAAAACACAAATGAAAACACACACATAACAAAAAAAGAAACTGTGCAAGTAAATAAATAAGCTTAAAATACACACATGTAGGACCAACACACAATGATTAAGGAGAAATAGCAGTGTAAACAAGTAGTGTATTTTAAAGTAGGTCATTTAAAATATGCAACAAAAAAAAGTAAATGACCCTGTCCCTCCAAAGAATCGGAATCGAGAATCGTTTGGAACCGGAATTGAAACAAGGAATCGGAATTGGAATCGTCCAAATTCAAATGATGCCCAACCCTATTCTTGATTCAAATTCAAAAATACTTTGTTGATCCCAGAGGGAAATTAAGTGTTGGTATAGCTCATATAATTAATTCTTTAAGGAGTTGTTGTAGATGATGATGGCTGTGGGCAGGAAGGATTTCCTGTAGCGGTCTGTATTGCAGCGAAACTGAAGAAGCCTCCGACTGAAGACGCTCTGTTGTTGTATGACTGTCTCATGAAGAGGATGCTCAGGGTTGTCCATAATTGTTTTGATTTTATGAAGAATCCTTCTTTGCATTATCATCTCCAGATGTTCCACAGTTGTCCCCAGAACAGAACCAGAACCTTCTTTATCAGGTTGTTGAGCCTTTTTACGTCCCTGGTTCTGATGCTACTACCCCAACAGATGACGGCTGAAGAGATTACACTCTCCACAACAGACTTGTAGAAGATCTCCAGCATCTTGCTGCAAACCTTGAAGAACCTAAGCTTCCTCAAGAAGTACAGTCTGCTCTGTCTCTTCTTGTAGACGGCTTCACTATTCAGTCTCCAGTCCAGTCTGTTGTCAAGGTGAACTCCGAGGTATTTATACTCTTCAACCACCTCCACTTCTTCTCCAATGATGGAAACAGTTTTCGACTTATCCCTGTTTCTTCTGAAATCTACAATCATCTCCTTTGTTTTGTTCACATTCAAGGTGAGACGATTGTTTCCACACCATGTCACAAAGCGGTCCACCAGCTCTCTGTATTCAGCTTCTTGTCCATCTCTGATACACCCGACAATTGCAGAGTCATCTGAGTATTTCTGCAGATGACAGGTCTCTGATTTGTACTGGAAGTCTGAGGTGTACAGAGTGAAAAGGAATGGTGAGAGTACGGTCCCCTGTGGTGCTCCTGTGCTGCTGACCACCTGGTTTGACACACAATTCTTCAGTCTCACAAATTGTGGTCTGTTGGTCAGGTAGTCATTGATCCAGGCGATTCTTGAGGGCTCCACCTGTCTCTTCAGGAGTTTCTGACAAAGCAAATCAGGCTGAATTGTGTTAAATGCACTGGAGAAATCAAAGAACATGATCCTCACAGTGCTGCCTGCTTTGTCCAGATGACAGTGGGTTGGTTGAAGCAGGTGGATGATGGCATCTTCAACTCCAACTCCACAACGATAAGCAAACTGCAGCGGGTCCTGATACGTTTTTGTTTGCTTACTCAGGGGTGCCAACAGGAGTCTCTCCAGGACCTTCATGATGTGGGATGTCAGGGCAACAGGTCTATAGTCATTGATGACTGATGGGTGAGTTCTCTTTGGTACTGGAACAAGGCAGGATGTCTTCCACAACACTGAAACCTTCTCCTGAGTTAGGCTAAGTTTGAAGAGATACTGCAAGATCCCACAGAGCTGCTCAGCACAGGCATTCAGGACTCTGGGGCTGACACCATCTGGACCTGCAGCCTTGTTCCGGTTCAGTTTCTCCAGCTGCCTCTTCACCTGACTTTTGGAGACAGACAAGTGGGAGGGGGTGGCAAACGGGGTAGCAGCATTTCCTGACTTGGTTGAAGTCAAACTTGTGGAATCAGAAGAGTCCATGGCTGAGGTGAAGGATAAAACATCCGAGGTGTAACAGGGAAACTGTTTATCAGAGGAGAGTGGGATGTCTGTTTGGCTGGGAACAGGAGAGTGGGATGCTAAGCTAGTTCCTGAACTGAACCTGTTGAAGAATGTGTTCAGTTCATTGGCTCTGTCCAGACTTCCATTTATCCAATCCTTCCTGTCCTTAAAGCCTCTGATCTTTCTCATTCCTGACCAGACATCTCTGATATTGTTCCTCTGTAGTTTGTTCTCCAGCTTCTTCCTGTATGCCTCTTTGCTGTCTCTGATCTTGAGGTTAAGTTGCTTCTGTATACTCCTCAGTTATTCCCTGTCTCCCTCCCTGAAGGCTCTTTTTTTCTTGTTTAGCTGTTCCTTCAGGTCACTGGTGATCCAGGGAAATAGGATTCACCATGTAAACTAAAGTTCTGCAATAAAAATGCCTCATAATAAAAATTAGAATAATCAGTAACTTAGAGAATTGCTCTTGAAAACTGTTGGGATGATATTCAAGCTTAATTAAGGGAATTATCAATGTGCAGGTTCCCTCAGCCACTTATTTATACTTTTATTGGTTATATTGGTTTAAGAAGGGTGCACACATTTGGTAAACAGCTCATGTTTGTTTAGATTATTTTAAATTCATGGAAGGTGTGTTATTTTAGTGTCTGTGGACATTGAAAACAAAAACTTGAAAAATAACAGGTTAACTTTACGGTGGCTATGTCCATCTATGTCCAAGTTATGGTAGAAATTCAAAATCTTAGCCTCAGAAAGTGGGTCAGAAAATGAAGTATAAAAATCTCCCCAAAATCTTTATATGTTATTTGGTCTTCCATACTGATCTGGAACTGTACGAAATTAAATAAAATACAAATGCATACTTTTTCAGACTGCATAGAAACTCTGACAATTTATTGGAATCTCTAAATTATTTCATTTTAACCTTATTAGACCTTTTTATGTATTAATACACATAAAAAAATATAACAGTGTTATAAAAACTTCTTCAAATTTGCAGATCGTCTTACCTGGCCTGAATGCCATTTTAATTTTGACCAGGGCATCGCTGCAGTCTGCAAGGAGGTACTTTGTCTTCCTAGAGTAGATTCGGACAACACCAAGAAGCAGATGACCAGAAGTCCTCAAACCAATTTTTATCTGAAAAAGATCAGATTCACATCTTAAAAAGCAGTCATGTCTTTTAGATGTTTAAGTTACAACACATTAACTGGATTTATTAAATTGATATGTTTCCTTTTTGTGTTTTTTTAATGAGTTGTAGGCTACCGTAGGGGACAGGATGTCTCTGATGGATATTTCCAGGTTGCATTCAAACACATGGGCCTTGGTAAGTTTCTTCTCCCAGTGCGCTGCCAGCCAAATTTTGGCTAAAGGGCCCCGTTTGGACGTAAACAGTTGCGTAAAGAACATCATTGTGGAGCAATAATAGATATGACCTAATATAGGAAAGAGATATACTTGTTAAGACAGCTTTGGTAATGTTTATTTATCTTGACAACAACCAGCGCCATGATGTATTCATTGTTTCCTATCTGCTTAGGTCCAGGTCAAAGTCGGCTAATGTTAGCTAAAATGGGGGCGGCGGCAGGTTAAGTTGACAAATAAGTACGTCGACAAATTAAAAAATAAATGAATCATAATTTAGAGATAGTTTCTCCAGTATTATCAGCACGACTTACCTAAACTTTGAAAGAAACCGTGTTTTGACTTTTGACAACTACCGCAACGCCTCTATCGCCACGAGACGTCTCTAGTTACTAAGCAACCACCGCACCACACTTCCGTTCCAGAAAACGCGCCAAGTTAAGTCAAATTAAAAACGAGTATAGCTCTGTGGTTATGTTGATGCACAGAGAAAGCCAACAAGCAGCGTAGAAATCTATGATATTCTATTATATTAACGAGGCAAAAAACAGATAGCCAAATTAGTATGTCAAACAGAACAAAGATGGCGGACTTGATGTTTACCATTCTTCAAAACTTCTGGCATTTACATTAAACTGGCGCTGAATTTAATAGTTTTCGCTTATCCTTTTTCTTGTTGAGAATTTAAAACTTTTCTAAATATGTTAAGATCTAGGGAGTTAATTGGCGGGTGATATAAAATTAAAATGTCAGAACCTTTGCCTATTGCCAAGATGTTCCATCACAGCAGAATACAAGCATTTCTTCAAAGATAGCCGCACAAGAAGACAATGATTTCAAGCACCTCTGACTGAAATCATTATAGCAATCAGCTCTATTTTGCAGCTTCACTTGTGCTGCTAATAATATGACTATGTTAACTCAAACTTTTTTCTAGAGTGTAAAAACAAAATAGGTTTTATTTATAAGGTGAACATTTAAAACTGCTAACCTTTTTTGCAATAAATTTAAATAGTCATCACCATACCCGATAAACTAACACAATGTCAACTTTCACCACACAAATTGAAGCTTTAAAACTTGCATCACACAATATTTGTGCAAACACCTTCATATGTAGGACATTTGTTACTGAAAAAAACATTCGGTGGATGTCTGGTTTGTTCTCAAAGCAAAAACAACCTTTTATTATGATAACTTCCTGAATTTAGAGAATTATCATTATCACCATATCACCAAGCAACAATGTGTCCCCCTCCTAACATGTTTATGTTTACCTCCTATGTAATCAATCATTTTTTTATTGTGCTGATGCCTCCCTAAACCTAGTGTTCCTAACAGCGCTCTCATTTGCAAAACATAAATGAGTGTGATGGATTGTTCTGAGTCATATTAGCATGTGGATTCATTTGTTTGTGTATTCCCAACAAAGTTTTATATATTTTGATTAGAGATGTAATGATTCCTGGAAACATGTGTTTTCACCACTGGTTCTATGGGATGAGTTTGGTAGATTTGTTCTGTTATTAATCAGTCTACTGTAAGAGTGACTGCTAATATATTTATATTCACTAGAGGGCACCCTAGCTCCAAGAAAAAAACAACAACTTTAATCTCATTATTGTGTAGGCTGGTCAAATTATATTTTTCCTTTACGGTATTTTAATATTTTATCACTGAATATCTCGTTAACTTGTTTTCTATGGTTACTAACTGAGTTATTTTGTCTTTGTTGTCTTTTTGGTATAATAATGGAAAAGTTAATGCTTCATTCAGTAAGATTTCCTTTAGCTTTTTTCTAGTGCATTTTTAATTTTTTTTTTCCCCCACCTTTTTTCATGCTTCAAATAGATATCAGCACTAATCAGAATTTTATCGTTCTGGGTAAAATAACATTGATAATGTGTAAAAACCATGCATGTGGGAGGAAGAGAATTACAGATGTACACAAGCCATTCAAATTCATGAGAGCTGCATATGTTCCGGAATTGCGCCGCTCAAGGTGGCAGCATGTTGGAGTAGCTCTGTTACTTTGGTTCATATTTTTTTCTTTTTTTAAACTTTAATTCTTCCATTTCTGGTAGAAACATTGTTTTTGTGGACAACTGTTCTCTCTGGTTTTGAATGATGTACAGCTGGAAGGATTTTTGCTGATACTTTTTATTTTTGGACATTTGTTATGATGCATAACCATGGCAACAAGGTGGTTTACAACTGGCAGCAGCTGATTAACATCACAAAAGCTCAAATAATACCTCAACTACAGCCACAAAACCCTGATGAGTTGAAAAGAAGACGCCATAGATCCAGAGCATCCTCTACATCAGACTGTCATACAACTACAGAGCGTCTTCAGTCAGAGGCTTCTTCAGATCTGCAGACTGCTACAGGAGATCATCCCTACCCACAGCCATCAGCATCTACAACAAATCTTTGAAGGAACTTGCATAATGAGTTACAACAACGTTTAATTTCCCTTTGGGATTAATAAAGTAATTTTGAATTTGAATTTGAATTTGAATATATTCTATGATTGTCAGTTTCAGCTGTTTATTGTCAGAGTAGGTCTGCTGGTAAATAGAAGCTGCTTAAACACCCATGTGTCACATAGTAATTAGACAGATTTAACTTGATGGAACCCAAGATTTAGAGAAAACACAGAACATTTAACCAAAAGAATCGTTTACGAACTATTGATTTATTATGGCACTCAATTGTTTCTGTTGCTTTTAGATTTGGTAGCTCTCCATTAGTAGATGTAATACTAAAGGATAACTAACTTAAGGTTTTCATCTGAACAACAAACTATCATATGGATGGTTTAAAATTAAAATAGTATTGAAATTACTCCAGGAAATGGAAAGCGCATATATACCCATTCAATAACATGAAAATTAGTTAAATCAAACTGCACCAAATTATTTAAGGAGTATAATTAGGTTTCATGTAGAATTCTGCTATAATCTATGTTTCGTTCCTCCTCATCAAATTTCTTTAAAAAAAACCTCAACACATATAAAGTGTTTCCGGTGCTGTTCTTGTGGCCCAGTTCTTACAGGGCTTCACAACATGAGGAAAACGTGTAATTGCGATACAATTTTTAAAATATTGCAGTGGTTATACCGATAATGGTTGGCCTACATTTCTCTTGGTCTTTTCTCTCTTTGTCACAATGTTCCCACCACTCTTTTTAAACTTTTGCATCCCAGCTATTGTATACATCCAGCATTTTTTCCTATCCAATATTGCATCAAAGTAACCTTTTCCACATTCCAATAGGACAATGGTGACTTTAATATGACTGATTGTACAGATCAGATTTATTTAGATATATTAGAAATGGACAACAAAATTCAGATGAAGGTAACCGTTTTCTTCAAGAGCATCCATCCATCCATCCATCCATCCATCCATCCATCCATCCATCCATCCATCCATCCATCCATCCATCGGGGCATGGCGATGGACAGAGACGAGACAAGAGACAAATAATTATTCACTCATACAATTTCACACTAGCACAATTTAGAATGACTACCTAATATGCTACTCTTCATGACTTTCTTTACTCAGGAAGGACTCGGTAGCATTACATGTATGAGGAGCAAGTTTATAATATCGTGTTTACTGTATATGATTTTCATCTGGAAACCTTTCAAAGGCATAGAAGCTCGGTTGCATCTTTCAAATGAACTGGATGTCAACAACCTAATCATTTTATTGATTCTGTGGACGGTGAATGGTGTCTGACGCCTTCAGGTGTGTGTGTGTGTGTGTTATAGGTAAAAAGAGACAAAGTCTTTAATATTTGAAGATATGTTTGTAACCATAAAAAATATATCCTTGGGAAAAACTGTCATTTGCAGATTTTTCTATGTAATTCCAGCCTCCCTTCTGCCACATGTCAAAGTGATCTCTGGCAAGTTACCTAACAAGCTGTATACCACCAATGTGTGAATATGTTAGTGTGACCATTAGTGTGAAAGTGCTCTGTGAGCTAACCCATTTACTATTTAATTGAACAGTTTTTTTTCAACACTAAACTCTAACACTGAGTATAAACAGCAACCAAAACACCATGTAATAAATGTTGGTGTTTTTTAAACCCATTCTAGGCTGCTCAATTGTCTGTTGTTAATAGCTTTTAATGACAATTCAATGTATTATAATAACTACTTACATTCTGATTACTACAGAATGTCATCAAGATAAATCTGGTGTACTGTAAATTAAAAACAGACTTCTCAGAACATATTTAAAGTAAAAAAGACGGAACTCAAAGGACAATGGTTATTTGTTTCTCCTTCCCCTCTTCTGCTTTGTTTTTTACTCCCACAAATACACACATACTTACGTATTTAGTGTTTTTCCTTCAAGGCAGCAGTCCTTGGCTAAGAATTAAACACGGCAAAATGAATTTCTCCTGTTAACTGGATGCCTGCGGTAGTGCAGCTGCACAAGAGCACTTGGTGTGTCAAGTCACGGTTTGGATTCACGTCTAGAGAGAGCTTCGAGGAAGCTAAGGGGGATTGGATTTATGTAAGAGACTTTAAAGAGGAAGATCATTGAAGGATTTTGAATTCAAGTGAGCCTCTGACTCTGGCTCTGTGAGGAGTTAACTTTTATTAAAGAAAGTTTACATTTGAATAGTTATAATTCAATTTAAATAAACTCTCTGTCCATAAATTATGTTAGGGGAAAAAGATGCTGGAATGAAATTAAAATTCATCTCCTTTTTTAGATTTAGGTCATCTTCAACAAACCACTCTCCAGTGATCTGAGTCCTGTCAGTTCTTTTTCTTAAAATGTATCTTCAAATTCTGTCTTAAGATCTGCACATGCCCCTCTTCTACGTGGGAGTAAATAAGTATTCCATTTATTTTTTTCTCAATTATAAACAGTTTTGCATCTAAGTCTATCCTTTATGACTGTTTGTGCTGCCTGCTGTGACGGGAGTTTGCATTTTAATCTTAATTCTGCTCAACTCAGTTCTAGCAGAAGAAGATCCCTTCAGGAGATAGATGATACATATTTATGGCATATTCTACATCCGTTTATGGACTGCTTCATGGGCTTTTTTCTAAGGCCTGCACATATTATCTTCATAGGACAGAGCTTTCTAGAAGTGCCCAGTATATCTTTGATACTCCCTCGATAAACAGGCTTGATGTTTCAAGTTAAATTTATGCTTAAAGCATCTTAAAAACTTCTCTGCAAAATGCTCACCATACAGGTGCATCTCAAATTAGATAATTTTTAACTGAACAGTCATGTGTTTCAGTAATACTTTCAAAAGTGAAATTATGCTGATTATTTACACAGAATTATATATGTGTCTTTTTTTTTTAAAATCATGTTTTACAGCCAATGAAAAAAATCATATATATAAGGCCGATAAAAAAGGACTTTTAATTTAGAATGCTGTGGTATGGCCTGCTCAATCATAGGGAAGACTGCTGACTTTATAGTCGTTCAGCAGACAGTCCCTGTTCACCTCACCAAAGAGGGCAGACTGGGTGTGCAGAGTCCATATTAATGAAAAGTTAAGTGGAAGGAAAAGTGTAACTTAAAGAGCTGCAGAGCAACAGGGATAACCAAGAGGGTACATTTCTGATTGTAAGTCCTCAACAAAAAGTCTCTAGAGCTGAATTTTGTTTATTGTAAAGGTCTCATTCTGCCTAACACAAGATTTGGATTTGATATAATCTTGTCAGAGCTTTAACAGCCACCACATGTGTGCAGGACATGGACTACAACTACCAGAGTCCTTCTGGTCAGGTTAAGAAGTGTCTTACCTGGGTTGAGATGAAAAATGACTGGACTGCTACTCAGTGGTCCAAAAGTCAACTTCTCAAACGAAATTAAATTTTGCATTCGAAGATTATTGTCCCAGAGTCCCAGAGAGGAGAGGCACTGAATCTAAGTTGCCGGAAGTTCAGTGTGAAGTTTTCACAGTTGGTTTTGTTTCTGGGAGCCATGTGATTGGTGTTGGTGTTGGTCCACTGCACTGGGCTCATATGTCCAAAGACCGGTGTTACAGCTACTTGATCAGTCAGCAGAACCATAGATTTATCGCTTGCATGCTGGGCTGCATTGATTCAATAATTCATGCAAACTGAGCTCCAACAAGTGCTGAGTCCATATACTGTACTGTTCATGCACATACTTGTCAGTATTGGGACATTTCTGTTTTGAAAACATTTTTTTTCTCTCTTTACCCTAAGGTTTCTGAGAAACCTAATTTAGAGTTTTTATTAGTTTTCATATGTATCACTATGTGTAATGCTGTCTACATGGAATATGAGTTTCACTTTTTTAATTGAATTTCTGAAATAAATTAGCCTTATAGATGATTTTGAGCTGTTGTCCATGTTTTCCCTGAATTTAAGTAGATTTGCACTTTTCATATGTTGAACATTAAAATGTGACGTGGTCAGTCCCTTCTCTCGAAAAACTATAACCCACCCCTGTGTTTTGGACATTTACGTCTCAGTTTTTCAGATATTTAGAGTAAAAAGCTTCCTGCTATATTATCAACACTCTCCTTTGAAGAAAAAGTAGATTGCTGAATGAAATTGAGGACACTGGACTCTTCAGTTAATGAACAGTTTCCTAAGCAACATGAAGTCACAGAGGTCTCAAATATTGATTTTTTTTCACAAAAAAGCAGCTGCCTAAGAAATCTAATTGGTTCTACTTCATATATATTCAGCATTCTGTTTAAACAGCTTTAATTATAAATTTTGAAATATAAAATGAATAAAAAGATGTATTCAGGTGTATCCTTTCTCAGTCCACCCCTTGAAAAGACAAATGTCTTCAATTTCTTTGAAAAAAATAAGATAATACTAAAACTTGAAGTTCTTTTTGTCTTTTATTAAATAAGTTTACAAGATTTTTGATTTTTTTTGTCAATATTAGCATTCCTAATGCTCATCTTTACATGCACATAAAGCCACACAGCACTGTACTACTGTATTTGAAAAAGAGAAAAGATCGGATTTAAATATAGCAAAGTGCTGTTCGTGATTTCTGGGAAACCAAATTTTGGGAACAGCATGCAGGACATCAGATATGATCATTTCATCAACTTAAATGGATCTGAAGACTTATTTATTTCAGTTTAAGGCTATTCACATTAGTTGCCAGGAAACATAAGCAGGACAACAATGAAAGGAGCTGCAGTGGAATCTGTTTTCCATATCAGATAAGTGGCCCTGATGTGCGAGGATCAAATAAAAACATTTAAGTAATTATTAGGGTAAATTTGTCTTTTTCAGTTTGTTAGCTATTTTGACATTAATATAAAAATCTATTAATTATATCTGGTTAACAAGTACTTGATTATAGGTGGAAAAGCTAACTTATCTTATTAGCGGATCTACATTAACACAATTTTACTCATATCTAACCACATAGTTTGATCGCTGTGAGGCTGGAAGTAAAGATGCACAGATTCATCAGCTAAAGATTGGAATCAACCAATTTTGCTTTAATTAATCAGAAGATCAGATTGTTCTTTTTTCATATTCATTAAATGGAACAGAACTAAGAACTCTCACCTGTCGACACATTCGCTGTACATCCTCTTTCAGGTGTTATAGTTCTTATACTTCCATCACATTACTCTGGTTCTACCTTTGGTTTAAATGCCATAGGAAAGTAACGCTCCTGCATCTACGTCTTTGACACTGTAGCATACACAATTTGATCATTAACTAACTTAAGATGCCACAGACGGTTTGGACAGGTAGAAAAATTTGACCAGCAGCTCTCAGAGGCCACATACAATTAAGCCCAAAATTATTCATACCCTTGGCAGCAGGACACTTGTTTCTGAAATTAAATGAGACAGATATGTTGCTAAAGATATGAGCTCCAAGACTTTGAGATTGGAAGGCCTCCATGCCATCACTCTAATCTTTAGCTCAATCCACAGATAATCCATCAGCTTCAAGTCTGCCTGGACCACTCCAAAAGAAAAATTTAAATCAGGCATTGGTATGAATGCTTTTGGTTTTAACTGTTTAATATCATGCTACACAACTATGCAGATTCCTCACTCACCTAAGACTGGTGGCACAATTTACTTTCTGATTACTTTGGCTGATAATCATCTAACCGCTTCTGCACACTCTCTCTTAGGTTGTCAGCTGACCCTTAAAAATGAAATAAATAAAAAAGTGACGTCATCTCATATGCAATTTAACCAGTCTAAATGCAGCTGAAGACAATGAATTTCCCCCCCTTGTCCAGATACACATGAACTATTCAGAACTTGAGACTAAGACACAACATTATGTTTTACAAAATATCCTTCCTTTTCTCAGGGTTACACCTACATTAACACTTGTTTCCAGTTTCCACGGAAACCACAAAGAAAACTGTGTTACGGCAGCTTAAAAAAGTCTTAATTGGCTGGTCAGACTTCAAAGAAAAACAGAAACTGATATTTGCATGAAAAAGTCTGATTGGTGCATCTTTACTTGAAAATGAATAATATAAAAGAACAATAAATAAAATAATAAATGAATAATATAATAAGTATCAAGAACTCATTGATACTCATCATGAGACGTGTGTTTGCTAAGTGTTACCAAAAAGCAACTGGGAGTTTGATTTAATGTTTCTTTTTCAATGGATCCTAGTCATAAGGAGGGCAAAACATTCACACAGGAGTTCAGGTCAACAGAGAGTGGTGATTTTAGGTTGAGAAACTCTAAAGCTGCACATGTACCTTCTTTCTTATCATGTAGTCTCCCGTGTCTCTTTGTTTTTTCTTTTTACATGAAAAACAGTGTGTCCCTGATCCAGCAGTAGCACCACTGTCTTAGTATTTACAGTTCTGGAATCCTGCTAAATGTCTGCTGGTTAAAATAAATCTGCCAGCAACCTTACAGTGAAGTAAACCTTGAGACAAACATGAATGCCTGTGGCAAATCTTTTCAGACTGACTCAGACCAGAGCAGACTTAGCATAACAGCTCATTGCAAACCTGTAGAGTTGCTGTGGTGTTCATATTTAGAAGGTTACAACAGGTATTTTCTTGTGTTTGAGGATGTGTCCAGAGCTGTCTGCTTCTTGGAACCAGAACGTCGCTCTGTTAGATGAAATCTGTGTCTGGTTTGGCTGAAAGCTGACTAACTGTCACCTCGGTGTAGGTGGATCCCATCAGGACGCAGGCAGTCTTTTGCGGAGCGGTTACATGACACAGCGCCTCGTTCTCGTTGCAGTTCAGACATGCCCCGTAGATCTCTTGCGGTCCATTTGAGAATCTTGTGGAGGCACTCGTGTCCTTGTTGCGCTGTGGACAAAAGCTAAAGCGCTCTTGAGGCTGTGGACTCCCCCTGGAGATCATCTGTCGCAACGTAGACCTGTCTCTACACAAACACTCGCGGAAGTTGGGCTTGCACAGCAGGTAGACCATAGGGTTGTATATGGTGGAAGACTTGGCAAACACTGCGGCCAGGGCGAATGCACTAGGAGGGACGCTTGTGGCGTCTCCGAAAGCAGCCCACATCGCTATGACAGCATAAGGCGTCCAGGCTCCCAGAAAACCTATGCACACTGCTATGGACAGCTGTGGAGAACAGAAGCAGAAAAATGCTCACAAATACCAAAGAGATAGAAAACAAGCAGAGCTTCAAAGCTATTTAAACCCCAGAGCTTCTCTAAATTTTGTCACCTAACAACCACAAATATCAGTGTGTTTTACTAGGATTTTATGTCATAAAACAACACAAAGCAGTAAGAAAATCTTTGTTTTCTGGTTTATTTTGGCTGTACCCAAAACATTTAGCTTATCAGATAGATGACTGACCTAAAATCCTTTACCGTACAGAAATCCAAAAATCAAAGATTTTGTTTTTGGACTTTCCTGTGGCTAAAATATTTAGTAACTGGATGATTTCTGATGCTAATTGATTGCTTTGGATTTTATTTAGGGGTATTATAGTAAAGGGGGGCTGAATATAAATTTTTGTCAAGAATTTGGGATCTTGTATGTTCTTGTCCTACAGCTTTAGAGCAATGCACTACATTGTGTTGTTGTATCTCTTCAAATCCAATTGAAATACATAGAAGTTTGTGGTTGTAACGTGACAAAATATGAAGTTGTTTAAGGGTATAAATACTTTTTCAAGACACCTTATCAAAAGAAAGATTGATTCCCTTGCCAGTCTCTTTTCTATCACTGTTAATGCAGCAGATGTAAAAGACCTGACAAAAAAGTGTAATGTACTTTCGTGTTTAAAAAAAAACAACTTTTAGGTTATTAAATCCTGGTTCTTTAAAACCATGAACTCTGTGTTGCCTCTGCATCAGTGACAGTCACATCCTCTGACCTTTACAATGAGAGCATGTGCATTGGTGGTCTTGGTCTGTGGCGACACATGCTGCTGAACTGCCTGACGCGACCCTCGCACGGTCAACAGGATGAAACTGTAGGAAAGGAAGATGATGGTGCAGGGAAGTGCATAGCAAAAGACGAAAAGGCAGACTATGTATGTCAGAGCTAAAAGCTCCTGGTTGGGTGCGTGCCAGTCAATGCAGCAGGCCGTGCCGTAAGGTTCAGCGCTGTAATGCCCCCACTGTGCCAGGGGCCCCACGGCAAACACAGATGCGTAGCACCACACCCCAGCAACCAGCAGGCGGGCGTGTGAGGGCGAGAACTTGTTCCCTGTAAGGGGAGAAATAAAATACTTTGTTACTGTAACCGTCCTTCATGCTGGACAGATTTGAGATAATGTCTGTAGATCTAACATTTTGCGTTTCCATTAATATCCCCTCACCATAGGTAGGGAAGCAGACTTTAAGGCAACACACCAAGGAGAGGGCTGTGAGGTTTGTCAGGCTGCAGAGACCGAACAGAACTCCACACATGGCATAAAGCTGGCAGGTAATGTCTCCAAAAAGCCACCTGCACACAGGAGCAACGAGATGGAGATAGGCCTGCAGCTAAAAATCAATTCCAGCCGGATGATGGATCTCTACAGTTTTCCTTTTTTTTTTAAGAAAAACAAACAAAAGTGGTAATCTGAGCTGCCTGGATCAGTCGTTTTAAAATCAACCTGTTGTTCACCGAGAGACAAAATTGGTGTAAGAGATACCTGTGCGAAAAGGCTGATGATATTGCCAGTGGAAACAAAGAGAGCGTCATCCCGAGGTCGCTGATGGAGAGGTTGATGATAAAGAACTCGGCTGGTTTCAAAGTTGATCTCTTGTGAAATGCAACAAGCAGCAAAAGGCAGTTGCCTATAAGGGACAGTATACCTTTGGGGGGGGGGGGGGGGGGGGACAGGGTTTGCAAAAAGACTAAATGTCAGGACAAATATCAGCATGGCAAACATCAGATCATTGTGTGTACTCACAAAACAAGCTGTAGACAGCACCCATGAGGATGTCCTGCTCCTTCGAGATGCTCGAGACAAATAAAGAGGCTGCGTCTGAAGCATTTCCCATCTAAAATGTTTACAGAGCCAAACAAATGAGATAATAACGAATAATGCTTTAAGTGTCTGGAGAATTTATTTGCTGAAACTCTGAAGTAGACTGATGTTGAAGGCTTGACTGTAAACAACAGAACACAATCAAATACAGTTATGGTAAATAGAAAGAAGAATCTATTTGAAGTTAGGGTTTTAAATCTCACATAATAAAGGGATCTTTGACCAGTTTTTAAATAATTTAAATGTAGCCTCAAGTTTATGGAAAATACAACAGATTTCACACTGTCATTAAAAACTGAACACACTCGATGATTCAACCAGACCAGCTTTAGCAGCACAGATCATTTTCTGAATGCTGTTATCAGTCGTTCACATTTTGGTCCACATTATTTACACAGCATTGCTTTACTGGTTGGATGACCCAAAAGTCTGGGCCAGACTTCAGCCTTCAGTCAGATGGTCTGACATTTGACTCTGGAATACCTCTGTATGCAAAATAGTTTACTATCAACTGCATGACTATGTTATAGTCTGGTTTTCAATCCCACTGCAAAACTGAAACAGCTGTCAGAGTTTTTTGTAACTTTTTTTTATCGTTTAGTTCTACTATTTAAGTGCCCCTGGACTAGCCTGCAGGCTAGTTTATTATGGTAGATTGTCTAATCCTGTTTCTCTACTCAGACAAGTTGATTCTGTTAGGGGTTTAGCTTTGAGTCGGTTGTAGTCCAGTCTGATTGACAGGGATTTTGCTGTTTAAATACATTCACTGATGCATCTGGACACATCATCAGTGATGTTCCTGGAAGCATTCAATGTTTTGGGTCTTTCATAATCTCACACCCTCATTCATGTGACACAGCCAGAGTCAATCAGTCTCCAGCTTGTGTCCAGATGGCTAACTAGCTACCATGACCCCACGGTTTTTCTTTCTTGAGCCACAGCCATCGTGTGGCCCTTCTTGCCACTTCAGTTTTACTGCGGATGGCTGTCCTTTTGCGTTTTCCCTTGATGCCTAAACTGCTCAGGCTATGACTTATGGCCTGTAAAGCCTCTGCAGCCAACCTAACTGGGAAGCACCTCACTTTCCATCTAGTCACCTGACAGTCGCTAACCAGTCCCGCATACTTGGAGAGCTGCTGTACAAGATCCAACAACAGCTTGCAATCTCTTGCAGAGGTCAGGATGACTGGGGCTGCCGTCTCCACAGCTTTGACGAAGACGTTGGTTTCCTGGTGGGACGGTCCCGCGCTGATGGCTGCATTAGGACTGACTGGCTTAAGGAGTAGCCATTCCTCCACCAGTATCGCCATTCTCCATGTGTCATGGTGCAGGAGCTGTGGATGTGCTCCAAGGCAGTAGTTCCCAAAGTTGGGGTTTGGGACCCCACATGAGGTCACAAATATGTAAGTCTCGAGATCCTCTTGAGAAAATAACGAAAATACTAGAAATAGGAATGAGAAAGCTTCTGCATTTTATAAATAGAGTATAACATACAAAATGGCTTGAATTGATAAAAGCATAATATTTTGGTTAACACATTGGCTGTTGATGTTATTGTGTTGCCGTTGTACCACTGTTTAACTGACCCCACCAAGAGTCGGAGTCACAGGCCTCTTAACATTTTATTTTCCTGGTCAGAAGCTGGAAATTGTAGGAACCACTGCTCTAACGAACCTCTCTTGGAACACAATGGGCATGCTGGTGAGTCTGCTATGGCCCATGTGTGAATGTTAGATTAGCTTGGAATCACATCATACAACCACCTCGATAAGGAATTTAATGTGGTGTTGTGCAGCATTCCAGATCTGTTTTTCTCTCAAACCGTTTCTTCCCATTATGTCCAAGCAGCCTGTTGTTGCATTCACTCTGCCTCACGTGATCCTGCGTTGTCCACAGTTCCTGTCACCTTCTCAAGGACAAGGCGTCACCTTTCCTTCCCTCTGGTGTTCCACTCACAGCTCTTGGACAGCCTTCTCTGCCCTCCACTTCCTGCATCTTCTCACCTGTATTCCAGCTTTTGACAGTTTTTTCCAGTTTGTCTCAGTAAATATTCCTTCTCAATGGCACCTTTTTCTTGCAGGGTTCTGGAATGCTCAATTTTGGCTTCCCTATAATTAATATACATGCTGGTCTTGGTCTTAAAAAAAAAATAAAAATAAATAATAACATGAAGTGCCTTCATGTTGCTTTGCAAGTAAGTAAACAAGTAAGTAAGTAAAACTTTATTTATATAGCACCTTTCAAGATAAAAATCACAAAGTGCTTTGCAAAAAAACACAACACAGGAGACAGAAAAACAAATAAAACTATTCAAAGGCGAGTGTAAAAAGATGCGTTTTTAGCTGCTTTTTAAAAGAGATCACAGAGTCCACAGATCTCAGGCTGAGAGGAAGGGAGTTCCACAAGGAGGGGGCCACTGCTGCAAAGGCTCTGTCACCTTTTGTTTTCAGACGAGTTTTCTTTGTAACCAGCAGGCCCTGATCACTGGATCTCAGGGACCTGCTGGGGACATATGACTGCAGAAGGTCTCCAATATAAAATGGGACTTGATCGTTGAGAGCTCTATATGTTAAAACCAGAATTTTAAAATGTACTCTTTAGTGAATGGGGAGCCAGTGTAGCTGGATCAATAAAGGGGTGAAATGGGAATATTTAGGTGACCTAGAGATTAACCTTGCAGCAGCGTTCTGGACAACCTGCAGACGTTCCAGGGATTTTTTACTTGAGACAGGTAAAAACAGAGTTACAGTAATCAAGACGTGATGAGATGAAGGCATGAATGATCATCTCCATCTCAGATCGTGACACAATTGGACTCAGCTTCGCGATATTTTTCAAATGATATAAACAACAACGAACCAATGATTTAACATGAGAGTCCAAAGACATCGCGGGGTCAAGAGTTACCCCGAGGTTCCTCACGGAGGGCTTAATAAACGAGGCAAGTGGGCCGAGACTCTCTATTATATCAGGGACAAATTTGTCAGGGGCACAAACCAGAACTTCAGTTTTTGAGTCATTTAGTTGAAAAAAGTTATCATTCAGCCAACTCCTGACAGAATCCAAACACTGAAGCAAGATCCGTACCTTAAAAACATCCCGGGGTTTAAAAGAAATATATAGCTGAATATCATCAGCATAGCAATGATAAGAAATATCATTATAAGAGCCTAGAATATGATACAGAGGGAGCAGATATAAAATAAACAATAAGGGCCCCAAAACAGATCCTTGTGGCACACCAAAAGTAGGTGGAGAGGAAGAGGAGGACTTGAATTTAGCGACAGCAACAGAAAAGGATCTTCCTGATAGATAAGAGGAAAACCAATTCAGTGCAGAACCTGATACCCCAACCCAGTTATTTAAACTGTCGAGCAGGACAAGATGATCGACAGTGTCAAAAGCTGAGGTCAAGTCCAGCAACAATAACACTGAACAATGTCCTGCATCACTCTGCATCAGGATGTCATTAGTGACCTTAAAGCAGTGTTTCTCAAACTATGGGGGGAGCCCCACTAGTGGGGCGCAGAGGTATTGCAGCTGGGGCGTGACATCAATGGGATTTAAAGAAAAAAAACAAAAACGTTTCCCAATGACGAGCCGTCTCCCATCGTTCACTTCAAAGAGTTAGCTCTTAGAGCCGGTTCGTTCACGACCGACACATCACCGATACGAAGTACGAACTTCACCGTGAAAGATGCTGAAAGTTTCTTCGTGCAATGATGCATGAAGAAGAAATATTCGTGTCAGCCTTTTATTTTAATCAGCAAAATCAGATAAAACCATTTCTGCCAGAAACGCAGTGCACACGTGAGTTGCTCTGTTGTTTGACTGCCAGAATCATCATGGGAATATTTTTTTTTTTTTTTTTTTTAATGCTGGAATCCATTACGAATTTGGGACAATATCAGGCGAAGTTGGCATCGAAGCTCCGTTTGGAAAAAGGGGCCATTCCAACAATCAGAGACTTGCCAGCATTTGAAACGGTAAGGCTGTGTTTTTATTGCTCTACTGTGTGTAACAAACATCAGCTAACTGCTAATGTGGCTATTGTATGCTAGCGGGAGTAGTAGATATAGGTTAGATATGCTGAAGCGCTACCTGCGGTGTCAACCCCCCTCCTTCCTGCCACCAATCAACGCGCCCCTCATTTGCATTTTTACAATGCTCGTCCACGACAGCCAAAGTATCGCATCAGATCTCGCGAGACAATAATGCCTTCAGAAATAAGGGTCAGAGGAGCTCTGTGTTTATTTTTTTTTTCAGCTTTTCTTTTTTAGAAGGGCCTGAAAGACTATAGTAGAGCG
This sequence comes from Valencia hispanica, assembly GCA_963556495.2. NCBI lineage: Eukaryota > Metazoa > Chordata > Actinopteri > Cyprinodontiformes > Valenciidae > Valencia > Valencia hispanica. Next base: position 43,903,297 of record OY747709.1, read on the forward strand.
TGGGTATCCAAGATAATACTAGGTTATGACTCCTTTAAATAGTTTTTTCCCCCTAAATTCTATTGTTGTGAATGTTTCACTGCAATGTAAATTAAATCAACCAACTCCCCCCCTCTCACAAAATTAAACACACTCAAATAAATTACCAATTGTGATCATCATTGTAAACAGAACCGGGACCTGGAACATCGGGCTGGGAGTTTGATGTCAGAATATATCGCAGCAGAACAAAACAAGCTGAAGTAACCGCATTATCAGAGATTCCATCTACAAAATGGACAAATATCTAAAAAGATCAGGGAATGTTTCAGAGTCGGAGCAGTCACATGGTCAACCACGGAGGAAATACAGGGATGAGTATCTTGCTCTTTATTTATTTTATTTTATTTTGTATTTTTGAAAGCTTTGTATTTATGATAAAACTACAACTTGTATTTTCTCCAACTGTGAGCTGAAGTTCAACATGTAGCAACTACTGACAGCATATATTTCTGAGCCGGTTTTATAACAGTGTGCAACACCTTTTTCCAACTAATTTAGACCCTTAACTTGTAGACTAACTCGGCTATTTAAATAAATAAAACACTTTAAAAATCAGGCGTGGTCACTATTCTGTTGGGACGATAAAAGCAGGGGGGGGCTTGTGTATGCTCCTTTGTCCAAAGTGGGGAATGATAAAAAAAAGTTTGAGAACCACTGCCTCAAAGAGCGGTCTCAGTGGAATGAGCCCTGCAGAAACCGGACTGGAAATGGTCTAGAATGCTTTGTTTATCTAAAGCAGCCCAAAGTTGCTTGGCAACAACTTTTTCTAAAATCTTAGAAATAAATGGTAGGTTGGAGATGGGTCTGTAGCTGCTGAAAATGGAAGGATCAAGCCCAGGTTTTTTTTTTAAGTGGATAGATAACAGCATTCTTAAAGTACTTGGGGACTTAACCAGACAGCAGGGAAGAGTTAATAATTGTAAGCACACAGGGACCAATAGACTGGAAGACATCTTTGAACAGAGATGTAGGTAACACATCAAGAGAACAGGAGGAAGCCTTCATGGAGCCAACTAATCTGACCAGCTCTGATAGAGAAACAGCTGAAAAATGTTCCAGTATCACGGGCCGAGCTGGACTGGGAACAGACGGAGACACAGCTGAGGGATGCAAACAACTTCTCAGTTCTGATTTTTTTCAGTAAAAAATGCCAGGAGTTTTTCACAATAGTCGTTGGAGGAAATAGGAACAGTAGGAGGGATGGGAGTAACAATATCACTAATGGTGTTAAATAGCACTTTAGGATTACCTCTGCTTTTTAAAATAATATTTGAGAAATATGCAGCCCTTGCATCTCTAACAGTGTTGTTAAAATAAACTAAAAGATCCTTTAAGTAGAGCAGGTGAACGTGCAATCCAGTTTTCCTCCATAAATGCTCAGCTTTTCTACAGGAGCGTTTTAGGCTGCAAATACTGTTGCTCATCCAGGGGGATGATTTTGAAACAGGGGCAAATCTAGTTTTGACAGGACAGACTTTGTCTAAGATGGAGAGACAATAACCATTTAAAAGATCTGTTAGGAATCAACATCATTAAAAGAGAAGACCAAAGGAAAAGCATCAGAGAACACAGCAGCAGCAGAGGACTTCAAGAAGGGAAGGACAAGTTAACAAGAATACAGTGATGGTCAGAAATAAAAATGTCCTCAGAAAAAATGCAATCAATATTCAAACCTAAAGTAAAAACAAGGTCCAGTGTGTGACCTTTGAAATGAGTGGGCCCGGACACATGTTGAGTAAAATTAAAAGAATCCATGACACTGAGAAATCTGCTGGCGAAGAGGTCAGAGTCGTCATCAACATGTATGTTAAAATCACCGACTATAACTAGACTGGACAGCTTCATGGTGGAGGATAAAAAGTCGCTAAACTCCTAAACTGACCGTTTGGGCCGGTTGGCCGATACACGACAGCACAGTACAAGGGGTTCCTATCCCCTTCCTATACCCCGACTTTAATCAGCTGAAGTTCAAACGAAAAGAAGTGACCGACGTCAGCAGCGCGACAGGAGAGACGGCTCCTAAAGACCGCAGCAACACCTCCTCCTCGGCCAGATGTCCGAGAAGGACAACATTCAGCCGTCCTGTAATGTGCTGTTGCTTTGAAGTGTTTGTTCTAGTACGTTGTATTTGATTTTTGTCAAAACCCCTGCTTTGGTCTCATTCGTCCAAAGAACATTGTACAAAAACCTAAGCTTTGCAAACCCAAGTTGTGCTGCCATATTATTTTTAAGAATGAGAGGTTTTAACAATTGCAACATTTTCAAACAAGCGTACCAAGAAACATGCACATTCACATACAGAGGAAAAATGGCAGGGGCTCAGCTACAATGAAGATAAAGAGCCTTGAACTACAACTAGAAAACCATTCGGAGAGAGCAGACTTCTGCTAAGGCAGCTCAGTACCCCCCCACCCCAAAGCTGTGATCTAATTCTAACTTTTTTTAGATTCAATGACTATGAAACCCAGCTTTAGCAGCTGGATTCACACTTATATCATTATTAGTTCAGTAGATATTCACGAAAATCACTGTTTTGGTCATGGCAGTTTTCCAATCACCCCCAAATTCTAATCACTTGTTCCTGGTCAGGTTGCAGACATTTCCTGAAAATGTAATCAAGATCCAGCCTCAACTGTTGGAGTTATGTTGCTAACAGACAGACGGACAGACAAACCCTGGGGATATTGTAACCTCCTTGGCGGAGGTAATGAACAAAATGGCTGATACACTGCAGAACTCCACGGTGACGGCGCTGGTGATGACACTGCAAGGAGGAGCCAAGTGTTCGAAACATCACCTTGGTGCAACGAAGTGGTTTAATAAATGAGGACAAATGGACCTCTGCAGTCTGCAAACGTTTTTGTTCAATCACAAACCTTCAGAGGAAGTAAAAGTTGTTCCTTTTTCCCCACAGTCTTATTCTTATGAACTTTAACATGTTAACTGAGGTTTGTAGGCTAAGAGGAAGCTCTTGTATTTTTTTATTTTTTTGCAGTTCATCTGGGCCTTGCAGAGTCTTACCTTGGGCCAAATTTCCTGGGGCATCCACTCCTTGGAATATGCCCCAATTGTAAACTTTCTCACTTTAGAATGAAGTACTTAAAATAAATTGGAAACGACCTTATACCGCTTACCAGATTGATGTACAGCAACATATTTCTTCTCTGATGTCATTGCTCATGTCTTTTCTGTTTGACATCATGCTAAAAAAACATTTGTATGTTTCAGAAAAACAAACCCCTGCTTTTGAAGAGGTGGTGACACCGATGATGGTCTGCTAATTAAGTGCATTTGTTTTGCAGCACCTGGCTGCATTTTCTCCCACTAATGCAATAAAAGGGTGAGCCGTTTTTTTAAATTTTGGCTTCTGTTAAACTCACAATGGCAGTGTTAAATCTGTTTTTGTGTGTCCTACACTTAAAATTAGATTTAAATAATTTTAGAACTTGTTAAAGACCAGGGGTCTCATTTATAAAACATTGTGTAGAATCCCTACTAAAAGTGTACGTACGACCAAAACAAAAAGTTTGCGTACGCCAAAAAGATTTCTGATTTATAAAACCATGCCTACACACAGGTGTAAGCAATTTCCCCTTTATAAATCAGTCTTCTTGGAAGTGTGCGCACATGAATTTGGCTCATATCCCGCCCTGAACACGCCCAAATCCGGCTATAAAAGGTCAATGCAAAGCAGGACATGAATATTGATGCACATGAAGAAGAGGGGAAATATGGCAACAACAAAAAAAACCAAGAAGAGAAACTTTACGGAGATGGAGATTGAAGTGCTATTGGGTAAAGTGGAGGCTAGAAGAGACATTTTGTTTGGTGGACACAGCAGTGGTGTCACAAATAAAAGGAAGAACTGCGAGTGGCAGCATGTGGCGTCTGCAGTGCAACTAACAGGATGGTACCCGAAATTTAAAAAAAGTGGTCGGACCTCAAAGTCGAGGCAAAAAAAAACTTGCCTCCCACCGCCAGAGTGGGTCTGCTACTGGAGGGGGTACGTGTACACCCGAGCTGACACCACTGGCCAGGAAGATGGCAAGTATCATGGGAACATCAAGCGTGTACGGTATTGTGTCAGAGAAGGAGGGCGACACCGACCTGGCAGAAAGGACAGATGAACCCGGTAAAGCACCTTTTGGATATATTATTACGTGGCTACGTTAACAAATTTGACAAACGAGTTAAAGGAAATAAAGAGTGTGCTGTGCGGCATAGTGACAGCCATTGGTACCTTAAATGATACAATAAAAAATTTTAATAAATGAACCTTGTCGTTATCTCAAACGCCGCATTACATCCTGGTGGAGGCTTCCTGTCGAGGAGGAGGCGGCTGTGGGTCGGGGTTCTCATGCTGGGGAGGGGGTAGGCCAGGAGGGAGGGGAATTACAATTCTCAGTGCCATGTTATGAAGAATTCCACATGCCCTCACGATCTTGCAGACCTTTGTAGGGTGGTATAATAGTCTGCCACCCGAGGCATCCAATGACCTACATTTTAACAGGCCTATGGCACGCTCCACGACTGAGCGGTCACGCGTGTGACAGGAGTTGTAGCTCATTTCCTCTGCTGTCTGTGGGTCTGGGAACGGGGTCAGAAGCCAGCTCCTGAGAGGGTAGCCACCATCACCTGCAAGTGATAACACGTTTAATTCAGGCCTCAACAACCAGCATTTCTAATGACGGTGAGGACTTACCGAGCAGCCAGCCATCACGCCCAGCGCCCGCCTGCAGTCTGTTCCCTACACTGCTGTGTGTCAAGATAAAGGAGTCGTGCGTTGACCCAGGCCATCGTGCCACCATATTAGTGATCATGTGTGAATCACATATGATTTGCACATTAATACTCTGTACATGTTTCCGATTGACGAAAACAAATTCATCCTCGGACGGGGCCCTTATAGCAATATGGGTGCAGTCAATTGCGCCGATTATGTTTGGGAAACCGGACATTGCTGCAAATTGCATCTTAATTTCGGCCTGCTCCCCCACAGTATATGGAAACGTGATGTATCACCTGCTCATTTTACTGATCCCATCCAAGACTGCAGGCATTATTGCGCTCAGGGACGGCTGTGATATCCCAGACCTAGTAAATACATATAAGATATTTGAAGGCATTATTTCCAAGAAGGGACTTTGGGCAGAATATAGAATCATGTCACTCAGACACATACCTGTCAGCTAATTCCCGCTGGTAACAACCAGTTGCAAGAAACCCCAGAGTGGTGCGCACCTGCAGCTGGACCGGAATGGCACGGTTCCGCCTGGACGGTCTCTCCAAAACCGGGCCCAATTCAGCACAGAGATCCAAGAGCACAGCTCTAGGGAATCTGAATCTGCTTATTACCCAGTCATCATCATGGGCAAGGAGGTCCGCATGATCCCTGAACACGCGTTCTCTCCTAATCCTTCCATTTGCAAAATCTTCTACCAACGCCAGTGCATCCATCTAAAATATTACGCTTGAAAGTAGTTGGGGTATTTCTATTGGCAGCAATAAGACTGATTGCTTCCTTCCTTGGCACAATGAACGTGCCAATCAATGATATATGGTACAGATGATTCAATTTATTAATTGACATACAGTCCCGGCCCTTTTATCTGAGTTTAATGTTTTGAGATAAATTTTATGTATTTATTTTAATATTGAAAAATGTTTTTAGAAGAGCTATAGCTCACTGCAAAGCTACAATATAGATATCATTGCTGGTTTGGATGTTTATAATAACATGAATCCATAATTAATGTTTGGTGTGAGGTGAAATGATATGTGTGAGAGGAGTAATATGCAGTCTGGCTGCAGTTCACCACCTCACCAACTGCGTCGTCGATTCCCCCCGTCTCCAAAATGTCCGTACGCACGGGTCAGAGTTGGCGTACAGGTGCACACATTTTCCCGTCAAGTCTGTTTTTTTTTGTAAATCACAACTTTTGCTTTGAAAGTGGCGTACGCCAGTTTCAGGCCCCGTTTTGTGCGTACGCAACGTTTATAAATGAGACCCCAGATCTCTTCAAGTTCTCATATGTAAACCCCAAGAACTGAAATGGTGTATTCTTTCTATTTACCATGCATACATTTTGCTAAAAATCAGCGTCACTTAATTACTTACTCCAACCTTCAAAACCACATTAGTGGCAACATAGCTTGACTTAATTCTTCAACCTTTTCTGTGGGCCAAGCTGTGTTCCCCTGTTGTTTGTAGCTCAGTATTTCAAGCTCACGCAGTCAGATGGAGAAACAAAAAAGAAATAATCCCTTGCAAAAGCTGAAAACCCTTTTTGTTTTAAATCCAAATGTGCTCTACGGGATTGGCAGATGGGAATAAATACAAAATCGTTGCCTTTTAGCATTTGCAGCAGGTGCTTGTGGGACTGACCATTCATCATCATTTTGCACAAATGTCTGCTGAAAAGTCTGTAGATTCTCAGTTTTTTCATCACATGAATGTAAGGAATCAAATGTTGATCCTCGTTAATTACATTTTAATATGTTCAAAGAAAGAAACAAGACGGTTCTGCCTCAACGGAGAGCTTAGTTTTACACAAGGATTTCAGGGAGTTAATAAATTAACTTAATATAGTGTCAGAGGAATCCTAATAATGTCTTCTAAGCAACTCTTGAAGTGCATAAGATAAGATAAGATAAGAAATACTTTAATAATCCCCGTGGGGAAATTAAGTTTCAGTACAACCAATCCAAGATCATACAAACATTTACAAACATTAACACAGTACAGGATATGGAAGACCGCGGTGGCAGCCGGCTTACCCAGCGCCTCTTATAGCAGATAGAAAGGATTCACAGAAGGTAGGGGTGGGGGGAACAAAATGTCCAACTCTGCCCAGCCCCCTACAGGTAGCTGCGCCGGGGTGCTGAAAAAACCCACTGCAAAACATATAGATTGGACACGAGACAGAGAGAGCAGGGGGTGGAATGGTAACACGAGGGAGGAGAAGAGAAAAGCGTCTGTCCTCGTCGAGAGCTGGAAGAGAAGGACATTTAAGCTCCTACCTATGAGTCAGACTCCAATTTGAGGCAATCTGTATCTCCTTTCTCGGCTGTTTTCAAACTTGCCAATGATTGTTATTCAGAGGATCACTTTGCCTGGTGGGAGAGTTTGGGGGGCAAAATAAACTGGGGAGGAAAAGCATGTAGCAGGAACCAATGTGGAGAAACATACTTTGTGGTCTGTCAGAAGTGACGTACAGACATTGTTGCACCTCAAGAACCTAGAAATTGATGCAGGATTAAAAAATAAATTTAAAAAATCAGACTTATTGTTATGCAAGTCACTAGACTTGTCTATGACGACATGTCCAGTCAGTCTGAGAGGAGGAGAATTGCAGAGATTTATCGATATGACAAGTTTCTGTGCCAAGAGCATGACTCTTCTTTGCACAGCTAGTAAGAAATTGATACCTGGAGAACTGTGATTCTCCAGGTATTGCTGGTTCAAGGTGTCAGAGGAGACAGCTCAGCATATGTTTGAAGTAAGATTTTCTTCTTTAATCCACATAAATTTGAAAGTTGCTTGACATGTTTTCAGTCTTCTTTCCTTTATCCTTAACATAAAGCCTGTTCACTTTAGAAATGTCTGCTTGGAATCAATAGTAAAATATAGATTTTTAAAACTGGTAAATTGGACTGGGAAACTTTAGTCTGGACAGATCTGGATTATTTTTTACATGAAAACTAACATCATGTCTTTGTTTTGGCACCTAAATGTCTATAAAATTCAAGTAATTTCTCTTCATAATAATGATCATCCAATGTTAAAAACATTAACTTTTCTGACGCTTTAGTGGGATTATTTAATACAGATTAATCAAAGAAAAAGAGACTAGTTAGTATGAAAATAACCTAATTAGAAAAAGCACAAACCTTTGTTTAGAAGCTATGTTAAAAAGCCCTGCTTTACAGCAATGATGCAACAGTAGTAATCTTATTAACATAAGATGGTGAAAAAAAGTTTCCTACACCATTTTAAAAAATCAGGGTAAACTTTAGTCATAAGCAATGAGATAAAGTTTAAACATTGGTTCATTTAGAACAGGGGTGTCAAACTCATTTCCATTTTGGGCCACATCAAGATCATGAATGTTCTTAAAGCACCAGTTGTGGCTAAAAGTATCTTTAACATACTGTTAAAATATTAAGAAAAATCTGTCTCGGCATTTGATCACTACTTCTTAAAATTAAATAATACTGAACATCTTCTCACAATGATGTGATTTAGGACTTTAAAAAAGAATGCTGATTTGATTTGACCCGGTAAAATAGTATTTAGGTGCTCATAAATAGAACTTAAAGGTTCTATTTATATGGTCCTCTAGAGTTTAGAGGCAAGGTTAGGCAATTTTATTTGTATAGCACACTTTCAACAACAAGGTAATTCAAGTTGCTTTACATGATTGGGGGTAGAGTAAAAACAGCAATAAACCATAAAACACACACAGAGCATATGACACGTAAAAGCATTACTCATAAGCAGACATGAATTTAGCATGAAGTAAAAACAGCATTTAAGCAAGAAGCACACACAAAACATATGATTAATGAAAACATTAGTCAAAGGCAGCTCTAAACAGATGGGTCATTGTTAGGAAGCTATTTACCTGTTGAAACAGAGTTTTTTCAACAATTTTACTGATGAATGGAAGATTAGAGATTGGCCTGTCGCTCTGCATTAATATGTTGTCCAGGTTGTTCTTCTTTAGCAGTGGTTTAATAACTGCTGTTTTAAATGCCTGGGGAAAAACACCTGACAGGAGCAATGAGTTTGAATTAGATCAGACCGAATGACAGGGAAAACATTCTTAAGGCAAACTGTGGGTAGGACATCCAGACAGCAAGAGGAGGAGCTTAATTGGTTAGTGATTTCGTCAAGGTTTTTTTTGTTTCATTCATGGAATTCTGACATTTTCTCTACATTGGTGTTAATTGGGGATGACATTGGTAGTGGGTCCGGTACTGAGGTACAGACCGACTGTCTTATTGTTAGAATCCTATCAGTGGAAAAGCTGGCAAATTCAATATAGGCCCTGATAGAATTTAGTTCAGGCGCTACTGTCTCTGGAGGATTAGTTAGTCTTTCCACTGTTGCAAACAGAGGCCGTACATTGTTAATGTTATAGTTAAGGATTTCAGAGAAGAACGATTCATCTTGCATCTTTTAAAGTTAACTGATATCTGTTCAGTCTCTCTGAGGGCCACATTAATGGCTATGGTGGGCCAGATTTTGCCCAAGGGCCTTGAGTTTGAAACATGTGATTTAGAAAGATTATTTTCATTTTCCTTTCTTACACATATGTAAACAGAGGTGGAAAACATAAACCAAATATAAAAAACTGCCTACTACATTTATTAGCTGTTTTTTGGTAGAAGTTCTCATTTATCATATTTTGATAAATTTTTTCATTTTAATATTTGCAGAGTGACAGTAGGAGGATAAAAGGTGCTTAATAAGTCAAGCTATCTGTTCAGGTAGCCAGCCTGCAGTCAGCTGCCTAACTCGAATGCCAGTCTTAGCTTGTGTGTTTTGTGAACTGGAGAAATGTGTAGGCATGACTGGCAATGAGGGAATTGCACGGAGATACTCTGCTCCATACCGCCAGAGAAAAGTCCAGTCACTCAGGAAGTTTCTTTGGAATCCTAAACAGACCACAGTTAGTGAGACTGAAGAATTGTGTGTCAAACCAGGTGGTCAGCAGCACAGGAGCACCACAGGGGACCGTACTCTCACCATTCCTTGTCACTCTGTACACATCAGACTTCCAGTACAAATCAGAGACCTGTCATCTGCAGAAATACTCAGATGAATCTGCAATTGTCGGGTGTATCAGAGATGGACAAGAAGCTGAATACAGAGAGCTGGTGGACCGCTTTGTGACATGGTGTGGAAACAATAATCTTACTTTGAATGTGAACAAAACAAAGGAGATGATTTTAGATTTCAGAAGAAACAGTGATAAGTCAAACACTGTTTCCATCATGGGAGAAGAAGTGGAGGTGGTTGAGGAGTATAAATACCTCAGAGTTCACCTTGACAACAGACTGGACTGGAGGCGCAACAGTGAAGCCGTCTACAAGAAGGGACAGAGCAGACTGTACTTCTTGAGGAAGCTTAGGTCCTTCAAGGTTTGCAGCAAGATGCTGCAGATATTCTACAAGTCTGTTGTGGAGAGTGTAATCTTTTCAGCCGTCATCTGTTGGGGTAGCAGCATCAGAGCCAGGGATTTAAATAGGCTAAACAACCTTATAAAGAAGGCTGGTTCTGTTCTGGGGACAACTGTGGAACATCTGGAGATGATGATGCAAAGAAGGATTCTTCAAAAAATCGAAAAAATTATGGACAACCCTGAGCACTCTCTTCATGAGACTATCCTACAACAACAGTGTCTTCAGTCGGAGGCTTCTTCAATTTTGCTGCAACACAGACCGCTACAGGAAATCCTTCCTGCCCACAGCCATCATTATCTACAACAATTATATGAATTAATTATATGAGCTATACCAACACTTAATTTCCTTCTGGGAAAGTATTTTTGAATTGAATTTTAAACCATCTAAGCTGGATCATCAGACATCAGAAATGTTTTTTGTCTTTGTGTTGTCCTGTGATGGACGGGAGACCTGTACAAGGTGTACCCTGTCTCTCACCCAGTGATTGCTGGAGATAGGCAACAGTGATCCTGCAAGGGCCGTGGAGGGAAGCTGTTCTAAGCATGTAGCATCATTTTGAAAAAGAGAAAAATCTGCCATCACTGCCAACAATTATGTGCTGAGCGTTGCTACTTATGCAAATTAGACATTTTAGTCTTTTATTATAAACAGATTGCTAAGCTACTCCACAAAGCTGTTACTGCCTTTGGTTTTACTTTGATAAAACAAAGAATGAAGTGATACAAATTTAATTTTGCTCAAGTTTTGTAAAAAATAATGTTATAAAATGTTTTAGTTTTTCAGTGATTTTCTTCCTTGCGGAGGCAGTGAACTATCAAGTGAATACTATAAACATGGCACTAAGCGCTGTCTATCAGATGTTTTATCCCTAGCAACTCCTTAGAGAGAACCTGCCATGATTGGAAGATTCAGGTCCTCATTTAGCGAATCAAAGGTTTTGTTTAGATCTGACTTCCTAGATTCTTTTCTCCTAAATCTGCTCCCCTTAAAGCTTCAGTACCTCGACAGTGCCTGAGTGATCAGGATGTTCCATGATTTTTATTGAATACCTGTAAATGTGTCTTATCTAACAGAAGATCATAGTGAGGTGTCTCTCAAACTAACCTAGAACGCAGTTAAAGTAAATTGATGGAGTTTATGTTTTGCGTTTTATGTTTTGCAAGTCTTTTTGTAAAAGTCCTGCAAAGTTTTTGTCCTGGCTGCTGTGAGAACTGAATTGATTTTTAAATGGATTTAATTTGTATTTTGAACATTTTTTTTTACCAAATCATAAACTTCCCTCTTGTTGTTTTTACCTAGTTAAATAATTATTACAATTGATAATTGTGGCATTGATAATAAATTTAATGCTTAGTTAAAAGAATGATCCTTTTCAGATTATTTTTATATATTCTTGCAGCATACACATTTTGATCAATTGTAGATAAATCCTATTCCAGCCAAATGTACAGAAATCGTGTTGCTTTTGAAATTTGTAAAGGAGGTCACTCACTGGGAAGAAAATAAGTCAGTATTCACACAGATTTCTGCAAGATTATGAGAATGATTTTCAGTACTGTTAAAAAGTACACTACCCCCCTTACAGATTTCTATTTCAGTTTTTTTGTCACATTAAATGTTTTTAATCTGACAAAAATAAGTAAACACACAAAAAACTGTTTTTAAATAAGGTCTTTAATGTTATTTAGGGGAAAATTCTGTTCAAACCAACATAGCCCTATGTGAAAAAGTAATTTATTCCTGTGTGCCAGAAAGCATTTGCAATGACTAGAAATCGGTCTTTTTCATCACTCTGGTGACCCCCCGCTGCTTTGCAGAATGCTTTTAAATTCTGGTATACTTGAACATTTACATTTATTTCTTTAGATCAGTGTAAGATGTCCTGCTTTTCGAGGTCTTTAAGGCTATCTTATGTTGTCAGACAGCTTCTAAGAAAATTATTTCTTTCTGCTAATTCACGCTTTACTTTTTTTCCGAATCAATGAAAACATCATTTGAAAACTATTTCTTGTAATTACTTTATTTGATACTAAAATTTGTCTGATTATAAGAAAGATGTGTTTTTTTTACACAACAGTGTGTAAATGAGATGTATTCATTCATGTTAACACAGTTTAACACAGAATATCCACAGCGCTGAGTCAGGAGACTTCAGGAACAAAATAAAGACAGATCTCAGTAATTTGGCTGTGAAAAGAGGGAAAGCAGCTGAACTCTGTATCAATGGCCTGCTGAGACACATTTTATCACTGGCTGAGCTGTGATAGTGCAACTATGATGTCCAGTTAATTAGATTCCTTATTTGAAAGAAGAACGTTTACCTCCAGATGGTGACACCAAACATAAACCATGGACTGCCTGCTGAGATCGAATAAGTACCCATCAGTTTATTTCTGATTGACATTCGCATCTCATCCATCTCTCTCCCGACGCTCCTAAAACATGGATTATACTGAGGTCAATATTATATACAATAAATTGTCCCTATACAATTTGTTACAGTTGTCAGGATGATGAGTAATCTGCTCTGCGTGAGTTTGCAACAAGTTTCACTGTTGCATGTCATCAATACTTTGACATTTATGATGGCACTGAAAGTAGGACTGTCACTCACAACCATCAAACGTCTGTAGTGAACTGAAATGAGCAGCCTTTTAAAAGCTGACCGTCAGGGAGCGCAGCAGTAAGGGGCCACGTGCAGGAGTAGCTGTCAGGGTTAAACTTCATCATTATCAGCATATACTTTCCCCTTTGTGGTCTTTAAGTAGTGTCAACAACATCAGGGGTTACAATTGTATAAATAACAGCAGTGATTACATAATCATTGTGATGCTACAGTATGTTCACAGCCAGCCCTCAGTGTTTGTGCCTTTGACATATCTTGTGTTTGTGTTTTGGGATGTTATGTGTCACACTGCATCTTTTACGCTTGGCTTAATTGGGCTTCCATGCCCCCCGGGGCATTTACAATGTTTTCAACAGAGCATTTTAAGGCTCTAACATTTTTATGCTTTCTCTGTAGCTTTTTACAAGTCATCACAGATAACAAAAGCATCTGAAACTAGCTGAATGTCTACTGTTTTTAATTGGGCCATCACTATTAAATGACGAACAAATACTGACCCAATCCACATCTTGTTGTATCACTTATTAGTGGGATAATTAATTTAGTAGGTTTCACAGAGATAAAAAAAAATGTAATAGGAAAATGTTGTAGATACATGTGTGGTCTTTTTGTGGCATTTCTCCAAGGGCCCGTGGAGACCTTTGAGAGATTAAAGTTGACTATATCCACCCTGCCTGCCTCTTCAACTGAGAGAGACCGTCAGTGAGAAGCAAGTTCCATAACCGTATAACATTCACACAAAGCTTCAGTAGCATGACAGGGCCATCGGAGGCAACTCCTAACACCGCCAAGCATGCTGCGACATAAAATATATAATGTCTGTGGATAGTGAACACATGATGCACCTAAAGTGTTTAAGATGCAGAGCTTGACATAATCTAATCAGACTATAAATGAGTTCACAGCAGGGTTTGATTCAGGTTTGGACATTGATTTCCCTTCTTCAGCATGAAAATGACACCATACTCAGGACAATGGGAAGCAACTCAGTTAATCTCTATGAAGTTGGATAAGTCTTTTAGAGAGATTTCTAGATTTAAAGATTGTCAGTTCAGATAATTGTATACAAGTAGAAGTTATTTAGATGTGTCACCACTTTTCCAAAATGTGGAAAATGACCCACACTGCAATCCTTAGAAAGAAAGGAAATTAGTAGGATTGATCAGAATTATCCCAGGAAGATGTAACACCATTGTCACTGTCTACAGTAAAGCAGAGTGTCAACCAAGAAAGAAACTCATGCTTCAATATGGACTCCTCAACTGAAATTTTCTGCTGCCCACATGGAGAAGCCAAAAGCCTTCTGAATAAATATTTTATGGTCAGCTGAGACAAAGATGGAGCTATTTGGCCCCAGTTAGATGTATGTTTGGATGAGTCAAAGTGAGGCTTTCAAACCTAACCTAACTTTACGAGCAGTCAAGCATGGTAGTGGTAGCATCATACTGTGGGACTTTAGAACTGACAAAAAAGGTGGATTACACAAAGTGAGAGGAGTCAAGAAGGAGAAGCTGGATAGTTGAAAGCTAGACAAGGTTGTGTGTTCCAGTATGTTGTAACTACTAATAATAAAAAGTTGTCTGGTTTTCTGAACATTAATAATAATAATAAATAATTTAATATTAATATAATTATTGATGACGTTCAAGTTTAACCTGTTTATTAAAGATATAGGGGCACCAATCTCATAAATGAGATAATTTTAATTCAACCAGACTGTCAGTCTCTCTGAAAAGGCGTAGAGTTCGTCCGCGGAGTTAAAACAAACTTCACAGCACACACTGAAACAGCACAGGAAACTTCTCGTTACTTAAGGGAATTTATTAATGAAATAGGTCAACCTTACAGATTACATTTAATTCATAATTTCCATCTATTCTAACACATGCAAAAATATAGAACAAAGTTGACGTCGAGGAAAGGGGCGTGTGTATGCGGCTGTGTGTGTGTGTGTGTGTGTGTGTGTGTGTGTGTGTGTGTGTGTGTGCAGCTGTGTGTGTGTGGGAGACAGCGAGCGAATGGGGGGGGGGGGGGGCCCCCTCAGCTCACCCCCTCAATGCGATAAATAACTCAAGCCTTATCAATTGGCACAATCGGTTCACAAAGGAAGACAAAGGAAGACCGCGTGGCGATTCAACAAAGGCTAGTTTCACTAGCAATGGTTGCTTGGACAAAGGAAACGGGTGCGACGGATAAAGGAGATCTACTGAGTCCACGCGACCTGTCTAAACAGACATGCGCCGACCGCAGCGGACAATAAACAAACAAGGAAATAATACAATATAATATACTGCTTCTGGTTGCAACCAAAGTCAAATAATAAAACACTAAAAGCATGCACATTCCGGGTCGGTGTCCAGCGACAGACGACCAAGAATAACAGTGGTTAACAAGTTGACAGACTTATTTTAACCAACAGAAAGCGGATATTAACCGTCAAGACCTAATTCTCCTCTACCCAGACCAAAGATATGAAGCAGTTTAATCCTACTTGGTGGGGGCAGCTCTCCACAGTCCATGACGAAGAACGTAGAAAGTGTCCAGTTTAATGGAGCGGTTTGCGCAAAACCGAGGTCAGAAAAAGCGGACGTCCAACTTTAGGCGCTGAGGGACTAAGGCCTGTTTTCAATAGAGCTCAGATGGCCAGCGGACTCCTTGGTCACCCGTACAAGAAGTCTGTTTGCTGGTTCTTCCTGGTCCAGCAGGTTTGAACGGAAAAAGGGAAAATGCTAGCAGTGGATTAAAGCGTCTCCTTACGGCACCGGGACCAAAAGACAAAGATTTCAATATTCGCTGCTTTTATCAACTCTGTGATGTCATCACTGGCCACAGACCAATGAGAATGGGTCGAGGGCAGCGCAATGGGTGCTGGGAGATGCAGTTTGTTCAGTGAAAGGATGCTGGGAGATCCAGTTCGTTCAGTAAAGGCCATAGCCTCAACAAGTAGAATCGGATAAATCGGGCTAATTTTAACCTCCTGGAACAACCTCCTAAAACCTTAGACCTGGGAATTTGCAGACCAGCCAGATCCTTGCAAGCAGACCAACCAGTTTAAATACACTCTACTAGCCATTTCAAGAAGGGTGGTCAGATCTCCAACCAGAATAATGTTTTTTGATATCTACACAATGGTTGTGGCTTTTATGCAACTTCTTATAAGAATATTAAACTAACCAGTATATAAAAAACGTTCAACCCAAAATTAGGTTGTATTCCCACCTGATAGACTGTGGACCAAATTTACAATTTTGTTGCCATTTTTAGCTGGTGCGGTTCACATTCACACTTCACTTTGTCAAACAAGCCGAACCTTTTGAGCAACATATTTTACCTCCCCGTCTGTAGTGGCGCTGCACCAAGAAACTCAGGGGCACTTCCTGTTCCGTGAGTTGTAAACTAGCACGGGGTGGCATCAGAGTTTAACGGTTTCAGGATTGCTCTGTTGTCTTTGGCAAATGTGCCAGACAAATACGTTGCAGCAATGGACTCAGCATGAACAGAGAACGAAGCAGAGTTGTTGTTGCACGCTTGATTTGATTGGTTTACCCAGAATGCATTACGCTACAGTCCGCTTCCTGCTTTTGGAGCGTACCCCTGGCCCACATGGCATTCACAAGAGTTCACTTCATCCGAGCTGAAACCTAAGTCTTTAGGCCAATCAGAGGACTTTCAGGGCAAACAAATTACAGATCAATTAAAGTAGACTAAACAGGGCTGGTGCAAATGCACCCTTAATTCAAAGTTGTGGACCCAATTCTTGTTTTAAAATTCATTGACATTGTGTGTTGTGTAATCACTCCAGCATTGACTAAGGAGAGAATATATTAGGCATTTAAACCCCCAAATTAAAATGACATTCATGTCCTTGATCAGTGTCACTGAACGTCTGACTGGAACTGCATTAGCTGTGTGGCAACAGCATCGACTACATCAGCATAAAGCTTGTTAGAAATGGCTATAAATATCGGTACTATATCATGTTCTATCAATGTGCATGGGATGACATCTACGACAAGGAAAAGAGATTAAAAACATGTGATTTCTACTTTACTAAATGACATAAATGCATTCCTTTACGTAAAGCAACTGAGGGAAGGGAAAACAGGGATCTTTGAATGTTGAAGCTCAATCACTTCTTTTTAGATGAAGTTGTTTCCAGCTTAAAACCACATATTATCATCACAATTATGCTTTTCCTACAGATATTGATTTTCCGTTGGCAAGCTGAAGTGAAATCCACAACTATGTGTTTGTGAAGAGAGCAAGAACAACAACAACCTATTCATGCAGGCAAACATTTTAAACAAACAATACAACGCAAAGCAATGCATGCTGTCTGAGATCAGGTCGACCGGCTGCATTGGTAATGGTCTAACATTGTGATATTCACATGGACTGAAAGAGAAACAGAAGCAGCTGTTTGTTGCAGAGAGGTGTAATCGGAGCATCTATTCACTAATCCTGTGCGGGGTCCCACACAGTCTTCTGTGAGGTCTCTGACTTCATTTAATCATCACCGCTACAGCCAGAGGAATCCATTTTCACTTTACTGAAACAGTCTGTGAACCCTCAACTCTATGCCCTTCAGGGAATACTCTTTTATCACAACCAGAAAAAAATCAAACATGAATCACAGACCTTTTTGCCTCATAAACCTCTAAAAACAAAAATGACAATTTCATTTTCAGGTAGATCATTTTCAAATCGATTTTGATTTCCAATTAAAACAACATGAACAAACTGAGGAAAGATCCAATATATCATCATCACCACTGATGTCACTGTTCTGCTGTGCTGCTTACCTTCCAGGGAGGAATGGCTTGTCCTCAATTAAACTCATGGAGGCCAGGTGGAGAGCCAGACGTGGAGGAGATGAGCTTGACCAGTCTCTGGGAGAAAGAAAGAAAGAAAGAAAGAGAAGACTGGAAGATGGTGCCAGAAAAGGAGAGGAAGGAGAAACAGGACCAGTTCCAGACTGGCACTGAGGAGTCCTCTAATGGTATCCTTTTCTCCGAACACTGACACGCACGTGCATGTGAGCAGCCAGGTGGACAAGGGGCGCTCTCCGTCACACAGCGTGTGCGCTCCTCATCCTTGTGGACGTGCACCCGAGTCTAGCTGATGTACAACGAGAAAGCTCACAGTGACGGCAGGCCGGAGAGAGAGGGTGGAGGAGGAGGGGGATGAGGAGAGGGAGGGAGAGGGATCAACATAATACTGTGAAGATCTGAGCATCAATGATGACTCAAAGTACCACTCCCCCACCCCATCTCACCCATCCCTGTTTGGATCGGCTACTTGTCCTGCTTATTCGCTTCACTTTGTTGATATTGAACTTCTTTTTGTCTCCCTTTCCCTATTATTCTCCTCAGATTGAGTGTAATAACCTGCTCTTTTAATTCTCGTCTCAGTGTGTACTTTTCTCTTCTAACTTAATTAAACCTGGGTGGAGAACTCCTTTCTTCCTAACATTTAACATCTAATATTAGAGCATCTATTCCAGCTTGAATGCAGTTGCAAACCCAAACACTTCGTCACTGCTGTGACTAATATATTTGATTTTCAAAGCAAATGAAATTGAACAGCTAAGTAAGAAACCGGATCACAATCAGGAAGGTATACCACCAATCTGCTGTGTGTCATAGCTACCAGGGTTAGCCACATCATTAATATTACATCTGCTTAGATTGGATATACATTTTATTTCCATTGGCAATGTGAATAAAATTGTCCCTTTTCCTGTAGTGTAGCTGGAGTAGTAACTGTTGTGAGCTGATAATGGTTCGGTTTGGATGTAGTTTCATACACATGTATGGAACGCCAAAATGCTCAAAATTAATTAAATAAATAAAACCTTATGATGTAAATGTCTACATGAATAAACAAGAGACAAATATATAATGTGACAATGAAATTGTGGGGAAAACAACTGAATTCAGGTGAAATTCTTAGCTAGTTAGTATAAATATTTTTCATTTTCCTTTAAAAATTTATTTATTAATATAAAATATTATTTAACGGTAAGTTTTTTCCTAAATATAGATTTATTGTTTATTTAAATTGTTTAATTTATTGTTTTTATTTAATTCCATCAGTTTTTATCCCAAAATGTCTATTTCACAAAGTCAGCTTTTATTTCATAATGGTGTTTTTCCCAGTTGCTTGTTTATTTCATAGGAACACTTTTTCAACTGAATGAGTTCATCTGCCAATTAGGGTCAGTGGGTTGAACCTGAACGCCTGTTGGCTGGTGCTTAAACATCGATGACGAGGAAGGGCTCAAGTCGTTTAATACTACATATATGTTGGACTTTGTGTATGGCTTTATGCAGACACTCATAACATTGGCAGAATATTTACCCACGTTTTTAATGTGGCTGTCTAAATCCAATCGGCTGGTGTTGCATCAGTGTTTTAGGTTTAAAGCTGCCTGGGGCGCCATGTTTGTGATGTGACTGGCAAAAGAAGCCCCGGTAGACCTTGTTTAAATAATTCTCCCTTTAATTGATTGTTTGTATCTAACCACCAACCAGGGCTTCTTTCACCATTCTCCCCAGCTGACATAGAAAACATATCAGCAATAACGCTGTTAGTTACATCAGACACCTCTAAAGTCTTGACTACTGAGCCAGGGATCTCTTCAAAAATATCATCCAAACGACTCAAGATGGCATCCTATGATAAATTGTTCCTCTCAAGAGCAACCCAACTTCTTGCAACTCTGACCTTTGACTTAGCATGTTGTTGCTAGCTGTACAGCAGGCTGCTCACAGCGAGTGAGAACGGCTATCCCGGAAGATCGATGTTTAGGCACCAATCAATTTGGTGTTCAGGTCCAACCCACTTACTCTGATTGGCAGATGAACTCATTTAGTTGAAAAGTGTCATTATGAAATAAATAGGCCACTGGGAAAAACACGCTAATGAAATAAAAGCTGACTTTGGGAAAAAGCCGTTTTGGAATAAAAACTGATGGAAATAAATACAAATGGCAAAAAAAATAATCTATTATTAGTTTAAAAAAACCCACAGTTAAATAAAAATAATAATAATAAAATATATATATATAGTTAAATAATGTTTTTATTAACAAACATGAACAAAGGAAAATGAAAAATATTTTATACTAATGAGCTAAGATTTTATGTGAATTCAGTTTTTTTTTCACAATTTCATTGTCACATTATAGATTTGTCTATTATCTATCCATATAGCAATTTATTTCACAAGGTTTTATTGAGCATTTTGGCATTTCATAGTTACTTGGCCTCGCAAAAGTATTCAAACCTTTGAAATTTTTCCCATTTCGTTATGTTACAACCACAAACTTCAATGTATTTTATTGGGATTGAACGTAATCAACCTACAGAGAGAAGCACATTACTGTTAGGTGGGGAAAAAAATTATATCCATCCATTTTACCATCTGTTGTTTTTTCTTTGTGGTATACATGTGTCCTCATAGTGTTGATAGGGGCTTGGTGCCTCTTTAGCTGTAATTGGGTGTGAGTCAGGGTACACCAGCCCATCACAGGGAGACACAACCATGCACACACACACCAAAGGGCAATTTAAAGTTATTAATTGACCTAACAGTCATGTTTTTGGACTTCCAGAGGAATCTGGAGTACCCAGAGAGAACCCACGCATGCATGGGGAGTACATGCAAACTCTATGTAGATGTGGAAGGGTTAGGGTTAGAGGTTTGGAACCAAGAAGCGGGGGCTTTGGAGGTGGAAAACCAAAGAACTTGTTGAGATGTCAGCATACTGCCACCGTTTCAGCAGTGAGTGGCGTCGCTGATCAGCGCCAAAAGACCCCCACAGCAGCACAGAATAACAAGAGATTGACAATAGAAGAAGTAGGCATGGTTGCTGTGTTTCTGTTTGCTATGTTGTTGTAAACTGCTTCGCCAGCAACACTTCCGATTTTAGAAATGCCGGGTGTTTGGCGACGTCTGCCGATATCATTTCAGCTCGAGGTACAACCAATCTGCATGAAGTAACCACAAGTCCCACTCAACTATTTTACCAGGCCATTTCCGAGTATCACCCAAGTATAATTTTTCTTCCACTTTACAGTTGTCCACTGTTTTTTGTTGATCTTTCACATAAAAACCCCAATAACATGCAATGAAGATTTTGATTGCAACATGACAAATTTGAAAACATTGAAAGGACCTGAGTACATTTGCAAAAGCACCTCCTGATGTAGCTGCCCACCATGTGTAGCTTACAGACATCTTGGTGGGAGCAGCCGTCCACATGTATATTATCCTACTGTGTGTTTTTAAAAGGAAAACCTCTCAAACCAACCTGTTGCTTTGTAAAATGGCCAGTAATAAGTGACTTTCATTTTCTGTTTGACTGTCAGCTGCTTCTGCATCTGCATGTAAAACTCATGCTCAAAATAATTCTCATCTCTCATGTGCATGTCTATCAAATCTCTTCTGATTGCTTAACTTACCTTCATTAGGTTTATTACTGGCATCAGAAGAAGTACACCACCCACATATCAATCTCATGTAATTTTTATTTACACCTGCCATCTGTTACAGCCCAAGCAAAGCATCACTGTCTGTTTTCCTGCTGTTTGTATCTGCACATCGCTCAGAACTGGCAGTTACTAGGAAACACCGAAAAAAACACACACTGAAAAACAGTGTGATTTGTGCTCTAATTAATCTTCAAGAAATGTTTACAAAATAGAGGGTCAGTGATTAACATGTTAGACGGCATGCGACTGTCTTTCATTGTGTTTTCAGAGTTTAAAATGAAGAAATGAGTGGCTGTGCCTCGGGACGTATGGATGTTCATCCACTAATTGGAAGGCTGGTGGTCTGTCCTCAGTGTCCCTGAGTTATAGTCTGAATTCTACAAATGTCTCCACTGTGTATATCGGTGCGTGGGTGGTGTATCAATATGATGCCATGCAACGAAAATGCTCTCAATGCAGACAAGTGAAGGGCTCTGTCACTGTGTGGCAGAACCAATCAAATTAGATCATTAAGAATTGAAAGCAGGATATAATCCAGTCCAGCAATTAAAGCTTCAGCAACAGTTCATAATATTAATCAGTGAAAGGGTATTGCCTCTGTGCAATTGCCATTTGATATGCAATAAGGAGGTCAAATCACACTTCTTTAATTTAACAGTCTAAAACCAATGTGACATTCACTTGAGAAATAAAGTGTCATTTGCGGTCACACAGTAAATTCAGACCTTTGAGGGAGGGCTGGAGCTGCACCTAAAGCGCTGTGTCATCCTACTTTATCATCCCCGTCCATGCAGTTTGCTCAGAGGCGCACAGCTCACAGACTGACAGTCATTGAAAGCTGCTTAAGGGAGCGTGGCCTCACTGCCTGAGCTGTGCCGAGGTTGCAGGGCTGTCAGAGCAGTAAAGAGCAGCGCTGTCATATTAAGACCTCGGCCTGGACCTTATTTGGCCACTGACAAGGACTGTTGCTTGAGCATATTTAGATGATCTTAGTGTCACAGCCTGTGGTCAGCCAAAGTATGAATTGATTCAGTGGTTTATTAAAGATGGCAGGAAATGATCAGGATAAGAAAATAGTTTGGGAGAACCTAGTAACCATGACCAAATCTATATTTTTAACTAGATTTATACGTAACAAGACTAGAGCTCTGTCTACAGTTCGTTGGAAAGTTGTTTATTTAAGCCACAAATAAACCCAATTCAGTAAGGATTAAGTTGGCCTTAAAAGACAATGATCTCTGCTTCTCAAATTAATCCCCAGTTCAGTCTTTTTATGTGTAAAACAATTTATTTTCACTGTATTTCCATTTAGTAGCCTACACTGGCTGTACAATTAATAGGCAAGTCTCATTTTTGGGGATTATTTTAATTAATCACCAACTACAGTGCTCTTGGTTAATCCAAAATGTTCACAAACCTCAAACATGAATGTTTGAGAAAGTAAAAGGGAGGTTTTGGCTTTCTCGGGATAATATCTATGTGTGCACAATTATTGGGCAACTATTGTGTTAAATTATTTTGCAGCTATATGAAAAACACATTTTTCCATCTCACTTTTTTATTTTTATCTATTGAAGTAAGAATGATAAACAACTCAGAACTTTCCAATGAACATCTCTGACATAAAAAAAAGATCAATATAGTCAGCCTTCTTTTCAATAACGTTGAACATTGCCTTCCATTCATGGAGTCCGTTTCTTAATCTGTTGACGATCAGCAGCAACCACAGTCTCCCAGACACTGTTAAGTGTTTCCTTCACTGTAATGCTCCCCTTTAAGAACTGCCCCCAAGTTCTCAATTGGGTTCAGATCAGGTGAAGAAGGAGGTCATGTCACAAGTTTTTCATTTTTATGCTTTTTATCTGGCTAACCACTCAGAGGATTATCAGGATTTATATGATGGAGCTTTGTCCTGTATAAAAATCATTGTCATTTTAAAGGATGTAGACTCCTTCATGCACCACTACCTGAAGAAAGTTTCTTCTAAAAACTGGCAATAGGTTTGGGAGTTGATTTTGAGCCCATCTTCAACCCGTAAAGGTCCAACCAGCTCATCTTTAATATTACCAGTACCCCACCTCCCCTTTGCTGGTGTCTGACTTGTCATAAAACCTTAAAAAAAATCTGTTTTCATATTTTTCTTGGCCCAGTCAAGACACTTCAGCTAATGTGTCTTGTTTAGTGGTGGTCGGGTTTCAGCCCTCATCATCATGGCCATGTCTCTGAGCTCTGAACATCTTGTACTTCTAGGTACTCCAGGTAGGTTGCAGTTATGGAATATGACAGAAGTGGAAGACAATGGGGTCAACACATTTCTTGGGACCCCGTTGACTATTTACAACTAGACGTTTGATGGTTCTCCCAACGTCTTAGCAATTTGAAGAGTGCTGCATCCCTCTGAGAGACTTTTGATGATTTTTAACTTTTCAAAGTTAGTTCAATCTCTTTTTTGGCCCCTGTTGCCAAAAGAAAAGACGCTGCCTGATAATTATGCACACCTTGATAGAGGGTCTTGACCTCCTTAGACCACACACCCCCTCATTACACAGATACACATCATCTGCTATGCATAAATCCATTAAGCATTCAAGTTTAACCTGCTTGGAGTTAGAAAATATGTCTAACAATAATGATATGGTCAAAATACTCACTTGCCTAATAATTGTGCACACAGTGTATTTCTATGGTCTTTGTTCTTTTGAAGTTGTAGGGTTTAGTGGAGAAACCTATAGACTGCAACCTACCAAATACCCCCCAAAGATTTTGCAACATAATATTTATGTTTCAGACTGTTCTCTCCATCCCATTTACTGAAAATCTAATATATATTATATAATAACAATGTGCAGGCTATTATTATTATTATTATTATTATTATTATTATTATTATTATTATTATTATTATTATTATTATTATTATTATTATTATTATTATTATTATTATTAGTCCTGGCAGTGGTGGTGGCAGTGGTAGCAGTAATTGTAGTTTATATTTAATTATTTACCTCTTTACCACATTCCAGTCTTATAATGAAGATGATGATTATTTTATTATTATGCTATGAATAAATTAGATACACACACCCACACTAAGAATTTTTTTTCCCCCCTAAATTACAGTAGGTAATTGCCTTTTTTTCTTGCTCTCATTGTACATCTAAAGCCTGGTATTTCAACTGGATTGTAAATGCTGCTGTAGCTTTATTGTTTTTTTGTTTTATTATTATTGTTTTTTTCTTTTGCTCATTGCAAAACAGTCCGAAAAAATCTATTTTTAGAACTTGGGAATTTGAGTCTGAAGTCCAGTAGTTATAACTTGCATTTTTGCAATAATCCACCCTAAAATATTACACCGTTCTACTTTTCCTATATATAGTTTAAAAGACATGAAAATCATCTGGTATTATCATATTTATATTTCAACTAAGGAGAACAGGGGCCTCCACAGGAACCGGATTACAAAACTTCAAGCTGCACAGAGTTAATCCGACATGACGCTGCAATATTATTAAACATTGCTGCTGGAAACTTAGCTCTACTTCCTTACCATTAATAATTTGACCATGAATGTCATCTACAGATTAAAAAATTTACCATATTTTCTGGTATCTTTTAATCCAATTAAACTTGCATCCTGCCTAAAACTGACTTGGAAAGAGAGAGCCATTATTAACACAAATGTCAAATTAGCTTCATATTGAAAGTCTGGTGCACAACTAGAAAGGAAATTACAGATGCAACTAAAAACAAGACAATATACTAGTAAAAATAAGAGCATCAGTAGTTTTTTGTGAGAAAAGTCCCAAAGATTAAGAATTTCTGTAATGTGAAAAATAAAATTGCACTTAGCAATTACATACGTATACTCTCTAGCTATGTTTAAAAAGCATAATTTTGAATAATTATATGTAGAAAACATTACATATACACTTTTGTATAGAGAAGTTCTTGAGTCACATAAAGGTGCGATAAGGTTGTACAAATGTGAATATTTATGGTGTAGGGATGTCCTTGGTCCGCTTTTTTGTCCAAATAAATTACATTGTGACTTTAGAGACATTCCTACCTAACTGACCAATTGGGAGAAAGAGCACTTTGTCCAGGTCATAGTCGCCCCCATGGGCCTACTTCATAAAAAACTCTTCAACCTTACATATAAAAATATAAATTAAAAATAACTAATGGAAAACACAAGACAAGTTATTCTTTGAACTGTTCCAACGGTAAAACATCAGCCTACATGTATACATCAACCATTTTGAAAGCTTTTAGTGTCTCTGGAGGATGAATCATCTGTGTCCAATTCTTTTTGAATATCATTGAAGTTCGTTGCAATAATTCTGTCCTTGAAAAAAACAACAACAGAGGCGGTACAATTAAATCAGTAGGGAGCAAATTATTTTGGCATTCATGCCCATGATGATTGCATGGAAACTTATCAGATGGTCACATTTACTGCACTTTATCCCATGCTATTAAATTTGAACTGCTGGTATAAGTATTTATTTTACTAGACTGCATATATCATTTTTTTTTAAGTTTTCCATTGCACCTTATAACAGTTGTTTTGTATTTCCATGTCTGAAATCAACAATAAGTGATGCAAAAATGCATAAAAGAAATTAGAAAAGCAGCTCAGCCCCCCCCCCCCCAAAAAAAATCAAAATAAAATCCAATCAGCTGTTCCTTGTCTCACTGCGGACATTTCCTGTAAATTTGTCAAAATCTGTCAATAACTTGTTGAGTTATGTTGCTAACTAACAGACTATCAAGCCCTGGCAAAAGCATAACCTCCTTGACAGAGGTAAAGAATGAGCACAAGACAGTAGAAGTTTGATATATAACAAATCCAGCAGAGAAATGCCATATTAATGCAGCACACTGGCCTCTGAACTTGAGAGTATTGATAGTCTTCACCTCTATTTGACTTCATCAGTCAGAGATTTATATGGCAATTTGTCCAGTGACAAGGAGAAGGAAGTTAGGAAATTAGGAGAGGCAGACCGACACCATACCCAGGGATTTAAAAGCATGCAATGGAAAACTTGTGGTTATTCAAGAAACTAAAACTAAGGTTCGCATCATGATTTCTGCTCCAATTCTGGCCAGCATTGTTATACCGATGCACTTTTCCTTTTCTTTAAATGGCTATCAACATCAAAACAATACTTTATATCAGCCAGCACTGCAGTGTTTGTGTAAATATTGCAGTAGCTGAAAGTTTCACTTTTTCCACATAATGAGCTGTGTAGAACCCACAACCCATACATAACTACAGTGTAGTTGTGTATCTGTCAAGCCTTTATTGTCTAGTAGGCCCACATATACAGTTAGTTTTCTCGCAGCATGTATTTTTGCCAAATCAATTCAGACTAATCCTAGAAGGCAAATTATTAATATACAATCTGTTTTTTCAAGATCTTTTGTGCTTTTTATTACAGTAAGCAAATGTGCTATGTCGTTAGGGGTCACATATGTGGTAGTTCCTTTCTGTTTTACAGAGGCGTGACTCCAAAGACTTTCTTTGTGTCTGTAATATATGTTTTTAGTTATTGCTTATTGCGGATTGTTTTGATTGTGCAGTGAGCCAGAACTTCTGCTCTTTTTTAAGACCGCTGTAACTTTCTGTATCTGGCAATAATTCAGTATGACTGTGTTTTTTTCCTTCCAATGACAGCATAAAAAATGCCTGCAAAATGTTGTTGGTGCCAGACGGCATAGTAATAGGTGGGTTTAAATAGTTTGTTTACATACAGTTTTTCATTACATTTTTTTAACACAAGTACGGGGATGAAAATGGCAAAAATGTGTTTCCTTCCTAAATGCACACTGTAACAACACGCATCAAAACCATACTCGAGCGGGAGGATGGAGGCTAGGGGTCTTTTCACACCCCTGTTCGCTACGGGGCATCAGGGGTTGGGGTCCGGAGGAGGACAGGCGGTCTGGTCGGGGTCCTAGGCTGCCAGGCTGCTTCGCCACTGTGGGGCCCTTGGCGGTCTGCTTGTCTCCATGCTAGAAGGTAGGGGGTCCACCTCCCGGGTCCGGGGGCTGGTGGCTCTACTGGGGCATCGGTACCTGGACCTGGGAGCATAAAGTGTGCATGGGGTGTGTGAGTGAGGGTACAGCGTCATTTTTTTGGGTGTCTTGGTGAGTCAGTGAGAATGTATGGGTTTAAGAGGGAGGGAACGTATGACTGTGTCTGTATGTCTTTGTCTACCTGTCAGGTTGGATCTTGGTCTGCCCCCTCGCCTGGCGTACCTCAGGCCTTACACTTAATGGGGAGCCTATTTCCCCTCCGTCACTCCCCGCCGGTGACGGGGGCCCCTGCCTGCCGGTGCGCCGGTGGACAATCCGGTTCGGACCCGATGCGTGCCTGGCCGGGCCTGGGGGGGCCGGTGTGTCGGTCGGCCGATGCGCTGGGCCGATATCTTCCTTTGGTTGGTTGGGGCACCTCTTTTGGAGGTACCAGGTTTGGGATTGTTGGGTGGTGCCTGCTCGGTGGCTCGGCGGGATGCGGATCCGGCGTCTCTGCTCGTTTGATCACCTGTTCTGTGCGCACCGTGCGTGGCCGGTTCATTGGCGGGTTGGCCCTGGCCCTCCTTGGATGCCTGGTCTCGGCGCCCTGCGTTGCGCGGGATTGGGACCCGGGAGCTGGTACAACTTGGCGTCCAGATGCTGGCTGAGCCCGGCCTGGGGATGCTGTCCGTCCCCTGCGGCTATTGGTGGGGCGCTGGGATGTTGGCGGTGGGGATTGGCCTAGGGCGGAGGCGTCGCCGGCCGCGGCCCCTGCAGTGCCGGGGGCCCCTCGTCGGCCGGTCCCTTGTCGGGTCCCTGCTGGGGGGTGGGGTGCCCCTGGGCCCCGGCTCCCCCGGTCCGTTGACCGGCCCGCCCCGGTTCCCGGCAGGGCCCGTGGGCTCGTCACTGCTGCCCCCCGGGCCCCTGCATAGTAGCCGCTGGATGTTCCCCTGGGGTTCTGCTTTGCTCCTCTCTTGGGGGATGCAGTCGGCCCGGCCCGGGTCCGCCTGGGGCTCTGGGGGTCCTTTGGACGTCTTTGCTCCGATCTCCTTCATGTCTGCATCGATTCCTGGGATTGATCCCTGCTCACACCAACTATCGAACACTCTTATGGAGAAACCTTATATGCACCAGCATGCTCACACACACACATAGATGTGGGGTCTCTGGTGTTTAAGGATATATTCTTGGGCTGAGGTTATCATTACTAGAGCTTGATTAATCGGTACCATGAGTTTTTCTGTGACATTGTTGTTGTATTTTTATATCTATTTTTGTGTGATGTGGTTGTGTAATTCTTAAGTTCACAATGTTTGGTTTGTTTTGTCGATGTTCCTTTTTCGTGTTTTGTTTTGTTTTTCCCCCTCTCTCTGCCGTCCTGTGGGTATGGAGGCAGACTTCAATGTTTTCCTGTGTTTTCTTTGTTCCCCTTCCTCTCTTGTATTTTCAACTCACCCTCTCTCATGACATTTTGTTTCCTACCTCTCTTCTTCATCTTCCTTCTTTCTTCTCCTTAATTTTCCGTCTCCGTGTCCATAACATCAGGAAATAAAAACCCCAACAATTCATAATAAAGATTTTTCACACATATATCAAGTGGAGTACCATAGCAAAAGCTGTACTGCTCCGCTTGTGAAAGTAAATCTGTTGGGCTTCTACTTGGTACTCAGACACCAATTCTGAGCTCCACACTGCCAAACAGGACACGTAAAAAAAAAAAAAAAAAAAAAAAAAAATAGTGTTTCCTTCTCTTTCTTCTATCTGAGAAACTTATGCTAGGTGTGATAATAGAAAATAAATTAAAATGTTAAGATTACCCCCCCCCCCCCCCCCCATTAAATGTCTAAACAGCAAATTGTGAGCTGAGTCATTGTTTGTATTAGTTTGAGTTTCTTATCCAAAACACATGTATTGTTTTGGAGAATCAAATACCTTTTTCTACGACACTTAAATGGGTTGGTTACTAAATAAGTAAATAAATAAGTACAACTAGAAATAGCACCAGTGTTTTCCAAACAAAACAAAAGTTCTGTTACAGTTTTGGAGTTTGTCCTGAAAAAAAGAAAAAAGGAAGAAATGTAAACAGTATTTGATTGAATTCTTTTTGTTCTTATCTTGTTTTACATTTTTATGATTTTATAATAGAATATCTAATTTCTTTGGCTCCTTAGCATTGGCTCTACTTTCCTTCTCCTTTCCTTTTTATATAGATAATCGAACTTTCTTTTTGCATCCGTTTATTGATTTAGTTTGATTTTAGTTTTGCAAACATTTTACTACAACCTTAAGTATAAATGCTGTAGCTCAGCTTTATATGTAACATCTCCTTGGAAAATGTCAAATCCCGGAGAAGCCCAGAGTCCTTGATTTAACGCAACTCTCTCCTGGGCTCCCTTGTTTGTGAGCCAACTGTAATCAACTCTGTCTGTTCTCTGGCCATCACTGTAATGAGGACAAAAGCTCCACAGTACTTTAACCTTAAGCTTCTGCAGAGGACATTATATAGGATGATTCACATTTTCGAAAGCTGCCGCGCTGTGTTTACTCCAATATCCTCTGTCCTCTGTCTTTGTGCCAGCTGTGCCTTTTGTGATTTGGGTGGAGGCTGTGGTCAGTGACGCTCCGTGTGTCGCCCAGGAAGTGTAACTCATCCATGAGCGTGGAGGAGAGCGAGAGGAGACAAATTCACCAGAGTCATGTCTGCCCTTTCTGTCCAACTGTCTTGTTAGAAACAAAGAAAGATTAATGGGTTGTTGTCTGGTCTGGTGTTCCTGTGAACCCGATGGGAGAATACAAAGAAGAGAAACCAAATAATTTGATAGTTATCATGGTTTCTTTTTTGTGTGAGACTTCTTTGGCAGGTGAAGTGTTAACTGTGGACTTTTGTTTTTCTAGAAACAGTGGACTGTTTCTTTTGCTCATCGTCTTTCTGTAAAGCGACATCACTAACGAGGTGTACATTTACATCTCAAATTTGCTCTTTTTTTCTGCTTCCCACACAACATAAATATGGTTTCACTTCTATCTGCTCTCCTTTCAATCCTCTGTTATTTCATTTCCTCAGTTAATATTCAGCCCCTGTCTCAGGCTAAAGTGTTTTCACACGGCAGCGGACTCATTTCCCATAAAGCTGTCATTTTAACATCTGATTGTGGAGCAGGAGCTAACAGGAGAGGGTTATTAGCAAGGTCACCTTTTACTATATTGGAATGTCCAATGAGAACCGTGCATGATGTGTAACCAGAAGACAGAAATGAGATATTGGCCACTGCTCATGAGTCCTCCTGGGTTGTCTTTCTGCAACACCTTGGCAATAATACACATTTTTAATATTCTTCTAGCATTGGAGCTCTGTCCCTGGTGACTTAATTCTTGGAAGTAACTGGAGTATTATTTACACTCAGACTCAGCATATGTCCTCACTCCACTGTAGCCAGCTATAATTATGTCTCTACTGCCCTCTTGTGGTTCCCCAATGCTTCTGTATCAACGCTGAAGAGACACCAATACCAGAAGATTGTGCGATGACTGCATGCCATACAATTGTAGTAAATACATTTAAAAAAAAATCTGTTTTCTGGTTTTGTGTATGTGCGCTTAGCAAGAAATATGTTTCATACCTCCTTAAAGCTCGTTATTTACAAAAGATTCTTTTAATCAAAACGCATGTTCTAATTTATTGAACATGACTGTGTAGATTCACACAACACATTCCACACTGTCTATTATTAATCATAATAAAGCTAAAACTAAATAGGAGTCTGTGTGAAAAGCAAAGTACACCCTTTCTACTTCCACAGGAATGAGGTAGGAAAGTAGCTGCCAGGTTTTAGTAGATGAAGCACAAGATTCTTTCAACGAATGACCGTCTCAATAAAATATGGAGTCTTTGGCTGTTTGCTAGTCTGGAGTATACAGGCGTGTGTTAATACAATATCAAGAAGAAAAGGCATCTGCAATGTCTATAGAGAAACATTTGTTGATCCCCTCCAATACAAGAAGAGCTAAAATACCATTTCCATCAATCGAAAGGTGAGATGAATTGTCATGGTTAGAAAACAATTAGGGCAGATTCTCTATATTATCAGGAGTGGACGTCCCAGCAAATTCACCCCAATGTTAGAGCGTGTATTGCTTAAATATTTTCAGACTCCACAGGCCATAGCTGGCATGTTAAATATTCAAATTTGTGACTGCTAAATTATAAAAAATACTGAATAACTGTGGCTTGTTTGGAAGGTTTTCCAGGAGAAAGCCTCTTTTTCCTGGAAAGAATGTGGCAGCACAAATTGCTTTAGCAAATTTACATCTGAATGAACCCCAAGACTTCTGGAGCAATGTCTATTGAACAGATGAGACCAAAATGGAGATGTTTAACACAAAGGCAAAGTGCGATAGAGTAAAAATATCACCGCGTATCAGCACACACAAAGCCATGTGTCAAGCACGGTGGTGGAGGGGGTGACGGTTCGGGCTTGTTTTCCAGCCACAGGACCTGGGAACGTTTAACGCATTGAGATAACCATGAAATCATCAGCATACTAAAGTAATTTAGAGACCAGTGGGTGGTCTTAAGTTACAAAAAGAATGTGAGAAAATGATAGTCATAGAAAAACCTTGTTTGATACATCAGAAGTGAAATGATAAAAAAAAAAAGAGTGTACTTTCTTTTTAACCATGACTGTAAAAAACTTTATTTAATCTATCATTTGACACGTTTTAAAAGAACAGAAATCCTCCAGATTTTTTCAATTGGATTGTGAGAACTGATAAACTTTGAAATTAAAACCAAATGTAGCTGAGAAAAAGAAACTTTTTAAAAGGATTACTGTTTAAAAACATTCGCACAATAAAAACAAACAAAAACATTTTCGCATATTTATAGTCTAGCCGTAAGAAAATACAGTATAAAAACATAGAAACATTGTTAAGTGATTTTTCAGATAAGCTTTACCCTCACAGATTTCCATTTGATCCTTCATTCAATCAATCAATCTACATTATTGTTTACAAAAAAATTATTTGTCATAGCACCTTCATGAAAGAATCTCAATATGTGATAGTTTCCATTATAGTTAGCTGCCTTCTTTCTTTTCACTGCATATCATAATAGCTAAAACTCTTCTATTTCAGTGCAGGTTTAAAGGTTTTATCAAAAAAAATATTTACCCTTTAAAAATCAACTCTCCCTACCAGCTGACCTAAATCAGAGTAAAAATGTCTCCTCGTTTCTCCTGTGCAGTCGTCTCCAAGCTCTTTGCCGGCTCCGCCCTGATGGTGCAGTTTCTTAGCTCGTCTTTCAGCTCATACAGCTGCTGAGCGTGGTTGGAGAGAGTCCCATTAACCCGCAGAAGAAGACTGTTGGATTGTTTTTCCAGCTCCTCCCTGATTCTCTCCAGGTCCTCTGCCAGGTAATTCAGGCCTTTGCACTGATCCTCCACACTGGCAACACGCCCTCCAACCTCCGTTACTTCCTTTTTGACCACCATGGCTGTGCTCCGGCATCCTCGGACCTCCTCACCCAGGCGCTTCTTCATGTCCTGCAGCTCACCTTTAAGTCGGGTCAGTCTGCGCTCGCTTGCTCCAAGCATGGAAGCCTGATGTCCGACCAGCTGGACCACTCCCTTTATCTGCTTAGCCAGTCGAACCTCTCTTTCATGCCAGGAGCTGTTGGCCTCTCCCACCTCATGGACCACTGTGCCCAGGGAGTCTTGGAGACTCATCAAGGTGTGGTTGACAGAACGAACATTGAACTTAAGAACTGTAAGTTCTGCCTGAATCGGAGGACATCTTTCTGTGTCTACCTGCCTTTCCCTAAGGGCCATGGTCTTTAAGATCTCCTGCAGTGTAAAGTTAAGACTGGTCAAACGGTCACTCTGTAAGTCTAAAACCTGCTTCATGTTCTGCTCGAGTTCCAGGTTTTCACCTGGCCCAGCAGAGTCTCCCTGAGTAGCAGATTTCTGTGGCAAGGAACAAGAAGAGGAGCAGAGAAGCTCCAGGTAGTTAAGATGTTTTTGCACTCTGTCTACATCTAGTTCAAGTCTTCCTCGGAGGGACTCCAGCTCCGTCTCGAGTGTTGGGACAGCATGGCCTTCCAGGAGTGCTGGGGCAGTGGCGTTACTAAGCTCCTCCAGAGCTGTCAGTAAGCGGCCCTCTAGGTCTTTCAGCTTACCCTCCATTCTGGCCTCCAAACTCTGGCCTGTTACAGCATCTTCTGGGACGGCTCTCTTGTTTTCAGGATCATCGCTTTTAATCTGCCCAATCACGTCGAGCATGGCTTCAGCATATCGAAGGCGGCCCTCCAGCATTCCCTCTATGTGGTCCTTGTGACCACTAAGATCCACTCTCAGGTGCCCCTGGGACTGGTTGAGACTTGTCATAGATGTTTCCAGTTGTTGAATTCTTTCCGACAGTCCACTCATGCTGCCACAGCAGCTTTCTGTGTCTGTTAAACCATGGATCTGCGACTGGATGTTCCCCAGCTCAGTTCTCAGCTTTGATTTACTTTCTTCCAGAGAGTCTCTCATCTGCTCCTGCTGCTGACGGTGATCCTTTTGGCACTGGCGGCGCTCATCCCCAGCTTTCTCCCTGCAGGATCCCTCCGCACTCTCCACACGTTTCTCAAACCCATCAAGAATTTCTACCCTGACTGCACTTAGTTTAGCATCCATCAAACTCTCGATACCTCCCCCTGTATTGCCAGGGGAG
The DNA here is from genome assembly GCA_963556495.2 of Valencia hispanica. NCBI lineage: Eukaryota > Metazoa > Chordata > Actinopteri > Cyprinodontiformes > Valenciidae > Valencia > Valencia hispanica. The sequence continues at coordinate 43,937,377 of OY747709.1, forward strand.
TCTAGTGGCACCTCAGCTCCATTTGAAATCATCTTCAGGACTCCATCATGTCCCTGCACTGTTGCTCTGAGCTCCTGCAGCTCTGCTACCTTGGCCTGCAGTTCTGTCCTCAGCTCTTCTACCCTTCCACTCAGTTCTGTGAGACCTGGAAACACATGGCTGCCGTCTAAGCCCTCCATGTCAAGATCTCTTGCAGGAATTTCCACAAACCCAATGGTGGGTGGATTAGATGCTGTTGCTGGAGCAGCGAGAGGACTCGGAGCCGCAGAGAGCAGAGCTGAGAGCATCTTGTTGGCATCCTCTCTCAGCGAGGCTCTCAGACTATTTTCCAGTCCAGACACGGTTCCCCTGAGTGTCTCCAGACCGTGATTCAGATGCCGCAGGTCCTCTTCTATTCCGAAAATTCTCTCTTCTGTCTCACTGTCTAAAGCTTGGCCTAAAAAGCAGAGAAAGAGAGAAATAGCATTGATTGCAGCTTGAATGATTTATTTTAGGTGTTTTAAGTTTTCATGTGAGGAAAACTGTGTTCAAAAGTAAAACACTCCTTTTGTTATTCATGATGGTTACCTGTGATCTTCCCCTCTGGCTGTTCTTCACCAGAGGATGGAGCCTCTGGGATAACATCTTCAGGTCTTTGGTTATATTCCCCCTCATGCTCTTGGTCACTGTCTGTAAGATGTGGCCGCTTGTATTCTGGTGCTGGGTGAGGTTCTGATGGGTAAGGCTCAAAGGAGGGGTCGGGATAAGAGGAGGACTTTGGTGGCCCAAAGCGAGACAGGGGGTAGGAGCTGAACCTGTTGCTCGAGGGTTGTTTCGGTTGACTCCAGGTATTGGGTTTCACAGCAGGATTAATAGGTGGAGCTTTGAACATTGGACCTTTGAGCATGGGCCCTTGGTGCTGTGGCCCCCTAAACTGTGGGCCTTTCAATGACGGACCCTTGAATGGTGGCATCATCCTCATTGGATGCTGGTAAGTCATCTGTCCCTCCATACAGTTATAGCCCGAATACCCAGGACAACAGCGCCACTCCAGTTCCGTCACTGTTTTATGGGCTACCTTGAACATCGGCTTATAGACCAGGCGATACCTAAGCAAAACATTGAGTTCTAAGTCAATTTGTCAAAGCTCTGAAGACACATTCATAAACAATCTGCTGTCTACACTTACAAGAGGGTTGGACATTTTTTGGCCCAGGAACACTTGTTGTATTCAGCCTTCACATACGGCGCTGCCCCATCCTGGACAGTGAAGGACACCGTCTTCTCAATGATGTAGGCACAGTGGTTCCTTTTAAAGAGTGTACATACAACATGACAAAGGAAAGAAGATAGATGCCTACAGATCTGAAAGCTTTACCTAAAATGTGCTGTAGCATATATCACAACTGTGGATCTGAACTTACTTGTGTCTGCTGGTGGGTTTCCCTTGCTCCTGGTGTGGACCGAGCCCCTGATGAATTGTGAATGAATTGTGGTACTTGGCTTCAACCAGTGGCAAAAACAAACCGATCACAACTGCAAAATGCATCATTCAAGAAAAAAAATCAGTCTGAAAGAAAAAAATGCAGTGGCTATAACACAGAAGACAGTATTCCTCCAGGAAGGGCAATTGAAATCCTAGATTTTTCACTCTAGGAACATGAAATAGTTTCAATCTACTTAAATTTCTTTTTGGAAAAAATAGGCAGTAGAAATATTAGCGGTATAAAAAAAAGGACTGCTGAACTTGATGCTGTTTGAGGTGGACTCTGTTCGAGTGACAACAGTCCACTGTGGGTTTGAAGGACTTCAAACGTCACTAATAGGGTCCCCCTGGCACCATCTGCATATCTCCTCCCACTGACCCTCCCCAGATGTAACACCCGAGTGACAATGAACAACATGAAAAGAAGAAAGAACACCAAAATAGTAAGTTATTCTCTTAGTTATGATGCTTCTCTCCATTAAGCTTTGTGGAAAATCCAGTTTTTATTAAACATCCAGCCTGAGTGCTCATTTTACCAGCCATTGCTGAGGCTGAACCCATATTAGCTTTTTTTCCCATGGTGATGTCAGAAGGAAAAAATAACACACCACATCCAAAGAGCACAACAGAAGACCTTGTTAAAATAAGTCATTTTTAGCTGTATTTAGGTTTTGGCACATGAAACTAACTTCATGTTCAGAAATATATGCACACATAACCATTTAGTCTTTGTGAGAACTGACAAATTATGTCAAGAAATTAAGGTTCAGTATCCATTCATATTGTTAGCCCGGGTAAAGATGAGTACAAAATGCCTTAAAAAGATTTCACCTTTTATTGAAATAGCATGTGACAAAAAGGCAGAAAATTCACCTTTTAATTTGAGCACTTTTTTTAGTGGGGGGAAAAAATCCCAGATTAAGAAAAAACTGTTTTAACAGTAAGAAAAATCTGCTTTACAAAATGTCAGTGGTGCCACAACTATTGGCACCACTGTCAATTTCTATTAAATAAAGGTATTATCTGTAAATTGTATCTAGGAAGCTTAATCTGTGACTTCCTGCTTTCCTGGGTTATAAATATGATGTTGCACAGAGGTCCATCTTTCTTAGCCCCTCTTCAAAGAGGGGAAAACACAAAAACTTGCCATTCAAGTGAGGTAAATGAGTAGATCTTTTTAATTCTCACACTGACAGTAGATGTGGGCAAGCTTGGGTAAGCAGATGTCTTCTTGTAGCCATTTCCTGATTTATAAAGTTTAGAGCAGCAAGAGAATTCCCTACTGCACACAGTGATCAGGATGCTAAGGGAAGTAGGAAAAAACTAAACTCACTGCTGTTCAGGTCACCAAGTCCTCATAACAACCATTAGCACACCACCTACATATTGTTTGAAAAGTATACCAAGAAACAGTCCTTTTGCCCTACCACCAAAATGTAAACATGTGGAGTTTGTTAATGGCTAACAGGAAATTAACTTGAATTGTGAGCTTTGGTCAGTTGAGAGTAAAATTTAGCTTGTTGGCACTGAAGGGGGGGTCTGACATGAAGCCAAGGATGTGGAAAAGCAGCACATACCCATTGTTAAATATTTATGAGGATCTGTGATGCTGTGGCTCTGTCTCTCCCCCAAAGGCCATCATCATAGTCATCATGAACACCTGACTTTCTTTTTTTTTTTATCTAAATTTGTTGATAGCTGACCTGATATCTGAAAATTGGTTGCTTTTTGGTTCTCTAACAGTTTTTTCAGGGTTCTTTGAGATGAGTTAACAAGTTCCCTGCTTGATTCTCTGTTTCATTCATCAGCTGGGTATTTAAAACATGTTCCCAAATCAACACAGAATTGGTTCACTAGATACAAATCAAAATTATTTCATTGTGAGTTCTCTTCAGGGACCAGAGTCTCATCGACAACCTGTGGAATAAGTTGAACGAAAGAGAGTATAACAGAGAAAACCCAGGAATCTGGATGATCCAATGACACATTGCAAAAAATAATGGTCAAGGATCTCTCTCTCTGCTTGCTCCAGCCTGGTCAAAAGGTATCGGAGAAGACTTAGTGCTGTGCTGTTGCCAAGTGAGCCACAGATGAATTTGCTCAATTAATTGTTTCTTATTGCAGTTTTTCCAACAAAAGTAATGCACTCCAATTAACTTCTCCTGTGTGTGATTATGCTACTGCAATGCAAGATCAATTTAATGTAACTTCATCTCTTTAAGGGGTGCTTATAAGTTGACAAGGAGCTGTTAAGGAGCCTTATCTGTAGCTCAAAGGAAGACGACCCACTGATCTACTCATTTGTTTAATTTCCATTTGGGATTTATGAATAACTTTTGAACTGAATTGCATTTAATCCAAGTTCTCTCAGTCATATAAACTTCACAATGGAAACTAAATAGAAACATCTTTGTGCTTTTATCTTTTAAGGCACATTTTAAGCTCCCAGAGTGTATTTATTTATGAAATACCAATGACAAAATGTTAACATTCAGTAGGCCTAATTTAAACTAAAAACATAAGATTTTATTTTTGTATTATAGAGTTTTTTTAAATCTTTTCTGTGTCTGTAAAAGCTAACAAACAGTTAAGTTTATCCAAAAATCGCTAAGAGAGACATTTTTCTCAACAAACCTTTATAGGTAACAATGGTTTCAACCTGAAGATGCTTTAAATTTAAAGATGAATCCTTAGTTTCCATTAACCATGTACTAATTTGTACTGCAGTTTGACATTTTTTTTCTATTTTGGCTTAGCCTTGATGGCAATGTTGAGGTTTACTAAAAGGCTGCCTGTAGAAATTGAGAACCATCTTTTTATAACTTCACACACCCACAGAGTTTTAACCCCGACTTAACAGCAAACCTCCAGAGCCGGGAGCAAACACAAACAAACACTCTGTGTTTAAGACCGTGACAGTGCACACCCAAGCCTGAGTGCTTTGCCCCACAAGACCACACATTTATTCACAACACAAGTCTTTGTATACTTTTAGTAAGTTCAGCACCCAGAGTATAGAAAACAGGCAAGGTAACCTATTTGTTTCACAAAAAGGTCCCTTTCTACTGAAAGCCAGTTAAACTAGTAACATTTTACTGCTATGCAGTCATCACAAGCATGTTATTAACACATTTTGGAACATATGGATCTGTTTTTCTTTAATATCAGCTTTTCTGACCAATGTTAAGGTATTTTCACAAAAGGCTTCCTTTTAAATGAAGTCAGGTTTTAACTTTAAAATTGTTTTTCGTTCCATTTCTGTTATCTGTCCTCCCTTCAATCACTTTAGGAAATCTAAGGCAATAGATTAAATATGTAAGTAATGTAATCCCAAAAGGTTGTAAACTGAGCAATGTCCACGCAAGGTTGAATCAAAGAATATCTGCAGGTGTGGCAACTGGCCCCAGCATGGAGGGTAGCCACCGAGCTGGGCCTCCACATGATCAATATTTAACTTACATAAACCTTTTCTATGATTTTTTTTTTGTCCCATGGTATTTGGTGCTCAGTCACGCAAAACAGAAGCCTAAAATAAGAACAACTAGGACTGTAATATGTATGTAAACCCACAACTGCTGCAATTTAATCATTTAAAAAGTCTCATAATTTATATTTTTTATTTTTTTTAATTAAAATTGAAGATGCAAGCATCAAATTAAATTATCTTTATTATAATATTATAAATACATATTTTTTAAATGTTTAATTTATATAACATCATATATAAATTTAATATATATATATATATATATATGTGTGTGCATGTGTATGTGCTTGTGCGTTTGTGTGCGTTTCCGCAAAGTTGTATGCAGCAGAACATCATGATTTTATTTTATCTCTCCACATTACTGGAGACCCAGGCACTTATCAGTGAAAACAAAATACTTTAGAAAAGGTGATTGGTCTGCAGCGCAGATTCTGTGCAGGTTAATCAATCAGATGTTTGGGGGTTCTTTTTAGTGAGACATTGCAGCAGTTATATACTTTAGCACAGGAAGCAAAACTAATTTTAAAAATGGATCTTTAAATTTGTCAAAAAACTCAGCCAACAACATGGACGATTGGACCATCTGGTTGTCCACTCTTTATGCACTTCCACATTTTGCAACAGAACACCACTGGTGGGAGAGGTTCTCTGCTCAATAATGTCAGAGAAGGAGAAACAGCCGGCTGCTACCACTTCAACTTTAGGACGAACTATCAGAGTCCCAAAACGAAAAACGGCATTTGAAGTCACTGAAAACAAAATATGTTTCCGCCATACATCACAAAAACTGTGACTGGTATTTTGTGGTCTCTGTGGCAATGCATGTTCCCACATCATGGGGGCGTGGCCTAGGAATGAGAGGTGAGAGTTCTATGATTGTGTTTATGTTGAAAAGCTAGCTTGTTCTGCAGATTTAGTATAGCAGCTTTAAATTGTGAATATTAATAAATGTTCTACTTGTCACAGAATGCTGTGGGTGGGGGGCCCATCCAAGATTATCCTGTCCCAGGAGCCAGGCAAAGCTGTCAGCTGGCCTGACATGGTGGATTATCCTTCTAGAATGGCTGTCAGGAGATGGGTATGCTACAGTCATAAAGGGCAAGACAGGATCAGCAGCAATACTTGGGTAGGCTCTGTTGTTTAAGCAACGCTCAGTTGGCAGCATAAGGGCCAAAATGATCCCCCCAAAAAATATAGCCTACACCACCAGCCTCAGTTTCTGATACAAGGCAGGAGGGATCCATGTTTTCAAACTGTTTAGGCCAAGTTCTGACTCTACCATCTGAATGTCAAAGCTAACAATCTGTTATTGTCCTGCATCAACTGTAGCCGGTGACTCCCATTTTCTTGTCTATGAAGTGTTACCACAGATGTGGTGAAGATGACTTGTTGAAGTTCATACCGAGCATCAGAGTCAGGAAAATAAATGGTGATTTGAGTGATTAAACATGTCATTGTTGTTGGGACACGTCTGATTATTTCAGAGACTGCTCGGATTTTCAAACAAATCATCCATCTCTCAGGTGGAGAAATTTAAAAAAAATCCTGTGAGCCGCAGATTTGTGGAGAAAATGATGATGATTTAAAAATATTTACAGAATGTGCATGTGTATTTGTTTTGTACAATAAAATGCAACTAGACTATTTACAAGAAGTGAAAACTGTGCAAACAACAGAGATGTGCTAGAACAGCAGAAATTGTATTTGGAATAAATAAAAACAGTGCACATAACAGCAGGGATGTAAACATTATTGAGTTTGTTGGCAGCAGTGATGGTTATAGAGTCTTTACTTTAGATTAATCTGAATAATATGTTAATGCCGAACTACAGGCCAATTTCTAATCTTCCATTCATTAGTAAAATTATTGAAAAAGCTGTTTCAGCAGTTACATACCTTCCTAACAATGACCAACTACTTTGATGTTTTTCAGTCTGGTTTCCGTGCTCACCACAGCACTGAGACTGCCTTCGTCAAAGTCTTCAATGATATCCACATAAATACAAACTGCAGTAGAACCACAGTGATGGTTCTGTTGGACCTCAGTGCAGCATTTGACACTGTTGATCATGATATACTATTAGAATGACTGGAGAGCTGGTACAGTAATTGGCTGGTTAGAGTCTTACCTAAAGAACAGGGACTTCTTTGTTTCAATAGGAAACTTTTCATCAGAACGAACAGAAATCACATTTGGGGTGCCCCAGGGCTCCATCCTGGGGCACCTCTTATTTAATATCTACATGCTCCCACTAGGCAAGATTATAGTAACCAATAAGATTAGCTACCATAACTATACAGGTGATACTCAGCTCTACATTACGATGTCACCAGGTGACTTTGAGCCCATCCAAACCCTATGTAAATACATCAAACAAATCAATGGATGGATGTGCCATAACTTTCTCCAGCTGAACAGAAACAAAACTGAAGTAATTATTTTTGGACCTAAAGAGGAACAATCAATAGTCAGCACACAGCTTCAGTTAATACAGCTAGAAACTACTGATCAGGCAAGAAACCTAGGTGTAGTTATGAACTCAGACCTGAACCTCCAGGGTTACATAAAGGCAATAATAAGGTCAGCCTTCTATCACCTGAAGAACATTTCTGGGATTAAAGGACTGATGTCGCAACAGGACCTCCAAAAAAACTCATCCATGCGTTTATCTTTAGTCGGCTTGATTACTGCAACAGTGTCTTCACAGGTCTGCCTAAAAAATAAATTATACAGCTGCAGCTGATCCAGAACGCTGCTGCTCGTGTTCCTCACTAGAACCAGGAAAGTAGAGCACATCACCCCAGTTCTAAAGTCCTTACACTGGCTCCCTGTAGCTCAGAGAATAGACTTCTAAATACTTTTACTAGTTTATAAATCATTGAATGGCTTAGCACCAAAGTATTTTGAATATCTACTGCTACTATACCAACCCACCAGACCACTCAGGTCCTCCAATTCCAGTCTACTCAACATCCCTAGAATTAAAACCAAACATGGAGAAGCAGCTTTCAGTTTCTATGCTCCTCTAATCTGGAACAAACTTCCAGACGACTGCAAAGCTGCTGAAACACTGAGCTCTTTTAAATCACTACTAAAAACTCATCTGTTTAGAGCTGCCTTTGAGTAATGCTTTCAGTTATCATATTTTTGTGTGCTTCTTGCTTTATTGCTGTTTTTACTTCATATGCTTTGTCTGTGTTTTACTGCTATTTTTATTTTACCCCCTAAACTTGTAAAGCACCTTGAATTACATTGTTGTTGAAAGTGTGCTATACAAATAAAATTGCCTTGACTTCCCTTAACTGCTGCTGGGAGAAAGGACATGATAATGTTCCTTCAACCACCTAGGATGTAACAGCCTGTTGCTGAAAAAGCTCTCCAGTTCTGCAACAGTTGCATGCATTGGGTGGGAGGCAATGTCCAACAGTGATGTTATTTTAGCCAGAGTCCTGACCCTTTTTTTAAAGAGCATCAGTGTTATAGCACCCGCCCAGTTTATTGTTCAGGTGAACACCCAAGTACTTATAAGAGTACTTGCAGAATGCCATTGCTGAATGCTCTTTTAACCTTGTAGCAGATGGGCTCCAGCAGTATAATACTGCTAAGCATTGTTGTGGAGGTATTTCAAATTAGTATATATTAATATACACCATGTAAACAGCACTATTCGTAGCATATTAGCATAGAAAGAATTTTGTTAAAGTGCTTTAAAGGGAAATATAGTCATTTCAACTTTATTTGTAAAGCACTTAAAAACAGCAGCCACTGACCAGAGTGCAAAATCATTCAAATAAATGAATAAAACATTGGAATTTAAAACAAATGAAAATGTCAACAAGCAAATATACACTAACTTCCAGTGTTTAGCTTACACATATACACCTTTTACTGCATGTGATTGCTGTTTCTGCATGGTTTTTTTTACACCTTTGTATCCGTACTTCTGTACAACACAAGTTACCTGTGCTCATTATTTATCACACCGTTTTCACCTGGAAACACCCAAATCAGCTCAGAAACAAAACAGTGTGTGCTTAGGCTACTACATATTCTCCATGAGCTCTTTGGCCCTCTTTTCTTATAAACAAGGTCTCATTGTATGACGTGAAACATGCTGCGGAGAGCACAGCAGCCGTGTTCTGCTGCCGCTGTGAAACAAGCTCAGCTTTATTCTGCTGCACGGTGGCGGCCCCACCCCTAGTTTCCCTTCAGTGGCATCACACAGTCCCAACTGTTTCAGCCTTCGCTCACCTGCATGTCACGCTCCTCGTCTCAAAGCAGTCGCAGTTCTTAGGCTTGTCAGCTCGACCACTTTGTGAACAGGGCGAGGCCGGGTGTGAGTGAGAGGCCGTGAAAACATGAGCAGGAGTCTGTGCAGCAGATGGAGGGCTGTGTTTTTGTTTGTCCACTCTTTATTTCAGTTTGATTTTAACAATAATGCTCCAGATTCTGGACCAGCCTGTTAATCGCTTTAGCTGTGTCTTAGCTGTGTGCCTTTGGTAGCATTTACCAACAGTATTGTCTCACATTTGTGCAGCACTGAGCTGGCTCAGGAATCAAACTGGATGGTCAATTATTGTCTCTTTTGCTTCAAGGCATATTTCCAACATCTAATGAGCAGATGTGCTCTCCAGAGGTATATGAAGAGAAATTTAAGCTGCTTTAAATTACAGGATGCCATCATTGTTTGTTTTGGACCTGACTTCTGCATGTTCACAACCGTGCAATAAGTTTTGCAAACCTGTTTCCTGTTTAACTTCACACATGGAAAAAATTTATTTATTCAGAGACATCAGCAATGTCACTGGAGCAGACCAATGTTAGCATGAACAAACCTTATTTTGTGGTCACAGGGGCGCTCAGGGGGTTGCGACACACTTCACACTCTTGCTGGGCGGTGGTTGTTGTTGGACAGATGGCAGCAACAGTGTGTACCCATCTGGAGACAGTTAGCATTCACACCAAAACTCACACACAGGGAAGCTGAGCTACAGAGTTTGTTAGTTTTGTTTACTGGTTATTTTTTGGAGTAGCTTAACTTCACAAAAATGTTAATTATTTTTTTTCTAATGCATTTCAGCATTAGAAAAAAAATAATTAAAATTTTTGTATATTTATTCAAAACCCAACATTAATAGAAACTAATTTGGTAAATTTTTATAGCATAACTGGTGCCACAAATTATACAGTACATCCCTGTTTTGCAAACACACCAACATCTCCTGCAGCACTTCCCAAAGTTGAAATGAGAAATGTGAGAGTCCAAGTTGAGGAGAGTCAAACCTAACACCAAGGTTAGCTACAAGTAGGTTTTCTCATTACACATCCTGTGTGATCTCGAGAGGTTGTTTGGCATGAAGATCCTACTGATCAGCAGCACTAACCACCCAATACAACCGTGCCACATTAAAAGTGATTTAGGGTGCATTCATACCAGCCCTGCTTAGTCTGCTTCAGTCGAACTCTAATTTGTTTCTCCAGATAGTTCGGTTCATTTGGTGAGGTGTGAATATGCAATCAAACGCTAATGTGGATCAAAAAAAGCTAACTCTGGTCCGCCTAAAAACCTGGGTTTCTGCTCAGTTGAAGTGAACTCTGATGCGGTTCGATTGCATATGAATACGAAGCGGGCCAGGGGATGCTCCAAGCAGGAAGCAGACTATAGCACAGGGCATTCTGGGTAGATACAACCAAAACAACTGTGCAACCACAACTCTGCCTCATTCTCTGCACATGCTGAGCCTATTGCTGCAAAGTATTTGTCTGAAACATTTGCTAAAGACAAGAGAGCAATCCTAAAACTGCTCAAATCTTATGTCACTCCATGCTAGTTTACACTACCGTTCAAAAGTTTGGGGTCACATTGAAATGTCCTTATTTTTGAAGGAAAAGCACTGTACTTTTCAATGAAGATAACTTTAAACTAGTCTTAACTTTAAAGAAATACACTCTATACATTGCTAATGTGGTAAATGACTATTCTAGCTGCAAATGTTTGGTTTTTGGTGCAATATCTACATAGGTGTATAGAGGCCCATTTCCAGCAACTATCACTCCAGTGTTCTAATGGTACAATGTGTTTGCTCATTGGCTCAGAAGGCTAATTGATGATTAGAAAACCCTTGTGCAATCATGTTCACACATCTGAAAACAGTTTAGCTCGGTACAGAAGCTACAAAACTGACCTTCCTTTGAGCAGATTGAGTTTCTGGAGCATCACATTTGTGGGGTCAATTAAACGCTCAAAATGGCCAGAAAAAGAGAACTTTCATCTGAAACTCGACAGTCTATTCTTGTTCTTAGAAATGAAGGCTATTCCATGCGAGAAATTGCTAAGAAATTGAAGATTTCCTACAACGGTGTGTACTACTCCCTTCAGAGGACAGCACAAACAGGCTCTAACCAGAGTAGAAAAAGAAGTGGGAGGCCGCGTTGCACAACTGAGCAAGAAGATAAGTACATTAGAGTCTCTAGTTTGAGAAACAGTCGCCTCACAGGTCCCCAACTGGCATCTTCATTAAATAGTACCCGCAAACACCAGTGTCAACATCTACAGTGAAGAGGCGGCTGCGGGATTCTGGGCTTCAGGGCAGAGTGGCAAAGAAAAAGCCATATCTGAGACTGGCCAATAAAAGAAAAAGATTAAGATGGGCAAAAGAACACAGACATTGGACAGAGGAAGACTGGAAAAAAGTGTTGTGGATGGATGAATCCAAGTTTGAGGTGTTTGGATCACAAAGAAGAACGTTTGTGAGACGCAGAACAACTGAAAAGATGCTGGAAGAATGCCTGACGCCATCTGTTAAGCATGGTGGAGGTAATGTGATGGTCTGGGGTTGCTTTGGTGCTGGTAAGGTGGGAGATTTGTACAGGGTAAAAGGGATTCTGAATAAGAAAGGCTATCATTCCATTTTGCAACGCCATGCCATACCCAGTGGACAGCGCTTGATTGGAGCCAATTTCATCCTACAACAGGACAATGACCCAAAACACACCTCCAAATTGTGCAAGAACTATTTAGAGAAGAAGCAGGCAGCTGGTATTCTATCGGTAATGGAGTGGCCAGCGCAGTCACCAGATTTGAACCCCATTGAGCTGTTGTGGGAGCAGCTTGGCCATATGGTACGCAAGAAGTGCCCATCCAACCAATCCAAATTGTGGGAGCTGCTTCTAGAAGCGTGGGGTGCAATTTCTCCAGATTACCTCAACAAATTAACAGCTAGAATGCCAAAGGTCTGCAATGCTGTAATTGCTGCAAATGGAGGATTCTTTGACGAAAGCAAAGTTTGATGTAAAAAAAATCTTAATTTCAAATACAAATCATTATTTCTAACCTTGTCAATGTCTTGACTCTATTTTCTATTCATTTCACAACGTATGGTGGTGAATAAGTGTGACTTTTCATGGAAAACACAAAATTGTTTGGGTGACCCCAAACTTTTGAACGGTAGTGTACATTTCATTGAACAGGAAGTGTCCCTGTGTTGAGTGCTTCTTGGTGCAGCGGCACCACAGGCGAGGGGGTAAATATGTTGTTCAAAAAGTTTGTTTCATTTGGCAAAGTGTAGTGTGAAAGAGAACCAGTTAAAAAAAGCATAAATGTTGCAATTTTGGTCCCTAACTGAACAGAGAAAAATCTTTAACAGTTTGCCTCGACATGTTTTAACAGCTGGCTAAAATCCTCTTCATTATCTCTCTCAGATGCTCAGAAGCTAGGAAAATACTTTAAAATATCTGAATGCAGTTTTCTCGTTTTTAAGTAGTTGTGTCAGATATGCAAAGCACACTACATCCCACTATCTGCAGAGATGCATCAAAAAGCTACAGGAAAATAGCTCTCCAGGACTTGTGCACTCCTATTTGAAAAGTGTCCAATTTAAGTCAATTTATATTACAGTGCAAGCTCACCTTTTAAAGAACAGACACTGATTACCACATTGCAGCAAGTTATGTTACAGGTCACTTAGACACTGGTGGTAAGTGACCATCACAAACTGCTGACTCAGTTTCTCTCCTGACCTTATCTCCTCTCTAACACTTTCCAGCAATGAGCAGCAATTCTGCTCAATAAGAAAACCATTTGCGCTGCTATGTATCCATGGTGATAATTTGTAATACGTTTAACTGACAGGTCTAAACTTCCAGCCTAAAACAGAAAAAAATTACCATAAATAAAAAAACTTGGTTAAACTTTAAAACAAAAGGCAGCAGCTCAGCGTGAACCTCAGCTGTATAGTATTAATAATGGATGCCTATTTGATGTTCTGTTCTGTGGAAACTATTAATTCAAGGAGTCCCTTTCATCTTTCCATGCTCTAATCAGGCCAAATGTGCCTATGCTTAAAGTTTAAGGAGAACCTGGTGCTGATGTTCCTCTGAAGTATCCACGGAAGCTGCTCATGCAGCAGGTTTAAAGTATTAAAAGCAGATTTTTTTCTTGTAACCAAGGAAATGTGCAAAGCATCTCATTTTTAAAATACAAAAAGGTCAGCAGTAATGACAGAGGATCGTTGGTGATATTTAAAAATTTTAATGATTCATTGTGGTAAGAAGCATGTCAGCGGCTGTCAGCTTGGTGGCAAACAATTTAAATGAGCTGGAAGTGCCTCCTGCAGTCCGTATTGAACCGTTTTCATGCATGCAGAGTGGCATATTATACACACAGAGAGAGAAAGCTGCATTCCTAATCCTGAGGGGATTTGAATTTCACAGTAATCATTCATGTTACTCTAGGTCTGTGTGACGAGCTTCAGAACAGACAAAACAAGTCTCTTTATAACATCATTAAGCTAACCTTAAAGATCATTAAGGTGGAAAAATGTCTTATAATCCATCCATCTATCATCTTCTGCTTAATCTGGGGTCGGCTCGGACGGGCAGCAGCCTAAGCAGAGAAACCCAGACTTCCCTCTCCCCAGCCACTTGGGTCGGCTTCTCCGGGGGAATCCCAAGACGTTCCTAGGCCTGCTGAGAAACATAGTTCCTCCAGTGTGTCCTGGGTCCTTCTCTGGGTCTCCTCCCGGTAGGACGTATCCAGAACACATCACCAGGAAGGCGTGTAGGAGGCATCCTAAACAGATGCCCGAGCAACTTCAACTGGCTTCTCTTGAGTCTCAACTTCAATAAAGTAACCTTAAAGCTTATCAAGATGATAAAATGTGTTAATGAATAGAATTGCAGAAGTGAAGGAAGTCCAAATAAGGTTCAGCGGAGGACCAGCGCATCAACCCCCTTCTCTTTTTCATAATGACTTTGCTTTGCTTTAGTCAAAGTATGATTTTGCACAGTTTAGTCATAAAAGCTTAGATTGTGTGGTTAGAGCCAGAGTTCTTGGGGTTTCCTTGGTTTGGGGAAGATATTTTCTTTTGCTGAGATTTTTGCCTTTGTTTGAATCTTTAACATATTTTAATATTTTGGTATCCTGTCTCTGATTTGAATTTGTTTTTTACTAAATCTGTCATCAAATCCAATTTTGGTTTTGGGAGAAAAAACCCCCCACTTCCGAGTGTCTCCTTTGGGTAAGTGTCCTTCATGGAAAAACGTATATATTTTTTGTGGTTCTTGACTGCGTGGTAAAAATAAAGGCAAGTGCTGATGTTTTAAAGTGGTTTAGTAAATACAGCACCCCCTGGTTAGATTTGGCAACAAGGCACTGTCTTGGGTCAAATAGGGCCGACTTGGTAGTGGTTTGACTTTTCAATCCCTTGTATGTTTGATTCAATTAAATTCAATTCAGTTTATTTATATAGCGCCAATTCACAACAGATGTCATCTCAAGGCTCTTAACAAGAAGTCATTTCAATACAATTATACAAACATTCCAATCAGTTAAAAAGTTTCCTATTTAAGGAATCCCAGCAGATTGCGTCAGTCATTGGCGTGAGGTTGGGCAGATTTCCAACCACAGCAATCCTTCAGCAATCCCTCATACTGAGCAAGCATGTAGCGACAGTGGAGAGGAAAAACTCCCCTTTAACAGGAAGAAACCTCCAACAGAACCAGGCTCAGTAGGAGCGGCCATCTGCCACGACCGTCTGGGGGTTTGAGAAGACAGAGCAGAGACACAGAAGGAACAGAAGATCTGGTATAAGAGTAATTTCTATGTTACAGAAAGTAAAAAGTTGATAACAGGACACAGCGGATGTTCAGTTACTGAGAGGATCATCCCAGTCGATGCCCCCCGTCCAACAGATTGGACTTAAATCTGGAGAATTTTAGGACCAATTGAACATCTTAAACTCATGTGCTCATCAAACCTTTGCTTTGTCAAAAGCTGTGTTATCCTGCTGAAATAGACCACTGGGAACACTGTTATCATGACAGGGTGTTCATGGTCTTCACCCAGTGCTTAGGTAGGTGGTACGTGTCAAAGTAGCATCCTCTTTGGAAGGCAGGACCCAAAGTTTCCCAGCAGAACATTGTCCAAAGTTCTGATGCTCATGTTCCCATTGCTGTTTCTTTCAGAGGGTAAAATGGGTCAGCATGGGCACCCTGACTCATCATTGGCTCTGAGTTGGCTCTTGTCAATTATGCTAGTTTGCTGTTTTTTACACATCAACATTAAAAATCAGTGGTTCATTTTCTGCCTTGTGTATCGCTGTCACCCATTAACAGGTACCATGATAAGGAGATAATCAGAATTACTCTCTTCACCTCATTGGTGTAGGAAACAGGTAATAAGTATAATATGCAACATGTAACAATAGAAAGGTGTGATAATACTGACTGAGTTAAATGGAAATTATAGCTTTATTTTTTGTTCTCAAAAAGCATTTTCTAAAGATGACATTTTTTGTGTCAAGATAACTTTACAGATAAAATGTTGCATTTTATTCAAGATTTTACACCACTGCCAAAGTTATGTGTAGAAGCAGAACGATGAAGGGTGTATTGTGCTTGTTGCATTTCTCTGTGCATAATTTTTATATGAACATCAGCTTAAATTACTGTTCTCCAGAACTCGACGTTGTCATAGTTTGTCTGTTTCCCAAATCTGCTTCACCTCTCCAGCATCATCATGTTCATTGTCTGCCTGTATTAAACTCCCATGTTTTCTACAGCCTCCTACCATGTTCTTTTGTTGCATTTTTCAGTCTTCCAGCCTGAAAACAACTGATCTGTCATTGAGATTTTGACCAGCTTTTTCTAACTTTTCCTGCCCTTCCTTAGATTTGTACATTTTTATTCATTCCCTCCGACTGGTAATTCTCTGGATTTTAGACTGTGGATCTATTGCTTTGAACATAAGCTGCCCTGCCCTTCCTCCTATTGTCTCTGTGATTGACTGCACTTTCCCCACAGTTTTCTACAAGAACCACAACCAGTTCCCTTTGTGAAGTCGCTGATCCTTATTGGTTCAAGTAAACCCTTCAAACGAATGTGCTGTGTCACCACTGGGTCCCTTACTGAATCCTATTTGCATGTCTATGTGTCTTCTAGATGCTTCTCTGTGCCAAAACATCTGAATCAACACCTGATGTCTGCAGAAGCCTTTGAATGATCGAGTCATCTAATGTAGTCTAAATACCTCAAACTTGTTGGGCAGTAAGATTCAAAACCACTAGATGGCAGCACATCTCTTTTTTTATTCCCCTTATTTCCTGTTGGCTTTGGAAAATAAAATGCATGCGAGTTTTGTAATGATGGTTCTAGAGGACCCAGTGCTGGCACAGATGAGGACGCTATGATAAAATACTTCAGTAACTCAGAAAAATCCAGTGTTAAAAAAAATAGTTTTATCTTACCTTTATCACATTCACTGACTGAGTTTTAGGTGCTACTCTCTTTAAATATGATTTTACACAGTTTATATAGCTGCATTAGCTCAGTAGCAACCTTTATAAATATCTAAAAATCTGGCACACATTTAAGGTATGCACTTCATTTCTATTCTGACCTGACTGCTTTAACCATTTTTTTTCCTGCTTATTCAGCTGGACTCCGGTAACATTTTTCAGTTTTACTGGATTCATTCACATTAGAGAGTATTTGAATTTAATAGCCTAGCCTATATACATTTTACAGCTCCGGATAAGAATGAATACATGTTTCATTGTTCCAGTCCATACCAGTAAATTCAGACAAACTCTTATATTTATAGTTGTTATAGTTAAATAAATTGCGTTGATTGCTCACATATAATTGAGTTAAGTTTATCCAAATAAATGTATTAAGTTGTGAAGTTAAACAGATGTAAAATAATGAAGTTGGATAAACTTAATTCAATTAGCCTACTTGTAACTTATTTAAATTGGAGCTGCACTCTCTTTTTTTCCGTGTTACAGTTGTTGTGTTTTAAGCCTTCCACAAGCTAAGATGGTCTCATAATAGTGACGGTGATTAATCCTGACAGCAGCTTATAGGTCACCTAACCAGCCTTTACTGTACGACCCCCGCGATGGCCATAACAAGTCAGGTCAGGTGGAAGCAGACAAAGTGCTCAGTGATAGGCTGTCCTGCAGCTCTTCTGCACTAAAAGGGTCCATGAGAGAGAGAGAGAGAGAGAGAGAGAGAGAGAGAGAGAGAGAGGCCCCGCACAGAGCTGCTTTTCTATAAGGAAAGGCAGAGGGGAGTTCCCTCTGGTGGATGCTGCAGAGATGATGAGAAGCCTTTTCATCCGCGCTGTTTCTCAGTCTCAACGAGCAGAGTTAATTACAGGGCCCGGGGCCGCTCTTTGAGCTCACCGCGCTCGTGCTTGCTCTTGAGAAACAGCCGCGCGCGTCATTCCCACGAGATTCTAAAAAAAACAAACATACACACAAGGAGGCGCACGCGCAGGAGGCTCGTGGAACCGGTCTCGGGGAAATATTCCTGCGTGTCTTTCTTCAGCGAGTTCAGCCCACTGTTCGCACCGGCAGCCGGGCAGGACGTCAGCTGGCTTACCGGGATTCGACCACCAGAACCGGGAGGATGCGGAGCGACGCCACTCCTCCGCTTTGAAACTTTTAGTTGGAGAGGAGAGGAGAGGAGCGTCGCTCCGCGGAGACCATGGCAGACAGTCACTAGACTCACTCCAGCTCGGACTCACCATGGCTGTGGACGGTAAGAAGCTTTATATTTCTCTACTAATAGTTCTTTGTTTTTGTCAGAAGAAGATGCATTTAGATAGAATACAACACGGACGAGTTCCGGTTAGTTCACTTGTCAAACCAGTTTTGTCGGGTAATTGCAAGCAGCTGGTAACAAAGCGCCTCCTGTGCGCTCTCAGAGAGATACCGCTGGCTGGGGTCAAAGCATCCATTATCAGCCAAAAACTGGGTTACTCTCAATCTATAGGGGTAGATTACATAAACGCCCGGAGGGGCAGCTGTATGCTGGAACCAAAGCAGGGCACAATCTCCTGATGGACAGTGACAGGGTGCTGAAACGCATAAATAAATAATCTGCAACATCATCAAAGCCCTGGTCAGCTTTTCCCCCCCTACTCAAGTTTCACTAAAGCTTCCTTTTTAGAGTCTACGATTTATGAACGGTCTTCTGGGCTTTTAATGTCACAGTTAACCAAGAGGAGTTTTTATCTGCATCATCCAGTCCAGCAAAATTAAACAAACAGCAATCAGGCTGCACTGAGAAGGTTTGCTGTCTGAAAAGGAAGCAGCTTGGATAATGAGGACATTTTCCCCCCCACAGTAGGGGGGGAAAAAACAAGAGGATATCTAAAGGAAAAAAGAAAAACTCTGACAAATGGTTTTAATTATGTGTTTTATAGCAGTGAAAGGGGAGCAGCCTATTAGTGTTTACAGCGGCAGCCTCACTGAGAGGAACCGTGAGCCAGAGGACGCATTTCAGCAAGGGTTCAAAGAAATGAAAATGGCATGCAGAGTTTTCTTCAAGCTAACCTGATGATGCTGCAATGCCTTGATGACTGCTGGACTCGGTCGGGGCCCGCTGCTCAGCAGGAGATCCCGAATGACAGGAAGGAGAGACACAGCGCTTAAAAACTCACCAAGACACTCTTTCATCTGTTCAGAAACCAGCCCCCCCTTCCCCCCTACACACAACTTTTCTTCCGGCCTTCCTTTCAAATTGTATCAGTCAACTTTATATACCGAAAACGCACATCAACACACTAACACAGTTGCACACATATTTTTCAAAGTGAGAAAATCCATCCAATCTGGCTTATGAGTCCGTAATGACCCGCGGCTTTCTGCTAGAATCTGTGCCAGTAACAGCGTGTATGCTGAAGTAAACACACTCTTTAATTACTGGATGTGGAGAAGCCACCTGCTGTTGATGGGGCTTGGATCCCCGCCTGCAGGCCTCCTCGTAATGATGAGAAATTGGCTTGCCTCACAGCTCTGACATCTGCTCACCAGCCTTTCACTATAGGTAATTGTACCACCTGAGCACTGGATTTCAAAGGCTTGCTTGGATTTAATGGAGCAGGTCAGAGCAGGTATAACATAATGACGTCAACCTTTAGTAAAAATGTGTCCAGGCTTTTGTTTTGATGTCACACAGAGTCCAGAACTGGCTGATTGTTTCACTCCCCTCCTCGCCTCTGTCTCTCCAGCTGCCTCCAGTTTCAGTTTCTGCAGGCCCGCTGTGGAGTACAGGGCCCTGCCTGAGGACTTCAAGCACCAGCTGAGTCGGCGGACAGGTGGGAACCTAACATGGCATGACGGCCGCGGACAGAAAACGGCAGGGGGGAGAACCGTGAAGCTTCTGCAACAGCCGGGCACGGAGCTCCTGCAGGTACAGAGAACCTGCATGGTTTCAACATGTCAAACACCTGCATTCCCATGTGAGATCTCCTTGAAGATGTTGTTATGTTCATAGTGAAGATGTGTTTCAGGTTCAAAGCTGCAGAAACGGTCATAAAAAAAGAGGGTACACGGTGTTCCAGGGTCTTGGATAAAAAAATGGTAAACATAATCTGGTGTTTACCAGGTTAAAAAAATATTTAAACATGATTTAATTTTTTTTAAACACACGCAACAGATTCAGCAGTCAGTATTTATTAAACAACAGTGAAGCCGAAATTAGGAAGTTGACACAGGATTTGGTTGAAACTCTGGAGTATGAAGAAATATTTGTATTTCTAGACTTTATCCTGCATCCCATTACCTGAACTTTAATACATCCATCCATCCATGTGTCTCTTTATATCTCAGATCTTAAATCTCTCTAAATTGAGACCCCTGCTGTCTGAGACAGAATTGGAAATGATAAAACATGCATTTATCTTTTCCCACTTAGACTATTGTAACAGTATTTTTACATGTCTAAACAACAAGGAACTCCAGCGCCTACAGGTGGTGTAGAAGTCTGCTGCCAGACCTTTATCGCATACCAATAAGAAAGGACACATCTCCCCAGGTTTAGCAGTTCGTCATTGGCTCCCAGTTCATTTCAGGATCCATTTTAAGATCCTGGTCCCCACTTTTAGAGCTCTGTGGGGTCAAGCTCTCGAGTTGATCTCGGAGCTGCTGACTGTCTACAACCCGTCATGTTCCCTCATATCCTCCGGCCTGTGGTTATTGGTCGTGCCCAGGGCTGGGCGATATGGGCTCAAATCAATATCACGATATATTGAGCAGTTCACCTTGATAACGAAAAATGGACGATAACTACCCCACCGCTAAAAAAGTTTTTTCTTTCTCTAGTTGGGGCTGTGGCTTCTCCTGCTCCTCCTCGACCAGCTCTACCTTCTCCACTTCAATATTTGAATCCTGTTCCATTTGCCCACCGTCTTTCCCTTCCAGTGTTACCAACTCCTCAGCATGGAAAGTAGCTACTGGCTGTCCCAAAAGTTATTAGAAGTCACAACATTATGTAATCGCCTCATTTGCATAATATGCAATTGTAATGGACGCTGTAGGAGAGGGAAATTATTTTTTTTAAATATATTTTTTGCAGAATCATTTTTTGTAACCATTGATGACAGTGTGGTTAGGGTGGAACTGTTATAAGGTTTTAGCTTTTGAAGATGTTCTTGAGTTGTCATGTGTTTTTATATCACTAATTGTGGCAATAAAAATCAGCCTTACAATACAGGCAGTATGCGCGTGTAATATCTCCCATAAATGGCTTCAACCAGCCTTTTCCTTCAGGGTTCGATTCCCACTTCTTTGTATATTTCTGAGAATCCCGCTTAGACTGAGACACGACTGTTTAACGTCTGTCACTTAAGCCTTTTTCAAACAGAAGTTCTGGAATATTTGCGGACAATTCCATCCAGTCTTTAACCGGAGTTGTGTTTTCAAACACACCACTTTTTTCCAGAACATTGCCTTTCGGCTGCTTTCACACAGCAAGAAATGTACCGGAGGATCCTGATGAATGTCTGGGAGGTGCGGGGTTGTATGTGGATTTGACGTAAACTAAGTGCAGCGGGCGTACATGTCATTTCCCCAAACAAAGGGATTATTGCAAAGATGGTCGACGAAACAGCAGATCTACTCGCAGGGCTCGTCTTTGAGATTTGTGCAATTTTCCGCACATGGAAATGCTTAAGAGACATCGATGAATAAGCTGAAAGGAAAATAGTGACATTTATACGTCATCAACGTGTGCGCTCACAGCGTTCCCTGCCCCCCTAATTTTTTAAAACACCGAATATAACGACATGGGCAAAATGATGTCAGTTATAGGTTTATCGCCCTAATCACCACAAAATCACCACAAAATTTCAGACCAGAGATGATCAGGCCTTTCAGTGAGTGGGCCCCGCATAGTGTAATGCTTTACCCCTGTCCTTGCACTCTTGAACTTCTGTGGAGTCGTTTAAAAAACAGCTGAAAACACATTTGTTTACACTATCGTTTGACCAAATGTGGGTTTTGTGATATTGTGTTTTATACTCTTGCTTGTCTAAGTGTATGTTTTATAGTTAACTGGGAGCTTTATGACAGACTCCTTTATGACTTTATGTGCATGTGGTTGTGTGTTTCTCTATATTTTTACTTTTTCTACATCTATTGTGAAGCAGTTCTGTGAAAAGTGGTGTATAAATAAACATTACATACTTACTTCATCCATCAATCTATTTGATCCATCCACACGTTTATCAGTCCATCTGTCCGGTTTTTGCATGACCGCTGTGGAAACTCTCTGTCACAAATTTATAAACTTTTGTGTGAAATGTACAAAGGAACCATGTTGTGAAAAACTAAGCCCACTGTTGCTGTTCTCATAGTATTTATGAGGGAAAGTAGCAGAGAGGTGCTGTTAACCAAAAGCACTTTCATTGATCATCAGCAAGTGTGACCAACTGTATAAAAGCAGGAGTTTTGCTAGGTTGTGGCAGTGGAGCATATGAGTGCATGTAACCACAATGCCAAGGTAGCAAGACATCAGCATTGACCTTAAGAAGCAGTTGTTGCTGTCTATCAATCTAGGAATGTTTGAAAGTCCACTTTAAATCATTTGAAGTCTAAACTCCTTCAAGGAGAGATTAACCATTAGTGGAAAACATTTAGGGGCTGTTTACACGACAACGTTGCCGTTTTTGTTTGAATACGCGGGTGAAAACACACTGTGTTTACACGACAGGGCGCGCGATGGAAAACGATGTAGTGCATTATGCCCGGCCTTTAGATGGCAGTGTGCCCACGTGTATGCAGTGTTCCAAGTTTTCCCCCTCACAACCCGGAAAAGAAACATTTCATGATAACTAACAATGGCGGTCTTCTTGTAGTTCTCCTCCGCTTAAATAAAGGCATATTGATTATTTGGCGCACGTATTGTATGCGTTTCCGTTGGCGATCGCATAGAAGCCTGATGATCTCTAAGTTTTGCTTACAGAGAGACCAAATAACTTCAGAAGCTGCATCAGCAGTAACAGCATACCTGGATCCACCATTGTTGTTGTTTTTCTGTAGAAAGGCGGAGTGCGCAAGTGCAACATGTCCGTAGGTGGTTGGCAGTGACGTCATCGTTTTCAAAAGTCTCCGGCTTGCGTTTTTACATGACAACGAATCCCCCAGCGTTTTCAAAACTCTCCACTCTGGAAGCCGTTTCCCAAAAGCTGCGTTTTCGCCCCCCCGTTTTTCCGTTGTCGTCTAAACGAGAGGCCGAATCGGAGAGAAAAACCTCCGTTTTGCTGAAAAACGTTGTCGTGTAAACAGCCCCTACGAGAGGTGCCAATCTTCCCAGGAGTGGACATTTATCATGTTCTTCACGGGACATTCAGAAAAATACTGAGCAAGTATGAATTGCATGGAATGGTTGCTAAGAGTAATAGTCTTCTCTCCAAATATGACTCACAACTCAAGTTTGGAAAGTTGCATCTGAATGAAACGCACAACTTCTTGAAAGATTTTCAGTGGACAAATGAGACCAAAGTAGAGATGTTGGGCCATAATTCATAAGACCATATTTAAAGTAAACCAAATCTAGAATATCTAAACAAACATCTGATACTAACTGTCAAGCACAGATGTGGGTGGATAATAATTTGGACCTAGGAACCTTTCAGTCATTCAATGAGCTCCTGTTTATATTTAAAAAAAACATCTGCCATAAAATGTGAGGCCATGTGTTCAGCAAATAAAGCAAAGAACTTTAAAGTAACCAGTTTACCCAACAGTTTTGTTTTATAACTGTGGGAGGAAGCCGGAGTTGCTGCAAGGAATCAGCACTAACCACTGTCCAACCAATAAACCTCCCTCCTGAATTTTATAACCCCAAAACTGAAAGAGGACGTGGTTAGTTAGAAATCTATGAGTGATAAAAGGTTATGAGGGAATAATAAAGTAGAAAAAAGTAGAATCAGCTCTAAGATTGTTTCATATTACACGAAATCCTTTTCTTTGTACTTCAGTTTGCAGCTAAAAATGAGCTCCTCTAAGCTGTTTCTTCCCTTTTTTGTGTTTGACTTGTTCCGACATCAAGAATTGTGGGCATTAATTCATAAGTAGCTCATTTGGATCGTCCATTTAATTTCAATGACCATCTCCACCTATTTAAATATACAGAGAGCTCCCAGAAATAATGAACAAGTACTTCTAGAGGATGTTGAAACCAAATGAGATGCAAATCCGATGATCTCCAGTCATGAGTTTATAGACATATAGACACGTGTATTTGTAGCACCACCAGTTCCAGACTCCAGTCTGTTCCAGACCCACTCTGGCAGCATGTTAAAGGCTTTTATGTAAAACTTTGTTGCCAGAGAAAAAAAACAAAACACAAACCCATTCATTCCTCCCAGAGTAGCTGCCTCTGCTTTCACTGCAACATTCAAACAACTCCTCTGCTGATACATTTCTGTTTCAATGGGACTTCAGTCAAATTCCTCTTCATTATGTTGTCAGAACTTATTTATCTGAGCCAGCCACTCGCAAATACAAGCACTTTTTGCTTGGCTGCAGACATTTGCCTCATTATTGTAATTACACCGGAGCTGCTTTTCTTATAATCCTAGCATTTACTTTTAAATCACAACTCTAATCGTTTTAGCTGCATAGGAAATATGCTGGCCCTTTCTGAGTGCTGAATGTGATTTGAACATACTCCCTTTACTTGTTTTTTGTTTTTTTGTCAGAACAAAAAGGTGAACCATAAATTGTGTGCCTAACCAGAAACCAGAGTATATGTAGGACTTCTCACACTTATTGACATTCCCAGTATAAATAGATAAATTGTTTTAGTATTGGAGTAAAACTCCAACATTTCCAAAGTCCAACGTTAAATTTTAGTACGTTCCAAATCTCACAAAAAGAAACTTCTTTTGCTCAAAATAATGACCCTTAAAGTTGTTACCATCACTAACAAGTCCTACAGAATACATATCATTTCTTTGGGTGCAGGCCGCTTGGCTAGATAACGATCCATATTTATTTTGCCTCCAGGCCCACTGAGCAGGATGCTAAAGGAAAAAAAAAATGTAAAAAAAATCCTCCAAAAGTCACTGTTTGAAAACTGAAGCAAAGAGGGGCATCTTGGGGTCACTGCATGCTGAGGCTAAGATAATAGCAGCAATGCAATAACAATGCATTAAAAATAACTAAAGATAATATAATAAAGTCAATCTAGTTTCCACTGGGGAAGAGTTTATAAAACTGAATGATCTACCCCCAATGATCCTTTTAGGAAACACCAGTTAAGCTAATGCCTGAGAGGGAA
Source organism: Valencia hispanica (assembly GCA_963556495.2). Taxonomy (NCBI): domain Eukaryota; kingdom Metazoa; phylum Chordata; class Actinopteri; order Cyprinodontiformes; family Valenciidae; genus Valencia; species Valencia hispanica. The sequence goes on from OY747709.1 coordinate 43,962,400, forward strand.
GGGCTCTGTTGGGAACAAAGAACTGTTTTAATTCTTCATTGCCTCGATAAATCAAGGTGTAGAAACATTCCTGAGAGATTTTAATCCATATTGACAGGATAGCATCACGGAGTTGCTGCAGATATGTCGGCTGGACATCCCATGATGTAAACCTACAGTTCCATCATGTCCCAGAGATGTACACTGTTGACATCTCATGATTGTGGAGGCCGCTGGAGTACAGAGAACTCGTTAAGTTCAGGAAACCAGTTTGAGATGATTTGAGTTTTGTGGTATGGTGCATTATCAACAGCAGTCATTTGATATGGGGTCTTTAAATGATGCTCAGTTGGTCCTAAAAATGTTTAAAAAAAATATCCCCCATACCATTATACCACCAACAGCAGCTTGTACTGTTGATAGACCGCAGGATGGATACATGCTTTTAATGTTGTTTGCACCACAGTCTTTCGCGACCATCTAAATTTCAGAGCAGAAATTGAGACTCCTCAGACCAGGCAACGTTGTACGAATCTTTTCTTGTCCAGTTTTGGAGAGCTTGTGTAAACTGCAGCCTCCATTTCTTGATTTTAGCTGATTGCAGTGGCAGCCGTTATGGTCATCTGCTGCTGTAGCTCATCTGCGCTAAGATTCCACATATTGTGTGTTTATACCTGCATACTTTGGTTTAGACAGGTGGTTACAGTGACCCTGGCGGAGGTCTGCGCAATCTGAGTGCTTTTCTAGTTTGAGCTTTTGTGATGTTTTCATCATCTCACACTCCTATGACTACTGTACTCAACAAGGTATTTTTGTCCACACAGCTATTGCATTATTTCCCTTTTTTATTTAAACCATTCTATGTAATCCCGGGAAATGTTTATGGGTGAAAATCATAGTAGATCAGCAGTTTCTGAAATACTCAGACTCAGCCCATCCATCATTATTTTTAGTGATTCTCTTACAGTGGCACGGTTGGTAGCACCGTTGCCTTGCAGCAAGAAGGTCCTGGGTTTAAATCCTGGCCTTGGGTTTTTTCTTCATGGAGTTTGAATGTTCTCCCTGTACATATGTATGTTCCCTCCGGGTAATCTGGGTTTCTCCCACTGTCTAAAAACCTGACTGTTAGGTTATTTGGTTTCTCTACACTGTCCTTAGGTGTGAGTGAGTGCATGATTGCTTGTCCCGTGTGTCTCTATGTTGTTCTGCGATGGACTGGCGACCTGTCCAGACTTTACTATGCTTCTCAACCAATGACCACTGGAGATAGGCACCGGCCCGTCTGCACACCTACAAGGATAAGCGGCTATAGACAATGGATGGATAATTCAACTACACAACACTTAAGCACCTAAACCTGAGTTGTGAAACTAACTCCTTCTTGGTGTGAGGAAAACCATCCTCCCTGGTGGTTTGCAACTTTTTCTCTGTGCAGAAAAGTATGACTGGAATAAAAATCTAAAGTCTAACAAATGCAGCCGGTCATCATCCTTTGTCCCTAATGGACACTTTGTTAACAGAGAATGGAAGCTGCTCTCTCCCCAGCGGGACAGCTAGCTCTTACTGCTTTTTAGCCCTGCTTTAAATAGTCCAGGTCTTTCAGTGCTCACACTTTACTGCTGCACCACTGTGTTTGTTTATTGAGAGCAGAGAGAAACGGAAATTATTGTGCTATTTTATGCCAGATAGTATCCAGTCTGCTATTAGCAGCGAGCCAGTCTCATTTCCATCATGCTTCTTTGTGAAACCCTGTCACAACCACATCCAGCAGCATCTCCGCTCCAGCTTAAATTAAAGTTCCTTGTTATCTGATGCAGCTTTGTCTCCTCATGCGGTCAGTGTTGTCAGCAGAGACGGTCCATTTATGCTGCGAACTGGCCTCATTTAAAGCCCTCGGTGACATGTCGACGAGCCCATGGCTTTGTCTTCAGTCCATGAAAGGCTGTTTAAAAGGCCTTTAGGAGCTGAAGCTAAAGCTGCAAACAGAACTGGGCTTGGCTGATAACAGAGTTGTATGCATTGCTTTGTTTGCCTCTGCTCTTTTGAAATACACGCAGTGTAGAGGCTGGTTTATTTTTGTCACATGGAACGTGAACTTAATCGTTGCTGTGGGGCTGTGCTGCTCTGTGGACAGTATTATTACTGCTTCCACACTTCACTTTCATCTTTGCATGCTGTCCTTTCATTAACTCATCCTGTATACATCAGCCTTTCAGTCTTTTGTTCCTTCCTTGCAGACTCAGAGCAACAAGATATTAAACGCCCTTCTTCACTTTTTTCACTAATTTAACAGACTAAACCTATAAAGAGCTTTTCTTGTCACATTGACCGCTCAAATAACTTTCACTTCAGAGCCATATTCCTCCAGCTGCGTCACCAACGTGTACACATTCAAAAACTTGTAGGTAAATGCCTTGCCCAGAGACGCTTTTACTGTGATGGTGGAAGAAGCTGGAATTGAACCCCCAAACTTTCAGACTGCATTTTTATAAGGTGATCTGAGTTTCTAGAATTTATTAGCATTTCTTTTAGCCACTGATCACAAGGCTGGACAAGGACCTGTTCTGATCTGGCCATCAAGCGCAGTAAGCTTATAGAAATGGAGGTAAAAAAAGATCTTCTACTGCTAGAATGCTGCAGTGAAAAGTTGTTTCTTCTTTATAAAAACTATCACACAGTATTAACATGTCAACTGGTTGTTTTGTAAACTTTCCAGAACAAGACTTTTACTGTTCTACCATCACAAATGTAAAGACGCCTACATGACTTTAACTAGAACCATGTGCTTTGGTCAGATGATGCTTGAGCTTTTCTGCAATGAACTCTCCAGGTGGGTTGGGCCTAAACACACCAACAAAACTATGTGGAAATTCACCACATGCCCACTGATAAGTATGGTGGATGAACTGTGGGCCTGTTTTTCTTTCAAACCCTGTGGAAACCTTGTTAGAGTGCATCGCATCATGGAGTCATTGAGATACCAGAACATGTCAAATATAAAACTGGTGAACTCTGCCACTAAACTGAGCATACGTGTTCACCAGATTTTTCAGCAGGATAATGATCCAAAACTCCGAATCAAGAGAAATGGACACAAAATCAGCCCTCTTCTGCCTCAGTCCTAAATCCTGCAGGACAGTGGTCCCCAAACATCCGGTCCTCTGATTGTTTAGTAAAGACAATTTCTTTTCCACGTTATCTTCAATCACAGTGAAAGATCCATCCGTCTGTTCTTGATGGTGCTATTGACAAATAGGGGGGTATGCAGCTAACAGGGAGCAGAAGGACCAGAGTGTGGCAAAGCTTATTGCGGTCATGCCATTCATTGTTGTGTCCCTCACACCCCCCCACACGTTCCAATGAATCATGTCCAACAAGCAGCTTGTTTGTGAGGTGAAAAACGGTTGAAGATGCAGCTAAAGAAACCCTGTAGGGTGAAGAGAAGAAGGAAAAGAAAGGACCCAGGACTCTGGAGGATCTACATTGGGGATCTCAAACGGCGGACCTCGAGAGACCATGTTCTGCAACGTTTAGATGTATTTCTGTCTCAACACAGATATGTTGAAGTTCTTCGCCTTTTCTCTAAGGCTAAGTTCAGCCATTCTACAGAGGAAGCACATTTCAGCTACTTTTATCCAAGATCTAATATTTTCATTCCCATCTATATCTCAGGATCAGAGATGAGGGATGGAACGTAGACGGACGGGTAAATCCAGAGGTTTGCTTTTTCTTTACTATAGAATTGAACAGTGACGATGTTGCTGCGGATGAGGAATCAATCAATCTTGAGACCGAAACTGATCCCCACCCTGGAAGAAGTGGTTACTCTCACTATTAAATGTAGTTTTGTCTATTTTAAATCAGATCCCCTTTTACGGAAGCTTACATTATCTACAGACTTGTTTAAAAATGTATTAGTATGATGGATCAGATTGCCAGATGAATGGTAGTGGTTATTCCAAGAGCAAAAAATCAGAGCGTTGAAAAAGAAGTGTCATTTCATCCATCTATTAATTATCTACCAGTCATGGGGGGGGGGGTGGTGCCTATCTCCAGTGATCATTGATCCAGAGGCTGGTTACGCCTTGGACAGGCTGCCAGTCCATCCCGGCAACACGGAGACACAGATAACAAACAACCATGCACTGACACATTCACTCTAGTAGAGTTGCCATTTAACTTAACCTTCATATGTTTGAACTTTGGCAGGAACCCACAGAACCCAGAGAAATACCATGCATGCACAGGGAAAATGCAAACTACATGCTGTTACTAGACCTTCTTACTGTTAGGTAGTGTTTAAAGCTGCTCCACACTGCAGCCAGAGGGAAAACTCAGTCCACATTTTTTTTACATTACCCTCAATGCGTGTTGTGTTGCAACATTCCCTTAACATGTTTGTCCCTGGATATAAGAAGATTCTTTGTGACACTCACTAAACAGAACATATTAACCAGAGAAACAATTAAATAACAAAATGAAATGACTTCTGCTGTCACTGGGCCTCACAATTTAAAGGAAAAAATCATTAGCTGCTTGATTGTTTGTAGAAACACTGTCAGATTTCTGAAGAAGGGTTTTATTGAAAGGTTATGGTCAATAAATTTCTTACCTGGAGTAGATACTAACTGAGCTGACAGCAAGTTATCAGCAAGTGGCTCAGAGAAAAGTGGACTTCTGTATGATTAAATCTGGTCTGATCTTAAAAATATTAAAGTAGTTTCATAAACCCGAAACTGCTGTCACATTTGCATCAGATGCATATGATGCATGGAAGTCCGTGAATGTTTATGATGAAGTCCATACAGGCCTCAGTCCATCAGACCTATGATGTGAAACCTGTATAGCACCATTTACTCAGCCTTACTTTTTTATCAGATCAGTTGCTTTAATGCTTAACTTGCTCTGTTTTGCTGTAGTGGTTTTGTATAGAGCATTGCAACGAAACCATACAGAGACCATACAGAGTCTTCAGTCTAAACAACTACACACATGTGTGAAGCACAATACAACCATGTTGA